>CM060876.1:8147544-8805285 GCA_030737845.1 Acorus calamus | reverse complement strand
TTTAAATTGCACAAAATAATATTAAACTTCATGCACAAATATAAAAATATTATTTATCAATATTTTTTTAATTGTGGTTAAACAATTAAATATATATAATGATATTTAAATATTAGATATCATAGGGGTAGTAAGTCATTGTACTTTTTAAAATTATAAAACAAGATTTTTATGTTAATTTTAAAAAATAGTTGATTTGGATATTTCTAAATTTTAAAAGATTTTTTTAGACATTTTTCTTATATATATATATATATATATATAATATAACTTCAATTATTATTTTTTTGTTATTATTTTTTTCTTAATATATGTGGGATATAAATCACACTTAATTTCAACACACATGTTCAATTTGTTTGGTAACCCACAATTAATCCTTTCTTTATTAAATCAATAAAGATAGGCCATAAAGATTGATTATCTAGAATATATGACAATCAATCAAGATCTCTAAAATCAGGAATTACATTTGTATTAGTTGTGTGCTTTTAAAAATTGAGACATCACATATTTTTAATATTTTGAGTACCCCCTATAATTAGTTATAAATAAGAATATTTTAAGATGTAATATAAATCATTAAAAAATATTAAAATTATAATAAAAACATATTATAAAATAATTATAAATAAGTTACAATTAAAAAATAATCTCTTATATTTTCAAAATTGAATGAGATTAGGTGGATTTGAATATAATGCTATGCTATTTAACAATATATATATATATTTATTCATTTTCTCTATCTAAATCTTTTTTTAAAAAAAAAATAAAAATGATGACGTGTTAATAAATTTTTTTTAGTGTTATGAATTTGAAACCGCCAAATTACAAAAGTATCCCGACAAATATCTAATTTTACGAGAGACTACTCGCAAACGCTTCCCTCGTGTAAACTGCCAGCCCCGTCTCCCCGGTTCTTATATTCGTGCCCTAAATTTCACATCGCCGAAAAAAGACCTAAATTTTGCCCGATTCACAGAGAGAGAGAGAGAGAGAGATGCCGGATTACAGTGGAAGATACGATCGTAGCGGCGAAGGATTTAGCGATCACATCGGTGCTGGCGAACACGATGGCGGCGGCGATTCCGTCCTTCAGGTTTTCTTCTTCCCCAATCTGCACCGGTGATGGAGATCTGTTATTTTTGTTGAGTCTGTTTTCAATTTTGGCGCTGTATATGTTAGAAGTTGATGTTTCTGGATTTCATAGGGGAGATTGTTTAATGATGCAATATTTCTTTTTGTATGTTTGACATAGATACAAATATGGCATTTTCAGTTGATGAAAATTTGTGATTTTGGTCAAGCAAGCCTTCCCCACACGATCTCTAAAATTGCTTTTGTGATTTGAAAAAAATATAGTTTTAAAATAGTTTTAGAATCATTTTATCCCATTTTTTTGTCTAAACAAAAATCACAAGGGACATGGTTTGTGTATGACAGTCATGCTAATGGAGCGGTATTGTGTGTACATGTTGTGGATGTTGCGTTTCGGTATGGGAATTTCAACTTGCTGATTTTGTAAAATAATTGTATGGAATTTCGGTTACCTATGCAGATTTCTGAATCACGGGATTTGATGATACCATCCAAAATAAACATCACCATGAAATAGCCCACATTAAGCAACCAGATTATTCTCCTTGATTAAAAAAATGCAGTTTTTTTACGAAATGTAAATATGTGGAGTTACCGTTAACATAATGAATTCAGGATATTTACTAGTTGCAACACTGGTTTAAAGATATTTTCTTTCCATTTGAGAAACAAGTGTAGAGGTTTTATGTAATGCATTGCTATTTATTGAGTGAATCAAACAAAGGAAAAACATGGGCCCACTATTTTTGGATTTTTTTTGACGAAAGATTGGAGCATTCATATAAGACACCCCTGCAAAAGATGAAAAGAAAAAAAAGGCAGACCGAATTAATTATAACACTATTCCCAACAAAGAAAAATTCCAAGGCCTTATCTTACATGTGGTTTGTTGGGGGACTTGGCTCACAGATTAAGTTCATAAAAATAACAAATGCATTAATGATGAATTTTTTAAAGAGGGTTGGACTGTAATTATACTAATTAACTGATGGAAGTATACATACGCACATACATATATGTTTGTATATATGTTATACATGTATCTGTTGCCCGTATATTCACATATGTGTACCTATATATATATATATGTATGTATATATATGTGTGTATATATATATGTATGTATGTATTTCTTATATGTAAAGTCCTTCAGATATTGTTCATTTAATTTTTATGACTAAGTTAAATTCCTTTTTCGTCTTTTGTCATTCCTTTAAGAAGGAATACCTTATAATGGAAATTATTTCAATGATTAGACTGTTCATATTTTTCATGTGCATCTGTTTTACTTAATGAAATAACTAGGAGCATTGGCTATGCTGATATTTGTTAGTTTCATATCAATGCTGTATTTTTTCATGTTTTATGTACCAAATTACTGGCCTTCTGTTTTTAGATGTCTAAAATCTAGTTATGTGAAAAGGCAATTCGATTCAGTTAAGTAACATGAATTAGTTATTGCAGCATAGCTCCCGTGATAATGAAAGAGGCTCCTCGAGAAATAGAGACAAGGATAGGGGCAAAGATCGTGACAGGGATAAGGATAGGGAGCGTGACAAAGATCGTGATCGTCATCATAGAGATCATCACAGGGATCGAAGCGACAGAAGAGAACATGGCCGAGATAGATCTGATGATCGGGAGCGTCATCGCAGTCGAGATTATGAGAGGTAACGTTACATTTTGTTTCATGGTAACATGGTTCTTTGTAATTTTAAATTTGCAAAACTTGTTTCATGATGAGAGTCAGAGCCTTTTTTTTTGAAAATGGAGTTGGGACTATCATATTCATTAAAAATTGAGGCCCCTTAAACAAAAGGACATGAGGGATTTTCAAGGGGAAAAAGGGACAATACCAAAAAAAATACAATAATCAAAAGATAAAGAACCCATAAATACCTCTTGAATGGCATGTATTGTATTACGTCACATGTATTATACCTGCTAGCTTGATATGGTATAATTTTTTTGAGAAAATTTTGTAGATTGGGAATTTAAACGAGCATGAAATGAACATTGGATGTGATATTATTTATAATTGTCTTTTGGAATCCACATCAACAACAACATTGGAAATACAACTTAAAAAACTTGCACATGCCAAATAACATCTATCTTTCACCCTAGCTCTTAATTTGGTAACCTATTGCATTGATGTGCAATTTTTTTATTGGCTCGGAACATATTGATGTTTTTTGCTAGAATAGAAATTATATTATGGATTATGCAGAAGACACACTTCATTCATGGCTTTGTAGTACCATATGAGTTGAATTTTGGATTACAATTTAGTCAGAGGGCATAGATTATTAAAGTGAAAATGTGAATGAATTAAAAGGCATATTATCATTATAATAATTATTACTATTATTATTATTATGTTTTGCAACAATGATTCGTGTTCATTTACCTTGCCACCATGTATGCTATAGCCCCCCCCCCCCCCCCCCAAAACATATGCTCAGACACATGTTATAGTGGTATATAAATCATTAATTGAGAAAAAGAAATTATTAGGATAAGGCACATTGAACGCCCTGCTAGATTGGCTAATGTAAAGGGCATGGAACTGAGAATTTTTTTATTGGATAATTATAAGACCAGTAATGCTTTATGGGTTAAAGTGTTGGGCAATTAAGAGAACATGTTCTGAAATTGAGTAAAATAAAAATATTGAGATGGGTGAGTTGCATTGATAAGAAGTGATAGAATAATAAATGAGTATATCTGTGAAAAATTATATATTGCTTCAAATATAGAGTTGAATGGCAAAAAAGGATTCATGTAGCTGACCCCAAATCATTGGTGTTTTATTGTTGTAATATAAGTGTAGGGTCATATTTCTGTTGCAATTTCTTCAATATTCATTTTTCTACATAGCTATTTTGAATTAGTAACTAATAATGCAAGAACATGTGATATACCCCCAATGTTACTGTTGAGGATGTTTTTACATAGTATTCTTGCGTTATTGATGCCTAATCACCTAGGAAAAATAAATTTTACTTTGTTTTAATGGTGTTTTATGCATTTTGTGTCTACTTTGTCTCAGGCATAGAGATTATGATAGAGACAGAGAAGGGAGGCACCGACATCGGTCTCCTTCCCCTTCACAGAGTAAATCTGAGCACAGATCAAGGTCTCGTTCTCGTTCAAGCTCAAAAAGGTAATCTTGGTGCTTTTTTTTGTTATGGCTGATGAAGTTTCGCTTGAATATTGCTGTATTTTGTCATTGACAGTGCTCGGCCTAGAAAATCATTACAAACGTTGTCATTGAATGAATTTTTAATTGATTACTGTGTACTGGCTTACATTTTTATAAAGTAAATAAGAATGCCATTATGCCTCTTGATGATGTCTTCATGAGCCATTTACATGTGATTCTTTGGATATGATTATAGTTCTGCAAAGTGTATGCTTTGCTTAATTTTAGAGGGGAAATGGTTTGCATTTTTTTCCCATTGGTTGGTGTATTTGGCCCCACTTTTGTTTTATTTTGTTTTTTTTTACAAATATGAATGCTTTTTAAAATAATTAAAAAAAATCTGTATATTTTTTAATAGAAAAAAAGGTGACAGGGAACCTGCATACATAGTTAAGTTTAGTTTATCATGAAAATAAGAACTTATGTTGATTAGTTATTTTAATTATTGGTTGGAGATGGAAAAGAGGATTGTATCAAGCATAGTTTAAAAAGCATGTGCGGACCCCGTATGTGGTGGGGTCCGCATACAGTACCTGTAGCACATTGTATATTTCATTTTTTTAAATTTTTTTTAGTATATGGGCGTTTGAACCTTGTTCGAATGGAATTTGAACGCCCGTTTGAATTCCGTTAGAACTGGGATCGAACACTTAAGGGTTATTTGAATCCCATTTGAATTGGGTTCAAACCGTTTGAATTCCGTTCGAACTACGTTCGATCGCCTAAAGGCCGTTTGAATCCCGTTCCAACGGGGTTCGAACGCTTGAAGGGTCGTTTGATTTCCCGTTCGAATTGGATTCGAATGCCTAAGGGTCGTTTGATTCCCATTCGAACTAGGTTCAAATGGCTGGCCGCACATGACCGCATATGGCCGCACTTGGACAATACTTGGTTAGCACAAGGGTGCTGATGTGCACTGAGGGGGGCACATCAGCACGTGCGGCCGCACTTTGAACTGTGGTGTCAAGACAAGTGATTGTAATAGTCATAATATTTAAGGCCAATGGGATGTTGGAGGCTATGGGTAGCATGGAATGAGAGTATTTTTTAATGTAAAAAAGTTTATATCGAGAACATTTGGGCCAACTTGGCGGGCCTCATTCGACTTTGCGCTTCCACTCTAGTAGTAGAAGATCCTAGTTTCTCTATGGTGTGGGGTATGTTGACCAGGGTTGCTTGTCTTGAAAGAGTGTCTCCTTATTTTGTACCTAATAGTTTTCCTTTTTTTAAGATCCCTAGTCTCCTTTGTTTGAGGGGTGTCACTTAATAATATGAAGCTCCAATCTTTTCTTAAAAAAGACCATAATAGCCAATCAGAAAGATATGTTATGCAGGAAGGGAGGACAAAGAAGACAAATATATTAGCGAAATAGAAGATGATGACAATAGAGAGTAAGAAATTGAGAGGGGGGGGGGGGACCATAATATAAATATTGACTGAGATTTGGTTCAATATATCAATTTTGCCCTTCTCCAATCGATAAGCCAGACCACTTATCAGTCATTTATTATTGATTTTTTTTAATGGAAGTCCTTTTTTATTGATTGAGCAATATATCTATAATGTCATTGCTGGCATCATCGATAAATCATCATCATTATATCAAAAATATATTAATATTTTTTGTATAATGTTGATACATCAATAGATGGGTAAACCAGTCAGGTTCCAACCTGACCTTTTTATTTTTCTAGCCTAGTTGTTGTCAGCAACCATATCCAATGGCTGCAAGTTCATCCATTAGCGGGGGTTTGTAACCCCCTTTACCCAGTAATATTGACATTTGTTTCATATCTTTTCTGAACTTTTTTTGAATTTTCAAAACAATTTCTTCAAGTCCTAATCGATATATTGATTGATATAAATCGATATATCAGTTGATTTGGATACCCCATCAATATATAAAAAAAAATAAAAAATTTAATAATAGAGGAACCGAGTAACCAATATTATTCTTCATAAAAAAACCAAGGAGAAATCAGCATCCTTGTGCTTATATAAGTATAAATAAGGAACATCCAAACCAATTAGAATCATAAACGAAATTACATAAGGTGATGACCCCAAACCCTAACTAATAGAACTCTGATAAAATACCAAAATGTAGTAAATAACAAAGACAATCATGGTCTTTTTTCTCATCAATATGTTTGAAAACCGTTTTCTTTGTCTTTGCAAAGGATTTTTTTTTAAAATCTGCATTTTAAATTTTTTGTTAACTGAATATTCTCTTATATGTTTCTCCTTTTATGGCAGTGACTTATATCTTGCACTTACATGTGAGTTTGCATGTGTTGTATAGTTGGGGCGTTTGCGGAGTGCACATTGTGGATGTATAGTCTCTTATTTGGTATTCTAATTTTTTTTCAATTATTTTTTTGTCAGCAAACGGATCAGTGGTTTTGACATGGCGCCTCCCCAACCTACTATGCTACCTGGTGTTGCTGCTGCAGGTAGCCTATCCCCCTATTCTAACTTGTACTTTTTGTGTTTGCAGTATTGCATTACTTGTCATTATTGAGAAATGGTCAAAGTCAAGGTTCGGTTGGGTAAGAGTTATTCATTCATTTTCTTTTAAGTTTTTCAA
Organism: Acorus calamus; assembly: GCA_030737845.1. NCBI lineage: Eukaryota > Viridiplantae > Streptophyta > Magnoliopsida > Acorales > Acoraceae > Acorus > Acorus calamus. The sequence continues at coordinate 8,798,391 of CM060876.1, read as the reverse complement.
GTACTGGTAGCTTACAGAAACAATGTTAGGATGAGCTGCAAATTTGTGTTATATTTAATTGGTGAATTAATTCTGAAACTGAGCACCGTTTTTTTGTTGTTTTCTTGTTTTTGGTGTTTGTTTGTTTGTTTTGTATTTGTATGTTGTTGTAAGAAGACAATGTTGAGCTACTTGTCCCACTGTGCTGCCAATGGGCGTGAGCCGACAACTGTAGCTTTTATGTACAAGGAGGAATCAGTGCACTGGTTTGATGGATCTTGTTCGTCTTCAATCGGCACCTATTTACATTTTGGTAGTTTTACAAATATTTCCTCCTGTGCTAAAAAATGATATTTTCCTTTTCTTGTCTTCCATAAAGTCAATTAGAGAGCCTGGAGGTAGCTCATCGAGTGAGGACAAAAGTACATATTCTTTGCTCATGATCATATATCATGTCGCTTTGTGTTTTACTTTTGTAAATCATGATATAATTTCCATTCACAGGTCAGATGATTGGGACCCCTCCTGCCATCCCTGGAATGTTTCCAAACATATTTCCTATGACAACTCCCCAGGTATTTCTCTTGTGATTTTTATTCTTTTTACTTGGGAAATGGAGGTCTTATATTCTTTGCACATGACAGTTTGGAACTCTACCTATTATGCCGGTTCAGGCAATGACCCAGCAGGTATCCTCCTCGTAATCTCTCTTCCTCTGTTAATTTGGGGATTGCTCTTCCTTTTTAACTTCATCTGTTCATGTTTATTGAGAAGTGAAGTTTTTTTAACAGGCAACTAGACATGCCAGACGTGTGTATGTTGGCGGGCTTTCCCCAACTGCCAATGAGCAGGTTGTGCACCCATCTCTTCTTTACCATAACTACTTGTTCTGTTATTTACATGATTATATGTTTTTCTGTACAATGTGATTTTTTTAAAGAGGGAAGGACTAAGGGTGTGCATTGATTAGGCTTGTGTAGCACAGTTAGTTGGAAGGTATCATGGATGGGCATGAATAGTAGATTTCCTAGATTACATTGATGACATTATGAATACATCCAGTTTGCAACTAAATTAAAGAGAAGGAAAGGACATACCTGGTAGACATAAGCCAAAACTTTACGTGAATAATGAACAATTGAACCATCGATATTGATACTTGAGCTTCTTCCATGTTGCTCATCTGTCTTTCAAGAATTTATATACCTAGAAGTCTTGATGGCTGCTTTATCGAATTGAAATTCAGTAAGTGCAAATTTTTAAAGGAGAATTGTTGATATATGACAGGGTCATATGGGATCTGTTGGATTTAGTGTGAAGCCCGATATGTCCTGATTTTTTTATTGTCTTATTGATCTGTATTCTGGTAATACAAATTGTTACAGTTGGTATCATCTCAATAAAGCTTTACAACTTGTTAATACGCCATGAAATAGTCGGGATTTTATAAATTCTTTGACTTGAAGCAGATGTGCTTTTTTGTGCATTACTGTGTTCCATGCATATTTGAATGGAGCTAAGTAAGAAATATTTGTGGTCAGTTGGTAATGAGAACCTCTTTTTATTCTTTCCTTTGAACATATATTTACATACTGTTAAGGATTTTTGAAGTATGATTTTTGAAGGATCACACTGATATTGTCCATTTTCTTACTATGTTTGTTCTCTTTTCTGCAGTCAGTTGCTACATTTTTCAGCCAGGTTATGTCTGCTATTGGAGGAAACTCAGCTGGTCCAGGTTTGTGCTATTCTTCGCCCGGCTCATTCTTGTTAACATGGATATTCATTTGATTTTTTTTAAATCTTTTTTTTTTCAGGTGATGCTGTAGTGAATGTTTATATAAATCATGAAAAGAAGTTTGCTTTTGTGGAGATGAGATCCGTCGAAGAAGCCAGCAATGCTATGGCCCTAGATGGCATTATTTTTGAGGTTTGTAAACCCAGCTCTACCATTATTTAATTGTAGGCTAAATTTTTCCTGGTCTCCTAGGTTTCTGAATTCCTTTTACTAATCTCCTCATTGCTTTATCCAGGGGGCGCCTGTGAAGGTCAGGAGGCCCAGCGACTACAACCCTTCACTTGCTTCTGCGCTTGGCCCCAGCCAACCACGCCCCAATCTGAACTTGGCAGCCGTTGGGCTCACGCCTGGTTCTGCAGGTGGTCTTGAGGGACCTGACCGCATTTTTGTGGGTGGACTTCCATACTATTTTACAGAAACACAGATTCGGGAGTTGCTTGAATCCTTTGGTCCTCTGAAAGGTTTTGATCTTGTGAAGGACCGAGAGACTGGGAACTCAAAAGGCTACGCCTTCTGTGTTTATCAGGACCTTTCAGTTACAGACATTGCATGTGCAGCTCTTAATGGCATAAAAATGGGAGATAAGACCCTCACAGTTCGACGTGCAAATCAAGGGGCCACCCAGCCTAGGCCAGAGCAAGAGAGTGTACTGCTTCAGGCACAGCAGCAGATTGCTCTGCAGGTAATGGACAGATTTGAGTTTCCTCTTTTACATCGATACTTCCGAATTATATGGATATTTTTCATAAAGCCATTATCAATAGAGTTTTTGCATGTACTATTACGAATGTTAGGTGAATGTAATGCAGTTTCCTTTCTTAGTCAGCTATTGTAATATTCCTTTGTGAAGTTCTGTTTATTGTGAGCCCTTGCATGCCCATGCAATTCATGTTCCCCGGATTTCCTGCAATTTGACATCAGCCTTTTCAGTGGAACTCTACCCAAGCAGTTCATCATCCAGCCATTTTGATCTGGAAACATGTTAATATTTTTGTACAAATGTGAATATATTATCTAAAAGGTTGTACTTTATCTATATGTATTATATAACCTGGAAAACAGTTTGCATGCATGAAAGTTATAAGTGCCCTGCACATGCTCACCACATGTGCAGTTTTCCCCCAATTTCAAATAAATTCTCCAAGAGGTCCTTGTAAAATTTGCATCACACTGTCCCCTCAATATCGAGACATGATTTCTCTATTATGATTACCTGAGTTTAATCTTTGTTACAAAGCACCACATTCTTTTACTAGTCTCACTTGTTGACCCCTTTTTTTTGTGCAGAGACTTGTGCTTCAAGCAGGCTCTCTTCCTACCAAAGTTATTTGCTTAACACAGGTGGTAAGTGCAGATGAATTGAAAGATGATGAAGAATACGAAGATATATTAGAAGACATGAGGGAGGAAGGCAGAAAATATGGTCAGTATACAACTGTATTTTTTTTAATTTAATTGGGTTTCTTTCTTTTTTTTGTGGGGGGGTGGGGGTGACCTAGTAGTTAATCTGCTTTTTTAAGCTGCTCTTATTCTTGATGTTCTAACTGGTAATCTAATCTGCAAGTCTCTTATTCTTGATGTTCTAACTGGTAATCTAATCTGTAAGTCTCTTATTCAACATATGCAAAATCTGTTCTTATCCCAGAGAATAATATCCCATAACCATTCCATATTTTATCCAGGTAACTTGGTGAATGTTGTAATTCCTCGGCCGCATCCGAACGGTGAGTCAACCCCTGGAGTTGGAAAGGTTAGTGGAGACAAATTATTGATGACCTTGTCTGAAGTGATATGAGCACTTTGTTTTCAATTTAAACCGGGAGGCTTGCATTCCGGGAACCTGTTATACTAATTACTGATGAAGTGTATGCGGTTTTAGGTATATCTGGAATACACAGATGTGGATGGAGCTATGAAAGCGCGGCAAGGATTGCATGGAAGGAAATTTGGCGGAAATTCAGTCGTTGCAGTGTTTTATCCTGAGAACAAGTTTGCTGAAGGAGTTTATGATAATTAGATAATTAGCTGCTATCATGTGCGCGACATATCCATTACTCTTATCACTGTGACATGTTCATTACATTTAATGATTATGTAGGACTTCTGGAGGCTTATTCAGGTTTGTTTTGCATGGATTCCACTGTATTGCCAATGAATATTACAACGCCTAATGGATGTTGCCATAGCTTATTTGGTTGTAATACTATGACTTTTAGATGGTCTACTATTTAGTTCTTTTTCATTAATGGTTTTAGATTTGAATTTCAGCTGCATTAGCTCACGATTGTTTTACGTTAATACTTTTTGGTCCCTTAAGTAACTGGTAGTGATTTTTTTGGTAAATTTTTTTTTGATGGAAGGTAGGCATGAGCCTTAGTTATATTAATTAAGGCAAAAACATGCCCAATTTTTTATTTTAAATGTAGAGTTTTATAATCTATTAATTTAATGTATTTTTATTTTGAAAATTTAATAAATTTATAGTCATATCAAATATTTTGTTTTTTGGTTGGCTTGCAATATAATTTATATGAGACCGGATCCAGTTAGGACTGGATTGGGTCAGTTTGGACAATACCGAACTGGATAACATGCAAATCGAATTGCACCATTTATAAATCGAACTGTTTAATCAATTGTTGAGTATATATTTCACTTTTTTATTGGATTCAATCAGCTATTGAAGAAAATATGAATTTTTAAGTATCATCAGTATCCAATACGAGATTAAAATATATACTCAACAATTGGTTGTGCAATTCGATTTATAAGTGGTGTAATTTGATTTACACGTTGTACAGTTCGGTACTGGCTGGATCCAGTCAGGACTGGATCCGGTCCCAATTTATATTAGATTATATTTTTATTCAAATATAGATAATATGATTTTTTATTTATTGTAGTCTTTGTTTCTACTGGCAGACTTTAATAGAAGTGAGAGGTGGAACACTGGAACTATCCGTTGTCCTAAAAAAAAAAAAAAACATTGTATCCTATCTGAAGATCTTATATTAGAAATAAAGTTTATATATCTGATATTCAAAGTATGTCAAAACTTAACTATTATACACTATAAAATAAAATTAGAACTATACACAAGACATTACATGGTTCAATACAGAAAAATAAAAATGTATAAATATAATAATGTTATAAACTAAATAGAATATGAATACATATAAGGATATGTAAACAAAACATACAAGTATATAGAGAAGAGAAGTAGAGAGAGATTTCTTATTCACAATTGTTGGTTGTGGAATACATGAGAGACCTCTCTATTTATAGGGTGCATGGAGGAATTCCAAAGGTGAGAAGTTACAAGTTCATAGAGGTGAGGGGGTACATAGTGGGGTGATTAATAGTGGGGGTTATGGAGTTGAATGAGAGGGGTTATGGAGTTGAAGAATGGGGAAGGTTATGACTAGGAGGAGTGGTGGGTATCCACTTTATTCACAACACTCCCCCTTGGATGACCACCACGCTAAGATAATTGCCTCATTAAAACCTTGCTTGGAAAACCCAGTGGAAAAAACCAAAGCGAAGGAAAAAAAGTACAATGTAACTTAATCGTATAATGGTGTATGCGTTTAACACTGCCTCGTTAAAACCTTGCCAGGAAAACCCATTGGGACAAAACCTAGACGAAGGAAAAAGAGTACAGTTCGCAAAATGTCATAAAAAAAATTACTCCCCCTCATAAGTACAAGATTTCAAGAATTTTGGTCGCTAACTCGTCGCATCCCGATGTTATACACCAGCTTCTTGAATGTTGACGTCGACAAAGCTTTAGTGAACAAATCTGCAAGATTGTCCTTTGACTGAATTTGTTGAACATCAATTTCATGTCTCTGCTGGAGCTCATGAGTGTAAAAGAATTTTGGAGAAATATGCTTCGTTCTATCACCCTTGATATATCCCCCTTTGATTTGAGCAATGCATGCTGCATTGTCTTCATAAATAGTTGTTGGAACATCTGTAATGAGAGATAGTCCGCATGCAGTATGAATATGATGAACCAAAGACCTTATCCACACGCATTCCCGACTTGCTTCGTGGAGTGCAAGAATCTCAGAGTGGTTAGAAGACGTGGCGACCAAAGTCTGTTTCGTAGATCGCCAAGAGATCGCTGTGCCACCGCAAGTGAATACATACCCTGTTTGTGAGCGAGCCTTGTGAGGATCTGAAAGATATCCTGAATCTGCATAACCCTTCAATTGTGCACCATTATTGGAATCTTTGCATAGAATAGGCCCATGTCTGACGTTCCACGAAGATAACGAAAAATGTGCTTCACACCATTCCAATGCCGTCGAGTTGGTGCAGAGCTAAATCTGGCCAATAAATTAACTGAAAATGCAATGTCAGGTCTAGTGCATTGGGCTAAATATAATAAGGCACCAATTGCACTAAGATAAGGTACTTCAGGACCAAGAAGATTTTCATCTTCTTTCGGACGAAAAGGGTCCTTCTTTGGGTCAAGTGACCTTACCACCATAGGAGTACTTAATGGATGACATTTGTCCATATTAAAACGCTTCAGGATTTTTTCAACATATGTTGTTTGATGAACAAGTATCCCGTTTGAACTCCGCTCAATCTGCAGGCCGAGACAATATCTTGTTTTTCCAAGATCTTTCATTTCAAACTCCTTTTTTAGATATTCGGAAGCCTTTTCGAGCTCTTCAGGAGTCCCAATTAGATTAATATCATCAACATATACTGCAATAATGGCAAATCCAAGTTCCGTTTTCTTAATAAATACACAGGGGCATATTGGATCATTGACATATCCTTCTTTTATTAAGTACTCACTAAGACGGTTATACCACATTCGTCCAGATTGCTTTAATCCATACAAGGATCGTCTTAGCTTGATTGAGTACATGTTTCGTGGTTTTGCTTCAGGCAATTTTAGTCCTTCAGGAACTTTCATATAAATGTCGGTATCTAATTTTCCATATAAATATGCAGTAACCACATCCATTAGATGCATGTCAAGTCCTTCTGAGACTACAAGACTAATTAAATACCGAAATGTGATTGTGTCCATCACAGGAGAATATGTCTCTTCAAAATCGATCCCAGGTCTCTGCAGGAAACCCTGTGCCACAAGACGAGCTTTGTATCTAACAATCTCGTTTCTTTCATTTCGTTTTCTTGCGAACACCCATTTACATCCTACTGGTTTAACACCTTCAGGGGTTAGGACTACTGGTCCAAATACTTGGTGTTTTGCAAGTGAATCCAATTCTGTTTGAATAGCAGCTTTCCATTGTGGCCAACAATTTTTTCGTCTGCATTCATCCACTGAACGTGGTTCTGAATCATCATATGAAATGATTTCTGTAGCTACTGCAAAAGAGAATATATCATCAACAAGCACTTGCTTTCGATCCCACAATATTTGTGAATTTGCGTAATTTATGGAAATTTCTTCATTTCCATGTACTTGATCTTCATGTACGGGTATCACTTCAGGGACGTCAGTCTCTTCGGGGACTTGTGTCACTTCAGGGACTTCTTCTGTAGGATTTATTATTGTGAGTCTTTCAAGTGTTTCATGCTCTTCTAGAGAATTATTCTTCATTGTTTTTCTCCTTCGGGAGCCGAATCTTTTGAGCCTATAGGTCTTCCACGCTTCAGGCGTGTCTTTGTTGATTCATTAGCCGGCATATTAACAGTTTTTCCTATTGGAATATCAATCCGAGCTGGAGTATTAGCAGCTGGAATATGTGATTTCATCACTTTTGCTGCATCATTAAATGCATCTGGCAATTGATGCGCAATTCTTTGAAGATGAGTGATTCTTTGCACTTCAGTTTCACATTGATTAGTGCGAGGATCAAGATGATCCAAAGATGGAGTTTTCCAAGTAAGTTCACGTCGTTCTTCTGGCGACGGATTTTCTCCCCCTAACGACGGGAATATTGTCTCATCAAAATGACAATCCGCAAATCGAGCGGTAAAAACATCTCCTGTCAATGGTTCAAGATATCTTATAATAGAAGGAGAATCAAATCCTACATAAATTCCCAATCGACGTTGAGGGCCCATTTTAGTTCGTTGTGTAGGGGCAATAGGAACTTGTACAGCACAACCAAAAATACGAAGATGTGAAATATTTGGTTGATGACCCAATACAAGCTGTAAAGGGGAATATTGATGATAAGCAGTTGGCCGAAGGCGAACTAATGCTGCTGCATGCAATATAGCATGACCCCAAGCTGAAAGGGTAATTTTGTCCTCAAAAGCATAGGACGTGCAATTAGCTGAAGATGCTTAATAAATGATTCAGCTAATCCATTTTGGGTGTGCACATGAGCAACAGGGTGTTCAACATCGATGCCATGCGACATACAATAGTCGTTAAAAGTTTTCGATGTGAATTCACCAGCTCCATCAAGGCGTATTGACTTTATAGGATAATCCAAAAATGAGACTGTAATCGGATTATTTGAGCAAGTAGTCTTGCAAATGCAGCATTCCGAGTGGATAATAGACAAACATGCGACCATCTAGCAGATGCGTCTATTAATACCATAAAATACTTGAATGGTCCACATGGGGGGTGGATTGGGCCACATATATCCCCTTGAATTCTTTGCAAAAATGTTGGTGACTCAACATTGACTTTTGTAGGGGATGGTCTAACTATCAATTTGCCTTGTGAGCACGAAGTGCATTGATAGTGATTAGGTAAAAGAATCTTCTGGTTCTTTAACGGATGCCCAAATGAATTATCAATTATTCGACGCATCATTGTAGACCCTGGATGCCCGAGACGATCATGCCAAAGCGTAAAAATATCTGAATCATAGAACTTCTGGTTCATTACAGTGTATGATTCGATTGTTTTTATGGTTGTATAATACAACCCGGATGAGAGAGCATGAAGTTTCTCTAATATATGCTTTTGGCCTGAAATAATTGAAGTAATGCATAAATACTCCATATTATTTTCACTTATAGTCTCAATATGATATCCATTAAGACGAATATCCTTAAAACTTAGCAGATTTCTTCTGGATCTTGCTGAATATAATGCATCATTAATACAAAATTTTGTACCTCCTGGTAATATTATATTTGCTCTTCCGGAGCCTTCAATTAATTTTGTAGTACCAGAGATGGTATTAACATTTGCATTGATTAATGTCAATGTCGAGAAATATGTTTTATTTCGTAGGATCGTATGCGTTGTTGCGCTGTCTGCCAGACAGATGTCACCAACCATAGCCATTCTTGTAAAAAGAAAAATGAAATAAATAAGATAAATATAAAAATAAGAAAATGTATTTCAGATAACAAAGAAAAATGATAAAAAAAATACATAAATGACAAAATTTGATCGTACATCAGGTACGTGACCATATTTTAAGCACCAAATTGATAACAATCATTTTCCTTGTGTTAGGGGTTTGTTCTGCAAACTTTTTCCCTTCAATTATGCTTTTGTTTAATAGCAAATCACTTCCAGTGGTTTGAGATGTTTTACAAACTCTATAATTGTTGTGCTATTGACTATATAAATCATGATCCCATCATTTTTTACCACAACTTTCATGACGAACATGCATTTACTTCGGGTAATGATGTTATGCCATTGAGTTGGGTTACATGAGAAAAAAAAATCGTTGTTCGGCAACGAGAATATATAAAATTGATGCTCTCAATATTGCTACAACTGCAGCATATTTTAAGCATAATGGTCGGTAGACCTTTGTCAATGAAGAATTAATATTTAAATACTCTTCATTATGATGATAATGGTGAATGTTAATCATAATTTACATGTTCCTGCTGGGATACATGGATTTTTTTTTATTTGGTCCTTCAAGGACTCAAAAAAATATATCATATAACTTTTATTTTGTCCTACAGGGATACGAGCAATCATGATTTATGTATATATATATATATCCTTCAGGGATAAAAATTATATGGTCCTTCAGGGATACATTTTAATCTTATCTTTCACATGATCCTGCAAGGATCCATGCAATAATTTTTTTTTTAGTCTTTCTGGGATAAAATAAAATAAAATTTACATATGGTCTTATTGGGACACATAATTCATAACTTCTACATGGTCCTTCAGGGATTCATGTAAATATAATTTTTGTATGGTTCTTAAGGGACTCATGTTATCACAATCTCACACGGATATGTGTAATATTAATGATTTTTGCATGGTCCTTCTGGGACCAATATAATCATAATTTTGTATGGTCCTATAGGGACACATAAAATATCTGTGAAGAAAAGTATTACTGAATTATTAAAATGGTCAAAAATCAATTCATAACACATATCTAAGTAATACTTGAAATGATAAAACATAATTCCATGGTCAACATAGATAGATGTTTTTCAGAAGACGGTGATGCATTAAACGTAATAGTTTAAAAATTAAACAGGACATGACAGTTAACCAGTTTTGATAAACATGTAAATTGATATACACGTGCACCAATGCACATATCATTTTGTGAGCAATTGTATTTTTTTTTCAGAATTCACATTACCCGATTTTGAAGAACATGCATGGATGGGAGAGAATTATTAATTAACAATAATATACAATATGAAAAACAAACAGACCATCATCTTTTAACAAAGAATCTGTATAAGGTTTGCAAATTGACACTCATAGCAAAAAAAATGTAACTGATCATGTTTCAAACTAAATGAGGTACTTTAAACATACAAAATGTTTACTAAAGAACATATGCATTATACTTATAGACAGCACTTCTCCATGGACCACGAGAAACATTAGAAATATTAGATGAAAAACAAACAGACCACACGATTTATGAAATCATGGATCCATCCGCATATTAATCACGAAAATGAGATTTACATGATCGAAATATATATATATATATATATATATATATATATATATATATATATATATATATATATATATATACGCGGATGATAATATGCGGTCGTGTGGTCGCGATCGTGGGCCGTCCGATCGCGGGTCCATCGCATCCAACGGTCGACGTGATTCGCACCCGACCGTCCGATGCGATAGACCCGTGATCGATGGCCCGTGATCACGGCCGCACCGACCGCACGACCGCACGTAATCACTTCCATATATATATATATATATATATATATATATATAATATTATGCTATATTAAATGCATAAAGAAATGCATTCCTAAAACAAATCTATAAAAGAATATAACGCATGGGTCTAGTTAATATGTAGCATTGGGTAAGAAAACCCATTTTTCTTTATTAAAAAGAAAACCATAGAATTGTTTACCATGTTGTACACAAAATATAAGATAAAATCATGACGTTGATTAATAGGGGGGTTATGGAGTTGATTAATAGGGGTTATGGAGTTGAATGAGAGGGGTTATGGAATTGAAGAGTGGGGGAGGTTATGACTAAGAGGAGTGGTGGGTATCCACTTTATTCACAACAAATAAATAATAGTGAAACTATTTTGGATACAAACATTTTTCAGATCATATACTATCATATTCATGTCCGAAAATTTTTAAATACGGATATTCAACATAAATGAAATTTTGGATAGTGGATGATTTTTCAAATGCTGAATATGAATTAAGATCAAATATATATATTTTTTGATAATTTTTTTTAGAAAATTGTTGACTCTTATTACTATCATTTTTATTGCGCAAAGCGTGATTACAAGTTCGAATGTAAGATGAGAGAATTAAAAATAAAATAAAATAAAACTTAAAAAACGAGTCATATTGCCTCAAGGTCGAGGTGATAGCACGATAGTTGATGGGTATCAACCCTCGTCTCGCACATACTATCTCACACTCGAAGATTAACTATACTGAAATCGTCAACTCTATCAACTCACCTTGAGCAAAGGATATCAGTTAAAAACAAAAAATCAAACGGTTTCCTATATGAAAATGCTAGGTTAGTCAATTAATTTGGAGGTTATTATTATACGTTTTATTAAAACGCTTGACCTTGTTTTCAAATGTCCCGTGCATACCATTCAATTGAAAAAACTCACCACACCATCCCCGGCCGAGTCAATAGTCGTCCAAGTTGAATTGGTGCCAACCGCCTTTTTTATTAATTAATTAAAGGGAAATATCCATATAACCCCCTGTGAGCTGTCCAAAATACATATAACCCCTGACTTTTCCTAAAATCCATCTCTAAGAACACTTATGTAAATTCAAATAGCACTTTGAGTTAAATTTTGTTGATAGATTAAAATGAATTTGTGAATATTTTGTCTGGCTAACTTGTCTGAAAACATAGTAAACTAAAAAGTTCATACAATGTGTTAGAAATACAATGTGTTGGAATGAGCGAGCGGGAGGGGAGCTCACAGCCGGTTAGAGCCCTCTTCTAACCCGAGGCCTAGAGTTTTCCTTTATGCTTATGGTTTTTCATTTCTTTTGTGACTTGTTTGTTCTCTATTTTCCCACATTTTAGATTTTGTAATTCGAATTCATATATGAAATCGGGTGGCAAACATCTACCTTTCTTCAAAAAAAAAAGTATTAGAAATACGAAAAATCATTTTTACAAATGATAATTTTACCTCTTCATATAGAAATTTATAATCTATCTGAAGAGGTAAATTCATCATTTACAGATGATTTCTGTATTTTTAACAAATTATAAAGGGGTTTTTGTATGACTGTGTTTTCACCGAGAGGTGAACAAAATAAAATATTAATAGAATATTCCTCATCTGTCAATGAAAGTTTTAACTCGGGAGGTTATTTAGATTTACATAAATATTTTCAATGGGTTATATGGACTTTAGGAAAAGTCAGGAGGTTATATGAATTTCATATAGTTTACAGGGGGTTATTTGGATATTTCCCTTAATTAATAAATCAGACGGCCACAACACCCCCAAACCGCGGCATCTTTTGCTTCTGTTAAAGGTCAACTCATCACCATAAAAAAAAAAAAAAAAATCAGAATTCAGAATCTCTCAACATTTTCTGACCACCGATTTTGACCGGAAAGAATCGTCTCTCCTATAAATCAATCCATTGTTCAGTCCGATCTGAATCAAACGAGATACACAAAAACCTACAATTCAATCTCCCCCTTCGATTTCGGTTTAGATTCATCAGAAAAGGAGGAGAAATGAATTGGATGAGCAGGAAGATCCACCTCTACAACGTCACCATGGGCCTTTACATGCTCGATTGGTGGGAGCGTTACCTCTTCAGTATCCTTTCTTTCTTTTTTAATTCTGTTTTTTTATTATTTATTTATGGTTTTTGTGTTCCTCTTTTTCTGTGATTCGAAAACATATAAAGATGATGTGGTTTCCTTAACCAAGTAAATCAGACATACTAGTGGTTGTGTTGCTATGGTTCGTCTGCTTCAATGGACCTCGCTCCGCCGTCAATTTCTACTCCAGGTGATTTTTTTTTGGATATAAAGGAATCATAAATTCTATATGATGAAAAAAATAAAATCATTTGGTTATCTATCAATTATTAAGGGTTTTGATATGTATTTGAAGGGGATGAATGAATTCATTAGACCATCACAAACTTGAATTATGCATATATTAAAATTGTGTTCTTTCTTCTGAATCCTGCATGTGGGCCTCGGTAGATTGAATAATGGGGAATGGTCATCTTCATTCATAGATGTTCAGTGTTGCATATGTATTTTTCTAAACGGAGCGCTGATACATTCAATCCGTTTTGCAGTCCGGATTGCAACCTTATACATTATGATAGTGCAGTATGTACTGCGTTATCATAATGTATGTAGTTCTATCATAATATGACATATTTTTTTATTTCGCATATAATAATATGTACTTCAATGGGAGAATATATAATTTTTTTGAAAAGAAGAAAACCGGTGTGACCGCGGTTGACATATTTTTTTATTTCGCATATAATAATATGTACTTCAATGGGAGAATATATAATTTTTTTGAAAAGAAGAAAACCGGTGTGACCGCGGTTGGGGATGCACAAGCGGATGGACCTATTATTTTTCTTCTAAGCATGGCCACCTTGTTTACCCAACCTGCCTCTGCCACTGACTGTCTCTTCCTTGTAACTCCATGATTTGTTGGGGGAATATTGGATGTTATTGTGAATGTCCTTTTATATTGTTTATAATTGCTATGAAGATCCCCCATGTCGTTGTTTGCTTTACAAGATTTCTGTGACTGCTGATTGTAACAACTGGGGGGAACACAAGATGGTTTCCTGATGGTTCTGGTATTATATCTAACCCTTGGTTTGTGGAGCTGTCTCTGGCTTGAATTAGTTTCCCCATAGTGCTATTGTTGACCCATAACATTAAGACCTATTACGAATGCTGAGTATTGTTGACCCACTTTTCATGTAGATTTAGTTTTGGCAGTGATTTACATGTTGGTTTACCTTCTGAGACACCGGTAGTCAGATCGAGTGGTGCTTCATGTTTTTTCAATGGTTGTTATAATGTTATTAGAAGAGGATTTTGAGAGCAAGTCATGAATATTTCCCCATAGATCACTGCATCCTTATTTTTCCCTTCCCATTAAGTTTTATCCTTGTGGGCTTTTTTTCCCTTGATTAAATCTAGTTGTTCCTGAATTTTGATAGTCTTGCATAGCCAAAGACTGAGAAAAGATAGTTATTGTTGAATTTTATTTTTTAAAATGGTTCACAGGGCATTGTTCTTTAGATATTTCTGTCAAGGGATACCAATGGGAGCTTTTCTGTGGGATGATATCATAAATGTTTCTACATGGTTCTATTTGTATGCTCTTACTAGTTTAGATAAATTTTTATATATGAAAAATTTCTTTTGTACTTTTTTTTTATTTAAAAAAAGGTTAGATTTGTGACACTTATCCCACCATTTAATCTGGTTGGAATCACATTATTATTTTTGACTGTTAGAATATTGAAAGAATGTGTGTTCCTTCAACGTTTCTTGACCATTGGAGGGGGATAGCCTCAGTGATACATGATCTCTAGTCATACTGAATGCTGCTTTATATGTTTTCAATTATATTACCAGTTGAGACATAAGCTTTCTGTCCATGTCTTCTGTGAACAATTTGTGAATGAATGAAAAATATGTGACAGTATGTTTTTTAAACGAATCTAATACTAATGTTAAGAGAAAATAGTATGACACTCAAAATTTTTAGCTGAATTATGAGGTAACACCAATAAAAATATCCTCGCAATCAAGTGATAAAAGTGTTTGGAAACCTTGGCACCAATGCAAGGTCGAATTTGTATTTCTAGATTTTTGTTTGGACATTAATATCATGCCGGTAGTTAGCTATCAAGGGATAGAAATATTTTCTATGAAATGTCAATATAGATATCTCACTGCTTGCAAATGATTGACATTTGGTTTCAATGATATGACTTTGGTAGATTTATCGAACATTCTATTTGAACTTTTAAATCCTCTATATGCTAATTCCCCATTACTTCTGCATTGAACTTGGTCTGCCATTCTGTTTCTATCTCGTAGCATCTGCATTAAACTCAGATCATCAAACTTTCTAATCAGTTGTGTAAATCTTTTGTAGTCATCTTAAGCCAAAGCTAGTGACTGGCGAGAAACTCATGTTCGGTGGGAGCGGATGGCTCTGAAGGGGATTTCAGGAAATTTGTTGGGAGGAAATTTTTTTTGATGATCTGTTAATGGAAATTAATATGTTTTCTTGTAGACATGATCTTTCTGTACATTGATCATGTCATTCTCAGGAAGGCCTTCCCTCTATAGACCAAATTAATTTGTTTTCTTGATCAATATGTGTATGTTGTCCTCTTGTTAGTGTCAGTGAGATTAAATAATCTCTTGTATGACCATCATATAATTGTTGTGCTAAAGCTGCATTGGATTTTAAACGCCTGGCTTTCGTACTTTTTTTTCACCAAGTGCCTAGAGTTTCTGAGTAGAGTAAATATTGAACCTATCTTTTTGGATAAAAAAAAATTGCCCATTTTGTCAAAAATTCAGTCCAGAGAAAGTACATTCAGTATATGTGAAGGATGTGAAAATCAACAACAAAAAAAAAAGAAAAAAGAAAAAAAATACTCTACTCCATGTAATGTTCTTCTGATGCACCCACATGTGTCTAGCTCCATATCTTTTCCCTCAATACAACTGAATCACATGCTTTGGGATTTGCTGGTGGCATTAAATGGGTCAAACACTTCAAAATTTTTCAGTCCAATAGAAAGAAATGAGTGAGCCAGGAATCAAGGTGCTTGAAGTTGCTTCATTTACCTAGGTTTGATGAGGCAGCAGGACAATCACCAACCAAAATAAATGACCACTTCTGGGCTGCTCCACATGGAAAAAGTATCTTGGATAATATCAGGGGATTCATGATCTTTTTCAGTAAAGTATATGCATACATGTAAAGTATCATGAACCTTCATAATAAAAAATGAAGTATATAGTCCAACAATGAAACATATACCTTTTAAATGAAATAATACTGCTTGTAATGATTGTATGGGTTTAGAAACAACAGGGGAAGTGGATTGGAATGCTAGATATAACTAACTTTTAAAAGAATTAATCTTGCTCCCCTAACTCAGCACTCAAATCTTTTTCAGATTGCAAGTCATCTTTTGAATCTGTCCACTAAGGGGGACCACCCTTAACCACATCAATGGCAGGCTTTAAGGATATCAAGACATTGTCCAGTCTCTATGCTCGTTCTCCTACAAATTCACACCACCCATTGCACTTTTTAGTGTAATCAACTCCAAGACACGACTCCATCTCAAGGCGGGCTAATTTGACAAGGGAATAAGTTTTTTCAGGACATGTTATCCTAATTTTTTGGGATTAAAAATATATCAATTATATCATTTTTCACATTTGTCAACATCGGGACGAGAATATAGGATAAATGTCATCCTAGTTTTTAGTGCAATCAACTCCGAGACCCGATTCCATCTTAAGGTGGGCTAGTTTGACAAGAGAATAAAATTTTTTAGGACATGTTATCCTAATTTTTTGGGATAAGATATATCAATTTTGTCATTATTCACATTTGTCAACATCGGGATGAGAATATGGGATAAATGTCATCCTAGTTTTTAGTGCAATCAACTCCGAGACACGATTTCATCTCAAGGTGGGCTAGTTTGACAGGGGAATAAGTTTTTTAGGACATGTTATCCTAATTTTTTGGGATAAGATATATCAATTTTGTCATTATTCACATTTATCAACATCGAGACGAGAATATGAGATAAATGTCATCCTAATTTTTAGTGTAATCAACTCCGAGACACGACTCCATCTCAAGGCGGGCTAGTTTTACAAGAGAATAAATTTTGTTAGGACATGGCGACATGCTATCCTATTTTTTTGGGATAAAAAATATATCAATTTTGTCATTATATACATTTGTCAGCATGAGGATGAAAATATGGGATAAATGTCATCCTAGTATTTAGGTGGTACAATTGGTTGCATTTTATTTCAATTTTTTTATATAACAAATGGAATAAGGTGTTCTCCAACTATTGATTCTCTTGTCCCATTATTTATCCCTTTATCAAACTATCTCAACACCCATTGATGTTGTTCCATTATGAGATGAGGAGAGTACAAGCTGCTTATTGCAGATGGGAATCTTTAGTGCTATGCTTTACAATATATCATGTCGAGGACACTGAGTGCAACTTGCAAGGATAAAAAGCTATGGAGTGGTCCATGGCCTTAGGTCCCTTCCAACTCTAAAGAAACTACTATAGAATTTAGCAAGATAGAGAACTTTGCAGAAGAAACACATCCTTTAAGCCACTTCAGCCATTCCTGGAATAAACCATAGTGATCAGTGTCACCATCAGATCCGTACAATTCCATGTGCAAAATTTTAACCATAACTTTATTATTGCATTACAATCTGGTCAAGAATTCAGTGTGGTCAAGTAATTTATATATCTGTAAAATTTGAACAACTCTTTAGGTAGGCTATACCAATTTTTTTTGGGAAATTTTTATTAACCCTCTAAGTGGTATCAAATGGTTATATGATTTAAGGTAATCAAATGTCAAGATGCTGTCTGTATAGTTTGGTTTTCTTTCACTGACATAAACATTTAGGACACTCATCTTCCAAGGGCCATTATTGCTGACAATTGATAACTACTATGATTGCAGCTTGACAAAGCAAGCCCCAAAGAATCCACTTGGGTGTATGTTGTTTCTCTAAACGTGCTTTAATGTTGACATTTCTTTTCAAGTGTGAATGGTGTAAGTGTAACCAGCAACAAAATTCAGTGAGTTGTCTATATCATTGGTATGCCCATGTGGTGAATTTCCATTGGCTGGATCATAATATGCACGTGGGCAGCTGGGAACATATTAAATATTATAATAATAATTTGTATAAATATAAGATCAGACAATTAGACACAAATTATGACCCCCATTGATGACCCATTTCTTCCCTCTTGAGGATTTTCAAGTACCTGAAGAAATGCAAGTCTGCAATGTATGGGACTGACTGCCCAATTTTATCTATTTTTTTTTAAAAAAAATTGTATTTAATACCAAATAGTTACAATCTTTTGTTTGTAACCTCCCTTATTATTTGTTTATTTTATTTGGTGCTCCAATTTAATCACAAAAAAATGTTGAGAGGAGGATCATAAGTGAACTGTGGCTGCATCGCATGTTATAGTTTAATGGACTATTTTTCACCCGTATTGTTCCTTCATTAACTTCTTGTGGAGGGAAGTATGTACAAACAATAGTAAATAGAATGTTTTTTTATACCAAATTGAAGTTCATATTGGCATTGCAGATTTTGAATTACACCTTGTCTTAAATCAATAATAAGTTGATCTATATATTATTAGTGCCACTCCCACTAGACTTTTGTTTTCATACAAAGAATAGGAAATACCCACTCTTGGCTCCGTTTGGAAACACAGATTGAAAAGTAGATTTTGGAATAAAGCTGCTTTTTAAGATGATTTTAGACCTTGACTTTTTTGGGATGTTTTTTTTTTAATTCAGGAATCAATATTTGGAATGAGTTTAATGTTTGGTAGAAAAAGTTGCTTTTCAATTCAAAAAATCGATTCCGACCAAAAAGCGTTCTTTTTGAGCTTTTAAAAACACGGATTTCGAGAGAGAAATTAAAAGGAATCCAGCTTTTGATTCCGCCGGAATCCGACCCGTTTGGCTGCACGATTTTGAGATTTTAGCTTTTCAAAAAGCGGAATCCGTCCAAACCTCGTTACCAAACGGGGCCTTTATGTCTCTCAATAGTGGGCCTAAAGAAGACAAACATACGAGCAGAGATTGGACAAAATGCACATCCACCCATTGTGTAAAATGACCCCACAAATGCATACATCATCATATCAGTGAATACAATGCCAAAGGAAGTGCAAGTACAACATTAGAATATGATCTCCTCTCATTTGTAGATTAGCAACACCCAGATCAATTGATATAAAACAAATAGTGGGTGGAGATGTTTTCAATTCCCATATAAAAAACCATAAGGTGTTTTCAAATTGGATTAAATAACAAAGATTAGTTAACAGCAACATCACTAGCTCTAACAGTAATTTTTTAAAACAAAGATGCACATCAAACATTAGATATTGTACTTGCTTTATAAAGCTAGTTTCATGGACTCGCTTACTGGTTATAATCTTGATTAAAAAATATTAAACCATTAATTATCAAATGATTAGTTGAGATGTCGCTGTGAGTAGAAACCAAGGAATTGTAAATAAAAGACTATTTTTAAATACAATTACTGAATCCAGTCACAATTTGCAATGGGTATACCCTAAAAAGTCATGCAAATATTGAGTTTATATATATATTAAAATTATTGCGTGCGACGAACGGCAGGTGCGGCCGCGACGTGGGCCGTTCGATCGCATCCAACGGTCAACGTGAATCGCACCCACCCGACCGTGGACCCGATCGACGGCGAGTCGCTGGACCCGCCGTTCGCCCGCAAACACTTCCCTATATATATATATATATATATATATATATATATATAGGGAGCCGATTATCGTTTACGGTCGGCGGTGCCGTACGGGCCGTCGATACGGGTCCATCGCATCGGACGGTCGGGTGATTCCGCACCGTTGGATGCGATGGACCCCGTCGAACGGCCCACGTCGTAAACCGCACCACGCAAACCGCACTTTCATATATATATATATATATATATATATATATATAAAATAGGGGAAAATAATTATAAGTATATTTTTGACCCCTTATTTTTTAGGTTACTGGGATTTTGTAGTATATACATAAAACACCCCTAAATTAGTGGTTATCTTAAGTTTCTTTCTGTTGGTTATCCTGTTTTGTATTCCTTTTGTACACTATAATGCATTATGTATATATGTGTTGTTAATTACTAATTAGTGTTTAAAAATGCGGTTTGTGTGGCTCCTTTGCCCTTATGCGGCCACATATGCATCCGCTTATGTCGGCGCGTAAGGATTATATAAAAGATTTTTTTTTCTTTTATCTTTTATTAGTTGGTTCGAGTCAGCATTATATAATTAATGTAATGATATTTTAATGGTGAACATGGGCGGTTCAAATTAGTTGGAAAACGACATAAATATAGAAATCACTTCTTAGTATTGACTTCAACGTTTGGGGATACATTTTTTTCAAGTAATTCCTAATGCTTTTAATTTTTAATTTCATAATACTAGTTTCATGTGTTCATAAAATCTTAGTTCTTTGATATCTACAAAACAACTAAAAATTATTCTATATGTATTATAATTTCTTATTAATAAAAATATAAAATTATATATACTCCTCTGCATACCACATATGCTCTATGCGATACCTTACTCGTATGCAATTCACGTACCACATTTTGAACATCGTTAACTTATACATTGTTATCCATCTCATGAACATTGTTATGCATTAATATAGATTTTTAAATCTCGTACACTATTATCCATCCTTGTATATTTTTATGTAACATGTACATGCAGACGATATTTAGATGGAAAGACCTCAAAAAAATCTAACTTATTGGTTTTTCATATCCTAAAAAAATTAGGATCCCTAAAAAATAAAAAATAAAAAAAATTATATTTTCCCTCTAATTTGGATTAACAAACTGTATTTGTCTCATACATCACATAAATTCTTTCATATGCACTATTAATCACCGATATATATAGTGGAGTAAATCAAATCTGCACACCCAGTTTGAGTTTTATAGAATTTAAATAAACTTAATTCCTAAAAAACTCATTTTCTACATTTATTTAAAAGCCTATTTATAGTAAAATTAACTTTTTAATTAAATTTGCTTTTAGGGAGGTGTTTGGAAATACATTTGCGTTTTTTATTTTTTTTTAAAAGCGAAAGTTCATTCAAACACATTTCCAAACGCTTTTAGGGTATGTTTGGATACGGTACAAATGTGGGTGAGTTCTCATTTGCGTCATTTCAAATACATATTTTGTTTGATTATGATAATCAAGTGTAACAAATAAAATCACAGTGTTTTCATTTGTCTCATTAAATGGGACAATCAAAATCCTAACGAACCCATGTGTTATCATTTGTAATAACTTTTTTTTATCTATCTATTATATTAACAAAAAAGGGTTTTTAAGTGTATGTGACGTAATTTATCTAACAAATTTCTTAAAGTCCATTATTATCCAAAACAAATATTTATTCTCCTCATCTTATCTTAAGATTTAAAATGGATAATTACATCTTATAAATTTATATAATTTACAATAATATAATTGTGTGGATTATACATATTAATGTGATATAAAATATTATAAATGTTATTATATCAAAATATACCAGGAAATCTTATCGAGATATTATCCAACATAATTACTTTAAAAAACCTTGCGAGTCATTGAAATCAGATTTATTTTTGTTTATATTCTATTATATGAGAACCATTTTTTTGTTAACCACACTAGCTTATATATAGATTAAAAAAATAATATATAAAATATTTGAATATTTAGTTTTTATATATAATATACTATTCATATAGTTTTTCGGTTTTATGAAAATAACATATTTGATAATTATTTTTAAAAAATATTTTATCAATTTATAATATTAATATTATCTTTTAATATAATAAATTGACACATGTGCAAACAGTTTTACATATGTGAGACAAACAATTATAAATGAAAACACGTTTGCAAATGATAGCACAACATGAAAAATAAATGGACAAATGTGTTAAAAAGTATGCAAAATTTTTTGCTGCACGGACAATGTAAAATTTACATATGTAAGAAAACACGTACAAATAATAACTACATCCAAAACTGTCCTCTTACATCTACACTCAATGGATTTACAACCTGGTATTAGCTGTCAAAGAAACCCGAAATTATGTGTCAATGTGCCACTGTCAAAGGAGACCTTAGGGATTAGGTTGAATGTTGAGACATTGTTTCCATTACGCATCCAAGATAGCTTGCTTTACAATGTTTCCTTCAGAGGACACAGGTTGAAAGGATAATAAACTACAATAGAGTGGTCCCTTTATTTAGATCCCCTTCCAACTCCAATGAAGCCAACTGCTTTAGAATTTTCCATGATAGAAAACTTTACATAAGAAACACATTCTACCCCTTTTACAATCACAGCTTTAATGAGATATTTATCTTGTTAATTTTTTTTATATTTTTTTTATTATAAATGATACCATTTAATCCACTAAAATGTATATTTCACTTTTTATAAAAGTATATACCTCATTAAATGAAAAATATGATTTTAAAAAATAAAACATGTGCAGTATGCATTTGAACGATAAGATGCATCGAGAGTAACATTTTCCGTACATGAGATTAAAACTAGTATTAAAAGTGGAGTAACTATAACCACTAAGCCCCCGTTTGGATGCCGGATAAACCCCGGATAACTCCGGATAATCCCGGATAAAATTTGGACGCTGTTTGGAAAGCCCGGATAAACCCAGATAAAATGTGTTAGAATAAATTGGTATAAAGTGATATATGAATTCCAATCAACCCCTAGAATAAAATTTATCCTAGGTTATTCCACCAAAAGAATAAGTGGGTCCACTGTCAAATCAACTATCATCACCTCTTATAAATCACATGTCAAATCAACTATCATTACTGTTTACCTTTTATAAATCCTTATCCATACTTTATTCACATTTTACCCAAACAACAAAACATTTATTATTATGATTCCCAACGAGAATAATTCAAAACACAACCAAACACAAAATCATTTTATCCTTATTTATACTCACTTATGCTCGGATAAATAAATACCCATGAATAAATCATATTCTGTATCCAAACGGGGGAAGGGTGTGTTTGTGCATGATGAAAAGTGAAGGAAAGTGAGGGAAAATAAATTTTTTTTCTTTGACCATTCAAAAAGCTAGCATTTGTGCTAAACAAGGAAAAGAAAAAAAATTCCATCACTTTTCCTCTCCTATTTTGTCTTATTAGAAAAAATGAAAAAACTTTTACTTTCCCCATATGTGAGAAATTGAGAGAAAGTGATGGAAAATTTTTCCACCACGTCCACAAACACCTTAAAGTTGGTCAAAGGAAAAAAAATTTAATTTTTACTACTTTCCGTTTGACCTAAATTCCCTCACTTTCTTTTATTTTCCCTTCAAATTTGTGCACAAACACACCCTAAATATAGTGGTCCACTTCCATCAATAATCCAGTTTGGTTTATAGTAACAAATGTGCTAACAATTCTTCCTGTAATCTTGAGCCTATAAAATTATGAACATTTTAATCATCATCATCATCATCATTATTACTGGACAAGGATATTGATGTATGAGATTTTCATCAACCCTCTAATTGTTTACAAGAGGTAAAAAACCTGTATATGAAATCAATGAAAACAATTACAAGATTCACTGAAAAATTGAAGACAAACACCCTTAACTAAATCATACCAATCCCTTAGATATCCTCCCATATCATTATTGTTAGGAGAATAAATTTTAGGAGTCTAGATCCAGTAAAGTACCATCAGTGTCAAACTGCACATCTATCAATCGAACTACGCATCCTATGAATCGAACTGTATAGAGAGTGACACATGTATTTAACAATTGGCTGTGTAATTTTATTCGTAGGCTGTGTAGTTCGATTAATAAGTTGTGTAGTTCAATACTGATGAAACTGATGGTACTCTGGTCCGACTAAATCCCGACTCAAATTCTAGTTGACATTGTTATGGTAGGCATATATAATGAAGAAATATAGTCTATATTATTTGTTTGAATAGCTGAGAGGTGCACTTGAATTGGTTTGTTTTGAGTTAAAGTGATCCAAGATGCTGCCTGTAGCTGAATAGTTTGGTCTTCTTTCACTGACAAACATTTAGGCGAATCCCATACTCCTAATAGCTATTATTGCTGACAATTGGTATGTACTACATATAGTTGCAGCTCAACAAAACAAGCCCCAAAGAGTCCATTTGGGTGTATATAAATAAATTTTTTTTTCTCTAAATATGCTTGAATGTTGAAATTCCTTGCCACTGGATTTGCCTCCTTCACTGCCTTGATCAGCATCCCACAATTGCTGTACTTCTCAAGTTGCATGTCACATCAGTGGGATTTTTGGAATATTAAAAGATGAATTGATCAATATAATTAAGTGACAATTGGCACTTGAGATGGATCTGATGCTTCACATGTGCACTTTTTTTCCCCTGATTGAGTAAGCCTCGAACTCAGAGTCAGGTATCTCTACCAATCTGTCAAGAAGTGACTCAGTGCTTTACATCCGCATTTGCCTGGAAATTCCATTTAGTTTGCTTGTTGTTTTTAATTATTGAATCATTCCCCAATATTCTTGCTCAAAAGCAGGGGAGATGAACATGTTTTTATCTGAAAAATCCTGACACTGATGTTTGGGGCATGCAGATCTTCAAAGTATGAATGGTGGAAGTGTCACCAACAACCAAAATTCAGGCTTAAGCTCTATATTGAGTTGTCTCCATCACTGGTATTCCCATGTGGTAAATTTTTATAGGTTGAATCATAACATGCAGGTGCGGGAGCTCGGAATATTTTAAATATTATAATAACTAATTGAATAAATATAAATGTGTATTTAATACCAAATAGTTACAATATTTTTTTTGTAACTTACACTTTAATTTATTTGATTTTCTTATTTAAAATTCAAAAAATGCATAAAGCAGGGTCATCAATGAACTGTAGCCACATCACATGTTATATCTCTGTGGACCATTTGAGACCAGTGAGTGAGTGATTGTTCATTGAGGGGTGAAATATATGTACGAACAGTAATAAATAGAATTTCTTTTTGTACCAAATTGAAATTTATATTGCATAGCACTGCAGCCTCTGAATTACACATCATCTACATCAACAATTAGGGAAAAATTCATATAACCCCCTGTAATCTTCCTTATATCCACATAACCCCCTGACTTTTTGATAAATCCATATAACCCCCCTGTAAACATACTGAAAATCCCAAAAACCCCCCGAGTTAAAAATTGGTTAACAGATTTGGAATATTCGAGATATATTCCGTTATCTTAACCCTAGTTCAAAAGGTTATATGCTTTTAACCCCCTGTAAACATCAAAAAATCCAAATAACCCCCTTAAATTTTCAAATTTACCCCTCCATGAATCTTTCTGGCATCTCCATTAAAGCTCCTCG
Source organism: Acorus calamus (assembly GCA_030737845.1). Classification (NCBI taxonomy): domain Eukaryota; kingdom Viridiplantae; phylum Streptophyta; class Magnoliopsida; order Acorales; family Acoraceae; genus Acorus; species Acorus calamus. The sequence continues at coordinate 8,772,922 of CM060876.1, read as the reverse complement.
ACCTGTTCTGCGACCTCGACCCTACCCCCAACCGTTGCATTGCCGACCGTTGCAACTCGACCGTTGTCTCCATCTCCCCATATAAACACCCTCTCCGCCCATCCAGTCAAGAAAAAAAAAACTCGCATCAAATCCTCCATTGGTGACGATCGGAAGTAGCTCCTCCTTTGGTCAAATCGGCAGCAGCTCCTCCATTGATCAGACCTTGTCTCCGCAGCATCTCCTCCTTGATAGTGTTGTGAATCAGGCCACATTTGTTCTCCATAGTGATGGCAATGTCAGAGATGGTTAGATATCTATTATTGTGCCTTTTATGTTTGATAGAATGCTTGAATGAGTTATTATTTCTGGATGAACACTAAAAATCTTCTTTTATTTTTTGAAACTACGTTGTAGTCATCTAGCTCATATGGTAGTCATCTTAGGTCGCGTCACACGTTTGTTTCCACACGAGAATGTCGATGTAAAAAGGGTGAATGTTTGATTTTCACTTCCCGTCAAGTGCACAGTAAAGGTCGAAGATTCTATTGTTGCCCGTTCAATAGGGTGCGTATCTATTACATGCTTTTGATTTTACTGAGTAAACGTAAATCTTCTAATTATTTTGATTTTATATTTCAGACTTCTCAAGATTGCAAATTTTTTGAATGGGTTGATGAGCCGAATCACTCCACACTTGATCTCAAATACCAAATTATCAATATGGAGGTATCAATGAAGAAGAAGTTCAAGATGCTGAAGAATATGCTCACCATTGTAATAGTATTATTGTTTGTTCTATGTGGTACTCAGTGTTTTCAATGTTTCAAATCCATGAATGGAAAATGAGAAGGTTATGTACTGTTGTTGTACTTCAATGAGTATCTCTGTTTGTGTGAATGTGTATAATGTGAATGCATAGGAAAAAATAACAAAAACTTTATACAACACAATGTATAACTCAATTTGATGAAAAATGACATTTTTATTCAATTTGAATGTCAAATTGTCAAGGTACACCACATAATCACAGCTATACAAAATAAAACAAAAAAATATATAATTCTTGGTTGATCTATTTCTGCTGGATATTTTTTCTTGAAATTGCTATACAGATGTCTGACACAAGTGCGATGTTCCACCCCAGGAAACACCACGGGAACGACTGATTGTAGCCCCTTATCTTTGTCTGACATGAGGGCCAAACCCTCTACATCACCTATTGCCTCATGGAGCATATCCAGAAACCATCTCCAAGTATCTCCAGACTCTGTCTCAACAACAGCATATGCAACAGGGAACAGACAACTATCTGCATCCACAGATGTGGCACTAAGCATGATGCCCTTGTAAACCCCCTTAAGGTGACACCCGTCCAACCCAATAAAGGGTCTACAACCCCGTAAGAAACCCATCCTGCAAGCGCCAAGGCATACGAAGAAACGCATGAATGAATTGTCTACATCTAACTGGTATTCAACAATACTTTGAGGGTTGGCCTTTAACATTTCCTCACGCAACTCTGGAATGAGTTTGTAAGCTTCAGCAGGCTTTCCATGCATCAACTCCAGCGCCTTTCCTCTGCCTTTAAGCACTCTTGAATATGGCAAAGTGAGGTTGTACTTATTCTGGATTTCGGTCTTCAGCTTTGATGCACCCAACTCTGGTGTTTTATGAAGGAGCGGGATGATTTTGTTTGCAAGCCACCCAGATGTGGCCATTTCATTCCCCACCTTATTCACACTTGTGCATGTATGATCGTCCTTCAAGGTCCTCACCTCAAAAGTTACTCCATCTTGTAATACTGAAGCATGAATGCGCCAAGTACAACCCCCCACTCTGCATTTTGCTGTGACACGACATCTCTCATTCTTCACATACTTGACAACGAATTCATTGATAACACAGTACTGATTTAGTGCATATCTGAACTGATCCACACTGGAAAACCTAGATCCAACTATAAATTTTGGTTTTTCACTATCAATTACTATGAGCTCACCTTCATAATACTCTTCTGATGGCAACTCATGCTCACTTTGTGAACTACTGTCTGGATGAACCACCTCTTCTGTATGAGCCTCTGGGGTTAGAAGACCCTCATCTCCTAGATAGCCCTCTTCTCCTAGATGACCCTCCTTTGGGGCTGGAAAACCTTCATCAACAAAAGCATAACCCTCTTCCTCAGAATCTGTCCAGTCTACTAAATCTCCATCAACCTCAGAATCATTTTTTTCATTAACAGCCAACTGCCTCTGTTCTCGCTCACCATATAACTCATCTACTACCTGAAGCTCATCAACACCATCTGTATCTTGTTGAAAGTTTTGAACATCATCAATCTCAGATGCTATTTGGGAGGTGGTAGAAATGCTTTGGACTACATCCTTCTTCTCAAGTACATGCAATGTAAATTTTTTTGATCTTCGATTCTCCCTAAAGATCTCCAATAGCTTTGCATCACTGGCCACCTCGATGTACTGCCTTGGCAAAGTGTTTGGCAGCATGTATGTGAATGTTACTCGTTCAGGGTTGCTCGATTTTGACCAAGGTCCAATATCTTCCCACAGATCAATCATAGCAACCTTATCAGCATCTATGGTTTGTGTAAATTGTCTGCCTTCCACATATTTCTGACCATAGGCTGATTTAACTGGCTTCCAATACCCATCATGGAGGAATGTGACCTTATATAAGGTGTCTCCATCCATATCTCTATACACCAAATGAAAAACACAATTTCGGCTAAGAAGAATTTTTTTGAATGACAAAATTCAGTGTATTCAAGTTGAACACACAAAAAAAACCCTCCTAATCCACAAATCACAAGAATGAAATAAACCTAAAGTGCTTAATAACAACAATCAAAACCCACTGTTCATTGGAATGAAAAAATATTGAACATACATACTAAAAAACCCTCCTAATCCATAAATCATAAGAACGAAATAAACCCAAAGTGTGTAATAACAACAATTAAAACTCACTGTTCATGAGAATGAAAAAATATTGAACTTACACAAAAAAAACCTCCTAATCCACAAATCACAAAAATAAAATAAATCCAAAGTGCTTAACAACAACAATAAAAACCCACTGTTCACAAGAATGAAAAAATAGTTTATCAAGCCAAAATCATGAAAAAATAAATTCTCTTCAGAATTCATAAATAACACAACAACAAAAAAATTCAAATCTGAAAAAAGAAAAAAAAAATAAGATATTTGAGTTTACCAAAAGAGGGAGATCTTGACGGGTTACAAAGCTTGATGGATTGGAGCACTTGCAGGGGGTGCTTTAGAACTTGGAGTTGTTTTCAGCGGTTGAGGACGGGTGGGGGTCGACGAGATCTTGCAGGGGGTTTCAGCGCTTCAGTGGGGGGTGAGGGTCCAGAAGATCCAAGACGACGAGATCCTCTTCTTCTTCCAGCACGGGATCGGAGGGCAACAACACGGATCCTCTTCGAGCACAGGTCGACAAGCTCCAATACGATGCGATCCTCCTCTGGCGCTTGAGAGGGGGGCGTTGACGAGATCCAGCAAAACCAAACCCTAGAGAGAGGAAAGTTAACATAAAAGGGAAAAAACTTTCAATGTGGAAAGGGAAATCAAACCCTAGTTAATATGTGGGGGTAAAATAGTCAAATCCAACGTGGGGTTAAAGGTTGGTTAGGTTTTGGTTAACTTAACTGACAGAAGGGGGTAAATGGATTTTCAGTATGTTTACAGGGGGTTATATGGATTTATCAAAAAGTCAGGGGGTTATGTGGATATAAGGAAGATTACAGGGGGTTATATGGATTTTTCCCCAACAATTAATGTAAGTTGTATAAGAGTATAGGTAGATGCAATTCTTATATGCAGTCTATGTACATATAATTCAATTCATTGGAATATGCCTCTTTATATAAAATATAACTTAAAAAAAATTAAAACATATGAAAACTACACATGAACTTATACGCAGGACTGCCCCTAACATCAATAAGGGGAGTATCACCCACTTTGTAAATGCCTCTCTCCTAAAGAAAACAAACATATGAGTAGAGATTGGATAGAATGCACATCCAATGTACCCAATGTGTAACTGACCCCACAGGTGCATTATATCATCAGCAATGAATACGAGGGCCAAGGAAGAGCAATTACCATATTCGAATATTACATGGTCTCCTCTCTTTTGTAGATTAGCAAACCAGAAAATTGATATAAAACAAGCAGTGGTTGGAGATGTTTTCAGTTCCCCTATGAAAAAAAACAAGGAGATCCAAATGATTTAAATAACAGACTTGTTCACAGCAAAATCACTAGCTCCCACTCTATTTTTTAAACAAAGATGCACATCATCAAACATTTGATATTGAACTTGCTTCCTAAAGCTAGTTTCATGTACTATCTTATCTCTATAATGATGATTAAAAAAATACTACATCATATATTAAATGAACAGAGGCTAGAAGTCCCTGTACATGGAAACCAAGTAATAATAAATATAAATAAAAGACTTGTATGTATGTGCACAATACCCGTATATGTACACAGTTGTGTAATGTAATAAAGAGGTATATTTTATAAGGAGTTATATTATGATTGGATTTGTGATTAGATTTTCATGGATGCATCTATATATATATTTTCCAAATGGAAAGAATAAAACGTATGAAAAGATTCATGATGGGCAAAATAAGACAAATATAAGAGCATGATTTGGAGTTCGGATTCAGTTAGACCCGACGGTACTGACCAAACCTATGTTTAACTGGATCCAATAGAAGAGTGACACTGATATCCAACAATTGACTGTGCAGTTCGATTAATAGGTTGTGTAGTTTAATTCATATGTTGTACAATTTGATACTGATTTAAATAACTGAAGTCAATCTTGACTAGATCCAAACCCCATGATTTTTATTTTTTTTTGAAAATACAACCAACTTAATAAAGAATAAAAAAAAGTCAATTAAAAGCAATGATGAGGAAGGGGAAAACAAGATGTAATGGCAGACTTATCTTCTCACTGCTTGATTAACTTTTCTATCCATCTCTAGGATTGCATGGTATGGTTGCCACTAAAGACAGATTGGATTGGACTGAAGTAAAACCCGAATCAAATGCAAAATTGAAGAAAGGCAATCCAAATCTAACTCAATTCGAGACCTTTATTATATGTACTCCCTTTCTCACATATTTTACTTTTCTATGGAGTTACCATTCAAACAGGTTGGATTGAATTGAAGTTGAAGTTCAACCTTAATCTAATGCAAAATGGAAGGAGTCCAACCCAAATTTAATTCAATAGAGCTCTCCAATCCAAAGAGAAATCAATCTGAATTTCAGTTTTGATTTGGATCGGATTAGATTGAGTTTAGATTGAACTAAGATTTAGTTTCAAAATGATACAATTTTAGATTATTTAAACTCCTTAATTATTGGTACTCCACGTGGAGGTTTTAATAGAGATGAAAATGACATGCAATGGTAGAGAAAATGAGAAATAACCGAGAAATAAAGTATAAAAATGATAAATTTTTTAAAATATATTTTTTAATTATATTATATATTTTAATAAGCAATTAATTACAATTTCTATGAATAAATAATCATTCAATTTAATTAACCCATAAGTGGTTCGCAAAAACAATTAGTTCAACAAGTGGATTGGTTATATTTTACCAATTTTTTATATCATCGAGTTTTAAGGATAAATTCAATCAGAATTTAAAACGGATAAAAGTTTAACAAGTATAACCGGTTAGATCATATCAAGTTTTAAAACACTGTCCTTAACTCATTAGGATTCTCATGTATATTTTTATTGTGTGTTTGAGTGAATGAGGAAGTTCTTACTTTTTACTCTCTTAAAAAAACAAAAACAAAAAAAACTCTCACACATTATCGCTCAAAGAATTAAAGTGCACAACTGTAATCAGAAGGTCATATATAGTTGACCACTGAGTTGCACGGACTTGTGAATGGTTTTGATATTATGACTTGTGTTAAAGAGTCATTATTATAAGAATATTGACTATTTATTATCATTATTATGATATTATTAGTTTTCTAATTTTTTTAGTTTCATTTTTTGATATTTTAGGTTTTACTTTATGTATCTATAAATATAGCATTTAACTTCTCTAATATAGTAATAAGAATCTTCTTTTCCTTTATTCTAACATAGTATCAAAGCCATCTCAAAAATCCTAGATCCACAAATATTTTCTTTTTCTTCTTTCCCACTCCGATTGAGGAATATTCAATCGAAGCGGGGGAGGACTCTTGGTATTCATATTTTTCTTTGGTTGCTTTGTTTGCTTCTCGCGTGAACCCTATTCATTTGCACCGTCGTTCTTCTTCTCTCTCCATTGTGTAATACCACCGTGCCCTCCACAAGAGTCTCTCCGCACACCTCTAGAGCGTCTACGTGTTCACAGTCTCTACTCGTGCCTCCACAAGCCCTCGGTACATCTCTAGATCTTATACGCGCGTGTCATCTGATCTAGTGGATCAGTGACTCTAGAGGTGCAACTCGTGCGGGTTGGGTCGGGTTCAACTTTAACCTGTATTGCAGATAATCCAACCTGAACCTGAGCCCGAACCCGGCCTCAACCCAAAGGGTTCAACCCGAATCCAAACCCGACCTCAACCCGCGTGTTGAATTCGGGTTCGGTCGGGTTTGGGTCGGGTTCGGGTTGAATTCGGGCTCAAGTCGGGTTGTGTCGGGTTTGAATCTGGTCGGGTTTGGGTTTAACACCCAAAATATCATAAAAAAATATTTAATAAACAACACAACAAACTCTAATTAATTATTAATTAAACCTTATATATAAATAATTAAAAGTGAATATCTATGATAAATTAACTCGAACACAACAAACATAATGATGCTCTAATTTGTGTAATTGTTTATTGTGTTTTAGGAATTTAGGGTTTTAGATATATATGTATGTTGTTATGGCAGCATAACATTTGTTAACATAAGGGTCTGGTTCAGGTTGAGCCTGCGGGTTGAACCCCTAACCTGAACCCAATCCAAATTGAGTTCGGGTTAGTTTAGGTTCGGGTCGGGTTGAACCCAATAGAGAAAAACCCCAATCCAAACCCATCCATGAACCGGGTTGGCTCGGGTTCAACCCGCCCAAGTTGCACCCCTAAGTGATTCTGACTAACTCAAGAAGAGCGGGAGCGACTCCGACTGACTCAAAGAGCGAGAGTGACTTTGATTGACTCAAGAAGAGCGGGAGTGAAGTGATGGATTTCAAAAGACAGATGATGACTATCAATTCACAAAATCGAGTTCTTCGATTATTGGAGGTGTTTGTTATTTTTATGCAAACTCTAAAGGTTCTACTATTCAGAATTTGAGAGGAGGTGTTAAAGAATTATTATTATAAGAATATTGACTATTTATTATCATTATTACGATATTATTAGTTTTCTAGTTTCCTAGTTTCAATTTCTTTTTTGATATTTTAAGTTTTTCTTTATGTATCTATAAATAGAGCATTTGACTCATCTAATACAATAATAAGAATTCTCATTTCTTTTATTCTAACAACTTGAAAAAATTGTCTTCATTATCATCTCCTTTAAGACCATATAGAACAAAATCAAGCAGTTTATCTAGGAAAATTATTCAATGATCCATTCAACACATAAGTAAAAGTCCAAACTAAATGTCATAAATTAAATTATAAAATATAAAACATAATCATCAAATTCATTTCAAATTTGGATGATTTATATGCATGGATGATTATTTAATTAGTACTACTATGGTTGTAGTTTTTGCTGTTAGGACTAAAGATAATAAAATTTGATTGTGTGGCACTGAATGCGTGTGATTTGTGAAGGAAAAATTCTAAGCGACAAGGGGATATACCTCGTTCTTCGAATTCAACGAAATAAAAAGTGCCGAATGCCTCTGGATTTTATGTCATCGGAGAGGGGAGAGAGAGAGTAGCAAAAACAAAAAATCAAAATAGGGGTAGAGAAGAGAGGATAACGAACAAAAGTAGAAGACTTATAAAATTTTTAGTAGGATCTTTTGGGCAGAAATTTTTTCAAAAGAGGATTAAAAATTATTATTCATGTGGAGGAAAAATGGAATGTGTGTAACAACACTCAATAAATAAAACTTTGAGATACAATTTCATGCTTATGGTCTAGAGCCATTCATATTTTATATGGCAACATCACGCGCGCTTTCTAAATATAACTGAAATGGTTTACGGTGCCAATTCATAAATCTTAATAAATACATGAGTATCAGTAAACCATTGTTAATTAAATAAATCCAAGTCAACGCCAAATATAGAAAATGTATAACATCTGCTAAGCCCTTCCTGAGAACGAACTATTGAACGAACTAGGAAAAGTGATATATATCTAATGCTATTTATAATCCTGTTTAATTTTTAATTCCACTAAATGAACATCAACTAAAATATATTATTCACGCGCACACATATATTATGAATATAATATGAGCATAAAAACAATATTAAAAATAAGATTATGCACCGGCCAATGAATGAATCGACGTTTTAGCCCCCCCCAAATGGACTGTTCCGCATAGAATTTGGCTCTGGTATCTTGCTTCGCAGATTAATGTCATGACGTCACCGAAAACTCCAAAAAATTCAAGTACTGCGAAATATATTTAGCATGTCACTCTACGCGAAACAGATGACGATGCAGTAAATTAAAAATTCATAAAATGTAGAACTTGTTGAAGGTGAAGTGTGAATCCCAGTCGACAGTCTGACACTCATAAGTGTACTGGATATGCGGATTATTGATTTTAAATATTGATTTATAAATATAAATAATATAAGATTTGATATTTTAAATAAAAAACTGTTTTATTTAACAAAAAAATAATTTTTTATATAATATTTATAAATGTATTTATATTTATTTAATGAAATATTTTTTTGTATTGATATTTGATTGAACATTTTTTATAAAATGAAAAGATTGATATCAAAATAATCTTTTAACAATCATATCTTTTAAATAAACATCAAAATATTTATTCATTAATAAATACTTATAATAAACATTCAAAACAAACACCTAAATAAAAAATAATTATTTATTTTAAATGATAAGTTAAATAAGTATTTATTTTCTGTTAAACTAAAGGCCTTAATCGCCCCCTTTAATATACTTCTTATCTAAATATTTTCACAAAAATTACCCACTGAAATTAACCAAATATATAACTTAAAAAACAAATAATGGTTTTTTCCTTTCAAAAATATCACAAAAAGATTACAAACTTATCGAGTCCGGTCACAAAACGACAAATGAAAGCATCCCCGCAACCTCGACAGATGTCAGATTCCTCTTCCACGCCACGTGCACGGTCCAGATTTCCCTCCCGCAAACCATTAGTCAAAACACTAACCCTGGTTAAGCTCCCCTCTCCTTACATGTTTTTTTTTCTATTTTTTTATTAAGTAAAAAATCAATATAACTTCTAATTAGGTAAATCAATTTTAATCCCTCTAAATTTAAAAAATCATTAACTGATACATATGTTATTAGAAAAATATGTTTCAATTCCTACAGTCACCCCCATCTAATCAGGTACATAATTAGCTTTAACTATATATTAAAAGTTATCAGAATGCCCTCACTCTTTATTTTAAAAAAATTCAAAAGTCTCTTTAAAATTGAAAAATCCCCTCATGTCCCTATCTAATTGGACAATATTTATTTTAGTCCCTCACATAATCGAAAACTAACTAGATCTATAATTAACTCTAATTATATATGATAAATTATTGTTATATACTAATCAGATTTGTGGTTGATTTTAATGGTATTAACTGATTTTATAGGAATTTTTTTCAATTTTCACAAGTTTTCATGAAGTTATATAGTTTTTTTCTTTTTTTTATCCTTTGTGAATATATATGTAAGAAGGAAAATTTTCAAGAAAAAATAAAAACATTTTTGTAATAAAAAAAAATCAAATTGGATTTTTTATATTGTATAGAAATTTATTTAAATATATTTATTGAAACAATTTAACTCGTGAAATTTTTAATTGGGAAGGAACTAAGATCCCATTTTTCCCAAGAGAGTTATATCCCATTTTCCCCTTTTATTAATTATTTATTATATATAATATAAATCAATTCATCTTTGTCTCTCTGTCTCTCTCTCAAAATTTGGAAATTTGGATGACTCAGACCGTCTGGGCTTCTTCTCGAAAAGGCGACACGCGATATATCGGGAACCGTAGCGGGATTTCGTGTCGGCTGGCGATTTTTTCCTGTCTTCGGCAATAAGTCGGTTTCGGACACACTGAAGAACAAAAAGGGAGAGGAAAAAAAGCGGCGAAAGCAGGCGATTTTTTTTTTCTGACCGAAATAAACGTCCGAAACCTCATACGAAGCAATCGTGGCCGTCCGTTTCTTGATCGGCCGGAGGCGATCAGGGTTTCCATTTCCAGCGTTGACTGGTTGTTCAAGCTAGGGTTTCCTTGAATGGAGATGCCGGCGGAACTTGAGACCTCCTCCGCCGCCTCCGGCGACGCCTCCGTCTCCTCCTCCGGCAACCAACACCACCTTCCGCCGCTTCCTCCACCACCACCCACCACGAAGAAGAAGCGAAACCTCCCCGGAATGCCAGGTACCCCCCCATCAGAAACGAAAACCCAATCGAAAAAAAAAATCCAATCTTTGATGTGGGTCTTTGTATTTTGGGATTTTCAGATCCAGATGCGGAGGTGATAGCGCTGTCTCCGAAGACTTTGATGGCGACGAACAGGTTCGTGTGTGAGATATGCAACAAGGGGTTCCAGAGGGACCAGAACCTCCAGCTCCACAGGAGGGGTCACAATCTTCCATGGAAGCTGAGGCAGAGGTCATCGAAGGAGGTGAAGAAGAGGGTCTACGTCTGTCCCGAGCCGAGCTGCGTCCACCATGACCCGTCGAGGGCGCTCGGGGACCTCACCGGGATCAAGAAGCACTTCTGCAGGAAGCACGGCGAGAAGCGGTGGAAGTGCGACAAGTGCTCGAAGAAATACGCCGTACAGTCCGATTGGAAGGCGCATTCGAAGACTTGCGGGACGAGGGAGTATCGCTGCGACTGTGGGACTCTCTTTTCAAGGTCGTTCAATCGCTTCAAAAATCACAGCTTTTTCAATTGGGGGGGGGGGGGGGGGGGTGTTCCAGTTTGGGGGTTTTTGAATTGGGTCTTTTACAGGAGGGATAGTTTCATCACTCATCGAGCATTCTGTGACGCGCTTGCTGAGGAGAGCGCGAGAGCTCAGTCGGCAGTCGTCGCTGCGCCGGTGGATACTGCGGCTTCCGGGGAAGATCAGAAGCTGAAGTCGAATGAGGCGGTGCCGGCTCCGGCGCCGGCGGCGCTGGAGGTGCTGCCCATACAACAGAGAGGTGAGTTTGGGTTTTGTTTCTTCGATTCAAATGAGGTTTTTTTGTCGCATCTTTGTATTGTTTGTTTTGATTTTTTGTCAGGTTTTGAAGCCCTGTTTGTTTGTTTTTTTATTTTAAAACTTCCCTTTAAAGAAGAAAAGTCTCTCTTGTACAGACTTTCTTTCAAGTTTTATAAAGAAAAAACACAATGGTTGGAGAGCTTCGTTTCGATTTTAGCAACCCATTTGTTCAAAATGAAAGATTTAATACAGCAAAAGCAGATAACAAAAGAGACCCATCATTGCCATGCCCTCTTTCTTTTCATCATCTCCCATTAAAAACAACCAAAAGTTCCCCAAAGTTTGATCTTTTTCACCTTCCTTTTCACGTGCTCGCTCAATTCACAGAACCCACAACGAAAAGGTTTCCCATTTTTTGATCGAATTGTCTGAATTCAAACAGAACCCGAGACACCCTCCGGAATCCCACATGCATCTCCTCCTCCTCCACCACCACCACCACCTCCACCAGCACTACCGGCGACCATGGTGGCAGCCACAACTAGCAGCAACTGCAGCAGCACCACCACCAACAGCAATAGCAGCAACACAAACAGCTTGTTTGCGAGCCTCTTCGCGTCCACCACGCAGCCTCCCCACCCTCAGCAACCGTGCTCGACTTTCACCAATCTAATCACAGCCATGGCACATTCAGAACGCCCGTCGGCCATTACAATGGGTTCATCCACTGCGCCACCACAACCCGAACCGACCTCTCTGTGCTTATCGTCCTCCAACAACACCATCACCAACAACAGCCTCTTCTCCTCAACCCGCCACTTTGCACCACCACCCTCACCCCACATGTCAGCAACAGCATTGCTTCAAAAGGCCGCCCAGATGGGATCCGCTGCCACCAACGCGTCCTTCCTCCGCGGGCTTGGTCTCACCTCATCATCTACATCACCCCAAGGTCAGAGTCTGCAAGAAAACCATCTGCATTGGCTCGAACCTCCTGGTTCCGGGCTCGGGCTAGGTCTCGGTTTCGAGACTGCTGGTGTCGGTGGTGGCGGTGGGCTACCAGATCTAATGATGGGGCACTCTTCGCTTTTTGGACCGAAACCCGCCACACTCGATTTGCTGGGGCTCGGGATGGGCGGAGGAGGGTCCGTTGGGGCAGCGGGCGGGTTCTCAGCATTGATGAGCTCAATCGGGGGAGGCCTTGATGTGGCAGCCGCAGCCGCGGCCGCGGCGGCAGCATCGGCCGCTGCTTCTTTTGGAGGTGGAGAAGATATGAATAGTCAATAGCAATGGCAGGTCTTCCATTTGCAATAGTTTCCGAGGCAAATCTCTCTCTCTCTCTCTCTCTCTCTCTCTGTCTCTCTCCTTGGTTCACTAAAACCTTTTCTCTTTCACACTCTGATGTTGTTTAAAATTTTTGTTGAATTTATAGGAGGTGAAAGGGATGGATCATGGATGGAGGTTTAGTTCTGTAGTTTTGTTGTTGATATTGTTACTATGGTTCTTTTCTTTTGTTTATATGTGTGCATATAGAGTTGGACATTACATGATTTTGATGTGCTATTGTGTAATGGTTATGCATATATAGCTTATATCTGGACATCTGAGTCACTCATTTCGCTAGTAATGTGTATTGGTAGAACTGAATTAGAAGTTAGAACACACAAATTGAAGTGAGAGAGAGGGGTTTTTAGTATATTTGAATTACATTGATCTGATGCCAATGTAACCTAACATTGTATATAAAATCTTTTATGCAATACTACAAAAAATTTAAATTATTTAATTCATTAGAGTATGAATATTTTTTATAGTATGTACTTTATTAAACAAATATATAAAAAAATTTAAGAAGTTTGGTTAATAAAAGTGATTGCATGATGTAGTGGCATTTTGCTTTTGGTTGCGGACTTGCGGTTATCCTCACTAACCAACTCATTAAGAAAGAAAATCATTATCTAGGTTTAGGCTCCGTTTGGAAACACATATTTGAAAAGTAGTTTTTGGAATAAAACTGTTTTTTAAGATGATTTTAGACCTTGATTTTTTTAGGATGATTTTTTTTTAATTCATGAATCAATATTTGAAAGGAGTTTAATGTTTGGTAGAGAAAGTTACTTTTCAATTTAAAAAATCAATTCCGATTGAAAATCACAGTTTCTGAGCTTTTTAAAACACGGATTTTGAGAGAAATTAAAAGGAAACCAGCTTTTGATTCCGCCGGAATCCAACCTGTTTGACTGCACGATTTTGGGATTTTAGCTTTTCAAAAAGTAAAATCATCCCAAATCGTGTATCCAAACGGACCCTTAGTTTAAAAACCATTAATCCTACTAACCAAGTTCGATCAGCAACATGTTAACCTTAGTTTAAGAATCGATAGTCATCTGTTAGCAATTATTTAAAACATTCGACAATTATCTTTTGGATCATTGTTTAACATATTTGATAGTTGTCATGTTGAGCATTGTTTAAAACATTCGACAATCTCTCGGTCGAATTGAGTGTTTAGGTTAACTATACCTCTTAGTCGGTTCAACAATCACTACACAGTCATGTTCACTCATACAAAATGCAAAGTTCAAAACATTCAAGATATTTAACACATTCAATAACAACCGAAGCATTGTTGAAGGACTGAAGACATTTTATTGACAATACATACATTTTATTGACGTGATCAACCATATTTTCATACTCCAACATTTTATTTGAATTATATTTGTCAAACAATGTGTGTGAAGAAATTTCAAAAGAGCCAGAGCATGTAGACAATATTGCATCAAACATGTCTTTCACCATTTGGTATTCTTCAAATAAGATGTCAGTTCCATAAATGTTAGCATTTCTTTCCTGGCCAGCCGGTCATTATCTAAGCCATCGTTTGGGAAACGGAATAAGTGAGTATAAAAATAGTATAAGAGTGATATAAAAATGGATAAGAAAAATGATTGTTTGTTTGCAGAGTATAACTTGGTATTATTAAATCAGTTTAAACGAGTAAAAGAGAGTATAATAATTCTAAGTAACCCCTAGGATAAGTTATACTCAGTTTATTTATTTTCATGGATCCACATGTCAAATCAACTTTTTACATCTTATCATATCAAATCACATATCAATACCTCTTATACATCAAATGGCTTACATGTCAATTCATTTTTTTACACTTTATTTATATTTTATTTTTTATCAATCAAACAACTCAACATTTATTCTTATGTTTTCAAATGAGAGAAAAAAAACACAACCAAACAGAAAATCTCTTATTCCTGTAGATTTGTTATCCATACTAGCATAGTTATCTATCCATAATAACTCAATTCCGCTATCCAAACGGAGACTAAAAGTTTTTGATACATTTTTCTATTAGCAGCATTAACATTGCAAACTATCATCAGCATGCTTAAGCATATCTAATGTGTATTCCACTTTTTTTTTATAAAAAGAAAAGATAGGCATCCCGCATGGGACTCATCTAATGTGTAATGTATTCCGTTGATCTCGAAATAAAACATCCTTGATACTCCATGTTGAAAAATTCATTTCATTCAATTTATCAGTTTTACTTGGTTCTGTGCCCACAACTATACTACCCATTATAATAATATGAATTAAATAAAAATAGAAGACTCAGCCCGTGCTTGGATCAAGAATAGGCCGGAATAAGTTGAAATTAGTATAAATAATCTCATTATGGATGTTTACATAGCTAGAATAAATGAGAATCCCTATACCAGAATTATTTGGTATAAAATGACATATGAATTCCAACCAACCCTTGAAATTATATAAATTATTTTTTATTATTTAAACCAAAAGAATATGAAGGCTTAATATCAAATCAACTGTTATCATTTTTTATAAATCAACTATCAAATCAACTGTCATCATTTTTCATCTTTTATAAATCTTTATCCACACTTTATTCACATTTTATCGAAACAACAAAAAAATTTGTTACGTTTCTGAATGACAATAATTCAAAATACAACCATACACGAAATCAGTCTATTTTTATTTATACTGGAATAATCATAAACCTCATAATAACGTAATTCTCGAATCAAACATGAACTTAGGTCACTGAACTTAACAGGCTCAAACTACAATTGGGCCTCCTCTCATGAAACTTATGCCTCCTTTTTGGGAAAATGATACGTCCAAATCCGATTGTAGTTCACACCGGTTTTTATTTATTTTTTAAATCATACTCTCTCCTAATGAAGTGCATGCTATTATATGAAATGAAGCATATACCGAGATACATTAATGTATTTTTTTCAAGTTAAAAGAATGATAAAAAATTTTACTCTATATATTATGATAGAACCTCATGCACTATAATAACGCAATATATATGAGCCCTCCTCGTGGATTCTCCCTCGATGGATTCTGGTCCTCCTGTGAACCTGCTGTGTAGGCCTCTGTTAGGACACTGGGTCTCTTGTGGTGGGCCTCGCTAGTGGAACCAAAACATGATGGTGGTTGGTGGTGATTGAATCTAACGGACCATCTACAAAATGATGGACCTCCTTAAATATGATGGACCTCCTTAAATGAAAGAGAGTTATTACACTCTCCTTTTTTTCAGTATCAATTATCAAATTGTATTATTTATCCTATTTGCCTCGAATAGTTAGCGCATCTTCAATCTTATATCCAAACATTTACTTAAATTTAAATTTGAGTAAAAATCACTGAAAATCATCTCCAACCATTTACTCATATCTATATCAAATCAATTTTTTACTCAAAGCTTTACCCAAATCAAAGGAGACTCAAATCTTTACTTAAATTTTTAATATTTTTTTCCTTTTATCTCTACATTTTCTTTCAATGTGGCATTTTTTTCATTTAACTCCACCTTTAATTTAATTATATTAGATGTTTTTCCACCCCCAAAATTTTCACCATCTCTCGAAATAAATAAAAAAGTAGTTTTTTTTCTTAAGTTTCTGTTTTTCAACTTCTTATTTTTACTCGAGTAAAAAAATATTATTTTTATTTTTTTAAAAAAATTAGATGATAATAATTTTTAAATTTAAATATTTTGAAGAAAAGAAAAATTGAATAGTAAAAATATTTGGGGAAATTTTTTTGAAAATGTTTATAAAAAAAATTAGAAGAAGATGTAAAATTTTTAAAAGATTTGAGTAAAACATAAAGTAATAGTTGGAGACAAATTATATCAAATCAAACTTTTACTCAAATTTTAAGTGAAATTTGGATATAGGTTTGAGTAAGGGTTGGAGATGGTCTTACAATAACAAGGTATATACATTGTTAGAAGATTATATATATATATAACACAATTCAATTTATTAGAATATATATTTTACTTTTATAAGATTAAACACCTAATTAGATGATGTAAATGATTTTAAAAAAAATGAAAACATGTAGAGACTGTATTTTTTACTATAAAAATAAAACCAGTGTAACATTTTTCCTAAATGAAAACAACCGTGGGATTGGAAAATGATATGTCCATGTCCTATTGCAGCCTCATTCTCAGTCCACTCCAATGTGTTTTAAAATGATATATTCTCTTATATTGAAGTGCACAATGTTAATGTTATATGAAATTAACTATCAATTAAAATACAATGGTGTATTTTTTGCATTATACTCCATTAATACATTATTTCATATGAGTTCGTGCTTTGTTTTTTTAATAACATAACATTTCATTAACTAAGTATTTACATGTAAATCAAAAGTATACATGTATCATTTTTATAAATAAAAAAGTTTTTCCGTTGAGCATTGATACACTAAATATCTTTTACAGTCTCATCTACAGTAATCAAATTGCAAATGCAATGAATTAAATCACATAACATAGTATAATATTTTATCATTATTTTGTTTAGATTTTATTATATAAATAAAAAAAACATACGCATTGAATTCATATAAGGGCACTGTTACACCCAGATTCATTTTCAGCCCTACATGGGTCGATAAAAATCTATCGACACATATGCTCATGTTAACAAGACAGATGCTTTAAAAAAAATTTACATTTTCTATAAATGCATCCATGCAATTTATTGGAAATACTATGCTTTTATTGTTTTATAAAAGCATAACTACTATTATTTAGAATGAGGTATACTATTTTTTAAAAATTTAAAATATATGTAAACTGAAATTAAAATTAGAAATGGAACTGAATGTAATGTTGTCCTTTCATATAAACATGTACATCGTCTTTTATAAAAGAATAATTCATTGTATTTTTTATCTTTTTATGAGGGTTGTATACAAGTCTACCACAGAGACGTCAGAAGTGGGTCTAAATGGGACAACGACAAACGTAATTTTTCGACAAAACAACGGTCTCAAAGTGCGAGTCGAGGTTGAAACCCACAGACCCTTGGTTGATTGGAGTTATTATTATTATTTTTGGATACACTGTACTTGCCTCCATTATAGTCAAACAATCACTCAGAAACTATCGATTGCGACAAGAACGATGCTTTTTTTTTTTCTAATGGTTGCACATATATTTATGGGGAAAAATTCAAATAACTCCTGGATTATTTTTAGCTTGTCCTCCAGGACCTCCTGCTCACAAAAGATTACCGTTCCAAGTGGCGCCCACTAGATTCTATTACATGCGCCTCTGTAATCTGGATAGGGAGATCACGGCACATCTCCTGTGCCAGTGCTATTTTGCCAGACAGGTTTGGCTGGCTGTGGGCATCCCGGCGGGGCTTCAGGAGGTTCCCATAACTTTTTAAAAATATTTATATAAATTTAAATAATCTTCTTAAAGTAAACTTCTGTTGATAAATAAGAAATATTATATGAATAATCAATTTTGTTAACCCTCACTGACATAATATATCAAAAAAACCACTACAAAATGTTAAAAATGACGAAAACCTTTTGTACATTATGATTTTATCATTCTAGATAGATTATAAAACTCTATCCAGATGCGTAAAATTGTCATTTATAAATAATTTTTTACATTTTTAACATATTGTAGGGGGTTTTGATATATTATATTTTCAACCAGGATTAATCAGACAGAATATTCATATAATAATTCTAAAATATCAACGAAAATTTAACTCAAAAAACTTTTTAGATTTACATAAATATTTTCCAGAGGGGGTTATGTGGAGTATAAAAAAAAGTTAAGGGGTTATTTGGATATTACCCATATTTATAACTAAAATATTTTGATCAATTTTTGTCCCACTGGTTTTTTATTTTCTTCCCCCTCTCCCCAACCACCAAACATGTCAGCAAAATCAACACTTATCTTCTCCACTCACTCAAAACAACTTCACAAGATGTTTTTCATTTCTCAAAACTAATTTGCCCCCGAAGATGCTCTCTCCCCTCTCACTGACCTTCCTCTCCATCCTCCTCATCCTCGTCGCCTCGAGATTCGCGCGCTCCCTGATCTGGGTCCCGTGGTCCATCGAGCGCCGCCTCCGCCGCCAGGGCGTCCGCGGCCCCTCGCGCCACCCGATATCCGGAAACGCAGGCGACATCCGGAGGTTGATCGCCGCCGCCAACAAAGCCAAGCCGATCCACGGCGACTTCGACCACGGCGGCGTTGTGGGGCCGGTCTTACCCCACTATGAGCTCTGGACGAGGCTTTACGGGAAGACCTTTCTGTTCTGGTTCGGGTCGAAGCCGAGGTTGGTGGTGAGGGAGCCGGAGCTGATAAAGGAGGTGATGCTGGACCGGGCCGGGTCGTTCGAGCGGGTCAGGTTCAACCCGCTTTCGAAGCATCTCTTCGGGGAGGGACTCGTGGGGTTGGATGGTGCAAAGTGGGTGCAGCATAGGAGGGTCATCAGCCCCGCTTTCAACATCGAACGCGTCAAGGTACATTACGACACCCTTCTATTATTATTATTATTATTATTATTATTTATATGTCCCCGTCCCATTTGAATAAAGATATAAGTTATTTTTAAATAAATAATTATTTTAGTATTGAATAAGAATAATTATTTTTTATTTTATTGTGTTTTTAATTATTTTTATTAAGAAATGTAATAATAATTTTTTATTATTCAATTGATGATTATGAATAAGTTATGAGTGAAAAGTAAATAAAATGTAAATAGGGATTTATGAAAGAAAAAAATTGAGTGACATGTGAGCCTTAATTGATAAGAGATGATGACATATAATTTGACATGTGGACCTTTTTATATCAATAAAATAGATTGTTTGAAATAATACAATTCTAGAGACCTGAAATACCAATATTAATTTATTCTCATATATTCTGACATAACTATACCTCATTTTTCTTGCAAACAAACATTTTTTGTTCTTATTCTCCCTTATTCTTCTCTATTCTGTCATCCAAACAGGGGTTTAGTTCCAAAATAAAATGAAAAGTAAACAATTTTATAATAAATCCAGTAAATTTTTTCATCAAATTGATCTTTAACTATACACACACAAAAAAGGAAGAAAGAAAAAAAACAATTTTCATGGTTACGTGTATTGTATTCTCACGGTCTGAATTAAATTTGACTTTTGTTTTATGCACCTTTTGTTACATGTTGAAATAAAAGAAAAGGAGCTAAAAATAAGTGTAGGTAGAATATTATCCTATATTACACATAGTTTGTTTACCAGAATAGCGTTACCTATGGGAAAAGTCATTTTTTGAAGAGTTTCTTTAGTCAATTGTATAAGAAACTGTGCAAACTTTTATACATGAAAGGAATGCACTGCGAATGAGAGGCACATATATGGTGTTCTTTTGTATTCTTCAACGTGACAGCTAGTGATATTCAAGATAAAAGTGATTGTGGTTTAAACATTAGAGACTGTATCTTGTGTAAAATGCCACTAGAATGGATCAGTGATTACAGATTCTTGGGCCTTTTTTAGGTGAAACGTGGTGTATTGAATATAATTTTCTTCTCATTTAAGGTTATTGTTTGACATACCATAATTGCATAATGAGATGGGCAGGGTTGGGTGCCAGCAATTGTGACCAGTACTCTGAAGATGTTGGAGGGGTGGGGGAGAGACAGTGAAGGTAGGGAATTCGAACTCGACATGCACAAGGAGCTCCACAACTTCACCGCCGACGTCATCTCTCGGGTGGCCTTTGGGAGCTGCTTTGAGGAGGGGAAACAAATTTTCCAAATGCAGGAGGAGCAGATGCACCTCGTCTCGATCGCCCTTAGAAGCATATACATTCCAGGATTCCGGTGAGTCCTCCTTTGAAGCAAAGTTAGTCCTATATTAGTCAATCTTCAGTTCAGAGTTCAGACTAACTAAATTTAGTCTAATCTCTTATTGCTAAACAGATTCTTGCCCACCAAGAGGAACAGAAAGAGGTGGCAATTGGATAAAGAGATACGCAGGTTACTACGAAACCTGATCGAGGCCAATGGCGAAGCAAGCGAGAACTCAAAGAACCTCCTTGGATTGATGATTTCCGCAAACAAATGCCAGGAAGACGAGAAGGACCAGATGACAATTGATGATATCATCGACGAGTGCAAGACATTCTACTTCGCGGGGAAGGACACAACAGCCAACCTCCTGACATGGGCGCTTCTCCTCCTTGCGCTCCATCAAGACTGGCAGAGAAAGGCCCACGAAGAGATTTTTCAAGTCTGTGGTAGCCACCATGAGCCACCCAATGCAGATCATCTGAGCCACCTCAAAATTGTGGGTTTGGTTTTCCTAACTCTGTTTAGTTGGAGCTCATCCATTTCAGATTGATATTTGATAAGCTTTTTTAATAGTTGGGCATGATAATCAATGAAACACTGCGACTGTACCCTCCGGCGGTGTTCTTGATGAGGCAGACAACCAAGGATGTAAGGTTGGGTGGCCTTGAGATCCCTTCAGGCACACAACTCTACATGCCAACGATCGCTGTCCATCGCGACACTCAAATATGGGGTGAAGATGCACACCGGTTTGATCCTTCGAGGTTCATTGAGCAACGGATGCACCTGGCCTCGTTTTTCCCATTCGGGCTTGGCCAGAGGATTTGCGTTGGCCAGAACTTAGCACTCGTCGAGGCGAAGATCGCGTTGGTGATGGTACTCCAGAGGTTTTCTCTTGCTATCTCGCCATCCTATGTCCATGCGCCGATGCTGCTGCTCACACTACAACCTCAGTTTGGAGCTCAAATACTTTTGCGTAAGATCTAGGCTTGAAAAATCTGGTGTACTATGATGCAATTGAGATCACCATTTGAAAGTGATTGAGCTATTACTTCAGACTGCCATGTCTATATTGATTTCTGTAGTGCTTTGCTATTCAGTATAAAAAAAAGAAAGAAAGGGAAATGTTACACCCAAATCTATTTTAGAGTCCAAAAGGCAGTGCTGATCATATACCCCCTCTATTGTTAGAATACAGTTTAGTCTATCATGAGAGTTGCAATGAAAGAAGAGTTTCACTCACATGTAGAAAATCCAACCAAAAGTGTCAGACAGCATCAAAAAGCATGGAAAACACACAATTAGATACCTGCCATTAAAATTTGAAAGAACTAAAACATCACAGAATACATACTAAGTAGAGAAAAAAAACTTAAAAACAGACTCACATCTACATCTACAGCATTTATTAGTCTTCCACCCTGAACATACTCTGTTACAATAGATGGGAAACTCTCCTCACTCATACCTTCCACAACTTTCTTCTTCGACCACCACCACCTCCTCTCTGCCCTCCTCCCATTCCTCCTCCCCCTCACGCTCTCCTTCCTCCCCTCCTTCTCCCTGTCCCCTCCCCTCCTCCTCTTCCCTCTGCCTTTGCTCTCTTCTTCTCTCCTCGTCTCTTCTTCCTCTTCCTCCTGCCTTTGCTCTTGCTCTTCTCTCCTTTCCTCTTCTTCTTCTTCTTCTTTCCCTCTGCCTCTCCCTCTGCCTTTGTTCCTCTTCTTCTCCCCTTTCCTCCTCTTCCTCCTCTTCCCTCTTCCTCTGCTCCTCCTCTTCTTCCCTCTCACTCTGCCTCTGCTTCTCTTCTTCTTGACTTCTTTCCTCCTCCTCTTCCCTCTCCCTCTGCCTTTGTTCTTCTTCTTCTTCTTCTTCCTTCTCCCTCTGCCTTTGTTCTTTTTCTTCTTCTTCCTTCTCCCTCTCCCTCTGTTGTTCTTCTTCTTCTTGTCTTCTAGCCTCCTCTTCCTTCTCCCTCCTCCTTTGCTCCTCCTCTTCTTGCCTTCTTCCTTCCTCTTCTTCCCTCTCCCTTTGCTCTTGCTCCTCTTCCTCTCTTTTCCTCTGCTTCTCTTCTTCCTCTTCTTGCCTTTGCTTTTCTTCTTCTCTTCTTTTTGCCTCCTCCTCTTCCCTCTGCTGCTCCTCCTCCCTCCTCTTCTCCTCCTCAGCTTGCCTTTCCTTCTCTTCCTCCGCCTCCATCTGTTTCTCAGCCGACTCCGCACACGAGGCACACTCAAGTATGATAGACTCCTCCTGTGATGCCAAGAACTCCCTCACTGTCGTCGCGTTCGATGCACTGAACGACATTGCCAATATATCAGGATCAATAGTCTGGAACACGGACCTCCTGCCAGCCAAGAACTGCGGACGGTTCTTCCTCGCCATGGTATTGAAGCCCATGAACACAAGCGAGTCATCGTTAAATGACATTTGGGCCATTGGGAAGAACCTCGGGACGACGAACACGTCTCCCTCCTTGACCTTAAACCTCATATTCCTGCACTTTGGCAGCTCGCTATCGCTGGACAAAGGGGGATTCTCACCGGGGCACACCACTTGCACCATGCCCTGACCATACGTTACGATCGCAATCTCATTGGCTCTTGGATTCCAGTGTGGCCCCATCATGGATCCCTGTAAAAGTTTCATAGCACAAGCAAAGAATTAGAAGTACTTCCAAGTAGTGGTACCACTTCTAACATGGATGAATGAGACGCTAGTTCACCTTGGTAAGGTTCACCATGAAAACACCAATGTTGACCCCTTGAGTGCATGCAAGTCCTTGCCAATCACAGCCAGGCTCCAGCCGTTACAGTTCTCGAAATCGGGCTTCCTGGAGAAGAGGTTGAATGTCTTTGTCTTCTTCTTCTTGCTCTTATTGGGATCCTCATCAGCCGCAAGTGCCCCGCGACGCCCGCCAATGAGAGCTTCCAAGATGTTCTTTTTCCAGTTCGGGTTGCCCTCGCCGCCAACCTCCTCTTCGGTCTCATTCTTTTTCGGGTATGGTACTATTGACGGAGGCGCTTCAACGGACTTGATTTGTTGAATGACTTCAGGGGAGATCTTAAAAAACAATGATGCTTCAATCAATAAAAGAATTTAATTCGTTTGAACCAGTTTCATTATCATTTTGCACACTCCAAAGATTTAATGCATTTGAAACCAAATGATTTAACAATTAAGGAATCCAAAACCACATAGCAAGTGCATTCTCACCCTGAAAGCCATCTGTAGAACCATATCATCAAATCCTCTAACCATGTCGGAAAGGTTCGAATATGGAGTCACAAAGGCCTCCTGCATCTGATCACCATAACCAAAATTCATTAAAAAAAAATCATTATTAGTACGTGTGTAAACAATGCCACAGGACCAATGAGAGTGATATATCTCAAGATTTGCATGTGTATTACAGTTGGGTTTTCTTCGAATATGTCAGTGAAGAGTGCATGGATCCGAAGCCGAACACCGGCCGGGTCTGGATGGCTTCGCACATAGAACACTGAGCCAGATTCGAGCCTGTAAACATCGCCACGTTCTACATCCATCTCATTCTTTTCTTTATCTCCAACCCAACTTACAGTCCCTCTTCCTGCATCACATTACATATGAATGATAAGACATCAATATCCTTTAGCAATTATAAGCAGTGTATTTTAGTCTTCATTTTAATGAACCAGAGACAAACCTTTAAAAAATGAGTTATGCTATAATTAATCATTTGTCCCTTCTACTCACTGTATCGAGGTACACGCGGAAAATTATAAATGCTATCATTCAATTAATTCAAGTATATACTTCATATTTTGTAAAATTACATATCCCACTACGTGCAGCCTCTAAAATGTGCAGCCTCTGAAATGTTTGCGGTTTGAACTGAAAAATGAACTATATGTATTTAAAACTTGCATGTGGCATGCACAAGTTTAACAAAAAAATCGTTCAATAATTGATTTTATTGTGAGAAAGAAAAACACCATACAAAAGTGAAAATCCGAACATTGGTTTTAGGAGTACACATTGAGAAAGTCAAGTTTCTGTAAGCAGTCCTAATTATATTGGTTTCAAACAAAAGAAAATTATAACTCACATTTATAAACAAATGTTGCATTAGAAATTGAACATATATATAGACCTGACTGCACATAGAAGACCATGTCTGTGTGGAGATGCAGAGGCAGAAGCAGAGAGTTGGGCTCCAAGGTGATGAACTCCAAGTGGTACGGCCCCCGGCGCCCGACATCGATATCGACGGCCGAGATCCTCCCGGACTCTGTGAAAGCGAGGGTCCTCCTCTCCTCCTTGGTGAACAAGGGCCCAACAGGGTTGATGTTGGACTGCCCATCATTCATGGCCAGCCCATGGAGGGTGAAATAAGAGAGACAGAACAAGGTGAAGAAGAGACATGAACACTGTGAAATACATGGCTTCCCAAACATCTCTCTCTCAATCAAAATCAATCTGAACTATTTGGTGTGTTTAAGAGAGTAACTGTTATATTATATAAAGGAGTCTCGAGAGGAGGACATGCAATACGTGGAGCGTGGACGTGCATGTCGAACACGTGGTAGCCCAAGTCGTGTGAGGTGGTTAAATCCTCCTCTCAACGAGTTCAAACATCAGTGACAGTTTTTATTTTATTATTTTAAATTGTGGGGTATGTATTAGATGATGAATAAGACAAATAGTGCAAGGAAAGGTCCTCGAAAGTTCCGAGTTTGAGGCTGAGAGCACGTAGCAGCTCTGCAGCTCTGGTTTCTTTTTAACAAGTTACTGTCTTCGTAAATCAAGCTTTAATTAAGTTAGTAAATAATTTTTTTTTTTTTAAAGAAGTCAAAAGATCAAATTTCAGTAACATTCTTTCAAATAAAAAAAAAACTTTACTATCTTCCTCCTGTACATGGTTCTCCTTATCCCAATCGGGGCTGATCCGAACTTAATTCACAGATGATCCTCACAGCTATTGATTGTTCTGATCAAGTTGGTGGTGTTTCTTACCGGATCACATGAAGAGATATGGATAAGAGAGATGGATGATGTGTAAAAAAATGGGGGGGATCATGATTGCACAATTTAAATATACAGGTGCAATAGTTGGTTTGATGTATATTATGCATTGTAGAAGACCAGTTAAATATAGCATTTGAAGTTTGTAAACTATTAAGATACAGGAGTAACCCTAGTGTTATATACTAGAAAACAATGGAACAGAATTCTTGGTTACCAAATATTCTCATTATGTTTTTCATTTGAAATGACATAACATACTGCAAATGTGTTACTTGATCACATGAGAGACTAATTTTCCTATAGAGTGTATATTGGTACACTCATTGTGTTTTATAACCCAGTCAGCACTATGAGAAAGGTCTCCCAGTTATTTATACACTGCGATAATGCAATATATAATATGCTGTCATAATTTATATTATATTATTACAGTATACAAAAATTAATTTTATATTTTTTTAAACAAAAAATATATTAGTAAATCTAAGTGTATTTTCACTTTTTATAAAAGCATGTATTTCAAATGAACAATTTTTTTAATTGACCAATATGACATTTAGATGATTTAATGAGGATGAATATCAATACAAACGTTACACAAATACATAAATTTATGGTTTTTGAATGAACCGCTAACAGCCTCTTTTTAGAACATTGAAGTCTACATATGTCGAATTGTTTGATTTGTTGAAACTTTTTTTAGAATATTGAGCCCATATCTTCTATGAGATTGTTTGGATTTGTTGGATTTTATTAGAAGAATTACTAATAAAATCAAAACAATAAAATTCACATGTCATTCATGTAAAGTTTGCTCCTATATATGAGTACTCATACAAACACAATCTAAAACAATCATAACCGTTTGTGATGAACAAGTTAGAAAAGAGGAATAGACGAGTCCCAACTCATCAGAAAATTTTCTAAATGTCTCCATCAAAATTCAGAATTAAAGAGAGGGAGAGAAGTTGGAAGATCCATCTAAAGTGTCTCATATCTGAAGATAAGAATACTAAAATGGATTTAGATATGTTTCAAAATTTATACTAAATGTTTTAACAATTTGTAATCAAATCATGTTTGTACAAATTTTTGTGGCTGCCTA
Source organism: Acorus calamus (assembly GCA_030737845.1). Taxonomy (NCBI): domain Eukaryota; kingdom Viridiplantae; phylum Streptophyta; class Magnoliopsida; order Acorales; family Acoraceae; genus Acorus; species Acorus calamus. The sequence goes on along the minus strand of CM060876.1, from coordinate 8,746,258 downwards.
TTAATCTGATCGGATCCTATTTCACTTTTAAGAAGATATGTTTTTGAATAGATAGCCACTGATTTATTTGGATAAAATTCTAAATCTAAAAGCCTGGTAAATGAATTAATATTTATGATAAGTTAGCTAATTTAAGGGAATAAAAGTATTACTATTTTTATCAACATTTATATTTGGTAAGGTTTTTATTATCCTCTTCTTTTTTTTTGTTCTTATCACTAAAGTCTACTTGGAATATTTCTCAATTATTCAAAACTTTTGGACATCCCCAAAGGGAGTATAACATATGAGAATTTTGATTAATCACTAAATATCTATTTAAAAAATTAAGTCATTTTCTTATGGCCCGCTTGGATAATCGTTCAGGGTGCATTTACGGTGTGGATATATCCAAATGCATAGACCTTGATCCAAACGGCCTTCCGCATAGGCAACAACACAAACCGTGCCCCACATTTATTGTGTAAAAAAATAGCTAGGATCGTCGTCCCGCTTCTGACAATGCCAAGGTCATTTTTGTTGCACTTTAAATTTACATATTATAGATTATAACTTATAGATTATAGATTATAACTTCTCTAATAAGTTGTATACATGTTTGTTGTAACTTTTTAAAAGTAGTAAATAAATAGCAGTGGATGTTTGTTTAAAAAGTTGTAAAACAGCTTTTTGCTATACAGTTGTCAAAAATTACCCTAAACTATAGAAGTAAAAAATTGATTTATGTTTGACTAAATAAGTTGATTTTTACATATGGTGGTGGGTGAATTCTAGTCTCCCTCCACGCGGCCGGATCTCAAAGGTGATCCGGACTTCGACTGTGGATCCAAAAGGGGATGGACGAAGCTCTTCGGTGAGGTTGGTGGGTCACGTTGATGAGTCTCCTCGCTCCTCCTCCATCTCCGGTAACCTACAACTCACACCAGTGTGGTGCCGTCTAACGGCCCTCCAATGCTCAAGTCAGTATTAGCTTAAGCTTTTGAGGATGCAAGGTATTGTAGGTGTTATCTCCCATACCCCCTGGAGACGACGATGTCTCCCCTTTTATACCTCAAGAGGGTGCGCCGTCCTCACTCCTTGAAGTGATGTTATCAGAGGTACGGACGGAATAGTCCAGGTGACACCTGAATCGGCTTCCACGTATGTCTTTGCGGCGTAACTGTTCCGTGGCAGCCACCTGCCACCGTGATGTCAGAGGATATTCTCTGCAGTCGTCGTTATCTTCATGATGTAAACGCGTGGTCCCCTCTCAACTTGATCCGTTTCCTTGGTCGGGCAATGCTAGGCCAGCCGAGATACCCTCGCTCGGCTTCTCCCTTGGTCGGGTGTGGTCTTCACCAACCTGGTCGGGCACTTATTAATATCCGACCAGCCTCCAATGGGCTTTCTTCGAATGGGTATCCCCTGCCCTGGACCCATTGGGCCGGACAACGGCTACTTGGTGGCGGCCCATTAGCCGATTGCCTCGTGTGAGACAATTGGACCTCCATGGGTCGGCTTTCCTCGCAGACTACCCTCATCTTCTCCTGCTATTCTGGCATAACTTTGTTCCTAATTCTTCGTACAGATTTGTCCTTCCACACATATAAAATTAAATTTATAAATATTTAAAAGAAAATTAAATTAACATAAATAATATTTCAAAATCATTACAATATTTTTCAAATATTACATTATAGAATTTTAATAAATTGAGTGACAAATGGAATTATAAAGAAAAATGATAATATATTTTTTGTAATAGGAGAAAAATAGATACACATATTATTAGTAAAAAAGCTTAAGGGCATGAGTGTCCAAAATAAATAAAAATTTAATGTCTTGTATAAGTTATAATCTCAAAAGCATCCCTTTATTCCAGCTTAGAGATTATGATTTTTTAAGCTATTTTAAACTTAAATAAACTTTAATAAGTTTAAATAAACATGCAACAACTGCTTATTTTAAGCTAAAAACTATAATCTGCAGCTTATCAGTTTTAACAAACATGTTCAAAATGGGTTGATCGAATGGATGTTACTTTTACAAATATACCCATGCAAGTTCAATGGGGGCTTATTGAAATAGGGGTATTTTTGGTAATGTACACCTAGCGTCCAAAACTCCATTTTTGTGCCAAATAGGACGCGATGTGTTTTGGAATCATTACAAAACGCGCCCACATCTGTTGGTGAACAGGGGCACAAGAAAAGGAAAAAGAATTTTTTTTCCTTTTCTTATGCCCTCTATTCACCGGTCTTCATGTGGATAGACGGAAAACCCTGCTACCTCAATCTCTCTTTCTCTTGTACACACAAGGTTATGAGTTTATACATTGTCAATTTTTCTCTTTGCACATTATGAGAAACTCTAAACAAATCAAAGTTTGATGGAAGAGAGTTGACCACAAATTGAATCATAAAAGGTTCAGAAACACTAGTCTCATATTCATTTAATTGTTTGGCTAAGTCTGTCATTATCATGATGTGTTGACGTACACCACTAACTCCATCATTTTTTGTTGAAGTCAACTTAGCCCTCAATGTACCAGCTAAAGATTTATCTTGTTATATTTGTGTGACTTTTGAACGATTAAATATCGTGTTTTTATTTATTTTAAAAGTTTGGATGCTCAGTTCAAAAATTCAACTGCATATCAGTGATTCTAATACAGATAGGCCAAAACAAATATTTTTTTTTTCAAAAAAAAATATTTGTTTTGGCCTATATGTAATAGGCTATGGTGGACATAACTTGGCCCCCAAGTAAGCAAATAGAGATATTTATTTGGGTGTGGGTGAGAATTCCTTAAATATGCCCCTCTCGCTACTCATCACACCAAGCTCATTTGTGCCCTCTTTTATCTTCAAGCTGATGTTAGATTTTGTGAGAATATAACATATTTATATTATATATTATTTATTTAACATTTAATCACTATTATTTAGTTTTAAATGGAATCAAAATTTATAAATTTAAAATTTTAAACACATTCAAAATATTTTATTTAATATTTCACAATTTATGCTTACAAAATTATACATTCATTTTTTCAGGGACTAATAAGAAAAATATGTTTGAAGTTGGAGACTTAAAATGAAATATGAAGAAGATAAAACTGATCACTAAATAGCATAATTTATAAGGAGTTAAAAATAAAAATCACATTTCACAAATTAACAATACATGGATGGACATTCGATGGATGAACTAAAAATGAGATAGACGATTAAAATTGAAGACTTAAAAAGAAATATGAAGAAGGGAATAACCAATCCCTAAATGGACATGTTTACATGTAAATAACAATTAATTTAAACTTTAATATATTGCATATGATGTTTTTTTCACCTAATTTGATATTTCAAATATTCTTAGGATTTAAAATTCAATAACTATTATATATAATTTGATTTTTAAAAATAAAATTAACATAAACCATGGTTTGATTAATATTATTTTTATTTCCCTGCAGGATTGATTATACATTAGATGGGTTCAATCAATCTTGTATTTATCAATTCAATATTTGATCAGTTTGGTACTAGTCTTCTCCCATGTAAGATGTGCGTGTAAATAGAAATAATATTTTGAAAAAAACCTATAACCAATACTCTCATTGTTTTCTAATTCATTTATATGCGATATAACATACCATGTTATATATATACAAATGATATGATTTTAATAATGATTAAATAAAGGGGGAATTGTCCAGATGCCCCTTGACCAGGGGTTTAATTTTTTTTTGCCCCTGGACTTTTTTTTATTTTTTATTTACCCCTGAAATCTGGTCCAATTTTTTTTTTTTGCCCCTGACCAGTTACATAAATATTACATTTCTATAATTGATTGTTAAATATATGTAATTGGTTATTATATTTCTGTAATTTATATGTGATACCCGAACTACCCCTTATAGACAGTTACATAAATACAGAAATATAATGTGATACATACAGAAATTATATAAATAATTACAGATATTTAATAGTTGTCTCCAAAAAATATTAAAATACGCAAATGTGTTTAAACACAAAATGGTCATATATACATTTTCAATGTCATTACAATATCATCTATAAATGCATTAACTGTACGCAAAATATTTATAAATACAATCCTAAAGTTTCACTAAAATAGATACATCAATTGTTTGAATTATGATGTTTTTTTCATATCTTAATGATCAGTTATAGTCTCCCCCTTTAAGATTTGATGGATTTAGATGGTATTATCTAATTTATATATAGATACAAAAATATCTAAGAATTAAATTATTCATGAAATCCTATAAAATTTCATTACTTTTCAAGTATAACTCCTATTGTGGTGATCAATAGCTCGTTTCGATATATATTTATGATTGTGAAATAATTTTTTTCAAAAAATGATTATTCCAGGATTAAAGGTGAGATCAAAAGTTGAAATTCATATTTTTAGCTATTTATCATTTATATTTCATGATTATCTCAATCTAAATTTAATAAAAAGTATTAAAAATAAAAAATATGATGGATGTGGATGATCACACCCATTAATTCAAAATATCTTTTAAAAAACGAAGGTTGTGTTTCAATGTCATGTTAAAACACTAAAATTCTTAAAATTTTATATTTCAAACATTACTTTTGAAAAACTTTCTTCTATTAAATTTTCAACCGCATAATTTTTTAGTATGTAAAAGAAAGATAGTGGTGTGTAATGTTAAAATTATATTTGGATCTAAGTTTAAAAAATTTTAACTTTTTAAACACAGAATCTATTTAAATTCATATCCAAACAAACTCAAAATTAAAAACATTTTCGATTAGTAGATAGGTGGATAATAGATAATGTATAGATAGATAAAGGGTTTTTTACATATATACCCTTGTTAGAATCCGATTTTGCAGAATTACCCCTGTTGCATTCCAGATTGCATAAATATCCTCACTGCATTCAGAAGCAGTGCATTCGTGCCCCTCCGTCAGTGTCCGTGAGCAACCCAACATGAACCATGGTTACATGGTTAACCAAACCTTTAAATTTTACTATTTTATCCCTTATCATCTCCAACGACCCGAGTATCTTTTGCAGCCCTAAGTGAAAAACACATGAATCATTCAATCGAAACTCTAACTCTTATAATCAAAACCCTAACTTTTTTAATCTAACCCAAATCATCCACGAATAAGAAGAAAAACATAACCTGATCAAAATTTAAACTAAATTAAAACTCTCAAAAGATTCACCATTTTCAAACATCCAAAAAAATAACATTTGAGAAAAATAAAATGAGGACATTTGGCTTTGCCCGAAATAAATAGATGAAAGGGGAAGCTTTGGCGGAAACAAAATGAAAGAACAAAAGAAGGGAGGATTCCCTTCTCTTTTGTGCTGTGAAAAGTTGAAAAAAATGAAGAAGAAAAATAAAATGGTGTAAGAAAGAAGAAGAAGGAAGAAATCGTCCATAAAAAACATATCTGGGGGTAATATTGATATTTTGCATCACTTAACGACGATTAACGGGAGTTTTTTAACCTCACTTCACGCCCACTAACTATAAGGGCACGGATGCACTGCTTTTGAATGCGGCAGGGGTATTTATGCAATCTGAAATGTAACAGAGGTAATTCTACAAAATCGTATTCCAACAAGAGTATATATGCAAAAAGACCCATAGATAAATGTGTTTCAACTCATCTTCAAATATGATACAATAGAGATACATCTCCCCTCCCACTACACACCGCGTCAAAAACGCAGTAAAACACGTCAACGAATTACGTGTCACCCCCTCACGCGTCCTCTTCACGCGAATATTAACTTACCAAAAAGAAAATGGGTCTCCTTTCAAACAGGTGGTCTGATTTCCTCCAAAAGAAAGCTCCCACATCTCCCTCACAACATTGCCTCCCCTTTCGACCCACAGCGGTGGAATAGGAGGAAATACGAAGATGGGTCTCCTTTCAAACAGGTTTGATTTCCTTTTATTCCATTCAAAATCCGATCTTTTTCAATGGGTCCTGTGTAATGGGTGCTTGAAAGCAGGGGATTCCATTCAAAATTCGATTTTTTTTATTTGGTTTCTGATTAAAATTGGGGTTTTATTTGGATGTTAGGATTGATAAGGGGAGCTTGGAAGCAGGGGATCACGTATACTCGTGGAGGGTCGGCTATGTTTACGCCCATCATGGTTTGGCTTCAATACTTTTCTTGAATTCTCACTCTTTCGTGGTTTGTTGTTTTTTATTTTTTTTATTTTTTTTGGGGGGGGGGGGGGGGGGGGTTGGTCTGTACTTGAAATCTGGATGTCGGGGAAGTTGTTTTGTTGATATATATGTCTGGGTTTTTTTGTGGATTTGAATTTCTGTGGGTCTGGAACCCCTTCGTGTGCGGAAGCAGTAATCTTCACTGTCTTGTGGCTTAGGGAGATCAAGGTTGTTGATGAAGCGACGCCTTTATGGTTAGATCTCAACATCTGTAAAACAATAGAGATAACAAAATCATATAAGAGAACACGCAGATTACGTGGTTAGGCAAAATTTGCTTACATCCACGGAGTTCAAGAAACAATTCACTATATGAAGGATTTGGATTACAAAATCTCTCAACCTCTCTTTCACCGCCCTTACTCTCAAAGAAATAACCCTGTATGCGGTTGCCTCTCGCAGAAAAATTAAGATCTCTTTTAACCATAACAAGGAAGCGATTATATAAATAGGGTAAAAATGAGGGAACATTACGGAATTATTGGCTCAACCCTAGGTTTTCACAAACAGGTGTCATGCTAGAATGCAAGACATCTCAAATTAATGGTGCACTAGGTTAGGCAATGATGGGAAGGAATGAAGGCATCTATTAATGATCTAGATTATCCCGAAAGTAGTACGTTGAGATTTGTTAGGGAGTTGAACCACAACGGGAATCCATGCAAGATACACTATCAAATATACTTTGAAGGACAGCGATGCATCTCAAAATTCCATTTTCAGTATAAACCACAAAGGGAATCCATGCAAGATACACTATCAAAAATAACCTTTGAAGAAGGACAATGATGCATGTCAAAATTCCATTTTCAGTATAGCTTCACCTTTACCCATTGATTGAACTTGCAAATAGTGAAGGAAGCTCATTTTTTAAATGGAGAGACATTTTTTTCTCACCAAACTCCCTCAAATCCAAAATAGAGAGATGTGAGCTGTCTTAGGTTCCCCACCTGTCAAACGACCTCATTTTTTTATATAATTCATTGTGGTGTTTACAGATAAATCTTTTGGTGTTTGCACCCCCATGCCATGATCATTTTCTTGGGTAAATGGATCATGAACAATTGTTGTAGGTTGTGTAGTTTTGTTCATCTTGATCACTTCTCTACATACAATAGGAGAGGTCTAGGTCTAGGTCTAGTGTTTGCAGGTTTCAAAGCCTTCCCAAAGAAGCACCTTCACTTTTGTTTCCCTGAACCCTGATCCCTTAAGTTGAACAAATTACCCACAGACTCCTAACAATTTAAAAATAATGCTTCTGTTTTCAAAGTGAAACAAAAACATCAGTTGCAAGCACCAAAAAGGAACAAAGGTGTGACACTTTATCAAGGCCTTCCTCAATAATATTATCATCTTTAATGACAATGGAGCATCGGTAGTTGTTGTGCTTCAAGCTCATGCAATAGCTTTGCTTCCCATATATAGATATACCTAGCTTTCGTGCTACATCATGCGTACATGCTTTCTCAGCTTTCCCCCCACTGCAGCCTCAAGAGTTGTTGAATCAAGGAATAGAGCAGAAAAGGACGTCATTGCTGTTGTTTAATCTGAAGTTTGCATCTGTGGACAATTTTCTTATGGCGCCCTCTGTTGTATACTTCTATCTTTTTTTTCTTCCACAAATCCTTCACCACCTATAACCTAATATTCCTCTTCTCGTAGCCATCTTTTAAAGCATTGCAAATTTGAATTACATGAAACGATTCTTCAAATAATGTGTTAAGTCATGAAAACGAAGCATCAAAATATTTGATATCCTTTGCAGTTATTGGTTGTTTTGAGCATCCAATGAGGCCGTCAGAAACGGTGAGTCACTGAAAATTTTGGATATAAGAAACCACATAAAGTCCATGTTTACGACTTGTGAGTGGTATCCCATCACATCTATCAATAGTACCTATTGCTGAATCCTTCTACTTGGGATGAGAAATGCCCTCATCTTGAAATGCAGTTTTACAAATAGTTCCCATGCTTCTTTGAAAAACATGACCTCTACATGTTATGAAGAGGTTATTTCACGATTTTGAGTTGTAAACATTATTCTACCTTTACGTTTATTGTCCCGGAAACGCAAAGGGAATATCAGCCCATGCACACACATTCCACACATTGTCGAGGACAACAAGGCACCTTTTATTGTGCAAATAGTGTTGAAGCGTCTTAGAGAACCTCCTTGAGTTTTTTTTTTCCCTTCAACCAGCTGATCGAAACTTTTTTACTATTTTTCCCATCTAAATCAGCATCTTCTCTGGGAAACAGAGAAAGCTCATGGGTCATTCTGCATTGTTGAAGCTTGTTCCTTCCCTGAATCCTCTGCATTGAACATGCTACGTAGGTGTTCTAAAATAGTCATGCAATGATAAGGGACAACCAATACCACACCTAGTTTTAATATTCTTTAGTAGGTGTAAGATCTTGACAAGAAAACCCGTTATCAACATAACTACATAAGTGAACTGATTAATGATGTCTTCAATTTCACATACTGCTTCCCTCAATTGCTGCACACAAGTGGCATCAGGTCCTTCACCCGCAATCACTTGATCGGCTTTAAATAGCTCTTGATCTCTCCCTTGTCTGTCTTCCCCACTGTCAACAGGGATGCTTTCTCTGATGAAAGCCACCAAACGGACTTCCCACGGAGGCAGAGTTAATCTTGAGAATCAAGAAGCCCACAACCCCCTTTAATATGTCTTTGCCTGTCAACACGATCCATGCTCTACAGATCGATGAGTAGAGTTGCAATAAAAAGATTTCTCGTTCCAAATGGCATCAAGTCATTGGTTTTTTTTTATGTAGGCTTCTGCTTTTGAGTTTTTGAAAAAAATTTAATATGTGAGTTCTGCTCTATGGATTCTATGAATCATGCTTTATAGTTTTGTTACCTTCATGAAAAAGTCAAGAGAACCTTTACACTTTGGGGATTGATACAGTTAGACACCTATGCAGTCATTCCTGCAGATGTAACAGCACTTGATGCAGAAAATGAAAAATCAGTGATATAGTATTTACTCTATTTTGTCAATATATACTTATTTCAAAAAATGTAAACATACATGCATTCAATTGATCAAGTATGAACTTCTTAAAAGTATGTACTTGATCCAGACAGATATTCAAAACGGGTTTCGGTCCACCAATGACTGTTAATTAACATTTTTTAACACAGGCATATATGTGGGAGACGACAAGGTCATCCACTTCACCCGAGGCCAAGGCCAAGAAGTCGGAACCGGCACCTTTCTTGACGCCCTCCTCTTAAGCTCCGCCCATAAGCGCTCCCAGCTAGAATGCCCGATCTGCGCCCAGCAAACCAACGAACCCCATGGCGTGGTCTCCTCCTGCCTCGATTGCTTCCTCGCTGGAGGCGTCCTCTACCGCTTCGAATACAAGGTCAGCCCCACCCTCTTCATCGCCAAGGCCCGCGGAGGCACATGCACCCTTGCGGGCTCTGACCCAAACGATGTGGTGGTCCACCGGGCCATGTATCTCCTCAACAAGGGAGGCTTCGGGTGCTACAATGTCTTCAGCAAGAATTGTGAGGACTTCGCGATATATTGCAAGACGGGCCGCCTCGTGGTGGACCATGGGCCGGTTGGGCAGAGCGGGCAGGCGGTGTCTATTATCGGGGGGCCACTCGCAGCTGTCCTGTCGACGCCATTGCGACTTGTGACAACGAATGTGTATGGGATGACCGTGACGGCGGTCGGGGTGTACTGTGCGAGTCGATATATGGCGGATATTAGCAACCGGGGCGATGTGAGGAAGATCGAAGTGGAGGAGCTGACGGCGAGGCTTTCGGTGGTGGTGCCGCCGGTTGTTCCAAGTTAGCAAGGATAGATTGCCATGGAAATTTATGTCGTGATGTGTGTTTTATTTTATTTTATTTTATTTTGAACTAAAAGATAGACCTTATCACCTACGCGAGTGTTTTAATGGGAAATTGTGTTGTGTGTTTAATTGGAAATTATGTTGTGACGATTGTATTGTGAATAAGGTGATGATCGCATCAATTGTATTATCTGCGGAAGTGGAACTGTTTTGCTTGCCCTTTGATTTAGATGTTTTCGATTTTTGTTATGTATAAAAGTGTCGACTTTTTAAATACAGAGGAAAGTGAGTTTTTTAAAAGCTGAATTTGAGACAAGCCGTTTTTTCATCTCAAATCCAAACATGTCTTGGACAAATTTAAAGTGTCATTTTGAATAAATAAATAAATATAAGTAATTGTTAAATTTATAAGAGGATAAAAATGAAAAAAAAAAGTACTTCCATTTGAATCACTCTCTTTAATAAGTTATATATAGACATTCTGCATGATCTGATTTTCGAGTATTGTGTTAGATGACAACATCAGGTGATGTGGCATCAACATACAAAGTGTCATAAAAGTGTAACTAACACCCTTTTGCAATACATTTTACTTTCAGAGAGTAATCTTGATACAAAAAAAGAAAGTCAAGGCTATCGGGCAAGGTATGTCATTGAAATAACACCCTTCCATTGTTTTTTTTTTTTTGAAAAATAAAATGGTAAGATAGCTACTATAATCCTTCACCCTCCCAAGAGCAATCACAAAAGCCTAGCCATTAATCAAAACTAATTGCAGCACGCTGCACCGTAAACGAAGATGCCCCGCAAAAGCTTCCCCAAGTTGCAATTAGTGCTGGCTCATTTGGCTCGGCGGTGTGGGCATCCGCTTTTGAAAAATCGGCCAGGTGATGGAGAAGCGGTGTTTTAACGCGTTTCAAAAACCGAAAAAAAATAGCCTTTCATCGCCACCACTCCCCTTAAAACGCAAAAGCTGAAATTCCGTTTGGATGGGAGATCGAGTTTGATAGTTTTTTCAAACGCAAAAGTCGGCCTAACGCCGAGCCAAACGGGCCCTTAAATATTGCATCAGCAGAGACTACTGAACCCTCAAATATTGCATCATTGCGGCTTAACCAAATTGCCCACAGACAAGCTGGAAACAGAAAACACAGACTATTGAACCCTTGGTTATTGTAACTGCAACTGACCATATAAATGGGAAGGACATGAACAACAATGTTTTCAAGCATGTATGGATATAATCACATTATAACCATATCCATCCTGGTTAATAAAACATGAGTTCTGTGGTACAAAAGCCACAGATATTTTTAAAAAAAAGTTCAAATACATCCAATCTAACAAAATCTCATCAAAACTGTTTCACTTTCATGATCTTTCCGAACGTCTACACAAAATCTAAACCAGAAGGACCGCGTTGATGCAACCATCGTTCTCTGGATTGTTCGTAACTTGTGCATACTTGCCTGAAATAATCAACATAAGAAGACCAATATAACATTAAGATCACAAAAGGTAGATTAGCCTAATTAAAAAGAAAATGAAAGCGAGTATGCCTACCCCACACCACCTTCCCAGCTGGCGTAACCAGACCAAGTTCACTCACATTCACCTAAGATTTTCCAAATCGAATCAGGAACATGAAGCTTGCAATGAACAAACATGAAATCAATAGTCGAACGAGGATATCGATTTGGACTTTACCTCAATAATCGTTCCTTTGGTTATAACGCCCAGAGAAGTGTAGGTTGTACCGTTAGGGTTCCTCTTAACTCCGATAATTTCAAGGTTGAATGTGCATTTAAGCTCCGGGTGGGTTACGTGAGCTTTGGTGAATCGCAAGCCTGTGGGACGAATGAATCGTTCATATTTCGGAGGTTTCCTGGTAAACCCTTGACCGACGAATGTGACCTTGGTGACCATCCTTTTCCATTGTTTGGCTGAGCAAGAAAAGAGAAACAATCAGACACTGAAGGTGTCTATATGATGGAATACAAATGTAGGCCTATGTACGATGTAACATAGAACTGGCATTAGAGTAATGGGAGTAGGACTATTTACGATTAATATTTATTTTTGAAAGAAAACATGGATAATATCAATCTCATATTTGATTTACAACAACAAACCAGACAAGACATAAGCAAGTATTCCAATTAGACAACTTAGCAAAAGCTGCATTAAATCACTACTTTGATACTTCATGGAAAAATACTCATTCGCCAGATAGGCAAATAGCTTGTGAAGAATTGAATGATAGAATATCGAGTTCATGCTAAAATAATTTGCATTAACAGCTATGGTGAGAGATAAAGCACAAAGTACAATATCGGCATTTCCAATCATCAGTTGAATCCCAGAAAAGGTTTGATCTCATCAAGAGAGCAACAGCTGCTCTTCTTGTCCGACAATCTATCTACGGGGATGGAAAAAAAAAAGTTATGCCTGTTAATCTTTCCAATGGATCTTATTCTAGTTTGTGAATTGTTTTTCTATAATATGACTGCTACCATTTGAGGCTTTCTAATCAATGCTTCTGTTTGAAAGACGACTACATTTTACATTCATCCGGCTTGGTATTTTAGTAATCTCTCACAATGTTGCTATCCTACACGGAATTTAAGCTCTATTAACTGGAATCATGTCAGAAATCATGCACAGGATTCCACCAAATAGGTATTTCTTGGTAACACAAAACACCATCAAGTTCATGAACATCATAATATAAGATGCATCATGCTTATATTAGATATATCAAATCACTCAATTGTTTATTTAAGAACCAAAAACCACATACATAAATCCACAACCTCCTCAACAGCACAAAATAAAAATTAAACCAAAAAAAAACTTTAAAATTTGCTGATAATGTTCGACTCAACAAGACCCATCAGTGTACAAGTAAATCCCCTTGAAACCTCATTAATGAAAACATGATACAGAAATGAAGCAAAAGGATAAGCGTAAAGGATTCTAAAAGGAACAGCCACTAATAAAATCAAATTCCCACCATGTGGAGATTAATGATCAAGTTGAGAATTATGTTGCACCTCAGAATAAAAATAAAAGAATGCCATTCTAGATCGATGAGGCATATACAGAACCTTAGTACAGATGCTCATTAATCCTTCAGAGGGTTAACGAATTCAATACCATGAAGCTCAAACAAAAAGCACTAACAAATAATTTAGAGCAGAGTTACAGCATTCCTTTACACTTTAAAAGGATGAAGGTAAACACACAAAAGTACAAAACACTTACTTTTCCTTTTACCAGACTTGATTACACGAAACATCTCCTCTTCAGCCACCGGTCTCACCTGTATAAATAAGATATTTTTGAATTAGAATATTAATCAAGTACCTAATTCAAAACAATTCTTCAAGGATCTAAAACTCAAACAAGTGTGCAAGTCTACAAAAGTAACCAAAAAGGGATCAGGCCTCTGATATTTACCTTGGGTAAGGGAACTTCCCATTTACCAGCCTTTTCCTTCCTCTTTTGTTTGATAGTGTTGCTAAGTACCTGCATGGAAAGCATGACAATTTAGTGGATCGATCCATTATACTGAAGCAAGGCTTCATAACAGCATGGAATAAAATGACCAAACAATGGGTGGAAAATTAATTCATGTACATAGACGGTCTAGAAAAAATTAGAGAAACAGTTACTACTTCAACCCCTATTCAACTACCTTTGCACGAGTAGTGGTATCACGATCCAAAAGATATGCAGGGATGGCACCATCGTGAACCTTATCATCCACCTTGCGCCTAGTTGATGATTCCTCATGCATGGCAATCCTGCCAAGGGGGGAAAAAGAGATTAATGATGTGAATATATCTGGTTCAGTCAGGCAAGGTTGGCATACATTTGATACAAATCATATCCGGGAAGGAAAAAAAAGGAAATAAAAAAAAGAAATGCATTCTAAATCAAATGATAGTTTCCAATTCCATAATGCATTGTTTTTTTAGATCATGCAGTTGTATTGATAGATGAAGTTAAATCCACTGTTTTATGTGGAACTATAATGTTTCTTGGGTGACGAGGAGTCCCAACCCAATATTAGGTGGGAAAACCCTAGATGCATAGAATCATGCACAAACCTTATGCCTGAGGGAATCGAGACCTATGGGGAGCAAATCCATGGCTCCTGCCAAAGAGCCAACCCCACGTGGGTTTTATAATACATTACTTCTGACAAAATGAAAAGTATAAACATTTCACCAAAGCATAATACAAACACAGATTTACATATAGGGGGAATATTCTATTGTTTTCACTTTTTCAGTACCACCTCAGACTCAAATGAGCCAATGTTCGTCTGTCTCCACCAAGAAAACACAATCTACTTTTCTGGAGGTTGATTTTCTTAATGTCTAAAATGTATGTATCATCCCACTTTAAAATTTAAAATTGGATGTTTTTGAGAAAATGTATGTATCATCCCACTTTAATAGTTTTCTTATGTTAATATTAACCTATGGTGAGTTATTCTACTTCAGATATTATTTGCCATATACTACACAAAATGCTTTACCTAGGCATTATTGACTCCCACTCCATGACTCCAGATATGCCCTTGTTGGGTCCAAATTTCACATTATCACATCTAACTCAACTGGTAATAGCAATAGAAGTCTGAAGTGCAATGGAGGAGGCCCAAAGTCCAACTGAGAAATTCCATTAACCACACATCCTTTATCATGCAGTTCATGCACACCCTATATATGCATGTAGATCTTGCATTATTACTACCCCCACATAAAAATATCAAAAATAAAGTAAATGGAACCATAAAATGCAAACAAATTGCAGAATGAAGAAAAATAATAAAATTGTAGAAGTACAATGTTAGTAAAACTATATATATATAGTGAAATGATTACGTGCGGCGGACGGCAGGTGCGACCGCGACATGGGCCGTCCGATCACAGGTCCATCGCATCCGACGGTCCGATGTGAATCGTTCATCACCGTCGGATGCGATGGACCCGTGATCGGACGACCCGTGATCGCGGCTGCACCCGCCGTTCGCCGCACGTAATCACCGAATATATATATATATATATATATATATATATATATATATATAAAATAAAATAAAGCAAAGCAGCTGCATCATCGAATCAGATTGTCATCAGCTTCAATCACTCATTCACGCAATCACAAATATAAAGACCCAAACTTCATAACTAAGCTCGCAAAATCACAATCTCTGACACTAAAAACCAACATCCCAGAAGAATATAATCTTACGTTTTCTTCATGAGGACCTTCTCCGAGTATCTCTTCTTCGCCAACATCTTCCCTTTGATACCCAACACCTGCTCAAAGTGTTTCCTTTTAATTGGTGCTCAAAGGGATTCCAAGATCCAGAAACCATAAAACCCTAAAAATAGATCAAATCGAACACAAAAAAACTAAAAATGAAAGAACGGACAGAGTTCTAACGGACCTTCTGAGCCATGGCGGACCGCTTGTGGACTTCTCGAGCCTCCTTCTTTCGCTTCCGCTCGAAGTGGTCGAGGCGGTAGCCATGGCGCTTCTGGTGAAGCTCGATGTAGTCTCCTTGCGGCTTCAATGACGCGAATCAAATAGAGAGAGATTATGAGTGAACGAGAGAGAGAGAGAGAGAGAGAGAGATTGTACTAACCATGGCGGACGAAGCAGATCTTCAGAAACCCTAATTTTGGTCACAGCTAGGGTTTTGGAGAATAGAAGAAGAGAGGATTTCTGGGGCGGTACGATAGGGTCACTTACCGGTGAAAATAAACTTAGGTAGGGCTGCAATTCGGGCGGGTTGGATTCGGGTTGAGCCCAACCCGAATCTGAACCCAACCCGAAATTAAATAAACCAACCCGACTCAATCCGACCTAATCCGAATTGGACTAACCCAACCATAACCCGATTTTCAACCCGAATTAGACCAACTCGACCCAACTCGAATTTCTAATATGATGTGTAAATTGTTTAAGTCAATCCGACCCAACCCATAAGATTAGCTAGATTTACCTAAAATTTAGACTACCTATATTAGAAGCTACAGAATGAACAGTCATGATCTTTTTTTAATTATTAGTTTACGGGTTCGGGTTCGGGTTCGGATTGAGTCGGGTTGTGAGTGGGGCCAATTCGAACCCAACCTGATTTGTGAGTCAACCCGAATTGGCCAACCCGAACTCAAACCGAACCCGATTTGGTCAACTTAACCCATATAAAAATCGGGTTCAACCCGTCGGGTTCGGATTCAACCCGACCCAAGTTGCAGCCCTAGGTATTAACTTTAAATGGAATCTCTTCTTGAATATAAAATTCGCCTAACTATTTTAAAAATAAAAAATAAAAAGGGGAATTTTGCATTTATACCCCTAAAAATATTGTATTTTGTGTTATACCCTCCTTAAAAAGTTAATTGCATCTATACCCTTGTAAAATTCTTTTGCGTTGCACCTGTGCTCTTCCGTCCATCTCTGTTACCCTAACTAACCTAACCACGATTGAAACCTTAACTATACCCTATGAATTTTCTCCTTTGCCCCTCACTAACCTAACCCAAAATCCCACATAGAAAACCCAAAACCCCTCACAAACTCTCTTTCCCACCAGAAAACGTAAAACCCTAACCCTAAAACCAGTTCAAAAGTGGAAACCCCCCTTCTAAACCGAAGATCTCAGCTGTGAATCTTCAATCTTTCACATCTTTCAACAATGTGGAGGCATAGACACTCATTGAAGAGCGTAGTGAGGACTCATGATGGACGTTTTGTACCTCGTGGTCCGGCCAGTCGATTGCCGATGACAAGTATTGACGATCCCATCTTGTTAGACACAAACATTATAAGTAATTCCCCTTAATCTGAATTTCATTTGCTTAGGGTTTATTGTTAATGTATTTGGAATTAGATCTTAAATATGGACACTGTTTGGGTGTTTTGTAGTTTTGGGTGTTAGAATTTGACAGTGTAATAATATCTTGGTTGAATGTGGATAATGTATATGTTCAGACATAATGTGTATTTCATTTATTCCAGATTGTATGTTATTATGCTGTTACAAAATAGATTGAATTGCTAGTGTTGTTATGCTCTGGAGATTATGTATGCAAATAGTATTGCATTGATTTTGTTTGAATTACAGTTAGAAGAAGACACTTCTGAATTGACATTATCAATTTGGATAATGTATTTTATGTATGTTCAGTTATGATATATATATTTAATTTGTGGAGATTGTATGTTGTAATGCTGATGCGATTATGTATGCTACAATATAAGTTGAATTCCTATTGTTGTTATGCTATGGAGATTGTTTAATTATGTTGTATATGTAAACAGTATTGCATTGTTGTTGTTTGAATTGCAGTTAGAAGAGGACAGTCATGTTGAAATAGTGTTTAGATGTGGAGGATTTTGGAAGCCAGATAAGGGGTCAAGGAAAAAATCATATAGTTGGGTAGGCAAAAGAAGGTCAAGATAGACACGGATTGTTGTAACATGGATAATATGCTTGTTGAAATTCATAAGTTCATGCAGTCTGGTCCAGATGATCATATGGTCCTGTCATACAAGTTCCCAAACCAAGAACAATATGCCCTACTTGATTCTGATGTTGATGTCATGAGGATGTTTATTATTTATAAAAAAAAGTAAAAAAATAGATGTTTATATAACTTTGGAGAAGAATGTGGAAGGCAGTTGTGATGCTTTGCCCACCCCAGATGAGTTTGAAGGAGAAAAGAGACTAGTAGAGGGTAGTTCAGATGATACTGACAGTGAGAGTGAGAGTGGCATGGGTGATTGTAATCCTAGTATATTTGATGATGCAATTTTTGATGATGCAGTGGCTGGGAATGATGCTAATGTTGAGGCTGATGAGCCATTAGATAGGCCAAATAAAATAAAATTTGGGGAGGGGGATGATAGGCAGAGGAATACAAGAAAAACAATTATGGTAGATGGCATAGGTGATATGCACACAAATGAAATAGAAGCTAGGGAGGTTGGTGACAGGCAGAGGGCAGAGGTTGGGGAACAACCAGCTGATGGCTGTAAGGATGTTTGCAGTGATTACTATGCTACTTTGAATTGAAATTACAAGTTTATTCTTTTATTGCAAGTATTTTCTAAAATAGAAAAGTTATGACTGTTATCATTAGGTCATGGCAGAGGATCAATGACAGTACAACATGAGATAGGACCATCTACAACTAATGTTGAGTCAACTGCATTACCACAAGAGGGAGGTCAAAGCACTGTTAGCAGAGGTTTATATGCACCATCCAATTATTCAACAAGAGGAATAAGCAGATGGTCACTGGGCTTGAGGGGAAAGCCATTGAATCCAAGAAGAGGAGGAGGAGCTAGCAGTAGTACTTGGTTTAGTAGAGGTGATACTTCTATGTAATGAAAACAATATCTGTTTCAACAAAACAATGTCTAAAGTATGTAGTGGTGGTTTTTATGAAGTCTATAGTGGTCTGTTTCATAATAACATAACAATGTTTAAAGTCTGTAGTGGTGATTTCTATGAAGTCTGTAGTGGTCTGTTTCAGCATAACGGAACAATGTATGAGTGTTTGCTGATCTTTTTCTGATATTTGTATGTCTGTTTGAGAAGAGCAGTGAAGAGATGTTAAGAAAAATAGTGTTTTACTTAATTTAGTGAATCAATGTTATGTTTGTGTAGATACTGTCAGATTTGTTGCCTGAAGCATATCAATGTGCATTTCAGCTATTGATGTTATGTGTATATAATGACAGTGAAGAGAGTTGGCTGAAGCATATCGATTATGTTTATGATGTTATGTTAGTGTGTATTCTAAAAGGTTTGTTGGTTGAGACATATCAATGTGTTGTTATGTTAGATTACACTGTTGAAGCATCCAAACAATACACAGAAATTGATCCAAGAAATGCATTCATAATACTACACTGTTTAGATTACAAGATATGTGAATGGGCTACTTCAAAAACAGCAATACAATCAGTAAAACCCCTATAATGAAAGGGGGCAGATACACCCACACATCTAAATGAGAACCCCACACCAATTTTCTGATCCACCCCATCAATTTGTGGAAGTCCCTAAACCCACCCCCTTATAAATTGATGAGGCATGTAAGTGGAATCCCACCCCCAACCCTCAAAACATACTTTACTCTCTTTCTATTCCTATCCAAGAACCCCCTGTGTGAAACCCCTCGAGATCCTCTCTAACAAGATCGTCCGGATTCCATCCTGTGAATGAACCGAGCCCCCAACGAACCCAGCCCCAGCGCCACCTTCGGTTGCCAGAAAGGTAACCCCCGAACAACCGATTGATATTATTTGTATACCATTCTCTTATTCCTCTTCTTCTTCCTCGTGTTCTTTTTCATAAAACCTTAGGTTATAAATGATTTCCTTTTTTTCTTTTGCTATTAAACCCTTGATGATCAAGATTTGCATGATTTTCATTTGTTTGTGACTATATTTTACAAATCCTAGGTGTTATTAGAAACAACATGTATGCATTTTTTTCTTTTCAAACCCTAGGTGTTATTAGAGAATACATGTATTCCTTTCTTGTAAACAAAGGCAAATCTTGATTGAATGGAATTGAATGAACAATGAATGAAAGTGATTGTTTTATTCAGAATGATTCGAAGCATTTGTTGAATTGTTATTGGTTTGTAACATTGGTTTTGGGTTTGTGTAGTTTGAGAGCGAGGAGTCCGCCTGCGCCGCGATGAAGGAATTGGACAGCAACCTTACCCCAAGAAATAAAAGACTACAAGGATTTTTTTTTTCTTTTTTGTTGGTTCTGTTTTGCATATTGGATTGTGGGTTTTGTATTTATGGAATGAATTCTGTATTTTGTGAGTGTTATATGTGAATTGAGAAGTGAAAATATGTTTTCTTGTATGGATTCTAGACATGTTCGATAAGTTTCAGTCGAACCAATAGTGCAATGGTCGACTGGAATAGGTCGACCTGGGAGTTTACACACGACAATTTCTGGTCGAATAGGTTCGACGGGTCTTAGTCGAACAGGTGGTTCAATGATCGACTAGAACTAGTCGACCTAGGAGTTTAAATGCGAAAGTTTCTGGTCAAACATCGGTCAGTAGGGGCCAGTAGGTTTTGGACAGGATCGACAGGTTTAAGTCGAACCAGTGGTGCAATGGTCGACTGGAATAAGTCAACCTGGGAGTTAAAAAAAATAGAATTTTCTTACTAAATTCTGAAGTACTTGTTATGCCAATATTCTCTGCATCATTGATAAAATTGTGGAAAATTCTTTGACTAATGTTGATAAGCTAACCTTGCAGACCATGCAAAGAATCATTTTGTGCTTGAAATTAATGAGATTTTTTCTTCTTTATCTATTCTTAAACATTATTGGAAGTATTGTAAATCCTACGCCTACTAGGTGCAATCGAAGCTATTAGATCTATGTTAGGAATCATTAGGATTTTAGTTTGTCAAGAGCCGTTAAAAATTTCTGTATTTGATTAAATATTTCATTATCATTTGTCAGTTGTAGGTTCTTTCTCTAAAAAAACAAAGCACCTATCCTTATATGCTTGATGTAGTTCCTTCAATGATTATGAAACAAAATGAAAACCATCTGTATACTGTTAAGAACACCATATCTAATTTGAATCATGCATTCTAATGTCACCTTAGCATTAATTTCATAATTGAATCCCTACGTTTTCAATGTTTAAACTTTCAATCAGAATTTGGGTTTTGGATTTACAATGAACACCCAGTGTTAAAAATTAACATCAATCATGCCCTTTACATCCATACTAATTGATTGAGCAGTTTAGAATCATCTTAAGCATACACCGTAACATAAGCATACACCGTAACACAAACAAAAATATCTCCTTTTCAAGTAATCCTTCTGAGACTTCTATATATACTTTTAAATAATTTGATGACCGCCTAAGAGATCGTCGGTGATGGTGGATGGAAGGGATGGCGAAAGTAGTCGCCGGAGAAGCGGTTGGCCGACAAGTAGATCCGTTAGCACGAGAGAGAGATGCGCGAAGTGGGCTTGAAAATGATTTTTTCTTTTGTATTTGAGATTTGGGGGTGGGGAGGGTGGTCTTGTAGATTCTTATGGGGTGAAAAGTATAGGGGGTGGGCACTGTTTAAATGGGGTGGGATATAATGGGGTGGTTTTCTGCTTTAGAAATAGAGTAACTTATTTTTTTGTTATTTTTTTAGGTGTGGGGTACTCAACTATGGGTGTGGGTATATCCACCCCCATAATGAAAAGGTAAAAAATTAGTTGTCTACGCATGCCATCAATCTTCTTTTCCATCTCAATCTGCAGCTCATCGATCTTTTCTTCCATCTCGTTCAGTAGTAGATCGATCTTCCTTATCATTTTTTCTTCAAATTTTATTATTTGTATTTTCAATGCACATGTGTCTGGATCAACCTCGTTCACCCAGCAAAAGAAATTGCAGTCCTACAAAGTCTGCAACAACCAAATTCGATACACTGTCACCCCAACAGCATAAACATTCAAATAGAACACATTGAGAACTTAAAATCACAACACAAAATCCAAACCAAAATAAAACACACAAACAATATAAAAAAAACCTACTTTCCACTGTCGACACTTGTAGAACTTTCTTCCCTTTCTATTCTCTCTTGAAGAAGTGAACAGCATGGTGGGTGCCCCGCATCGATAATTTGGGGTTTTCAAAGCCCGATTGACAGAAAAAGATGATTGAGAAGCGTCACTCATATCTATTGACTGTGGATGAAGATGGTGGTTTTCAATGAGGGTGGTGACTGTTGAAGAAAAAAAATAGAGATCGTTGGAGAAGAAGATGGTCATCAGTGGTGCTCAAGCTCTGAAAATGGTCACCGTTGAGGAAGAAATAGACCATTGAAGAAGATGGTGACCGTTGGAGCTTTGACGTTGAAGAAGAAGAGCAACAATGGAGGTTGAAGAAGGGGTTTAATAAGGCATCAGGTGAACCAAGGGCAAATGTATAATTTTTTTAAGCCCCAACGGTAATAAGGGTATTTTAGACATTTCACAAGGCACTTAACGTCGTTAATGGAATATTACGGGTATATTCTACCCCATGCAGACGGCACTTAACCTTAAGGGCACAGGTCCAACACAAAAGAATTTTACAGGGGTATAGATGCAATTAGCTTTTTAAGGAGGGTATAACGCAAACTATTATATTTTTTAGGGGTATAAATACAAAATTCCCATAAAAAACTATAAATGGAATCCGAAGACCAATTTTTAAATTTATTATGCGAATAACTTTTTTTATTTTATTATGAAGTTCAAAAATTAATAAATCAATCTAATTTATTTTAGATTTGATTTATTTAAAACAAAACTGAATTAATCAAACTAAATTTAAACACAATATTATCTATAATTAATATTCATTTATATTTTTTTTATATTAAAAGTTTTTTTTATGGTTGTATATACATAAAAAAGAATCCACGACTCAAAATTGAGAAATGGATATCAATATTATTTTTTGTTTTTTTAGTATAGATTAAACTTATTTTACTGCCTTATCATTGTTCAAATTGTGGTACATGCAGTGGTACATGGGGTTTGGTGTATGAACAAAATCTGTACAAGGCTAAACGGTCTAATATGCGGTCTACACCCGTATATGCATATGGGTATGTATGTCAACGGGTCATATCTAGACCCGAACTTGATCCGACTTGAACTCGATTACATGTGTAATATACCCGACCTAATTTAGACCTGACCAGGTGAACCCGAACATACAAACAAGTCAAGTCGAAGTCCACCTCGATCCTATGAATCCGAGACCTGACTGTTTTATATATAAGCTCATATGTTATTAGGCTATTAAAATTAGTTGATCCATAATTTATATCTTATTAGGTTTTTTATTTTTAAGTCCCCGCAAACCATCATATTTAGTGATCGATCACTCACTTTTTCGTATTTAGGTTTTAGTCTCCAGATTTAAAGGATAATTCCTTTTTAGTCCCTATCAGGGACTAAAATAATTAAATAATTTACAGATAGGTCCCTCTCAGGGACTAAAAAGGAATCATCCTGTAAATCTGGGGACTAAATTTTAAATACGAAGAATTGAGGGATCGATCACTAAATATGATGATTTGTGGGGACTTAAAAATAAAAAAACCATCTTATTTATCTAGTTCTAACTTCTTTATTTTTGCATTTATAACATTTTAGCCTATAGTCTAACCTGCTCATTTACCCAATAGGAGTATTGGATCAATACCTTGAAATCTTGATGCTTTTTGAAAATCATTATCAAGTAGAGGAATATAGGATCAGTACCTTAGATTTCTAGTGATGTACAAATCCCAAAATTGAAGATCATTATCAAGCAGAGGATGCTTTTTAAAACTGGGAAAGAATGACAATGAACGTGATTATAAATATTTTTGTTATTTAAGATACTTATGTTATAAGGATTTATTTTTATTTATGTTAGGTGTGACCATAGTTATTTAGGATTTGATTCTTTAAAAATGTTTAATTGCCTATAGATATTTTATTTTCGGTATTTTGTAATTACTTTTTAGGTTTTTTTTCATTGGCAGTGTTTATACCATGGGTACTTTCGGTGGTCAATGTGTAACTTTGTCCGATTCCCCCCCTGTTCTTATTTTATTATCGTCACGGGTCTGGGTCCGACCTAGGTCTAACAGGTGCAGGTTCGGGTTCAAATTTGCAAGGACCCGTCAGGTCTTGGGTTGGACCCAGGTCCCTTGGATCCTGCTAAGGGTTAGAGCCGGGTCCAGGGGTTCGAGTCCACCTTGACTCAACTCTGACCCATTGACACGCCTACATATGGGCCGTTTATGTAGATGCACAAGATTTTGATTTATTTTAAAAGGCTCATAAGATTTGAATAGTCTTTATTTTATTGAAGGGTATATTTTATGCTTTCTCTTAGATGTTAGGATTGCTTCTAAACATCTGGGATATGTTTTTTCGGTCTATTGTCTACTATATATTTGATAGACTCTGTTAACTAATTTGGATACTTTGTTATTTTTGAAAGTTTGACCTATAGAAAAAACATGTTAAATTATTCAACATGCCTTCACATTAGTTGAGCATGATTTTGCTATAGGCCTATATCTTTACTTAACTTTGTGAATTTGCATCTAAAAATCTTATATAGATTTATTTTTATCGTCTAAATATATTCTCTAATTTGTTAACAAAGGCCTTTGATATGAATTATTAATCAGAATTACATATTTATCTTGTTCTCTATTGTTTGACAATCATTTATTCTTTATTAATAAAAATATAAAACTACATATACTCTCACATACTGCATATACTGTATGTGATACGGTAGCCACAAGAAGACCGCAATTGTAAACTTTGGACTAACTATTAGTATGTTGCCCAAGTTATAGTGGTGTATTTTTCATCGAGGCAATGATCTGAATTATATGATTTTTTTGTTTATATGTTATGTTTTTTTTTTAATCTTCTAATCTAATACAGAGGTTTAACAATTTTGATTTGCAACAAACTAAACTAGACTAACTGATTTGCACCTCTATAGTGTTATCATTTCACGTCGATTTTAATTTTCCATGCCTAGGAGTTCTATCGGGTCAACTCGCCCCACCTATTTTTTCAATTGACAAATGTTATATTTACATACAGAGATTTGGTTAGCCTGTTAACATCTCTATTCCCAAAATGAGTTAAGGGGATCAAAAACCACCATGACAAATGTGTACAATATATGGGGCACCAATTTTTTTAAAAATACACTCAATCATTTTTGAAATGTAGCCCAGTTTTCAACTTCATTTTTAACCTCCCATAAATTTAGCAATTACTCATATCTATTTATCTATAGATTAAGATTTCAAAGAAATTTAGATAAATCATAACTATAATTTTAGATTTTAAAATCATATTTAAGTGAATAATTACATTATATTCAAATTTTAATAAATTAAAATTAAAGATATTTACAAAAAGTGTCTTGTTAACTAGTTTTAATTCATAAGCCCCACTCACAAGCCCCAATAGATGTCAACTTATCATTGGATGCCGATTGACAAAAGGGCAAAATAACAAAATACAATAGTACCCCCCATTTAAACACTCAAATCCCTCATTTTTTGTGGTGTGTTTTCGTCTTCCATCCCTCTCGCCGGTTCACAATTAATTTCAAAATCGATTGGTTTCCACAAATTTTACGCAACAATTGAAACATTTCATCATTCTCTTTTATTTTTCGTCAAAAAAATTGAAGAACATCAAGCACTTTTGGGGGATTCGATTTCAACCCAATTTATGAGAGTTTCTTCGTCCGATTGAATGCCCAATTGCAAATAATGGGTAAGCGAATATATTTTCCCAATTTTTTGAATCAAACATGTTGTATTTCTGATTTATTCGTCGTCCGATTGAATGCCCAATTGCAATTAATGTGTAATCGATTTTTTTTTTAATTTTTCGAATCACACATTTTGTATTGCTGATTTTGGTAATGCAATCTTATGAAACAAATTTTTTTCAATTCTTATTTTTATTTTGTTCCTATATATGATCTGAATGAATTGTTTGTGATTTTATATGCAAATGTAACTGACTGTTTCTATGAAACGTTTTTATGATTTATGAGTAGTTCGTGATATACAATGAAATTGACTGAATGTAACTCACTATTGTTAAATGTAACTGATTATTCATATCTGCCTTTTTATAGATTTTGATTTGGATTTGATATGTAACTTAGCATAATAAAAGTAATCCATTATTTGATAAATGTAACTGACATTTTCATAATTGAATTTACTCCTTTTAAAATGTAACTGAAAAAATCAAAAGATGTATGCAATGATATGACATTGAATTGAATGTTAAGCATTGTAAGTGGTTTCAATATGTATATTTTCTTTGTGTAGGACCAAAGAAAATAGTACACAAAGAAAATAGAAAAATTGAAAGAGAAAAGGGGGAAGAACTATTACCCACAGTTCAGATCATCTTTGCACATGATATTTGAAACATTTTCCAAGCTCACAGTTAAGGGCATTTGGAGATGCTCAGAAAAACTCCATTTTGGAATATGTCCAAGTGTTTAATGGATAAGTCATATGACTTCAACAAGACTAGAAAGAATGATGATGATATCCTTTGGATAATAAAATCATGACCCAAAAACCAAGTCTTTCATGATTGGTGGCAGACCTCACAAAATCACTTCAGATGAGATTGATATTATATTCGGCATACAATCTGGAAAAAAATAAGTAAAAGGTAATCACCTATCAAATTTTTTTTTGTTACCAATGCAAATGTAACTAGTTTATCAATATGTAACTGAGTTTTGTGTCTGAATTTATGCTAACAATGAACTATGGAACAAAACTTGACATGCCGTTCATTAAGAGGAAATTGCTTCGATAAGTAGACCTAATGCTCCGTATATCAAAGAACAGTTGCTAAACACATTGGATGTGGATGGCAATGCTGACCAAGATTTCAAAGATTTTGCTAGATTATGCTATCTATACCTGTTTGTGTGCCTTTTTTACACACAGTGGACATACTCTTGGGTGGGCATGCTTCCAATATATGGATGACATCAAAGGAATGAAAGAATACACATGGTCTACCTCAATTTTGGATACACTAATGAAATCAGTCCATTAAAAATGTAGAAACCATCCTACAAGCATTACAAGTTGTGTTATTCTGCTGTTGGTAAGTAAGCTTTTTCCACATACTCATTTTTTTAATTAAAAGTAGATGTTGATGGATTATCACTAACTTGTAATCTAATAAAATGCAGTATTGGTTATGTGAGCACACCAATCTAATAGAGGCTTCACATCCAAATCAGTTTCCAAGATTTTTGAAATGGGATTTGCGCAACATGCACAAAAAGCTTGAAGAAACCAATCTCAGAAAAGTGAAATCACATCAGGTAATTTTGGACGTAACATCTTACATTATAGCTATTCTAGGAACATGTTTCTTACTTTTTAATTGTAACTGATATTGCTTTTGTACATATGTAACTGATAATTTAATTATATATGATATTTCAAATGATTTTTTTGATAAAATGCTAATATCTGTAACTATGTAACTAACTAATAAAATGTAACTAACAATTGTAATATGTAACTGACTGCAGATGGCTACAGAAGAGCTAGACACAAAATTGGTAGAATTGCAACAACTACAGAAGAATGTTTGTTTCTAATATTGGGTTAGAATATGAAGATGGGTCTGAAGAAATCTCAGCTCAAGAATCTAAAAGTGAAGAAACTGAAGTGGAAGAATAAAAAAAAGAAACAAATTCTGATGGTCCTGAATCAGATCAAGTAGTAAAGACAAATGTCATAAGAGGGCTAACTGATGAAAACCAAAAACCAGATATTGGTGGTGATGGATGTTTTCATGATCCCGCAGAAAGAAGAGAGAACATCAGAGAGCCTACAAATCTGATTGTTGGTATTCACCTGCACTAAGAGAGTGAAAATGCCATGGAGCAATGTGAACACCCTTCAATAGAACATGGAAAATACCTGGAAGTTGAGAATGTTGAATTAAAAAAAATTCAGAGCACGAAAAGGCGATGTTGAGCATTATGGAAGAAAATTAGGATCTGAGTAACCAAATGATAACAAATAGCCGCAATTGCCGTAATCTCATATTAGAATGCAAGGTTAACCAGAAAAAAATGAAGAATTGGAGGCAGAATTGATGAATATGAGAATTGAAAATCAAGAAATGGAAGAAATCATAAAGTTGACAGAATGTGTAAAGAAAAAATATTTCGAGCAAGTAGCACAGCTTCAAGAGGTGATTGATGAGCAAAAGAAAGTGATCGCAGACATGAAAGATGATGTTTCGGTGCATACTATTACACGGGCATCAAATCTTAATTTAGATATCATTTACCTTCGTGAGGAGATCAACCAGAAAAATATATTATAATTGAACAGCGAATGTGATGTTCGAATCATTTCAAAGATCAACTCCAACACTTTATAGAAGTCCATTTAGAGTAGTTCTGCCACATTCACGGCCTATGGACCCCATAGAAGTGGAATCAAAATTAGAAGTGGCTGAAAAAGTGAAACAACCCAGGTCATTGATAAGGAGAGTCAAGGATAAGGAACGTAAGGCGAAAATGGACCCTCAATTCAAGTACTCCTACAGAAAAAGGAAAGCAAAAAATGACCAAAAAGAAAAAGAACCACAGAAAAAAAGATTCTATTTCAAATTTCCTAAAAATGAGGTGACCGAGATTGTTGGAGTTGATGATCTGAAAAAGTTAAGACATATAGTGGGGCTGATTGGTGGAAAGTAAAAAAAATACAATCATATATACGATTTAAATGTAACTAAACTGACTTCATATACAAATTGCTTTATTTACGTACGGTTTCATGTTATGAAATTCATTGAAATTTGACTTTATTTTTATAACCTTTGCAGTGGAGTAATCTGGCAAGGAGATTTGGGGTAATACATTTTGAAGATATAAAAGCAATTGCATTGAATGATGAAATCTCAAGCAATGTAAGTACATTTAATAACTTAAGTTAGTTACATATGTGAATGTAACTGACTTGACTTACATAAGGCATATACATATTAGTTACAAAAGGAAAAATATATATAATTTACCTATGTACTCTAACAAGTCACAGTTTGTATAGATACTCTGATTTATAGTTCTTATTTATTCAAAAGATCAAATCGAAAAACGGTTCTATTTTGTGAATGTAGTTTATTTGAAAGTACATTGAATAAATTAAGTCAGTTACATATGTGAATGTAACTGGCTTGCTTGTATAGATAACCTGAAAATATATATACTACTGATAGAATACATCCAAATAAATGAGATCTAACTCTACTTAAATGTTTTACATGCATAGGTAATCAATGCATTTACAGAAATATTATACAAGAAACAAGGTCCACCATCACAAGATAAAGACAATTCTTTTTTGTATCTGCCAACATTTCACAAGCTATTCTGAATGAAAAACAATGACACATGTTTAAAGACATGGTGAAAAGCAAAATAAAATATGTCATTACATCGATATGTTCACTTTCCTCTGCGCAATCATGGCCATTGGACCTTGGTAGTGTATGATATAAAGGAAAACACATGGAGGCACTATAATTCCTTGCGTCCAGACTATGAAACTGAAGACACACATTTACAGATGGTCACACCATTGATATATAACTTCTTATATCTCTTCATCATATACTTTTTGGTGTTAGAAAGCAAACTGACTTTTTTACAATTGTATCTGCATTCCTTATCAGATGAAAGAATTCATGAAGTGTTTTGACTGGGTCCGAGTGGGGAACATCATATCAGTGAAGGAAGCACCGCAACAAAACTGTTTCTCGTACGTATATTTCAATTTCATCTCATGTTCTAAACAAAAATGTAAAAAAGTTTTTAAGATGGTGCATTTTCATAAACTTGCATGATGGGTTGTGGGGTGGTGATAATTCATATTATGAGACAATACGCACTTCATGAAGAAATACTAACAACCATAACAAAGAGTACGATGACATTAAATAGAGTACGTCTCATCAAGATATTTGTCAACGACAGCCCCATGACATATACGGAAGAGGATCACCAAGTTTTAACAATGCATTTGATGATTGATTCAAGTTGTTCTGTCATGTATAAAGGTGGATGTTTTGTCATGTATGTAGATGCAAAACAATTTAGAAGAACCATACAAGTTCAAATGTGAACCGATGTATCTAATTTTAATTAGAAACTTCTTATATTTTTTATTGTTTTGAGAAATGTAAAGCAATGTGACCCATCCGTTTAATATTGATCAATGCAAATGTTTTGTGTATGTGATTTATGCTATGCTATATGATATGAATTCTATAGCAGCTGACAACATTGCTACATATTTTGCAACAATGTAACTAGTTTTAAACTGATATGTAACTGACTTTGATAAAATGTAACTAGATTATGATAAAATGTAACTCAATCCCACGTTAAACCCATTACAAAACTTCAGATATAACAAAAAGTGTATCACACATTTCGATGGAAAAGAAATACACAAAAATAACTAGAAAACATCACAAGGCAGCAAATCTAGTAGCTTCACCAACATTTTGCACATTATCACTTTCAGAATTCTTCACTTGCTTCCGCCTTGGCTTGAAGACCTTAGATGCCTTCCTTTTTTATGGTGGCCGCTCTTTACTTCAAATCTTAATCGGAGAGTGAACAACTGAATCTTGTACCGTTTCATCACCAATTGTTCTACAATTATTAATCTATGAGGAAAAGTTCATCAGAGAAGCATGCAGTGTGTCCAAATGCTTTTTGCAATGCTCAAGTTTCTCATGAGAAACAACAGCAACCTCAGCGACATTCAAATATTTGGAATACAGTTCATGATGCCTCTGCATATACTCATTTGATGTGTCATCTGTGTAACAGTTCTTCACAGAATTGTGTTTTCATTTAATACATTTTCGCCATCGGTCTAGAATGTAATGCAAAGAATTCCATTGTGTTGATCTGTATGAGCACTTTAATGGAATGTCTACACATGATACCATTAAATTCAAATAAACAACACAAATACCGAACCTCTTGCTTGCCTTCATCAAATAGAACGTCATAAGTTGCTTGCTTTGTTGCACCGTCTTTACGGTTTGAAACATCAGTAACAAGAAACGATGTGACACCACCTGCATCAAATATATAGACCAAATTGCAATATATCAATTATTTGATCTCATTCTGGAACTTCCTGAAAATATCGTGTGTGTAAGCCTTTTGAAATTGTTTCTCAAATAAAAAATCGGTAAGCAAGGGAATGTTTAAATTCATAGAATGAAAATCAGCCTTCTCCTTGTTTTCGACATTGCTTTTCAAAGCATTGTCATATTGTTTCACAAATTATTTCAAGGTTGTTTTTGAGTTAACATAGTCATCAAAAAAATGCATTCATGCTTTCACTTCTTTGTGTAGTTGACATGCCAGCCCAAAATGTTTCTTTCACATAAGCTGGAACCCATCGTATGCGGTCATTATATAGTGATGAAAGCCATACATTATTGGTTAGACCATGTCCCACTATCATTTTCATCAAATTCAACTGCTGTTTGAGACTCATACACTATGGATTTCAAATGTTTCTTAATGTTATTGTACTTTTTATGACTGCAAATGAAAAAGAAAATCAAATAGTGAGAAATGATTACTGAAAATGGAACTGAATTTGACAAAATGTAACTAGATTTCAGATTATTAATAATTTGACACTTAAATATAAATAACTAATGTAACTGAATTTTTGAATGAATATAACTAGAATACCTTCCAAGCTTTTCAGGTATTTCTTCATTATATGCTACAAACACAATCTATGACACGAATGTGAAAAACTTGTGAAACATCCCCTTGTATCGCTTTGCATTGGTCGATGATTATAGTGTTCAATTTGCGTCCTGACATGCACTCTAAATATATGTTTCAGTATTTTTATTAAAAGTAAACCACATCCAACCAAAACGGACTGTCCGTGATGATTGATTCCAACAAATGGAACAAACGACATGTCATACTTATTGGTTAGATATGTTGAATCGAATGAAATCACATCTGAAAATGACTCATACACTGTTCTTGACATCGCATCAGCCCAAAAAATATTTCTCACCCTTAAATTATCATCAAAATCAACAACATGAAAAAGATTAGGATTTCTCTTCTGCATGCAAACAAAATACTCACAAACAGCTTGAGCATCTCCCCCCAAGCCTTGCAAGTCTTGATCATACCAAATAGTTCCTAGCATCCTTCTCCTCATATGATACACAATCATAACCACCAGCGTTGATGACGAGAGAGTTGAAACTTTTTGACGTTTTAATTCTAGCTTGATCATTTATATCCAAAACTCTTTTAGATAGCGGATCAATTTATCTATGGCAAGCAAAATGACAAGCTTTAAGGAGACTCAAGCGGTGATTATGATTTAGAACCACCTTCGAAATCATAAAAAACTCACCATCCTTGACACTGATGTTAATCTTGGCTCTACATTCAGACTTCATAGAAGAGCTGCCATTGAAAGCATTCTTCCCAGTTGGAACATGCTTCCCATTCCGACAACATGCGAGAGATCCCATATTCATCTTTTTTACTATGAATCTTTGCAATTCCAAAACCTTTCTTTTGAGCATAGTTGTTATAGAACATTTGAACATCATTTTCTGAGTCAAATGTCATTTCAACACATGGAACAATTACATCTGAACATTGTTGCTTAACTTCGCCAATCAAATTCTTTTGTGAACTGCATTCAAATGAAAGTGTAACTAAATCTCCTGTATTTCCTAAAAGATCATATAATAATAAATCACATTGTGGATTAAAGTACTCATAGATTATAATAAAAAATCAAATTATAGAACACATGATACACATATATTCACTAAGGTCTGATTATAAGTAAGTTACATTTGTAAAATAAAACTTATTTTCATATAAATGATGAACTGTCAGTTACATTGGCTGAATGTAGTTTTAATATCATGTTATATTGCACACTATTGATACTTAATTACTACATATCAATATAACCATGAGTACTTTAATATTGCATGATTCAATATAAAATATTAGTTATATTTTACAAATGTGACTAACTATGGGTATAATATATCAGATTCAATATGAAAATTCATATACATATCAAATGGCAGAATCAGAATTTAATGTCAAAGGAATTAAAAGATTAAAATCAAATCTCATATTCAGAATAGCCAGATCGGATACTAGGATAATTAACGACAAACCTCATATTCCAAAAACAAATGTAAAAATTTGCAAAAAAAAGGCAATTGTAAAACATTAAATTCGAGGATGCAATTGTCGATTATTAATAAAGTTCTTCAAACTTCCGATTTGTATCACAATGTTCTTAAAAAAAATAAAAATTCAACAAAAAATTGAGGATTAGATTCAATTGTCGATTATTAATTGAGTTGACACACGCCAAAATAAAAAAAGTGCAAAAATGACACATGCCAAAAAAAGAAAAAATAATTATCCCATAATGATAGAATAGTTACCTAAAATGGATCTACGGGTATAATAGACATTAACACATGTGCCACCTCATGGGGCTTATGAGGGGCCTATAAGATGGGTCCTGGGAATCATTTTTCTTACAAAAATTATATAAATATTTGTTACATTATTTTTATTATTATATTAAAAAATATATCTTACTTGATATACAAATTTATCATCCTACATGTTAAATGGAATGAATTTTTGGATGGTTCAATATTCTATAAACATTTCATTTACATTTTGTTATTCATATCAATATCAATATTATTGTTATATCTTTTACATTTAGGTCCACATGCAGTTGACACATGTATAAAACTAATATATATTAGTAAAAATTGGATGCACACAACCCCTGTTTGGATAGTGGAATAAATGAGGAATAGAGAACCCAAAAACATTTGTTTACAAAAAATAAATAAATATGTGGGTATAGCTATTACATAATAGGTGAGAATAACCTAAATTTAATAATTTTAGGTCCACATTTCAAACCACCTGTAATCATCACTTCGTAAGATGTTCAAATATTGAATAATTTATTTTTTTTATAAAATATTATTAATATTTTATTCATAGCTTATCTATGTTCTCCATTCGATTGTCCTGATTTGTGCATGAGCGTTGTGGCTAACCAAGAATGAAGTGGTATTCAAGGGACAAAGGTTCTATTGTGAAAACTTATGACACTCAACTTCGTAGTTCATCAGAGACTGAAGTGTGCACCGTGGTACAATTTGAGGGGGAACATCTGGTTTTGGAGGAGTAGCATTAGGCACAGTGCACACCGGGTGGCCTCTCATCCACTGGGCCTATAATGGGGTGCTCTGATTTTTAGGTTCTCTGTTTCCTTTTTTCTTGCGGTTGTTACTCTTATAATCCTCTCAATCTATAAAAAAAACTTATATGTTTAATCATAAAAAAAACATTATTAATATATTTTGGAATAAAAATAAGTAAAAATATAATAAATTTTAAAAAAATTAAATTGTAATTTTAGATATTTTATATAATAATAAAAATTTTGTTGTATGATTAAACACGAAGTCTCTGTTTGGATTGAAGAATCAAGTTATTCTGGATAGATAACTATGCCAGTATAAATAACAACTCTACAAGAATAAGAGATTTTCTGTTTGGTTATGTTTTTTTTTATTGTAATTGAAAAACGTAAAAATAAATGTTAAATTGTTTGGTTGACGAAGAATAAAATATAAATAAGGTGTAAAAAGTTGATTTGACACGTGAGCTCTATTGATGTATAAGAGGTGTTGATATGTGATTTGACGTGATGAGATGTGTTTTTTTATTTGTAGGTGGCCCCACTTATCAATGAGAATAGATAAACCGAGTATAACTTACCCTAGGCCCCCGTTTGTTTTGGAAATAAACCACCGGATAATCTCAAAGAAGGGATAAAGGGTATTTGTTTGCCTCTGATACCCCTGATAAAGTATGCCAGAATAAACTGGTATAAAGTGGTATATGGATTTCAACCAACCCCTGGTATTAAAGTTATCCTAGGTTATTCCACTCGAAGAATACATGGGCCCACTGTCAAATCAACTGTCATCATCTCTTATAAATCACATGTCAAATCAACTATCATTATTTTTTGGGTAAAATGCATTTGGACCACCTGAAGTTTTCTAAACTTGCATAAACACCCCCTGCAATTTGATTTTCCATTAAGATGAGATAAAAATACGATTTTACCCCTTTAATTAAATTTTATCATGTTTTCACTTTTTTGTGGGTTATTTTCACCTTTTAATTAATTATTATGTAACTTAATTCTCACAAACATGCATTCAAATGAATTTGAAGAATTAATTATTGTATAAGTTAATATTCATAAAATATATCTAGAATTAATTAATTGATTTTTTCTATGGATATTTAGATAGTTAAGGGTAAAAAAGTAATTTTAAATTACTTTTCTCACACCTTAATGAAAAATATAATGGTAGGTGGTGTAAGTGCATATTTTTAAACTTGAGGGGATGTTTTTGTAGCTTTCAAAAACTTTAGGGGGTCTAAATGCATTTTACCCTTATTTTTTTACCTTTTATAAATATTTATCCATACTTTATTCACATTTTAACTAAACAACAAAACATTTATTCTTACGTTTACCAATGAGAATAATTCAAAACATAATAAAATACAACATCATTTTATCTTTATTTATACGCACTTATGCTTGGATAAATTTATACCCAAGAATAAAACATATCCCTGTTCCAAACGGGGGCTAGGGGTTACTTAGAATTGTTATACTCTCTTATAAACTGGTTTAGTTATATCAAGTTATACTCTGCAAACAAACAACCATTTTCTTTATCCTTTCTTATATCACCTTTATTCTCGCTTAACCTGTACCCAAATGAGGGCGAATAGATTGTAAAATAAAATATGAATAATGCTTCATAAAAGATGAATAAATGATTTAACATTTGAACATATTAAGAGGT
Organism: Acorus calamus; assembly: GCA_030737845.1. Classification (NCBI taxonomy): domain Eukaryota; kingdom Viridiplantae; phylum Streptophyta; class Magnoliopsida; order Acorales; family Acoraceae; genus Acorus; species Acorus calamus. The sequence continues at coordinate 8,710,564 of CM060876.1, read as the reverse complement.
GATTATAGATGGTTTTGAAATGTTGACCTAAAATATTAAACTTAGATTATTATCACCTATTATGTAATAGTTATATCCACATATTTCTTTTGTAAACAAATTTTTTGGGCACTCTATTCCTCATCTATTCGATCTCCACTGTCCAAACAGGGTTGTGTGCATCTAATTTATACTGATATATATTAGTTTATGCACGTGTGTGTCAAATGCATGTGGACCAAAATGTAAAATATATAATTATAATATTGATATAAATAAAAAAATATAAATGAAATGTTTATAGAATATTGAATCATCCAACAAGTTTATTTTATTTAACATGTAGGATAATAAATATGTATATCATGTAATATATATTTTTATATTATAATAAAAATAATATAACAAATATTTATGGAATTCAATTGAGATAAATTTTGTAAATATCTTTAATATTAGATTACTAAAATTTAAATTATCGATCTCATTTATTTAAATATGATTTTGACATCTTAAAATATATTTATACTTTTTTTAAATTTGTTTGAAATCTTAATTTATGAATAAATAGATATGAGTAATTTGCTACATTTATGGGTTTTAAAAATGGAACTGAAAATTGGTCACTTTCCTTTTAAAAATGATTGAGTGTATTTTAAAAAATAAAAAATTGATGCTCCTTTTTCTCTCTCTCTTTCTTTTATTCAGTTTGAAATTTTTATATATATATCCATATTTTAAATGATAAATTATTTTGGATTGTAATTATTTTAGTACATATAAATAATTGGGAAAATGATCAAAAAATCTAATAAGAGTTTGAAATATCTGAGTCAGTCATTTTTTAAAATTATACATAAAAAAGTCTAATTTCATAGTTTTGGAAACACAAAAGACTAATCTACCCTTATATAATTAAATCTATAATATTCATCTTTATTCCACATAAAAAACATATTTTTCCTACAAAACAACAATATCTTATAAAAATCAATCAAGTTTTGTTATTATATATTATACTGTATGTTTCTTATTTATATCTTATATGATATTGTTTATCATTTTTCATTGTGTATAATCATAATATGTAATTTAAATCTGTGTTGTACCACAATGCAACAGATGATATTTTAATATTCTAAATCTTTATGCATATTTTTTATTTTTTTGGCTATTTACATATTTTTATGATATCATTTGTACATATCTATTTTTTTAAAAGCATCAACATTTTAAGGTGTTCATCATAACTCAAATTATATTGATACATATTTCAAAAAATTCACCTAATCACAAAGAATTTACAATAAAAAAATTGATCTACAAGAAAATGTGTAAAATTTATTAATAAAATTAAGAGAGTAAAATATTTTAACAAAGTTAAGAATATAGAATGTATTAGGGATCTAATTACATAAGAGTAGATTAGTTTTTTATGTTTCTAAAATTGTAAAATGAGATTTTTTTAGATATAATTTTAAAAAGTGACTGATTTAGATATTTCTAACTTTTAGGAGATTTTTTTGTCATTTTTCCTAAATAATTTATATTGAAATAAATATTGATCTAAAATAATTTAGGGATTTTTATTTTTAACTCCCTGCAAACTATCGTATTTAGCGATCGCTCTCTCACTTTTTCGTATTTAGATTTTACTCCAAGATTTAAAGAATAATTCTTTTTTACTCCCTGAGAAAGAGCTATCTATAAATTATTTAATTTTTTTAGTCTTTAATAGAGAGTCAAAAGAATTATCTTTTAAACCTGAAGAATAAAATCTAAATACGAATAGTGAATGAACTGTCGTTAAATACGATGATTTACAGTGAGTTAAAAATAAAAAATCCTATTATCATTATAAATTTTAACATTCATACAAAAAAAATTCCAAACGGAATAATATAAAAGAAATAGAGGAAAGAAAAAAGTTGCGTAGTTCCGCCACTTGGACACGCAAGGCGACCTGATATCGAGACGCGCGTGTTGGGCCCTCGGAATTCGTGCACCCACCCAACCCCCCCCCCCCCCCCTCTCTCTTCACAGGGAGGCACCGCGTTCGTACTTCGTACCCTCTCTCGACTAGTTCCCCTCACCACCACCCCCACCTCCACCCGTACAAATGCCCCTCCTCCCTCTCTGTAGCCTGTGAAAAACAGGTAACTTTGAAAATGATTAATAAAACCCTTTTTTTTTCTTTTACTTTTGCGGATTCTTGAAAACAATGTGGCTTTACTAACCCTTTTGGTTTTTCTTCATCTGGGTATCTCAAGATCGTGTTTCTTTTCGATTATCTGGTGGTGGGTTTTCTTCATCTTTCTTGGTTTTGCTTGTTTTTTGAATGTGTTCTTATGTTGATGCCCTTTTGAAAGAAAATCTAAAAAATGTGTTTTTTTTTCATTAGGGTTTATGTTCTCACTGTTCTATTGGTTTTTGGGTTTCTGTTCTTTCATCTTTGATGTGAGTCTTTTATTTTAAGCGGATGCTCTTTTTTTTACTGATTTTTTTTTTGTAGGTTTTTAGATTTTTTTTTTGTTACAGGGAACCCTAAAAAATAAAGAATATCTAAACATAGATCATTTCCACCTTTTTTCCCATGCTTTTTTTTTTGTTAAATGAGTTTTGGGTTCTTTAGTTTGTGAATTTTTTGTACTGATTGTTGCAATTTTTAAATTGCTTATTCTATTGTTCATGCTCATTCTGTGTAGTTTGTTTGTTTTTAATGTTTTTGGGATTAAAACACCATTTTAGAAATGCAGGCATTCAAACTTTTTTTTTTTTATCATGTATTTATCATTCAAATACAGAAACAATTCATGTACATTTAATAGTAAGACATTTCTTCCATTGTATGCATCATGATGTTCACACGATTATCTAATCTAATCTATGATTTTTGCAAGCCATTATAGAGTATAAAAGGAAATTCAAACTATGATCACCACTAGCTGACCATGCCAAAGCAAGCTCACCTCCCGCCTCGGTGCCCCTCCCAAATCAGGGTGCCATCAACCCAACCCATCAGTCCCCTGAACTCTCCCGTCACCCGAAACGCCGGACCTGACCCTTCTCACTTGCCCCTCTTAGAAGAAGAGCCATCTTGGTTTGATGACTTGTTGGGCGGTCCGGATTCGGACTCCCCCAAAGGGATCTTTCACCGGCGGTCCGCCAGTGATTCTTCAGCACTTTTGTCCATCTCATCCTCCCTAACCAAACCCACATCCCTATTTGAAGTGGGAAATGTTTCAGATGAAACTTGTAAGATGGTTACAGTAGAGGAGAGTTTACCGGGGACTGAAGCTTGTAGTGGGTTGGAGAAGGGTTGTTGTATGGCCCCAACTCTCCGAGGAAAATGAGTGGTTTGACGGATTCGGAGAGTTCGATGGTCTCCGCATTGTTGGAGAACGCCACTCAAAATCCTCTGAGGTGTTTATCGGAGGATCTGTCCTATGTCTTTGAAAGTGGCGAGTTTGATGCAGCTGTTGATGCGTTTAATGCTGAGGTCAATCCTGATCCCAAACCAAAGACAATGAAGAGGTATATTTACTGTCCCTTATCTTTTAATTTCTTCATATCTTCTTATTTTATGTTATATTGTTTGTATTCACATTGTTGCCTGTGTTAGTAGTCTCACTAACTGTAGTTAGTCTCATTTAATGTACGTTTTGATTGCGCCCCCCCCCCCCCCCCCCCCCCCCCAAAAAAAAAAAAATTGTATTTTAGTCATGATAATTTGATTAGCTATGGGATGTTAACTTGGCTGGAGATTTCCTATTTGCAGGTTCAATATATATATATATATTTATTTTAATGGGCTGACAATTTTTTTGTACTATCTGTTGATAATCCACAGCCAATTCTCATAATTAAAGATCAGCTATGAAATAATTGATCCCAGAGCTTCCCAAATGAAACTGATCTGGTTTCCATATATGTAAGATTGTGATCATTTTCATGACATTGGATGTTATGAAAGAAGTGTACAATAATTATGTATATTAGGAATGCCAAATGGAAGATTAAAAAAACCATGCAAAACTGACTCCTGGCAGTATAGCTTCCCATAACAGTGAGATAGGAGTGCAAAAGTTGATATCAAGACATCCATCCAATACTGTGCCATGAATAAAAGAACCTTCCCTTGAAAAATGCAAGTGGCCAATTCCTATTTAGTGATGAATTTGGAAAGGCTTCATATAGGGGAGAGAAATCGATGTGTGGAACACATAGGAATTGACTGCCATAAGGTTCTGGTATTGTGGGATGGTAATATAGTGCTTCATGGTGATGGATCCTTCTTGATTAAGTAGTTAATTGGTGGATTTGATTTTTTCCCCTTTTTTGCTCTCTATTCATTTTGAGGGAAACATCTTCTCTCCTTTTTTTGAGGTTTTAGCATTAAGCCCCATTTTTTCAGAGATTTCACTGTCATTACTAATAAAATACTGGTAGTGTTGTTCCACTAATCTTTCATTTTTAAAAACAAATTTCCCTTGGAATAACTTGGCATTTCTATCTTTCCAAAATCTCCCTAAGAACAACCAGGAATATTAACCATCTCGCATGATAGCTCCTCTGCTTCCTTTTCACCTTCTAAACCATGACTGAAGGCTCAGATCCAAACTACAATCACATTCCCAGTTCACCCTCTTGGGCACTAGACAGTCCTACCTGATGAGGCTCACTGGGCTTCTGTCTCCAGAAGAGTGGAATCATTAAAATGGAGTCTCAAAAAAGATTCTTTATACTGATATGCATTATATTTTAATTGCTATTAACTCTTCATACATTGCTAGAGGCCAAGTGTAACCAATGAGGATAACAATAATTACTTGAGAGTTGAGACCATGGGTCAATGGTTTGCTTTTTGAATAATTTATCTGCCTGTAAATTTCAAATGTTAGCTCAATAAGGCCATCACTTGCTGTTATCCTGTCCTTGAGCTGTTCCTCCTCAAATTGCCTTCATTTTATTTGAAAATGCTGTTTTCTCTGTTAGAGAACAAGCTATGATGTCAAAAACTGTTGTTTTATTTGTCAAAAGCAGTAATTCAAAGCAAGGAGACTTGGTTCAATTGGAAAGTTTGAACTCTAACAAGAGTACTCTAATTCTTTTTCCAAGTCATAGCTGCTTGCTGGCCAGTAGAAACAAGTTTTAAAACTGGAAAAACCCTTGATGCTGATTTATTCCATTCTATTAAATTGCGCATTCCCTCAAATCTTGTGAATGAATATTCATGTGTCATTGATGTGCCATCAAACACCATTGAAACCAGGCATCTCAATCTTGCGTGCTTGCTTTAGCACCTTAAACCTGTTAGGTCATTTTCAAGCTCAGTTTGAATTGTAATTTGTCTACCTAAACTGTAGGGGTTTTTAAAGGATTCATTAAATCCATCTTTTCTCCAATATGTTAGAACTTAGAACAGTGTCAAGAGATTATGAAAATGCACAACACAGAGACACAAATTTGTTTAACTTCCACATTTCATCATAAATATGTGATCTTCTGTTTCTGTGTTTTTGTTATTCTCAACTCTTGTAGATTCGGAATATCCATATAATACAATTCATGTCACTTGTTGTGCGTTGAGCAGATTGGTAAATGTGATAACTTAGATTGCACCTCCCGCACTTTAATATACTGGAGCCTAACAAAATTCAAGTTAACCCCAATGAGTACCATGCAATATGGAATTTGACAAAAGATTTCTGCATAGATTTTCAAAGTACTTCATCCAGCTGATTATATTATAGTTTTCCATTTCTCTTTTCAAAACTAATAAATATTTGAGGTAAATTGAAACTTGCATTCCTGTCCGTTCATTGTGAGATTCTTTCAGTCTAGTTGCATATTTATGGAGTCCTTCAGGACCAGAAGATCTAGTATGTCTGCTGTAGGTATTTTTCTCAAGTCCAAAATCATATTCCCTGAGTGCGTGAAGATAATTTGATTTACTCTTTGTGTAAAATTGTCAATTTGTTGTTTAACCCTTCCATATTCCTGTCTCAGCCTTCAGTTTGATATCATTTGGATATTAACTTTTAACAATGACATTTATCATGAACTCCTGTTTCTTTTATATATGAACAACTTGAGAATATAAAATGATGATCTTCATACATGATGGCTCATTCATGTTGTACACTGGAAGAAATCTGCTTCTTGGGGATAGATTAAAGTACTTTAGCATGGGTAATTGTCTGGTGATGATCTCTTATTTTAAGTTCGAAACAACAACTTTTTGTTTCGGATGTCCACCTTCTGCAATCTGTTGTATGTGGGTTGTGATCCATCTGCTCGGGTCTAGGGATGAATGTGAAGTTCTTATAGAAATCTAGGCAACAAAATTTATCCTACTCAATGTTTTATGAAGTAGATGCACAGGATTGGTGCCTGATTTATTGGGAAAAATGGATCTGCACCAGAAAGCTGCCAGAAAAAGAACAAGTTCATTCAAATCAATGTACTAAAATATTAATGTCATGGATACTATTGAAGAATGGATCAGTGTTCTAAAAGAGAGATTAAGCGGGTACCTAAGCGGAATCAGGCCTAGCCCGCCTCATCTAGTGGACTACCCTGTTGTGGGATTAAGCGGGGATTAGGTGGCTAGGCGGGCATTAAGCATGAATTAAGCGGATTTTAATATGATTAATGTAGTTTTTATCCTTTCTTTTATTGTATTTATTTCAAATTTTCATTAAGGAAATCATCACAGATATGTCTTGCATGAACTGAACAAGAGAATGAATTTTGTCTACTCTTGCCAGCTACATGCCATAACCTAGCAAAATGCATGCTAGCTCTGCTTTGTGCATCCATTTTCTGTGTATCAGGCGTATTAATTTGTATATATGAAAGGTACACTGATGTGGCATATGCATGACATTTTTATACCCTAATTAGGTAAAATATGAATTTTGAAATTTTTTTAGAGTTGTCTGAATTTGCCGATTGGATTGTAATGGTTTGATCGAACAATCAGTGAGTACTCACAGCACACACAACAACACACCAGTCCAGCTTCAAGTTTATGATGACCTCCTTGCCTGAAAAGAGGATCAGTTGGACTGATGTTGCCTTATATTGATGTAGCAGTTTATAGTAGGTTAACTCACAGCATGGTGTTGTTTAGACTACAAAAATTAAACACTTTCGTGTTTGTGACTTGTCTTTTGTTTGATGTTTCATGCCTTGTCCTCGGATTATCAAATTATGAATTGTATTTCTTGAAAAGATACATATATTTGTGATAAAGTGGTGAACCATTTAAAGGGTAAACAATCTTGCTTGTTTTCTATACTCGCAAACTAACCCAACACTCGAATAAAAAGAAAAAAAGAAAGAAAGACAAAGAAAGGAGTGTAGAAATTGACATATCTTTATGAGTATGAAGTTGTCCATCATTTAATGTGTCATTTTTAATATGAAATTTCATTATCTAATTCTTTCCACTGCAAATGATCATTGATGTACATTTTGTATTTTTTAATTTCCAATTTATTCCAGGCATTACGGTCAACGTTCAAGAGTTCGTAAGCTGCAGTACATTGCTGAACTTGAGAGAACTGTTAATGTTCTGCAGGCAATCTTTCCTTCTTTATTGGTTTAAAGCTTTTTAACAATATAAAAAATTTAAACATTAGTGCTGGTCAATCTCTTATTCTCTGTCTTTTGTCAAATAGACTTTGGGATCGGAATTGGCGGCCAGGGTTGCTTCTTTGATGCAAGAGCGAGTCATTTTATCTATAGAAAACAGCAACCTAAAGCAGCAGTTATCAAGCCTGCAGACAGAGAAGATGATCAAGGAAGGTAAATTTCATTGCTCATCAGCTTATTTCAAATCATGATATTATCTAAAAAGCTACTGAAACTGCTATAATTTTTGTGATGAACTATAAGAATTTTTTTTTAAAATTATTTAAAAGCCTTTTCTTTTCAAAATTCAAAATTATTTGATGTTGGTGTGCTCGCCGAGACTCTCTCTCTCTCTTTGAGATTCCCTATTTTCAATTCCCCCCCTATAGGAGTTGGTCCAAATGAAGAAAAGCAAATCCAGAGGAAATATTGTATATGCTGATTTCTGCTTAAATATTTCCAATTAGATCCTCTTCCATTTTTTGATATGGTCTTCCAAATACAAATGCAACCTTGGTTAGGTAACATAAACAAGAGACTTCGGATATGCTTGTCTGATTATGCTTTTGAAATCGACAGGACAACATCTATTCTTGAAGAATGAAAAAGAGAGGCTGAAAAAGCTTAACATGAATCATCTAGGAAACAAAAGGCGGCCTTATTATCAAATGGGTCCAACAGAAGCAGAATTATCAGTGAATAGTTGGCAGGCATTGGACATGAATAAGCTCTCCCTTGGTGGCAGGTCAGTTCCTCTGAAGCATGGTTTTGGAAGCTCATGAGTCTTTGAGAGATCATATATATAAGCCTAATGTCATGTTGGTATGTCAGTCCTAACATCAACATATAATCAGCTGCAAAGGCTCATGTTGTAGGAACTTAACGTTCTTAAACAAAGATGACCTAACCCCTTTTGTTTTCAAATACGATGATATCTATGCATACATGTATAGCTACATATATGCTCACATGAAAACAGTATTCAAAACATCTGTGTTCATATGTGGCCGACCAAGAAGCATCTCTGCTTCTGTTGCAGGCATTTTCAAAGGTGCAGGTTGTCATTATGGTGTGTTGCTTTATTTTGTCTTCTATGGGTTGAATACAAGGTAACAAAGCTTTTCATGATAGTGGCCAAGGAAGTATATATGATTGCTTGGAGTCTTTTAATAGTCTACATATGTAAACCTGTCCAGTGCATAAAATGACAAATTTCTGCTGATTGTGATGCATTATGCTTCACTTTCAGGTTTTTTCTTCTTTTGATATATCTACCCGTTTTCATGTCGAGGGGTGCATTTGGTTGCGCAGTTGTACAGTTTTTTGTGTTTGTAAGAAGTTGTTTCTACAATCGTGTAACTAAATAGTTTTACTGTTGTAGCGTCATGTGAACAGATTTAAGGCAAATAATGTTCAAAAGTTGTGATTTTCAAAGTGTGGGGGGGGGGGGGGGGGTGTTGTGAGTTTTTTTGTAGAATTAGTTTTAAAATCTAGATTCCTATTAAATCAATTTTGCAATCGCGCAATCAAATGCACCTTAGATCTCAATCATCGTGTATCTCTCTGTATACTGATTGAAAGAGGTTTTAGTATTCAACTTTGTTTTTCTTATAACATTTTTATTTATGATTTTACCCTTAAATTTTTGTGTAATAACTATATCAAATTTTGGTTCCCAAATAGGGGTAAGAATGAAAAAAAACTCTCTTTAAACTAGAAAATCGGTGTATATTTTATTTAAAATTTTAATGTGAATATATTTAAAGGCTGATATTAAATATTTAACAAATCTATTTTATTGTATATCACAAAGGCTTAATTAAGAAAAATAATTTTATAAATACTTTTCAAGTTCAAATAATGTTAAACTTAATAATTTAGTTGGGATGTAATTTAACACATCATATACTCCACATGCTAATACATGTACCACATGTATTAGCATGTGGATTTTATTTTATTGATAGGTTGGTCTTGGATAATTATTAACACATCATATTATTTAGTGATTTATACGGATATAAGTGTGTTTCATTTATTTGTATTATTAAAAAGGATTAAAAGATTTGAACATCATATTATTTTGTTTTAATTCTTTTGTGGGTTTTTTTTTTTGGTTATTTATTAGCATACCACCCTCGCAACTGGGTTTAAAAAAATATATGCATACTTGCCCAGCCCATTGAAATACATATATTATTATAAAAAGTTGCATCAGTGCTCATGTCAGTAATGGTTCATTGTCGTTTTTATCCAGATCTATGTACTTGGAAAAAAAATGTATGCCTTCAAAAAAAAAAAAATATATATGGTTTCAATTTCATTCAATTTTTAAATTGAGTAAGACATTCACCTACCTGAGTATATATGGTTTTAGAGGTTTCATATAAATATATATTATATTAAAGATTTTATGAACATATTATATTAGAAAACTTGTTCGTAATAGGTGGATATAGCTGTACACACACAAACCCACACATACACACTTTAACAATGTATATTGTTATGTATGGGCAGGGTTGTGTGTGTATAGTTTGGGAGTATATGCACTCTTTATATATACTTTTAACAATGTATATTAGTATGTATTCTTCGGCAAGGGGTGTACATGTGCAGTTGGGGAGTGTGTGTGTATAAAAACATGGTCATCTATCCTTGTGTACCCATTAATTAATTAATTATTATTATTATTTTTTAAATTTTGAAAAGAAAAACTCCTCAAGATGAAATCTGGATTCAATATCAAATCAGATAAATCAATTAACAAAATAAATTTTATGTTTTTGATAACTTTTGAGCTTCTCAATTCTAATCTTCAGTAAGGTTTCAAAATACTAATTTATGGTCAAATAAAACTACTTTATGCAATATTAAAGATATTTATTTATTTATTTATGAACTAATAATAGAAAGAAAATACAAGAATTAACAAATATTCTTCTTGTGTCCTCATTCTCCATGGTTCTCAATAATTTGTGTTTTTTTAAGGGGATTGGGAATCTAAACCAGAGCAAGAATAGTATTTATTAGTGTTCTTCAATTTTAAAGCTTTCAAAAAACCTAATAATATAAATTATAATTGAAATATTCGTAATTGGTCCATGAATTCAAGAAATCCAAATAATCAATAAAGAAAACAAATCTTATTAAACGAAAATACAAGAATTAACAAATATTCTTATTGTTCTGGCTTGGATCCTCCTCGGTTCTGAATAATTTCAGTGTTCGAGGGGACTGGATCCAAGCCAGAGCAAGAATAATATTTGATAGTGTTCTTCAACTTTAATTCAAAAAACCTAATGATTTAAATTATAATTAAAATATCATAATTATTTCTTGAATCCAAGAAATTCAAATAATCAATAAAGAAAAAAAATCATATTATATGAAAATACAAAAATTAACAAATATTATTCTTGTTCTGGCTTGGATCCTCATTCTCCTCGGTTCTGAATAATTTCAGTGTTTGAGGGGACTGGGGATCCAAGCTAGAGCAAGAATAATATTTGATAGTGTTCTTCAATTTTAATGCTTAAAACAAACCTAATGATTTAAATTATAATTAAAATATCATAATTATTTCATGAATCCAAATAACCAATAAAGAAAAAAAATCTTATTAAATGAAAATACAATAATTAACAAATATTCTTCTTGTTCTGGCTTGGATCCTCATTCTCCTCGGTTCTGAATAATTTCAGTGTTGGAGGGGACTGGGGATCCAAGCAAGAGCAAGAATAATATTTGATAGTGTTCTTCAATTTTAATTCTTTAAAACAACCTAGTGATTTAAATTATAATTAAAATATCATCATTATTTCTTGAATCCAAGAAATTCAAATAATCAATAAAGAAAAAAAATCTTATTATATGAAAATAAAAGAATTAACAAATATTCTTCTTGTTTTGGCTTGGATCCTCATTCTCCTCGGTTCTGAATAATTTCAGTGTTCGAGGGGACTAGGGATCCAAGCTAGAGCAAGAAAAATATTTGATAGTGTTCTTCAATTTTAATTCTTTAAAAAAACCTAATGATTTAAATTACAATAAAAATATCATAATTATTTCTTGAATCCAAGAAATCCAAATAATCAATAAAATATATGACATTGATATTACATTTCAAACAAATGTAAACATGCATCACAATTTCATGTGTGGGTGCTTTGTTATGTATTTAAACATGTAGTTACATTTGTAAGTTAGTTACATTTATGAAATTCCCCAAAAACATTGAACATTCATAATTATATTTTCTAATATTTGGATACATTTTGAAACGCATAAAGATGAACTGGTCACATATAATCAACTGTAATCAGAATACCTAAAAAAATTTCAAGAAGATAATAGTTGGTTACTTTTTTGCATAAATAAAGACTAAAAAAAGGGACCAACAGTCTAATAAACAGGGAATAAATTTAAGCACAAACACCTTAAATAACATAATTTTTTAGATTTAAAATCATCAAATAATAAAAAAACAGATTACAAAAATTAGTCGAAAACCCAAAAAAGGAAAAGCGTACCAAGAAATGTTTCACATTGCGGAAGATTGAAAATCGAAGCCGCAAGAAATTTTAGGTTTTCGTATGGTTTGTGAACGATAGTTTTCGTTTGGTTTTTGGCAAATTTTCCTGTTTCGATTTTTGTTTTAAAAAAAAAACAAACAAGAAACCTAATTAATGCTTTGTGCGCTCGAGATTGACGGTTTCGAACGGATTTTTCCCAAAACGAGGGAAATTAATGTGAAATTTGTGTGTTTTACAAGAAGGGGTATATATGTATTTTGCTGTTTTACCCTTTTGAAAAAACAACCAAGCATCCAATCATAGATTGACACCTCAAGGGGTATGTAAGAGGGGCCTATAAGCTGGGGCCTGTGTAGCAAGACTCAGAAAGAAAATATGAATTTTTTTTTTGAAGCATATACTCTTTTAAGGTCAGTATATGCTGTGATAATTTTCTGTCGATGCATATGAGATTGGAATTGATGTAGTTGGAATAAAAACTGTGTGTAACATCACTCATTGTAATTTGGTAGAATATTAATAAAATTCAATTAGTTATGATACTAGTCTTCCCACACACGATGTGCGTGATAATTAAAATACAATTAATAAAATATATGACATGTTAAAAATATTTTAAAAATTTTAACTTACATAAAATATTTATTAAATAAATTTCAAATAATATAAATATACTAACCAAAAGTGTGTGTGTGTGTGTGTAGGATAGCATATTATGTAGTGTGTGTGTGTTTATTGGATAACATAATAAGTAGTAATCATTTACGTCACTTTAATATGTATAATCCACACCATTATTATATAAAATATCTATCCAAGTTATATAAATTATATTTTAAATTTAGCGATCTAGATTGAACTATATAAGGAGTAATAAAAAATAGTTTTTTAAAAAAACTCAAACTTATATTTACCAATAATTTCATACATTTCTAATAAAAACAATTCTATAAAAAAAAGAATATGAAGATGTGGATGAGACAAATTAAATGGTGAAATAGTTTTCAATAATGATTTTGTTGGGACCACCTAAAAAAACAAAGAAAAAATCAACGCCCCCTTAAAAAAGGAGTGGAGAGAAATATCTATTTATATATCTACAATCTTATGTGCTGCTCATGTTTGGAGTATAACTAAAAAAATCACTAACAAGTTTTTTTTTTTGACAAATAATACCTAAAAAAATTACAGTACTGATGAATTTGATGAATTAATCTATCTAGATGAGGAATTGATAAAAGATATTCAACTCACCCATGCTAATGAAAAATTATGCTATATATGTATATTCTATATTCATATTTTAGATGAGGAATTTAAATTTTATATCAATTTATTCATATTTTAGTAATCATTATCTTATCACAATCTTAAATTTATCTATTTTAATTTATTCATCTATTATTTATCCATAAATATTATGCTATATATGTATATTCTATATATTACCTTAAATAAAATTATATCAATCAGAAAAAATAAATTACAAATAATAACTGAATTAAATATATTTTAATTTTTATTTTACCAAATATTACTTATTCACATATTTTATCTAAAATATATAATCTTCATACACTGGTGATACTCAGGCCCCAAAAAATAAGCCCCCACTCATAGGCCCCATGAGGTGTCATCACCTTATTGGTTCTTATTAATTGGTTTGTTGACTTTTCAAAAATGGTAAAATGTCAAAATACAAATTTGTCATTCATTAAAAATCTATCCCATTAACCCAAATTCCTCCATTTTCTCTATTCGGTTACTCTTCCAAGTGAATCTTGAAATCCATTTATCCATTTCAAATTTTGAAATCCTTACCTAAATTACAATTAAACCTAATTTACATCCAAAGTTATCTAAATTGTTTTAGTCAAAATTCTTCTTCAAAGTTATATTCTTATTATACACATTAATTTTTTTTAAGAATGTTATTAACTGAACATTAAATTATTTTAGGTATTTATTGTATTCAAATTTAAATAAAAAAACATATATAGTTATTATATGAAACAATTACATCAATTACATTTCTTAAATATTTATATTTCTCACAACGATTTATTACATTTACATAAAAATTGTTACATTTACCTAAATGTAACAAACAATTACATTTACCTAAATATTTTAAGTTCCATGCAATGTTCAAACAATTTAGAAACAAATTCTATTTTCAATAGTCAGTTATATTTTATAGAAAGTGTTAAACACTTTTTTTGTTGTGTGATACATTTAACAAATTTATGTATTTGACTGTTACATTAATAAATGTAACAAAAATAAATTACTATTTTCATTTAAACAAATGCAATACATGAATAAATGTTATATTTCATACTGTTACATTTATGAATTTACAAAAATTAGAATATGAGTATGTTCGATGTCAGAAATGTAACATTAACATAATACAAATCACATATAAATTAAATGTAACTAACCTACAATAGAACAAAGAAATAAAAGATTTTGCAGCATCCTCCACTATTGTCATCATCTCCTCCTTTCTATGTTGATCTGATCACAGCCTATAATTGACTTCTTTTGCATATTATAATACTCCATGTAGTTGGGTTTTTTTTGGGGAGATCTTTGGAAAGTTTAGGTTGGAAAAGAAAAGACCATCTCAACAGAAGGGTTTGATTAAAAAGGGTTTATGTTGCATCTCTCCATACTCACCTTCACTTTTTATTTATTTAAAGATATGTTTTTATTTTTATTTAATTAATCATGATTGTCTCCTTATTTTGTGGGGTTCAGTTATCAAAACATAAAATAATCAATAAGGGTATAACAGATATTAGACATATGCCACCTCATGGGGCTTATGAAATTGGGGTCTAGAAAACATTATTCATTTTGAATAATGTTTTCTATTTCTAGACCCCAATTTCAAAGGCCCCATCACAGGCCCCATGAGGTGGCATGTGTCTAATACCTGTTATACCCTTTATTTTATGTTTCAATAACTGAACCCCACAAAATAAGGAGACAATCATGATTAATTAAATAAAAATAAAAACATATATTTAAATAAATAAAAAGTGAAGGTGAGTATGGACGGATGCAACATAAACCCTTTTTAATCAAACTCTTCTATTGAGATGGTCTCTTCCTTTCCAACCTAAACTTTCCAAAGATCTCTCCAAAAAAACCCAACTACATGGAGTATTATAATATGCAAAAGAAGTCAATTATAGGCTGTGATCAGATCAACGTAGAAAGGAGAAGATGATGACAATGGTGGAGGATGCTGCAAAATCTTTTATTTCTTTGTTCTATTGTAGGTTAGTTACATTTAATTTATATGTGATTTGTATGATGTTAATGTTACATTTCTGACATCGAACATACTCATATTCTAATTTTTGTAAATTCCTAAATGTAACAGTATGAAATATAACATTTATTCGTGTATTGCATTTGTTTCAATTAAAATAGTAATTTATTTTTGTTACATTTATTAATGTAACAGTCAAATACATAAATTTGTTAAATGTATCACACAACAAAAAAAGTGTTTAACACTTTCTATAAAATATAATTTGACTATTGAAAATAGAATCTGTTTCTAAATTATTTGAACATTGCATGGAACCTAAAATATTTAGGTAAATGTAATTGTTTGTTACATTTAGGTAAATGTAACAATTTTTATGTAAATGTAATAAATTGTTGTGAGAAATATAAATATTTAAGAAATGTAATTGATGTAATTGTTTCATATAATAACTATATATGTTTTTTTATTTAAATTTGAATACAATAAATACCTAAATTTTTTTAATGTTCAGTTAATAACATTCTTAAAAAAAAATTAATGTGTATAATAAGAATATAAGTTTGAAGAGGAATTTTGACTAAAACAATTTAGACAACTTTTGATGTAAATTAGATTTAATTGTAATTTAGGTAAGGATTTCAAAATTCAAAATTTAAAATGGATAAATGGATTTCATGATTCACTTGGAAGAGTAAATGAATAGAGAAAATGGGGGATTTGGGTTAATGAGATAGATTTTTATTGAAGGCAAATTTGTATTTTAACATTTTACCTTTTTGAAAAGTCAACAAACCAATTAATAATAACCAATAAGGTGATGACACGCCTAGGAGTGGGGTTTATTTTTGGGGCCTGGGTATCACCAGTGTTCCCATAAATATATATTTTACATTTTATATAAGAAAATTCAATTAATATCAATTATCTTTTAGTAAAATGAATTAATATCTCGATAATGTATGAGTTTTTTAAATTAAATCTATTTCAATTTCTCCGTATGAGAAGATAAAAATAATTTATTATTTTAAATCTTAATTTTATATTTAATCTTATCTTAATTTAAATTAATTCAGGGATAATTTTAAAATTATATATCTAAATTAAATTTTATGTTTTCATATATAGTACCTTAATTTAGTATATTGATATATTATCTTATTTCTATTTATTTTATATTGTTTATCCATGAATTATATCTATTATATATATTCAATATATTACCTTTAAAACATAATATATCATAAAAAATTTAAATTTCAAATAGTAACCGACATATTTAAATACTTATATTTTTTTATTTATCCTCATATATTATCTTAAGTATATATATTCTTTTTTTATCTATGAAAATTAAGATAATAATTAATTACAAATATTATCTCCAAAAATTGGAATATTGAAATAAAAAATATATCGAATATTAAATAAATTTTTAACAATATTTTATACATAAAATTGTTAAGATTTGTGAGGATAAAATTGTGAAATAGTTAGATAATAGGATGCTGTGTTTACCCTAATAATATTCAAGCCACCTAAATTCAGTTGCAAAAAGATTCTCCAGAGAGAATTAATTAATAACTGTTAACAATATTTCATCCGCAAATATCTCTATAGAGAATTAATATATGTTGACAGAATTATCTCTACAGAGTTCGTTAAATATCCTGACTATTAACTAATCACACGTGTTTAAGTATTAAATATGATTAAAATATCAACAACTGATCTGATAATCATTCACATTTTTCAGTTTCCCTCTCTCTGTCTCGCTCCAAAGGGCCATAATATAATCAAGGAAAACAATAATAATACGTACTACAATTTAAATCAGGTGTTGATCAACAAATGAATATAATCATCATTCACATTTTAAATTCCAATAATACATTTGAATTGAACATAATAAATCAAATAAAAGAATATCAACAACTCATAGAACCACTTCCTGGGTACATAACGATATTACCCCTTCGGATATATTATAAAATCCCATCCGGATGGATAAAATCATCATTTATAAAATATTTTTCGCATTTTAACACATTGTAGGGGTTTCTTGGTATACTATGTTTTCAACCAGAGTTAACCAGACAGAATATTTGCAAAACAATATTAATCTGTCAACGAAAATTTAATTCAAAGGGCTATATGGATTTACACATGTCTTTTCAGGTGGTTATATGGACTTTAGAAAAAGTCAGGGGGTTATTTGGATTTTCCCTTATTTTTTTCAACAAGAACGATATCGGGTAAAAATGCATTTGGACCTCTTGAAGTTTTTGAAGCCTACAGAAACACCACATAAAGTTAAAAACATGCACTTACACCTCCTACCAATAGATTTTCCATTAGGATGGGACAAAAATACAATAAACTTACTATTTTACCCTTGTGGGGATAAAATCAGGTCCTCCACTCCTATGCCGGATCGGCGTAGATCCAGGCTTTTATCGTAGATCCAAGATGATGTTGATGCTGACTCCTCTTCACAATGATCCGAAGCAAGCCTCTTCCGCTTGTCGTCATCCTTCTTCTTCGGCCTTCGAACACCTAAAACTTACACTAGTGTGATGCCGGCTAACGCCCTTCGACGCTCAAGTCAGTGATTCCTCCATGAGAAGAAGCCGAACTTGGAATTCTTTAGCGCAAGTAGGGGAGAAAGAGAGAGAGTGCATACCTTAAGAGGGAGATAAAGTCCCCCTTCTATACTAGAGAAGGGGCACGTGAGATTGCTAGAATCTCCACTTGACTATTGGATCGGTGGACACGTGTCTCCTAAGGATTGCCATATTGAAATTGATTTTCTGGCATCTAGTCCATTTCCTGTGTCAGGGATTATTCCCTTGGTAAACCATTATTTCATTGAGACAGGCATATGGCCGTCCTGTATTCCGGTTCGGGTATTTTGGTTTGGTCAATTCGTATTTTAGGTCGGACCTTTTGTACTCGGTCATCTTGACTTGATCGGGCAACACTATGTGTTCGTCTTTGGTCGGCCAAGAATTAATCGTCCGACCTGTGTGAAAGTCCGACTTGACATAGTCGGGCAATATCATTTGCCCGACCTGATGAGGAAGATGAGTCTGTTTAACCCGTAGGGCAAATTTAGGCCCGTGGGTCTTCCCATTTTTGACTCCCTGCTAATCATAATGGGCTTATCCACGCTTAATTCTCATACTTATGTAATCTTATTCCTTATTTCATTGTATGATAAATTTGATCAAATCTAAATACATTTAAATGCATTTATTGTGATAATTAACTCACACAAAGTTAATTAAAATCCATATAACCCCATGTAATCTGACCTAAATCCATATAACCCCCTGCATAAATTCCTCGCCGTTAACTCGACTGACGGAATTCGAATGGCGGGGGTTATATAGATTTTGGGGTTTGATTAAAGGGGGTTATATGGATATATGAAGATTGTAGGGGGTTATATAGATTTAGGCCAGATTTCAGAGGGTTATATGAATTTTTCCCTTAATTAAAATGGTAATATTCTAGCTTGTTTCATTTTAATGGAAAATCTAACCGCAACGGGTGTAACTGAATGTTTTGGAATTTTAGGGGAGTGTTTGTGCAAGTTTAATTCAAAGACTTTGGAGGGTCCAAACGCATTTTATCATATATTTCATTATTTCGGGTTCATAAAAATGTTAATTTTTTCCATCCAATCCCAATAGTTGATATAATAATAATAATAATAAACTCTATTTTTCATAGTCTGAGGAAACTGAGAATCTCACCCAAATACATATCAACGATCATGATAGAAATTGCATATATTAAAAATAAAAAATTATAAACAAATGATCTAAAAAAGTTCCCATCTCAAATAATCTTATATATGTTTCTCTTCCTCACTACATAAGGGTAACCCTAATCAAGAACAATAAGAAAACTAAAAAAAATAAAAATCAGGTGGCATGAGAAATCCGGTTCTTGTTGGGCCTCTCGATGGGCCCGAACTTGGTGCGGTATGGACCGTCCACCACGGGGTTCCTCACGCAGAAGTGGAACGGAAGGGGCCGCTCCTTCGACGTCTCGCACACCGAGCAAAACGGCTCAATCGTGGTCTTCTCATCATCAGAGACAGCCACAACGACAGCATCAGAAGAAGTATCTATGCTTCGCATATGGTTATGCTTCAAACTCACGAAAACCATGTCCTCCGTCTCATCCTTCGTCGGGCTCTCCGG
Organism: Acorus calamus; assembly: GCA_030737845.1. NCBI lineage: Eukaryota > Viridiplantae > Streptophyta > Magnoliopsida > Acorales > Acoraceae > Acorus > Acorus calamus. Next base: position 8,690,918 of record CM060876.1, on the reverse strand, counting down.
CGACGGCAGCTCAATCTCCCTCGGAGGGGAATCAAGTGTTGTTGGAAGACGGTCGAGGCAGTCGTCGGACGAGGCGGTGGACTTTCTGGGGACAATGAGGCCTGATAACACGGAGAGGAGACCAGGGCCGGTAGAGGAGGAGAAGCGATGCTTCATGCTTTCCAGAGCTGCGGATCACACAAATTTTTTAATTTTTTTTAAAATTTGGTTGTGTTTGAGAGAGAGCCTTAGGTGAGTTTATATAATATAATTGGAGGCAGTTAAAATTGTAATATTTTAACCGATTTGGAGGCAGTTAAAATTGTAATATTTTAACCACTTAGGATGTGTTTGTGGAAAAGCAGGGAAAGTGATGAATTATTATTGAAAATGAATTAAAACATTTTTTTTAATTTTATTGGATTTTAAATTTGAGTTACATCTCAACTTTATCTATTTTATTTTTTCCATGAGATTTTAAAATTAAAATAAAATTGAGATAAAAAATGGTAACATGAATTTTTTTTCTTCTGAAAGTAAATAATTCATGTATTATGTACTATTAAAATAAAATTACTTATATACTTTATTTAGGTCCCGTTTGGATATGTATTTGAGTAAATTATGTATTTATAAAATTAAAAATTTTCAAATCAGATCCAAATACATTTTAGCATTTAGCTTATCAAACTACCATAATTCCTTTTTAAACAAAAAAATCTTCGAATTGAAAAACTAAAATAAAATAATATTTTTTAAAAACTGAGCCTGAAACGCAAGATTGTAAGAATCTTAGAGTTGTAATCGTACATCTAAATGCAACCTTAATTAAATTGAATATTTTTTATTACATGAAAATTTTATTTTAAAAAATCGTTTGGGCCCCAAGTAACACCATTTTATGAACTCCGATTTTATGTCGCACAAAGAACTTGAATTTTAAAATTTATATACTCAACCATGCAACAATAATCATAAAAAAAAATTCACTCATTTCCAATAACACGTTTGTATTGATATAATAAAACAGTAGAACATAAAGATTAATTCATCCAAATATTATTCACAACAAAACCCTAAACCCATGCAATTCGATCAATATGTTAGAAAAAAACTTGGGTTTTGACCATGTTTTAGTTAAAATGAGTTTGAGTTCTACTAATTATGTTTAGTGGAAACCCATTAGATTGCATTCCTCTCGTTGAGTAGATGAACGTAGTATATTTACATTCTCAAAATCAATTTTTGGTGAATGACAAAATTGAATCCAAAGTTCTCTAAAAAATATGATGAAAGTGCGGGGTGAGTGGCCACTGGGATGACATTAGACAACCCGTCTAATGCATCACTACATTTTCACCCCACATTCATTATCGACACATCTTATCTTTGTATTTTTATTTTCTTCTTCCTTTAAATTATTTTTCTCTTCTTCTCACCACATTTCGGACTTGTAACCTACTTTTAATACAAGTGTTGGTAGCAAGATCTACCTTTCTCTCTAAAAAAAATGATGAAAGTGGTTGGCGTGGTTGGGGAAGAAAGAAAAGCTATAATCCCATATCGGTTAAATAGAAAAAGTATTGAGGATTTATAAGGTGGGCTTCTTGTACTCTAGTGAATTGTTTTTGGTGGACACCCTATGGTGGACCTTTCCATGCGGCCACCACGCGCGGTGCGCCCGTGCGCTCAAGGCGCCTGATCCGTGAGCTCCTCTGCGGAGCGAATATAGTCTTAAGGACATAGAGTCCAACTCTAGCCTTGATCGTTACAATAACATAATAGACTCACTAAATCAGTACACTCCTACTTCGTCCTATTACTGTCTTGTTTTAACAATCATTAACACAATAAACAACCATCCAGATTTGGGAGATGCGATCAGTAGAGTCGCAGTTGACGCTCTGATTCTTAATTGGCCTCGGCCTCTCGATCGACCCCGGCCCTGTAGTTTTCGAGACCACCTAGTCCTCCAAAACCATGAAACTCAAAGCCTTCTTCTCAACGGTCGGACTATGTAGTTGTGGCGACAAGGGCGACGCAACTGAGCAAGGGCTTATTCGCTGACCGTGAGGACTTGGAGAGGGTGATGGTACAGAGGCTTGGGCACGGGAGATCGGTCCATTTTTGGGTTGACAGGTGGTGCAGGGACGAGCGCCTTTGCGACGTAGCACCGGACATCTATCGTTTGGCTGTCAAGAAGGAGGGCAGGGCGGCAGAGTTCTTTCTACCCACAACGGGCACATGGCAAGTGGAGCTTGTGCGCGCGCGCCTTAGCGTGGCCGAGACAACCCAATTTGCGGCGCTGTTGGAGCATCTCGACCCTATGTCCATGCAGGAGACAGAGGACGACATGATCTATTGGAGGCCGGGGTCATCGGGGGTGTTCTCGGTCAAACAAGCTTATTTATGGTGGAGAGCGGATCGAGATGGGGGGACATCGGAAAATCCGAAGTACAAACAAATATGGAGGCCAAAGATTCCTTTAAAAATCAAGGTGTTCATGTAGCATTTGTACCTAGAGCGACTCCTCACAAGAGCGTACCGGGCTAAGTGGGCGCCAAATGACCCAATGGAGTGCCCTCTATGCTTGACGATAGCGGAAATGGTCCAACACTTGTTTTGCGGATGCCTAGTCACAAGGGTGTTTTGGGTGGAGATCGGGGTGCAAACGGGGATTCGGATGCCTTGCCATACCATCAAAGAGCTATGGAAAGTTGGCAAAGCGCTTAAGAGGGCGGACGATAACAACTTGGCGGCGGTGGTATCGCAGACCATTATACCGGCGGGAGCATGGACAATCTGGAAGACGCGAAACGACACGATGTCCAACGGCACACGCGTGTATCAAGAAAACATGTGGGAGATGTTTCGAGGGTATATGCGGGATTGGACCGCTATATAGCGAAGGCGAAGGACATCCAATTCCGCAATGGGAACATATACATAGAGGGGTGATCGGGGTGAGCGCTTCTCCTGTCGGTTAGATTTCTCATCTAACCTCGCGGACCCACTTTGATTTCCTCGCAATGCTCTTTTATTATTATCTTATGTTTCTATTCTCTCTCCATTCGAAGTTTGAAATTCGAATTCAGCTAATGAAATCGAGTAGCAAACATTTACATTTTTTTTTAAAAAAAAAACAGTCGGACTATGTAGCTGCGGCGACGGCAGGAGCTCGACCTCCCAAACAGAGGCTTTCGGTGTCCGCGGACTGTTGAAGAGGCTGTTGGACGATGAGGCAGGGGAACTGTGGACACAGGTGGAGGAGGAGGGATTTGCCATATCTGACTCTCTAGTTGATTAAGATCTCTTCTCTGGTTTTTTTTTTTTTTTTTAATTTAAGGAAATGTGGGCTATCTATAGAGATTTCATTAAGAGTTGTCACAGTATATGTCTGAAATAAGATCAAAACAAAGATACAGGGACAGAAAGATAAAATGAGCAACATAGTAAGGGATATGGGTTTTGTTTTTTGGGGTTGGGTTGTAATTTGTTGAGGATTAGCTTTTTACGTAGATTGCATTATAATGTCAAAATAGTAAGTGCATGTTTGAATGTAGTGATTATTTGTATGTGTATCATACACATACAAATTTTGCATTACACATGCAAGAAAACTTTTCACACTGTTTGTTAATGTATGTCAGTTTTCAAGTCGTGTTATCAATTACACACATGTTCTTGTTTGTAGCTGTTTGTCTCACATATATGAAACTGTTTGCATATACCAATTTATTATATATGTTAAAAGATAATACTAATATTATAAATTAGATAAAATATTTTTATACAAATGATTATCAAATATATTATTTTTTAAAACAAAAAACTATATGAACAGTATATTATATATAAAAAAATAAATATTTAAATATTGGGATTTTTAGTTTTAAGTCCCTGTAAACATGCTCATTTAGGGATCGATCCCTCCCTTCCTCATATTTCCTTTTAAGTCCATATATTCAACCGTCTATTTAGTTTTTAGTCCCTCCGTCAAATGTTCGTCCATACCCGTTAATTTGTAAAATGTGATTTTATTTTTTAAGTCTCTGTAAACTATGTTATATAGTGATCAGTCCCTCCCTTCTTCATATTTTATAGCTACTGATCACTAAATAACATAGTTTACAGGGATTTAAAAATAAAATCATATTTCACAAATTAACGGTGTATGGACGGATGTTTGACGGAGAGATTAAAAATCAAATAGGCGGTTGAATATGAGGACTTAAAAAGAAATATGAAGAAGGGAGGGATCGATGCCTAAATAGGCATGTTTACGATAACTTAAAAATAAAAATCCCTTAATATTACGTATATTAGTTTTTTTTTAATCTATATATAAGCCAATGTGGTTAATAAAAAATAGTTTTAGTGTAATAGAATACAAACAAAAATAAATCTGAATTCAACTAACAGATAATCCCACAAGTTTTTTATATTTTATAACTAGCAATTTTGTTAGATAATATCTATGACAGTTAGATAAGATTTCTTGGTATATTTTAATATAATAACATTTATATATTTTATGCCACATTAATATTTATAATCTACACAATTATATTATTCTAAGTTATATAAAATTTTAAAATATAATTATCTATTTTAAATCTTAAAATAAGATTAAGAAAAGAAATATTTGTTTTGGATAATATGGACTTTAATGAATTTTTCAAAGGGTAAAAATGTAAAATTACGTTACATACACTTAAGAGATGAGGAAATAAAATTTGTTACAAATAACAACACATGAGATTGGTTGTAATTTTGATTCCCCCATTTAATGTGGTAAATGAGAACCCTGGGATTTTATTTGTTAAAATTAATTATCATAACCAAATAAGATATTGTGTTTGACCCAATGCAAATAAAAACTCACCTCCATTTACACAGTATCCAAACAAGCATAAAAAATTGCATGCATAGGAGGTTGACATTTTATTTAAAGTCACATGTTTGAATTTTAATTTAAATCTCTTGGACTTATTTGATGCACAATATTTATGAGTGATCATGTACATCTAACATTATATTAAGAAAATTTAGAAAATAATTTAATTGCGCTTGCTCATGAAAAAAAACAAAATATAAAAAATAATCCCATATGGAAAGTGAAGCTGAGACGAAAGCATTTTTTGTTTTTGTTAAGCTCATAAAGGTGTTATGGAATGCGCAATTGAATTTTTCATATAATTTGGAGAAGGTTGAGAATTGTTAATAGAATGTTGTTTTACCTCATCTCTACTTGCATTAGGTATAAAATGCCAAAAAATCAATTAAATCGTTTATTGTTATTTTCAACGTCATAGATAATTAACTTTAAAGTTTTAATTTGGGAATGAATAGTTAATAAATTGCCTCAATGATGATTATCATATGGAGACTTAGCTTGTCTTTGAAAAGATTAGAGAGAATTCCTAGTAACGTTAAATAGGAGCTCTGTCGATTTTCTTAAAAAAAGGGTGAGAGCATTTGGTAACTTTAAATATATAGTTAGGGTTAACCATGCATGTAACTAAGGATAGATACTGAAATGATATTTTTCTAATAATATATGGATATGTTGTCATTTTTTAATTTTATAGGACCTAAAACCAATTTATCTAATTTTTCAAGGAGTTGTGATGATTTTCCCTTAAAAAAGGCATTTCTTGGGCCCCAAGTATCACCATTTTAGATTGAGCTGGTATTTGAAAATTTGATATCTCATCATTTATCAAATCCCTGGATTCAACAGTAAGAATGTAAGATAGAGAGTGTGAATTTCAAAATAAATATTCTCACCCAAACAGCAGTAATCATAAAAAAAATAAAAATAAACAACATTTCATTCATCTCCAATAATAAGTTTATATTGATGATATAATCAAACAATAGGACATAAACATTAATTCATCCGAATATTATTTACAACAAAACCCTAAACCCATGCAACTCGATCAATAAACAACCATCCAGTTCTGGGAGATGTCATCATCAGTAGAGTCGCAGTCGATGCTCTGGTTCTTCATTGGACCCGGCCTCTTCATCGATCCCTTTGAGACCATGTAATCCTCCAAAATAAAGAAAACCAAAGCCTCCTTCTCAGCCGTCGGACTCAGCTGCGGCGGTGGCGGCAGGAGCTCGATCTCCCAATCGGAGGCTTTCGTTGTCCGTGGACGGCTGAGAAGACCGTCGGACGACGAGGCAGCGGAACTGTGGACGCTTGGGGAGGAGGAGGAGGAGGAGGGATTCACCATCTCTAAATATCTATTTGGTTCTTCTCTTGTTTTCTTCTGATGGAGAGATTGGTAGGCAAGTGTGGGGTTTATATTGAGATTTGGTGATCCGCGTGAGGGGTTTGTATCCAATTAAATGATGACACGTGTTTCTAAGAGTTAGAGAATTTATTAAGGTTTTACAAATGCAATTGTGGGGTCTATATTGAGAATTAATTGAGAGATCCGGCTGAGGGGTTTGCATCCAATTAAATGATGACACGTGTTAAAAGAAAAGCAGGGAATTCGGTGAGGTTTCGCAAAGTCTAACTGATTATTAACATGGGAGAGAAGAAAAAAGAACAAGTCCAATCACCCAATGATAAGTCAATTTACAGGTTAGACACATAAGCATGCAGCATTCGTCATGCAGGTTGAAATGTAGTGTGCGGAAGATTTCTTTTTTAAGGTTCTTTAAAAATTTTTTTTTGTAGGAGATTAATTTTAATTAAGGCTCACATATCATGATCCCATCTACATATGAAATTTTTTAAACAAAAATGATTCACAACCCAAAAAAAGAATGAAAAATAAAACAACCATCTATTATTCATCTGGACCATCCACGTGTATGGTGTACCCTCACCCTTTCTTTTAATTAACATTTCCCCATCCATATAAAACAAAAGTCATTTTTTACTTTTTTTTTTCATTTACCCTCAAACTTTCATCTATCCATATCCCACAAACAACCATGGAGGTATGGAATCCCACTCATCGACGTCCCCACCTAGGCGTTCATCTTGAAATAAAATATTTCTGAATCATTTTTTTACTTATCTCAACTGTTCTTAATATCAATCCACATCTCTAAAAAAATCAATAACTTTTATTTTTTGTTTCATTAATTGTCCCACAATTAAGAATCTACAATATGTAATCATCTCCTCTCCTCTATCAACACTTTGTAAAAATTTTTCCTTTTACCTTATTGTCATTGTTACTAATTTATTTAAAATTTAAAATATTTGTGTAAATATCTAAAATAATCAAATCATTTAACATTTTCAAAACATGAAACCTCGTCGAGGTCAAATTTAAAGGTATGTGTCACTTATTAGATTTATTTTTGACATTTTTTTTGTGAATTATCAATATAAAATATGACATATCGTTTTAACATATAATAATTATTTTTATAATTATTTACTGATATATTTTTTATTAATGTATTTATTTCATTGTATACATATTTATAATCTATGCGATTGAAATAAAAAAATAATATAACTTTAGAAAATATTTATATAAGTTATATTAGACTCCCTCTTTATAAAAATCATAACTCTGCCAATGCCCGTCCCTCTCCTCTTAGCACCACCACCGCATCCCCGTCCCTCTCCTCCCACAACAGCACCACATATTCTGAGTCCCTCTCATCCCTACCACATCTCTGAGTCTCTCAACCTCCTACTAGCAAAGTAGCCAACAAAAACAGAGTATAGGATGGCTAGCTATGTTAACCCAAAAAGGATGGGGAACCGGTCCTCAGCGCAAATGGAAACAGGCTTTGTTTGGTTTTGGTTTATACACAGTGAAAAATGATAAATAACATGAGGTAAGATATATATAAAAAACACAAAATGTGATATATAATAATAAAACCTTTAAGAGGATTGATTTATGTCATATAGAGATATTGTTTTTTCGTAGGTTCGTAGGAAGAATATGTTTTTGGTGTGGAATAATTTAACAAGGGTTAAGGGGATGTTAAAGATCTAATTACATTACAGCTAGATTAGTATTTTATGTTTTCAAAATTATGAAATAAGATTTTTTTAATGTATAATTTTAAAAAAATGGCTTATTTGTGTATTTCTAACTCTGATGAGATTTTTTGTCATTTTTCCCTATACTTTATAATGAGGTATCATCTTATTGCACATAAATTTTACTACTTAATATAATTTTTACTCAAAAAAAAAAAAAGGATAGACACCTGATACTCATAAGCAGCAGAACTAGCAACCTGTTTTAGAAACAATTACAATGAAAGGTGGGCAGCCCAAATAATTATTTGTTTCAAAAATAAATTCACTCACAATAATCTGTTACAACTATTACAATATCCTGTTTGAACCACATATATATATATATATATATATATATATATATATATATATATATATATATATATGAAAATGATTGCGTGCGGCGAACGGCAGGTGCGGCCGCGACGTGGGCCGTTCGATCGCGGGTCCATCGCATCCAACGGTCGAGATGAATCGCCCCCGACCGTCCGATGCGATGGACCCGTGATCGCTGCCGCACCTGCCGTTCGCCGCACGCAATCACGTATATATATATATATATATATATATATATATATATATATATATATATATATGGTCGTGATTACGTGCGGTGTGCGGTCGGTGCGGTTTACGACGTGGGCCGTTCGATCGCGGGTCCATCGCATCCAACGGTCGACGTGAATCGCACCCGACCGTCCGATGCGATGGACCCGTGATCGACGGCCCGTGATCGCGCACCGCACCGACCGCACACCGCACGTAATCGGATCCATATATATATATATATATATATATATATATATATATATATATATATATATATATATATATATAGTCGTGATTACGTGCGGTGTGCGGTCGGTGCGGTTTACGACGTGGGCCGTTCGATCGCGGGTCCATCGCATCCAACGGTCGACGTGAATCGCACCCGACCGTCCGATGCGATGGACCCGTGATCGACGGCCCGTGATCGCGCACCGCACCGACCGCACACCGCACGTAATCGGATCCCTATATATATATATATATATATATATATATATATATATATATATATATATATATATATATACGGGGGCGATTACATGCGGCGAACGGCAGGTGCGGCGGCGACGTGGGCCGTTCGATCGCGGGTTCATCGCATCCAACGGTCGACGTGAATCGCACCCGACCGTCCGATGCGATGGACCCGTGATCGACGGCCCACGATCGACGCCGCACCTGCCGTTCGCCACATGTAATCGGCCCTATATATATATATAGTGAAACGATTAGATGTGGCGAACGGCGGGTGCGGCCGCGACATGGGCCATCCGATCACGGGTCCATCGCATCCAACAGTCGATGTGAATCGCATCCGACCGTCGGATGCGATGGACCCATGATCGACGGCCCGTAATCGCGAACGCACCCGTCATTCGCCACACGTAATCGGCCATCTATATATATATATAATGATTTAGCGCGGTCCGTACAAATCATGCATATACCTCCCTTAAAGTATATGCATTGATAAAGAAAGTATATAACGCAGTGAGATATATGTTTCACCGCGTCGTATACTTTCTTCATTGACACATATACCTCGATGAGGGTGATTCACACAGGCTGCACAGACCGCATATTATCATTCAAATTTGTATGTGTGTGTTAATGATACACCATTCAAACCAAGACTCGAACCAAGTCTTCTTATTAAAAGAAGGGGTATCTTTCCCATCCTACGAAGAGGTGAATCTGTTGTTCATGAATGTGTTTTGGGGGGGTATTTGTGTAAAAAGTAAAGTATATATTTTGTACATTTATATCTTTCCAAAGAGCATTCATACACAATTTATCTCATTTGAGGGTATTGATGGTAATGTGATTTGAAAGAAGAGATTTGACAATATAAGATTATTTGAAAGAATATGCAAAAATCTCATTTGAAGGGTATTGATGGCAATGGAGTTTGGAAAGAAAATTTTGACAATATCCAATCGTTTAAGGAATATGCCAAAACTTTTTTAATTATAACAGAGAGAGCAGGTTTAAGAGAGTTTTTTCAAATTATTTTAACCTACAAGCACATTGTGTATGGATGGACTTGTTGTAATCTATTTAAACAATATATATATCCTGAAAATCTTATGCAAATGACAAAACACTTAAATCATGCTTTTAAAACAGTTATGTCAATGGCTCAAGAAGCAAACATTGATGATTAACCACTGAAAAAACATCACCAATCGACTTCATATTCAATGATGGACAATTCCAATTGATAAAAAAAAAATAAAACAAAACATGGATTTTACACAGTTAGAAGTAAACACAGCTTTTCTAACCACGTAATGAAGCTTGAGGCACTGCAGGCAATCCCATTTCATCCTCCCCCTGTAAACGACAATGCAGAGAATAACATTTAATACAATAACCAATGCAACTGAAGATTTTTTTTTAATCATCACTTCTCCACATGTAACAAATAGCATTTTTTGGTTGGTAGTTGTACGAAAATATTGCCAATCCTAACATTTTCTTCGACATTTATAACAGTATTAGACCAGTTCTGCTTTCATGTAGATTCACATACATTTTTGACCAAGAAGTATGTTTTAACCTCAAATATGTAGAGGGACTGTAAAAAGGACTGCAGTAATGACTGTCCTTAACATTTTCAAAAGCAATAATGTTTAAAATGCACATATCAAGAGATTAGGTCTTCAAAACATGGGCTTATTTGCTAGGGCTCAAGTTTGACTTAATGTTGGGGTTCCTAAAAAAGATCGGCTCTTCAAATATCAGAATGTCAATGTGGGAACATATACCTGGGCATTCTGTCTGTAAGGCGCTGCATGCCCACTTGGTGCTGCGGGCAGATTAAGTTCTGAATCCAAGTCAGGTTCTCTGTCAGGCTGGAGATAGGAAGGTACGGAATCAGCCTCTGTCTCTGTGCCCATGTCAGCTTCCAAAGCATCAAGCTCTACATTAAATTCACCAAAAGGAAGAAACTCAGTAAACCATATATAATTGTATAAATAAATGTTCATGAGACTTTGAAATGCAACAGAAAGTCTAGCTTACCGCCCATAAGTTCTTCCTCATCAATGTCATCAGGAACATTATAGCTTCTACCAAGAGTTTCTTGAATTTCATTACTCACATCCATCAGATCCATCATTTCATCTTGCATACTCTACACAACAAAAAAAGAGAATGTTTAGTACACACACATACACTTCAACCTGATGATGAGAATATACATCTCAGAAAGTAAAGCATGAGAAACAAATTTGTAAAACATTCTCAATGGACAAAGACAGAATTCAATATGATACATCGATATCTTGAATGTTGACAGTTTTCATCATTCCCTTCAACTCCTTGTTTGCGGATTTCAGTGCTGACATCTGCAAAACCAGAACACAAATATATTATTATAATGGCTTCAAAAAACTTCATGGTATTCAAATATCACAAGGACAAGCTTTCAACACGTACTGTTTGCTGAGCATCTTTGATTCCCTCAGTTGCAAAAGCAACCTGGTCAAGGTTAAACGTCTGGTTATATAGCATATCTCGTTGTCCTTCATACCTGAGTAATAGAAGATGAAAAAAAGATATGAATATTTAGTACTTGAATTTAACCGTATTTTTATGAAATCAATCACCTTTACCGATATATGAAAATAAATAGTCCGCACAGAATATAAACAAGTTAAAATGTCTCCTCCAGCAACCTTCTATGAAGGGTAACATGCAATAAGAGCAGTTGATCAGGTTAGTCCAGATGATAAAAGGGTTCTGATCCCAAAACTGAACAAATATCAGGTCTTCCTACAGTGCTCTCTCATTTTCTTCTTATAGACCGAATCATTTCACAGATAAGGTACTTAAACTGAAAGGACCAAATCAACTTGAACAACATGTCATGTAAAAAGGTGAAAAAGATGAACCTCCAAAATTGAATCAATTTCTCAAACTGGAAATGTCCATGCAACTAAATGGCCTAATAAAATATTTAGCTTTGCGATAAGAAAACATACGTTTCTAACAAAATCCATGGTGCCTAGATTTAAATCATTTAGTGAAACTCATGAAAGAAATGTACATGTATTCTCATGCACACAGGTAACAAACACACAAATATGCACATGCATGCAAACACAACTTACAAGTGCCTGTTGAAGTTCACAACTACACTATGCTTACCCAAGATAGCATATAGGCTCAACTTTAACTAACTTCAAACTCACAACTCAAATATAGGTTCACCTTTAAATACCTTCAAACTTGGAACTCAAAATCAATGAGCTAACATTTAGCACTCTATACTTCTTAAAAACTTTGGTATAGCACATATTTGATCACCTACAACAGTGATATCCATTGTATGGCATATCGGTACAGTGTGGCAGCATTGGACATGAAAAAGACAGGAGGTAAGGTTTCACCAAAATATGAATATGTATAAAGAAAGGAAGGAAAAAAGCATAACACAGAAAAAATCATGGGTCATTACAAAAGGCCAAGAGCAGAATACCTGTCATTTACAAAAAATCTTGTCATCTGGTTAAATAAATATCTACAAGACCCCCCCACTTGTTCAATGAAAAAAGGTGAGTGTATCTCTGGATGTAGTCTTTGATAAATATCATCAGGAAATTTGTATTGTTTCCTAAGATTTTACTTAATTGCTTGAGATTTTTTATATAATACAGTGATTGGGGACAAAAATTATCATGTAATAGCTCAATAAAATCGAGCATAGCTGTTGGGCAAATAGGCAATGTGGAGATGAGGTTGACATACTGCAAAAATTAACAGATCCGAGACTTTAACGTTGATCATTTTTTTTATTCATGGATGATTGATGCATTAAAATAAAGAATTCATTGAGCTCAAAAAGTTTTAGTTTCATAATTTGGTTCTACAAGAGTTCTACATTTCATTATCAGATTACAAAAGTACATTTTATTTGTATGTTGAATATATAAGGTCCTGGTAAGTGAAAGTTAAAATTATTTTGGTTCCACCTGTGATCAAGTTCCTAATCAATTCCACAACACTCGGTAAATGAAAATTTATTCAATCTCCAGACTATAAGACCATTCGGTGGCAGGCCATTAGTACCAAATCCAGCAGAAATAGATCTTCTTAAACATAATTTCAGTTGGCACAAACAACAAGATTTTTGCACAGAAATAATATCAAAATTGAATGGAGGAACATATAATACTATATAACAGAGCATATGTAACCATCATCTATTTCAGAGATGGAGAGAGATTGGTCTCTTATTCCATTTAAAACATGCAAGTTCGGTCTCTGATTTGGGACAAACTGGGGCGAGGTCTTCCTATTTTGGTTTAGATTCTTCAAAAAATTTGGGGTCTGAAAACGAATGACTTCTGGGTCTCTCTGATGGCTTCTAATCACCTAAACCACCCTCTCCAGTAATTAACTAGGAGAAGAAAAAAAAGGTGTGAGAAGGCCTACAATGGACTGAAGAAAGCCCCATCACTTCTGTTTTTCAGTTTAATAATATTTGAAATCCAAAACTAGTTAAGTTTCAGAATCAAAGTTTTACCTATAAAAAAATTGATCTGCCGGCAATTTTAAGACTCCCAAAGGCAGAGAGACAGGTTCAGTTCAGCGGAGACTGTCTTTTCAATGCTCAATCCTTGTAAATTTGCAGATGAGATGCACTGGTCATGTCATAACTGGTTATTCATTTGCGCTCAATGATCTATGACATTGATAATGTTGTGAGGTAATTATCAGTTCTGATTTCTATTATTTGGCTCAAACCCATAAAGGATACCTAGCAGAACTCCAAAAATTTTCATAATCATGTTTTCCATATTCCCTCTCTCTTCACTTAGGCTGGCAGTATTAGTAGATACCAAAATTAAATACATCCCATTTAATCCTGGAAATCTTGAGACTGCTAAGTTCTGCGTGTGTTCCAGTTTATTATCGATGTTTAAGAAGCACAATAATATTTACAACCCTTTATGATAGTATATCTACAACCCTTTCCTTTTATCACCCATAAAGCTTCAAGTCAAATCCTCTCTAAGAAGCACAATGACCCAAATTTTGTCCCTATATCGGCAGAATAAAACATGAATATTGCAAGGATATCATCAAAATATGGATTTGCTTAAAACATTTTATAACCATCACTGAAGTGCATGACATGCGAACGGCATATTTGAAGAATCAAAGCTCCATATTTTATCTCCTTTAATCACCCATAAAGCTTCAAGTCAAATCCTCTCTAAGAAACACAATGACCCAAATTTTGTCCCTATATCGGCAGAATAAAACATGAATATAGCAAGGATATCATCAAAATATGGATTTGCTTAAAACATTTTATAACCATCACTGAAGTGCATGACATGCGAACGGCATATTTGAAGAATCACAGCTCCATTCCTTATCAAACTAGGAGAAGAATGCCTAGCTGAGCCACTCATCATCAAGGCACAAGACCTGAATCCAGTCTAGGAAGCTTTCAGACACTCTTGATGGCATTTCTGAAGTTTGCGTGACATTTGCATAAACAATTAAATTAACCATCAAAGATAAGAAAAAAAGGGCTATAAGAAAATTACTACTATGGAAAGAAGGCTTACATTCGCTTTTGCTTAAGTACCCTCATGGCACGAGCCTTCACCGCTTCCTGGGAGGGACCCGGTCGTGTCTTCTTGATTTGTTCTTTGTATCTACTGAGTTCAACATCAAGCCTCTTGATCTTGTCATCGACCGATTCGCCTCTTTTGTTTATCTAAAAATGTGGGTTACCCATTAATAAACAGAAAACAGAGATACAAATATACAATTATGAAGTCCATGCAACATCAAGAGACTTCAAAGCTTGGCGACTTCATAAATCAATATGCAATTATCACATGCAATCAAAACCCTATGTCAAGGAGTTTTGCATATCAAGATTCTTTTTTTTTTGATACATTGATCGTCTTCTTCACAATCTCAATCAGTTCATTCTGCTTGGGCAGTCCCAAATGCATAATCGCAAATAATAAAAAACAATAAAACCTCCGTTTTTAGGGGCTTTTTACTACTCAAAGAGGTAATGTAGGTTCTCATCAAGAAACATGGAAAAGAGACACAATTATCAAAACTGGACAATTTCAAAGCTTGGCGACTTCATAAATCAAAACATTATCACAAGCAACCAAACATTATCACATGCAATCAAAACCCTATACAGAGAAGATCTGCTGATCAAAATTTCAACTTGTTACAATAAATCGATCAGCTTCCCAACATAAATCAGTTCCTTCTGCTTTAGCATTCCCAATGCATAATCTACAAATCATTTTTGTGGGGCTTTTTTACTACTCCAAGAGGTAAATCGAAAGAACACGATCGAAGCCATGGTTTTGGAGAGATCTGATCAACTGAACGACATAGAGAGAGAGAGAGAGAGAGAGAGAGAGAGAGAGAGAGAGAGAGGGGGGGGGGGGACTGACCCTTTCGGAGGCGTCTTGGATTGTTGGGGGAGGCTCTTTGTTCTTCTTTGCACCGAACACCCTCTTCATCTCTCCTTTTCAGGAATTCGAATTCGATCACAAAAAAAATTTTTAAAAAAAATTGGAGTTTTCGAAGAACTCCTTTTTTTGAAAAAAATTTGGTTATCACGAGGACTCGATCTGTGAAAAGTCAATACCAGACGGTCGCACTTAAGAAAAGCCGATAATAAATAAATAAACAAATTTAATGAATAAATCCTTACGGAAAAAATAAATAAATAAATAAATAGTATTTTTCACAAATGTTTATAGATGTTATTAGTCACACATGTACATTTATCATCCTAAATCATTAAAAAAACAATTTATTTGATTCACTTAAAGTTATAATTAAATTTATTTTTATTTAAATTTTAAAAAATATAAATATGAACAAATTGATAAATTTTTATCCATTAAAATTTGAATAGTTTTGATAGAGCAGAGCTGAAAGAATAAAATAGTCTTGGATAAAGATGGATAAAAAAATTTTTGGAGCATAAGCTTCTGTCATCTTGTCTTGTTTGATATAAGTACAACAATTTGAGTAAGGCCATTTCTATCGAGATCGGATCTGGTCAGTGTCGAACTCGGGTCAGTTCGGTCAGTACCGAACTACATCACGTGCAACTCGAACTGCATCACTTATAAATCGAATTGCACAACCAATTGTTGGGTATATTTTTTACTCTCTTATTGGATTCAATCAGTTATTGGAGAAAATATGAATTCTTAAGTATCATCAGTATCCAATAAAAGAGTGAAATATATACCCAACAATTGATTGTGCAGTTCGATTTATAGATGATGCAGTTTGATTTGAACGTAATGCAGTTCCGTACTGATACTGACCGAATCCGATCCCATTTCTATACTGCAGGTTAGGGCTTCTTTTGGTGAAGAGGAGTGTATATAGAAGCATTTTCTACATCTTCATGTTCTTGCGCTCGTCATCCACCCGCAATGTTCTA
Source organism: Acorus calamus (assembly GCA_030737845.1). Taxonomy (NCBI): domain Eukaryota; kingdom Viridiplantae; phylum Streptophyta; class Magnoliopsida; order Acorales; family Acoraceae; genus Acorus; species Acorus calamus. The sequence continues at coordinate 8,674,425 of CM060876.1, read as the reverse complement.
AATTCGTTTTTTTGTTTTTTTTTTCTTTATGTTCTTTTCCATATCTCATCCATCCTTATTTAACAATGTCTATTTTAATTTCTATTTAAATGAAAGCATGTCTATAATTTTGCTATAAAAAAAATATGCACATTTATCATAAAACTTCGAGTAGAGAAGTTGAGTTAGATTGGATTGAATCAAAATTAATGCGGGGTTGGCCGTTGGCCCAATCCATTAATGACAACACTGTACGGTCCATTTTACATCCCTCAAGTTTAAACGCGGAGAATTTGCAACCATGCAATTATGATTCAAACTCAATATTTACCTACCTAAAAAAACCTTTTATAATACAATTATTATAATGCAAAATTTTACCACCTTTAATCAGAACTATTTTTATGATATATTAAAACTAAAGCTCATAACAAAAAAATAATTTATTTTATTTTATAGACTACTAAAAACAAGCTGAAAACAAAGAATTACTTTATTATAAGAATATATGTGATGAATGATCATGAGTTTTAAGTAATCTCATCTCATCGACCTCCAATTCTAAGATTTTGGTTGTTATCTTAAGATTTAAGATTCTGTTACACATAATCCTTACATATAACTCTTAATTCTCTAACAAGACATGTAAGTTTAACTAAATGAAATATTTAACTTTTATATATTTTTCAGTATTAAAAAATATAAATATATTAAAATACATGATTGGTTGCATGAAACACAAATCAAAGCATACAACAGTTTTCTAAAAAATACCTAAATAACAGATTAAATAGATGGACATCCCAAAATGTTGCTTTGCCCCAAAAATTTAAATTTTTTTCTAGGGGTATACAATTGAAAAAAAACATCTACAAGGACACATATGCAAAACTACATACAAAACAAATTAGAGAGAGAGATTCAGGTGTCTGTCCACAAAATTAATCATTTCCAAACCCATATAAAAAATAAAATAAAAAAATTCCAAACCCACATTTCAAAATTCATCCTACATCGAGGACTTGAACCCCAATATACTAAAAGGCTGGAGGCTTTGCGTAAAAAACCCCCCCACTTTGACTCCTAACCGTAGATCCTCTGCGCGACCCTCTCCGCCACGTCGACCCTCCCGTGCACCCTACACGCGCCCAGCAACGCTGCCCACATCGCCTCGTCCGGCTCCACCCCCTCCTCCATCACCATCCCTTCCACAATCAGCGCCTCCGCCTCCTCCACGTGTCCCCTCCTCCCCAGCAAGTCCACCATACACGTGTAATGCTCCACCCCCTTCTTCACTCCGCGCCTCCCCATCCCCTCCCAAACCCTCCGCCCCTCCCCCACCAATCCCCCCCTCGCACAGCAACCCAACGCCGCCGCAAACGCTGCCCCATCCACCGCCTCCCCAAACTCTGCCACTGCCTCGTCGAACAGCCTCAGCCCTTCCTCCGCCATCCCATGCATGCTCATCCCCGAAATCATCGCCGTGTACGTCACGAGAGTTCTCTCAGACATATCGTCGAACAGTCTGCGCGCGCTTGAGAGATCCCCGCATTTGGCGTACATGGATATGAGGGAGTTGGTGACGGCGGCTTCGGCGGAGGGGACGAGGCCGAGGGAGAGGGCGGAGGCGTGGATCTGGCGGCCGAGGGGGAGGGAGGGGAGGGCAGCGCAGGAGCGGAGCGTGGCGGATATAGTGCGCGTGTCGGGGGGTTTGGCGTGGAAGTGCATCAGACGGTAGAGGTTGATGGAGTCTCTGTGGAGATTGAGGGAGGCGTAGCAGCGGATGATGGAGTTGAAGAGGAAGGTGGGGTGGATGTTGGCGCGCGCAAAGATGGTGTGGGCCTCGCGCGCGCGCGCGCAGCGGGCGTAGGCGGCGGAGAGCTTGGTGCGGAGGAAGTCGTGGGGGGAGAGGCCGAGAGTGAGGATTCGGGCGTGGGCCTTTTGGAGGGAGGAGATGTCACGCCTGGCCGAGCAGGTCTCGAGGAGGGACGCGTAGAAGGGGACGTCGATGGGGACCGCGCGCATTGTAGTGAGAGACAGAAATGACAAGGACCACCGACCACCGTATGCGGTGCGTTTGGTGTGTCTTGTCTTGCTGGGGTTGCCGGTGGTGGGAAGTGTTTAAACGTGGATCGGCTAAAATGATCGCTTTAAATTTCTAAGGTTATACTTAAATGTATACTGAAACTTAAATAAATTTGATATAAGTCATCTAAAAATCTCTCCGATCATTAATCATATCTATATCAAATTACATTTTTACTCAAACTTTTATGCAAATCAAAGGAGATTCAAATTTTTAACTAAATTTTCAATGACTTTTTTTTTTTTTGAATTATATATTTTTTTAAAGATTTGATTAAATTATAAAGTGATGGTTGAAAACAAACTATATTAAATGAAGTTTTATTTAAATTTAATAATAGTTTAGTAAAGACCGGAGATGACAAAAAATAAATTTTTTTATTTGAAAATGAAACGGTAAATAACATTATTCAACTTTAGTCTAACCCCATTTCACCCTTCATTCACCTTACCCCGAAACAAATATCTGGGGTGGGTTTAATGACTAAAAAAACACAGAGAAATGGAGAAATTTGAGAGAGAGTTTCACATAACACGACATCACCTGTTCGACTTTGGCCAAAGGAACTCGTCTCATCGGGCCGGGCCGGGCCGGGTTTCCAATAACCTCAACTTTCTTTAAAAAAAATGCAGAACCTGAAGAGCACAACCTTCTTGGTCTCAGCCATTTTGATTGTCCTCCTCTCCATCTCCCTCAACTACTACACCAACACAATTCACCACTTAAAACACTACCACCCATTCAAACAAACCCTCCAAAACACCTTCCCCCGTCTCTTCCGCCCAACCTCCGTAAAACCCCCCTCTCCAACAACACACACACCATGTGTTCTATGGATGGCCCCATTCATCTCTGGCGGCGGCTACAGCTCCGAAGCCTGGTCATACATAACCGCACTGACCCGTCACGCCAATGACACCATACGCCTCGCAATCGAACAGCACGGCGACCTCGAGAGCCTCGAATTCTGGCTCGGCCTCTCCGAAGAACACCGCGCCCTGGCTCAAGAGCTCCACAGCAGGGAGTGCGCGACCAGCGGCGACACCGTCGTGGTGTGTCACAGCGAGCCCGGCGCGTGGTACCCTCCGCTGTTCATGACGCGCCCGTGCCCCCCCGGCGGGTACGACGGGAACGCGGCCGTGATCGGGCGGACCATGTTTGAGACTGACCGGGTCGCGCCCGAGCACGTGCGGCGGTGCAATCGGATGGACTCGGTGTGGGTTCCCACCGACTTCCACGTGTCATCGTTCGTGCGCAGCGGTGTCGAGCCGTCGAAGGTGGTCAAGGTGGTGCAGTCCGTGGATGTCGAGTTCTTCGATCCGGCGAAGTACCAACCATTCGATCTTCCAATGGGGAAACTAGTATTGGGTATGGTTCAACACATTAATTACTTCATTTTCTGCAATTCTAATCGAGTATATGAAATATCTAATCGATTATATACTTGATCAAGGGAGAATATATATTCAATCAAATGAATCCAATAAGACATGCTTTCTTTCAATTCATTTGACTACGTACTTGTTTTGATTTTTAGTGAAAATACATAGATTTTTGAATGAAAACGTTTATATGAAAATATGTATCATTTGTGATTAGATGACATGTCTTCTTGTGATTGATTCTGATTACTAAATTCGTTAGTATTCAATATCAAGTAACACTAAACTTAATCAATTTTTTGACCCAATATGTAAAAGTGATAGTGAAAATTTGTCTTTGAACTGTAAAAGTGACTGTAAAATTGATTCACTTGACCAACAGGTGCCCGCCAGAATTCGAATTCAGGCACTCCCGCTCCCGACAGAAAAGATTTCGCCTTCCTGAGCATCTTCAAATGGGAGCAAAGGAAAGGTTGGGATGTGTTGCTGAAGGCCTACTTGAACGAGTTCTCCGCATCAGATAGAGTCTCACTGTACTTGCTCACCAATCCGTACCACTCCGACAAAGACTTCTCGAGCAAGATCTCACAATTCGTCACGGATTCGGACGTGGTCGACGATAATGGAGAGTGGGCCGAGGTCTACGTGATCGACGAGCACGTGCCGCAGGTGTACCTGCCGAGGCTGTACCGAGCGGCGGACGCGTTCGTCCTCCCGTCGAGGGGGGAGGGATGGGGAAGGCCGATCGTGGAGGCGATGGCGATGGCGCTCCCCGTCATCGCGACGAACTGGTCGGGGCCGACGGAGTACCTCAACGAGGAGAATGGGTACCCGTTGATTGTGGAACGGATGGTGGAGATCGCGGAGGGGCCGTTTGTGGGACACTTTCAAGCGGAGCCGTCGGTGGAGGGGCTTAGGGGGCTGATGAGGAGGGTGTGGAGGGACCGAGATGAGGCGGTGGCGCGGGGGAGGCGGGCGAGGGAGGATGTCGTCAGGAGGTTCTCGCCGGAGGTCATGGCGAGGGTGGTCGTTGGTGAGTTCATGGAGGCTTTAAGGCAGAAGAAGGAGGGTTTGCACTCGTAGTGTTGTTGGTGGCTTTACATTTTCTGTGCTTTTCATGTTTAATGTGTTGGGATAATTTTTTTTTTTTTTTTTTGTAACTAATATATTTGTCACCTCTTGAACCCTTCGACCCATGTCTTTTATACAGCCCCAATCTAAAAAAAAAAAAAAAGAGTATATTTTTTTTATTTCATTAACGGGATGTTTATAGAGATTTATTACCATATCATATAATTTAATGAGTTCATTTATTTTATTATTAAGAGGTTTTAACAACATATTATTTTAAAAAATTATTGGTGAATTTTTCTTAAACATTTCTTAACATTTTATTAATTTTATTGTACTTTTCACATATTTTAAGTATAAATTGGTATTATTTGAATTTAATTTAATAAATATTTTATGTAATTTGAACTTTTCAAAATATTTTTTAACATGTCATATATATTATCAATGGTATTTTTATTTTCACGCATATTGTGTGTGGGAAACGAAGTATTATACTAAATGATTTGGTATATGCATATATTAGTTATATATATTGTACATCTTAATGCATAAAAAATAGATATCTTAATAAACTTTAAAAAAATCTTTTCAATTGAAGACAGAACAAAAATAACTGCCATTATTGATAGCACGTGATAGAATCTGGTTGGGCCAGTTTTTTTTTCTCTTCAGTAAAAAAAATGTATAAAATAAAAGAACTCTGATACAAAATCACATTTGCTAATAAAATCAAAGTTTGGTGATCATTATTTAAAAGCGTCCAAAGATATGCTTAACTAGCTAGAAGAAGAACATACATCATATTAATTAGCAGTGAAGTCAAATACCCGAATGAAAGAAAGAAAGAAAATAAGATCAAACAATGTCGTCGATTGTGGTGGCAGCGGCGGAGGCACGGCAAAGAGGGCAGGTTCGTGATTTAGTGAGCCAGGTGACGATGCAGTGATCATGGAACCAATGCCCACAGACTGGAAGCACGCGGTACCGATCTCCTATCTCCATATTTGCAAGGCAGATTGCGCATTCCGAGTCGTCGTCCATCGTCGTCATCGTTGATTCACGGCTCAAGATCAAGGAGGGTGGCATCCTCTCAAGTTCTGTCGTCGAAAGCCCAACACCCTCGTTCTCCTCCGTCACGTTCACGTTCACATTCACATTCACATTCACATTCGTCCTGTTAGCGGTGGTGGTATCCATCCCCTCACCCAACATGTCAACAGGCACACCATTACTACCGCCACCCACTTAGTGCATACAATGTTATCATATATAACAATACCCTTACCTCTGTTCCCATACCTTTTCTTTTATTTTTTTTATGTACACATGTTGTTTATATATTGGGGTGGGGGGGATCGTATAATATAGAAATATATAAAAAAGGAATGTTATATACTTAAAAGTTAAAACTTAGAAATATAAAAGAAACGAATGTTATCAAAATGGAAATATAAAAAAAGGAATGTTATACCTTAGACACTCACACCCACAAACTCGCAGGCCGAGGTCGGTTAGAGGTTGAATCGATTAGCATATTTATTAATTTTTATAGAGATTGATTTTATTAGAAAATCAAATTCCTATTAGATCTTTTTTTTTATTAAATGGAAGGATGTCCAATTTTACAATTGTAATATTAATTTTTACTTAATTATAAATCAAATTCGTCCTATTATATTAATTTGTAATAGAAGTCGGTTAGAAATCAAATTCATCCTTTTATATATACTTATATATTACTTACTTATTATGGAAAAAGTGACTTAGTTTTTTCATTGCTATTTTTACTTTTCTATAAATTTAACAATTATTTGTTTCTTGTTTATTCAAAATATAAGATTTCAAATCAGATTTATATAAATCATACCTATATACTCAAATTTTAATAATTCAAAATTACATATATTAACTAAATCTGTCTTAATTTGTTGTGTTATTTTTATTTAACTTAAAAATATAATTACATGACATGCAAATAGAATGAGTTTTTTGAGTGGTTTAATATTCTATAAATATTTCGTCTGTATTATAGTTAAATCTTGAATATTTAGGTCCACATGCACGTGTGTGTGTGAAAATACTGCAAATGCACAATTTCAATTCACTTTTAATAAAATGATATTTTAACATTGGAACAATTTCTCTTTTCTTTTTCTGTTTTCAAAAACCATGTCATGCCTACGTCTTTTTATTATATAAAGGCGGGCATGATAGCACGACAAATAACAAATTACATATTTTCATGAAAATATGTAATTGAATGTCAAAGGGAACCTTTTCTCTATTTTTCCTGGTAAGCCACTCTTGAAGGACACCGTCACCCAAAAGCTCAAAAGTACCTCAACATGAAAAGCAGCTATAATTTCCATCAGCAACTGCTATTGAAAGTGGGGGTAAAAATCTAATAATACCAGATTTATGGCAAGATTGGTCACATAATTTGGTCACTGGATCTATACTCAGAATAAAACTTCCCTAATTTTTTAGGAATACTTTAAAATCTCTGCATACATGATTAGCTTTATAGCCTGGAAAAACTCAAGTTACCCCATTTAGAACAACATATCAAATTCCACCACAAGAAGATTAGAAGAACAACATATCAGTTCTCAAGGTAGTCACTGTAATCTGGACATCTGCAGCTCCAAGAAATTATCAATCCAATGCAAAGATAGTTTCTTTTGGTTTTTACATGATTGAAAGAAAATGATTGAAATCAATGTGATATCAAAGTGTCCGAGTAAACCAGAGACATACCTCTTCTGCTGAAAGAAACCTCGCATTAAATTTAAATTTCATTTGCATTGTGACTCCTCGAACATCGACTCCACCACAAAAATGTAAAGACATTAAATTTATTTCTTCCTGCAGCAGCTTTTTGGGAAGATATGTTTTTTACGTACTGGTATGATGTAATTTTTATGGGTATTTTGTTTATAAACAATAGAAACTGTGTATCTTTCTATGTTACAAGCTCATAGGTGATTACCAGTTTCAGTAGCTTAAAAAGCTAAACAAAATTAAGAGAACAAAAATCAAGGCTTCTAAATCATACAATTTAATCTAATCTTTAAAAATCCATTAGCGAATTCATTCATTTGATCTTGTGGAGGCCGCAATAGAATCAAGAACTGCTTGACATACAAACTGTCCTTTTACTCGAGGGCGTTGTTCTGCAAGCTTTTTCCTCGTTTGGTATCTCACCTGCCAGTCAAAACATGAAAGCCAAGCATAAGCACTTGATACTTGTTGCCTTTCTTTCTTTACACTTTCTTTTCCCCACTTTACTATCATTCAAAATGTTAGAAAAAAAATGGAAGAATGCAAGTATATGCAGATAGTGATCCTCGATTCCTGACACAGATCCACCTGAATGAAGATGGCTTTAGCTAGAGCCTAGAGTTTCTCTGGATCTCTTTTATTTGCTTCGTAGTTATCTGTTTTTAGTAGGATGGTTATTATTTATTTCTTTGGTTATCAAATTGTTATTTTGTTTTCTAGTTTTTAGCTTTTCAATTACAGAGGAGTCTATATAAAGACAATTATTTTTTAAGTAAACTAGAGAAGATTTAACCCTAAAATAGGAAGTTTGACTACCTCGAAAAACCACGTGTCTTTGTTTATCAATTAATTCTTATCAAATACACATATAGGAAAAGGGGAAGAAAGCTAAAATGTGAGAACCAATATGAATTGCATGTCAAAAATCAGAAATTTGGCTGATGGGACAAACAGATTGTCTTACCTTCTTCATGAAGCATCTGTCTTTGCGTTTTAAGCGGAATTTGGTCAACGCAGCCTCGCGTCGAGAATGCTCACTATTCAAATTCTTTCCAGTGCAATATTGGAGCCCACCCTCATTCCCACTTTCTGGACCAGTGCCTGCATTCACAGCTGCTTCCGGAGATTCATTACTTCCATTACTTCCACTTGCATTAACAAAAAATGCAGCTCCAGAATCTTGTGGTCCCATATTGACCATCTGATCCACCATTCTATGTTCTGGATCATGGGGCTGATAGTTTTCTACATGGTGGTGAAACTTGATTGAGTGGAAACTATTTAGAAGTTGATTCTCCGTTGAATGTGTAACACAAAGTGGAGAACTTTCTGGGCACAAACCATGTTGAAGCATAGAACCATAGCCTGCCAAAAGACTCTGGAAAGGAATCGCACTAACAGGAACTGGTAGTGAAATAAACCCCACTTGATGTTGAGAGGAATCTGGCTTAACTTTTGAGGAAGAATGGCCGACATAGGCATCCTCTCTTGAAGGGCCAATAGCAATAGGATCTGCTTCTCGCTGGTTGCTTGAAGAAGACAGATGATGGTATTTTAGAAATTCACCGTCTTTTCTACAAGGAGACTCCTCTTCAGAAAACAGAGGTTGTTTTCCGTTATTAGTTTCTTGGATTACTTGCTGTGTTTGACAATGATGACCATATTCTTTGATTTTTACTGATGGGTTTTCTAGAGAAGATCCTGATTTTTGACATGAAAGGCGAAATGGAGTTTCACCATACCTGCACATAAGTGAAAGAGCTGCACTTTATTCTCAAATAGCCACACTATGAGAGGACTCCATTACTTAAAAAGTATAATTGTGCCTGGTGACTTGAATTACAAGCTAAATAAAGAAAAGGGAAGTTCCATACAACAAAATGATATGAATTATACAATCAGCACTTTCCTATTCACATGCATATTTTATGTTTGTTGAGAACTAATGTAGGACAAGTTGCTCAGAAATTGTTGGAGCAAAAAAATCAAACTTCCTTCAACACCACATTGAAGAGTTTTTACTTAATTACCTTGTTATTAGTGGAAGATGAAATTCAAATATTAGTATCTTAATTATGTTGTTTTCATATTTTTTGTAGATTTCATAATTGTCATTAAGAGTGTATTTTACTATTTTTGCAGAGTTATTTACATATAAAGGTTTCAATAATTATGCCACCAAAAATTTGTCTTCACTATTTTTAATGTCTGTGTTTAGTATTGTGGCCGAAGAGAAATGTTGATAAGTTTTGTACAATGAAGCTTTTTAATGAAAACAAATTATTCTCTTTTATTTTCTTCCTCATGGACTCAAGGTGTTCCTTGTGCATTCAAGGAGTTTTCCAAGAAGACGACATGATCTTTTCTAGTGCTACCACCTCATCAATATGGAATAAGGCATGTGTGGTATTCCAGGTAAATCGGTATTAAACCAGGTAGGTTAAATTAAACGAAATGCAGCAGAAGAGAAATGGATGAGAGAAAAATCGTACCTGGAAAATGGAGAGGCATCAGAGTGATTTAATACATGCTTTTGTTGATGCCCAGGGAATCCAATGAGTTCTGGTCTCTTCAAGGAGAGCTCCCATGATGGTGAGGACTCAAAATTGCATGCAGTCCTACCATGAGAAGATTTCATTGCATCACATATGACACCATTCCTTTCTGAAGTTCTTTCAGGAACTGGAATACTGCATTGTGCGGCTCTCACCTTAATGAAGTCAGTAACCCCCACAAAACTCTCATGATTGTTACTCACAACCTCTTTGCATCTCTTCGAACCCAATTCACCGTCCCCACCAACAACTCTGTTGTGGATTCCATTCTCTTCCCTATGGTTTTCAGTTGTAATAGATTTGTTGATTGAAAAGGTTGCTTTCTTTTTAATCCCAGTTGATTCACCTGCAAGAACAATGCATATTCACACTGTCACCAGTCTAATTTCCCCAAACAAATTTCTTCATAAAACTTTCCCATATATATATATATATATATATAGTAGTTACCTTTTGCTTCACCACTTTCACGCATTCTTGAATTATTCCCAGACATCATTATGTGATTGGAATTATGTGATTTTGCTTCAACTTCCATGGGAAAGTACTCTTCAGTCGAAAAAGGCTTGCCCTTCTGAACACTTTCAACTTCTCTCTCAGAGTTGCTTCCTGAGCTCTGCAGACATCCTATCATTATCAGTCACATAATCACATGCATCATTTCATGGAGAATCCTAAATGAAAAAATATCAAGCAATCAATCAGTACTTTTACAATGGAGATTTAACTGTTATTATAAAAACATTTTCATCATTGAAGAAAACTAAATAAAAACCATGTTAAACATATAGAAGGACCACAAATTGGTGAAGGCAATTATGAATCTTGCCTGCATTTCACTTCCTTTGTCACAGCTTCTTCCAGTCCTAGACTTGTTTCCAACATTCACACTAATATGGTTGCTCGCAGCATTATAAGAGATGGCCCTTCCATTTTCGTTTCCATTACCGCAACCACCACTTAGCTGCATCAATGGATGAATTAAACAGTTAGTTTTCCATTTGTATCTTCCATAACTTCTGAAAGAAATGAGAATGAATCACAGTCTTAAATATATAAATGAACTCACAGAATGCTTTCTCCAAACATGCTGCCATAAATTTCTCAATTCATTCTTCCGGACAGGTTTTACAAGAAAGTCCACAGCACCCTTCAACATGCACTTAAAAACGACACTGACCGAATCATGAGAAGACATCACTGTGTAGACAACAAGATTTATTATGCAATCAAAAGATAATCATATAAAAAAAAGATAGATGGCCTTGAGATTTTATTATGAACTTACTAATAACAGGAATATTTTTACAGATCTCACTTTCCATTATCCTGGAAAGGAGGTCGATCCCCGAGAGAGAAGGCATCACTACTTCACTTAGAATGAGATCAAATTTATAACGTTTCTCCTCAAGTACCTCCCAAGCTTTGAGCCCATCTGCAACTGCAGCAACTGAAAAAAAGCATGCAACATAGAAAAAAATGAATAAACAAGTAAATAGTATTGATCGCAATAAATATATACTTATCAGGCACAAAGCATGCCAAACACCAGAAAAGAACAACGATTGCAACAAGTCTTATCCCATCAACCTGAGAGTGGCTGTAGGACGCAACTCAGGAAGAAAAGTTAAAGAAGGCTTGAAGACAATTGAGTAAATTTATGTATCCAAGGCAATGCTTCATTCATGACCAATTTTTAGTTGGCACGGAGGGAACTTACCTTGACTTTAGATGATCAATCAAATAAAACAAGTGAATCGTCCATGATCCACAAATAACAATCATTGAAAACAAAGCAAGGCCTAACTTCCACAAATAACAATCATTGAAAACAAAGCAAGGCCTAACTACAATACCAGTCTCTGCCGTTGAATTTTACACTCAGGATCAGTCAAGGGCGGAGCCATGTAGGGACGCGGGGGGGGGGGGGGGGGCTCAAGCCCCTCCTTGTAATTTTTTTTCCCTTAATGTTATATCCAGTCTTTTTTTTTCAGTCCTAAATCCAATCTACAAGTGTTTTGAATTTTTTAAAATTAGTATAGCTAATCTAATGAGGTGCATGTTTTTATAAAAAATGAAGTATGTACTCTAATGAATTGCATGAATACATTTATAGAAAACGTAAAAAAAAAAAAATGGTTGAAGCATCTACCTCGCTAAATTGAGCATATGTTTTGATAATTTTTTTATTGACGTATATAGGACTGTAAGTGAGGCTATAATAAAAACATTATGTATCAACACTTTTTTTTATAGTAAACAAACAAGAATAGTTGACAATCTGAGTTTGATATGGATATATTTATTGAATTATAATAAAAATTCTTGGGAAAATAAACTCAAATATTTTTAAAAAAATCTTTTTATTTTGTTTAGGTCTCTCAAACTTTTAATATATCAAAACAGTCTTAAGTGGTGATTATATTTTTTCTAAATTTTTTCATTTTTTTTATCGCTTACACTGTGAAATACATTTTACACACGATTATACCCTATGTGTATGTTATCACTCGTACATTGTTATTCATTCCCCTTATTATATATCAACCCTTATTATGCATCTTATGTATACTATTAAGAGTCGGTTTGATAATTCTAGTTGAGAATGAGAATTCTTCTTTTTAAATAATCCAGTTCAGATAGATTTTGTAGAATTAAAAATTTTAATTGATATATCTAGTAATGAACACATGAATGAATAATTCCAAATACAATTTTCTTAAGTAGTATGATAGATTTTTATGAAAGTCTCTGTTTAAAATTAATTTTATGTTAGAGATATGTTATATATATAATAGATTTTTTGTACTTCGTGTAAAGCCCCCCTAGAGAAATTCCTGGCTCCGCCACTGGGATTAGTGATATCTGTCCAATAATTGATAATTATTTTACGTTCCATCCAGGTATATTTTGATTTCCCCCATGTTCAAACCATTGCTATTTGAACTCAACTCTAATTATAATATACCAAAGATTGCACACGCTATGCCTGCTAGGGGTGTAAAATATGTCAGGCCAACTAGACAATGCTTTGGTACAGCTCGACCACGATCGAGCTGTTGGAGTCATATGAGACAGCATGGCCTGGCCTATTAGCCCATGCTTGTAGGCTTTTGGGAAAATGACATGTCTCATATACGAGCTTGCATAACCCGGCCCTATGCACAACAAGCTCCACAGTTTGCACATCAGGCCAGGTGACATGGCCAATGCCTGCCATGTGCAAATACATAAGGGTGTTGTTACACTCGGACACTTCTCCAATCATTCATTCAAACACCGCATCACCTAACGCAATAGAGTAAGACAACATTTGGTTGCACGATTGACTAACGTTTGCATTTATAGGAAGCTGCTTCTGCAATCGTGCAACCAAACAGTTTTACTGTAGCAGCTTCCTGCAAGTAGATTTCAGGCAAACAATGCCCAAAAGCTGCGATTTTAAAAAGCTGGGGGAGGTGAGCTTCCTGCAAAATCAGTTTTAAACCTAGATTCCTGCAGAATCAGTTTTGCAATCGCACAACTAAATGTCACCTATATAATCTACTATGTCCGTGTACATTCTATTACCAAAAACATAAAAAATGCACACAGTCAATCCATTTGAGTATGTACTTCATTATTATGTAAAAGTGCGTGCATCATCAGACAAGTCCAATCAATTCGTGACCCTTCAAAAAATACCAATTTTTGTGATGAACCGCAAATCTTTCATCTAAGATCCATTCTAACAGGCAACTTTCATCAAATTTCACCTGAATTTGCACCTCCGGAACTATATGATCCTAAATTCAATTAAGCGTAGACTCAATACAACAAAAACACAGTATTTCATAAAATTCAGCCCTTCGTAAACCATTTTTTATATATAAAAAAAGAACCCAAAATAAAGAATAGGAAACTCGATTGAAATTGACGAGAAACATAAGCAGGGGAGGTGACCACATCACCTTTGTAGCTGCACTTCCTCAGCAGCGCCGCCACGATGTGCCTCGTCGAGTCGTCGTGCTCCACCAACAGCACCCTCAGCGACCCCCCCAACAGTATCCCCTCCCACCCCTTCCCCTTCTCCGCCCTATTCTCCATCTCCTTTGCTCCTCCCCCCTCCTCCATCGCAAATCTCAGACAGACAGACAGAGAGAGAGAGAGAGAGAGAGAGACTTTTTGGGGGGTCTGAAGCGCCTTCTCTTCACACACTTTTTTTAGGGAGACGTATCTGCCACGTCAGCGAGGCCCAGTTGGCGCGTTCTCGCCCACTCGTGAGGGTGTGAAGATATTTTATCGCGGGTGATATTTTTTGCTTCTTTTGATCGGACGGTGGGGATTCATGAGGATGAGAACCGTGATTCGTGGACCTTTTTGGGGTCCACGGATTGGGGCGATGATAGCCATTCGTGTTGGATGTGCTTTTTCTCTTTCTTTCTAATTGGATCTGTTTTTGTGTGCGCGTATCTTCGTTGATATTTTTGGAGGGGCCGTTGAACACTCGTGTTTCTTGATATTTATTTTGGAATGCTACGTTTATGTCTGGTTCTGCCCCCAATCTTTTTCAAAAAATATACATTCGTTAAATAATATCATATATATATATATATATATATATATATATAGGGAGCCGATTACGTGCGGTGTGCGGTCGGTGCGGTGCGCGATCACGGGCCGTCGATCACGGGTCCATCGCATCGGACGGTCGGGTGCGATTCACGTCGACCGTTGGATGCGATGGACCCGCGATCGGACGACCGACGTCGCGCACCGCACCGACCGCACAACGCACCTAATCGTCGGCATATATATATATATATATATATATATATATATATATATATATATATATATATATATATAGAGGAATGATACGGTGCGCGACGTGCGGTCGTGCGCGAACGACCACGGGCCGTCGATCACGGGTCCATCGCGGGTCCATCGCATCGGACGGTCGGGGGCGATTCATCTCGACCGTTGGATGCGATGGATCCGCGATCGGACGAACGACGTCGTTCCCGCACGACCGCACGTCCCGCATATTATCATCCGACTATATATATATATATATATATATATATATATATATTTTTTATGAATTGAATTACGTAATGAAATATATTAGAATATTTTTTCACTAATTTTTTTTTTATATCTGTATTACTAATAAAAATGTTTTTAACTTCGTAAAATTAAATTTTTTTAAAGATATATTGAATGAACAGTGCTGATTGCGTTACATTATCATTTTATTATTATTATTTTTAGATTTTGAAATAATGATGGAATATATAGATTTTAAATAGGGATTTTTAGTTTTAAGTCTCTGTAAACTATAAGATTTAGTTATCGATCCCTCACTTCTTCTTATTTAGGTTTTAATCCCTACATTTAAATGATATGTTCCTTTGTAGTCCCTGAGAGGGACCTATGTCTAAATTATTTAGTTTTCTTTTTAGTCCCTGGGAGGGACCTATTCCTAAATTATTATTTAAATATAGGGACTAAAACCTAAATATGAAGAAGTGAGGAATCGATCGCTAAATCCTATAGTTTACGGTGACTTAAAACTAAAAATCCCTTTTAAATAGCATAACATCGTATCCAAATCCATTAAATCTCATTCAATTATGAAAATATAATGAATTATTTTTTAATTGTAACTAACTCATAAACATTTTATAATATATTTTTAGTATATTTTAGGAATATTTTTTAATGATTTCATATTACATCTTAATATATATTATTATTTATAATTAATTATAGGGTACTCATAAATATTAAGCATACATGACATATAATTTTTTTAAAAAATATAATTAATGTATATGTAATGCTTGATTTTAGGGATCATGATTGATCCTCATCTATCTATATACTAAGCAAAAATTTAGAATATGTGATCCAACTGAAACCCAACTTAAGGTTAGAGAAACCCAACCCAACCCTACCCGTTCCTCAGGTTTGAGAAGCTCAACCCGAACCCAACCCGTCGGGTTTTGTTTGGGTTCAGGTTTGATTAGGGTTAAGTTCGGGTTAGGCTTGGGTTGAATTCGAGTTTGACTTTAAAATGTATTATTAAACAATTAAAACTTTACAAAAGTCAATTCTTTGCATAATAAAAATAAAAAAGATGACAATGAGGAACACCTTTATTTAGAGAATAAATATATAAAAATTATAGCAGTGAAAGCTTTACATAAAAATAAATTGTACAATTCAAAATTTATCATGCGCATTAAAAAATTATAATGTTACTTAGAACATTTTACTTGGATGTGAAAAGTTCATATTCGGGTTACCCGAACCCACAACTCAAACCTAATCCAAATTAAATTCGAGTTGCTCAGGTTGAACCTGAATACTAAAATCACAACCCAAAGTTGCTCAAATTTTGGGTTGGATCAGGTTCAACTGATCCAAATTGCACCCCTAATTCAAAAGGATAGTATATAAACTTTATTTTTTATCTATCGAGCAATATTGTTGGTTTTAGAGTTTAAAATGAAGTATTTTTACAATAGAAGGTTAGTGGAGGGTATACATGTAAAAAAATCATTTTTAATTGCAGCATATCTCTTTTATGTTTCATTTTAAATTTTTCAAATGATTTATTTTATCATCATTAAAATTTTTATTATATCATTTACTTATATAACATGATATATTATATGACATATAAATGGATTGAAAAAAATTTCTAAAATATTTTTTTATTTACATGCACATTGTGCATAGGGCCGGGAAGACTAGTTACAATATATCTATAAATTAACCGAAAGTGCTTAAGTTTACAACTTTGCTTCTTTATAAGATTTTCATTTTCAAATTTATCCTTAATTTTTTATGATCTTTATTTTTTAAATTAAGGGTAAGAATGAAAATAAAATAAATGTCAATATATTTAAGGGGGGCATTCTTACAACATCTATGCTTTTTTCCTACTATTAGAGCACAATGAGCTATATTAACCAACAAAAAATTGTCAAACAGTCAGGTGTTCTTGGCCATTTTTACGATTTAATTAAAAATCCAATCCAAGTCAGCACACATCCTGAGTCTCAATTGAATATCCCTTGTCATAGTTGCTTGAATGAAACATAAAATCCTTGGACATGGTAGAACTGAATAATATGCAAACATTGACAGAACTTCTGATATCATGAATGTTTTTACACACGAGACATTACATAACATAATGAGACAACAAAAGATGACACGGTGAAGGTTCAAATAAAAAAAACATTTTCTTCTACACAATTAAGCTAATTCAAACTTTGCCATGCAAAAATAACTATATGATTCAGTTGCACATAATAGCAGAAACCAAACTCTAACAATATCTAAAAAGACGTGGGGCAATGATTGGAATAGATATATCTTCTATTACAATTGCTCAACACACATTTTTGTTCGTTTCTCTCATTCTTTATAACTTGCATCTTCACTTCCTTGTATCCCTTTCAGCCCAAGGCTATACGGTTAATATAAATCATGGTAGCATTGGTCTACCAGCTTCGGAAAAAAAAAACAATATCTAAAAAGACAAGGAAGCGGGATAGTCTACCATACTCTATGTATTTACCCTAACTGTGGTATTCACTTGGGAATGGAGGGACAACTCTTCATCACATATTGATTAGCTTGTTACTCTTGACATATAACTCCACTTTTCTAATCTTGATCAAACAATACATAATATTGCTTTTTATGTGTAATATTATTTAATTTTACATGGGACATCAAAAACTAGGAAAATATGCATCTCAACAATGTTAATTAGTACCTATATTGCAGTTATATCCTTATCAGTAGTATTGTTTAATTTTTGCATCAAAATCTGGAGAGTTTATTGTCTTAATCAGTTCAACTTTATTGCAGGGCATTTAAAATTAAACACATAGAAGTTATGCATATTAATCATATAATATAATGTGAGTCTACTGCTATAGGTATAGTCGCATTCAAAGATGAAAAGTTAATTTCTATAATAAGATCCAAACAATTCCCGTAATGCCAATTATAAAAAAGGAAGAAAACACCTTGGCAGACTGGTTGTAGTATTAGGCAATGAGATAAAATGCTTTCACATTTACTTCATAGCTGCACATTCTTGAAATAAGAAATCATCACTTCTAAAAGTTTCTCATATGAACTAATATGAGGCTATATGGGCAATCAAGAAATATGTTTATATGAAAGTAGACCAAACAAGCAATAAACTGATCATGAACTTCCTAATTCAAGAATTCAATCGATTGTCACCTTGTATGAGAACTGGACGGTAAGATGTCCTGATTTACTCTTCCATTCCATCATTCTTCTGCAAAGCAGATGAGAAATACATCACTTTGTGCATTGAAAGTCTTCGCATTAAATGATATATTATTGAAGTTAGTTACTCTTCTAACTTATCGTAGGAAGAAAGATTGGCCTTTTCTCCTACTAAAGGGTGCGGTGCAAAAACATTCCAACTTGCAATCATCGTCCAAAATGTGGAAAGTAACCATAATATTGCAAAAGGATATACCTATGATATTTCATCTTTTTTTAGAGATTATAAACATCAGAAGTGTATGATACAAATTATGTTTGTTGGAATATTGGAATATTTATATAAGTATATACCATTTCTAAAAAAAAGAGTAAATATTATCAGAGGTTAGACAAAATAATTTGTTATACTTTTGTTAATACATTACAAGTATGATGATCAAAGAAAAAGTGGGTCTTTACTTACATTCTTTCAGCCAATGAACTCAACAGCCTACCTCAAGAATGTGAATTGAAAGTGTAACATCAACCTAAAAAAATCCCACCAACGTAAAGAAAATAACATTAAAACTTGAGTAACAAGCAAACAAAATTATACCTTGAACACACGGTTATTTCCTTGTCAACCAAGATTTTTGAGGAACTTTGATAAGCCTGCCAGTGTAGAGATTAATTAAGTTAAAAAAATTATAATTCAAAGAAAAAATGAATAATATGATACAAATAGTCAAAGTATTTGGTTTCTTCACTTTTTATTCTGTGAAGAAAACATTCTTGCAATTTATCATTCAAGCAATCCTATAAGCAATACAATGTTTATTATAAGGTGCTTCATATATAGCCTCTCAAACTAATAAACGAAAGTGATGAAGAGTGTTCATTCATTTATAAAGCATTTCATTAACAGACCAACTTTTGGAGGTCCATCTAGGTTGAATGCCTTTGTTAGACTAGCACACTGGAAGAAAATGACTAACCGAGCTAAGAAATGCCTCGATTCTAATTGATAATCACTCACAAGATGTTAGAATTTGGTGACCAAAAATACATGCATATCTTAAACCTTATTAGCCATTTGGATGAGTGGAGCTTTGAAACGTTTAATAACGGACAGTGCATGCGTTTTGGAATATTAGAATACTCAGTCGTTTGAGAATTTCATGTGTTTCAAATATTCAATGACAATGGATTAATATGTGGGGTTTTATTCATATAGGCATTTTGTTTACGTATTAACATCATTTGCATGTAAAGGGAGGGTTCCCATGTCTAAGGGTGCGTTTGGTTGCGCGATTGCAAAACTGATTCTGTAGGAATCTGCGATTGCAAACCTGATTCTGCAGGAAGCTCACTTTCTCAGCTTTTTGAAATCGCAGCTTTTGGACACTATTTGTCTGCAATCGCTGGGTTTAAAACTACGATTATAAAACTGTTTGGTTGCGCGATTGCAAACGCAACTTCCTGTAATCGCAATCGCAGCGCAATCGCGCAACCAAACGTACCCTTATCTCAAGAAAAGTAGAATTCCAATTTTTCTTTAAACTGTGTACTTAGTGTATTAGTGATCAATCATGTTCAGCCCTTCTAGTATTTAACCCAGTCCGCATGCAACACTATTTTCCTTCTCTATTGATCCATCTATTTGGGCGTTTGAAAGGATCGCAGTCTGTTCATCGTAGTTCTTTCGTAGCTCGCACCCCGGAAGAATAAAACTTATTGTGGTCGTATCTCTCAGTGGTAGGAGTCATTCAACCCTGTGCGTGAGGGGGCCTTATTCACAGAGGACATAGTGTCTTCGCTCGCTTCCACATTTTCGGATACATTTTTAATCTCATACTCTTTTATTTCATGCTTTTACTATATATATGTATGATTTCATATATATTTGATGTTTATATTCTTGATGTGATAATTATAAGAATTTGCGTTTAGCCTAATATTTGTTTGTTACGCACAACACAAGAGTTGTCACCCAAGATGGATCTTGAGAAGTGTAGTTTAGCCCACTAAGACCATTCCCAATGCCTAACGTGTAGTCTAACTTCGAATGACCATTCATTACCTTTCTCTACTTGTTTTGAGGCAAGTTTCAAACTTGTAACATCTTATGAAAATTATATATTCTAAGTTTTTAGAAAAAAAAAACTTCGAATCGCTTTACATCCAAGCTCAAAATGATTTTTAATTCTAAAGCTTATTAAAAGTTTCGGAGTATATCTACAACTTCTCTAATTTTCTTGAGAATATTTGGCAGATGTGCAGGAGTGGGGAGGATTTCTTTTCAAGGGGTTTTATTCGTGTGAATGAGTAGTCCTTCGGATGGTTTGTTTTGTGTTTCAAGAGATCTACCAGGCACCTCTTTTACTTGATATCTACTCAAAGGAATGTAAAATAAGCCATGTGTTCTTGTAGTATGCTTTCTTGTATTTATCTAATTTGGACATTTCTTTTATTAATATTAATTAAGGCTGAATGCCTATCATTATCTTAAAAAAAAACCTTCTCCAATTTTCTCCAATTATTCAATCTAGCAGTTCTAAAATGTTTTTAAATGCATACCTTTGTGATGGCCATCTTCAATGATCGTCTCCAGGGATGGGTTGAGAATTGAGAAACAAGTTGGTTTGGATGACTCATCATGTTGTTGGTCCCAGTAGCTTAAAGTGTATTCCAACTTCAAATGATCGTCACTTTCACATTTGAGCTCTGACTTTTGTGAAAGTTTTGAATATCGACAAGATTTATAGTTTTCGTGTTTTAGACTTTTTTTCAAATTTTTTCATTTAGATGTTATAAATTTGGAAGCTCCCAAATTTCATCAATACAAAATACAAAATAGTTCAATGTTAATTTCAAATCTAGATCTTTTTGGACTGAATGGGGATAGTATTCGTAGCCCTCGTAGGTGGTTACAGATTCCTTACCAAAATATTATTTATTTATTTCAATTTAAAAAATGATATGTACAATTTCTTATACAGTCCCAATTACAATTCATACTGATTTTTTTTAATATGCACTCTCCAATTAAAATATATGTAGTAACATAAAATAAAATATATACTAAGATACAATATTGCATTTTATCACGTTAAAAAAATCAAATAATTTTTTTGTGTTATACACTATAATGATCGAATTCAATATACTATGATAACACAGTATATGCTATTTTATCTTCAATTAAATGTGTTGTCTAAAACAGCCAGATGTCTTCATGTCATTCATGAGGGTCGAAAACGTAAAAAACCAGTCAAGACAGCGTCAATGCGCCGCTTCTAACCCCTCAATGACACGTCAGTGCAATGGACTAAGATCTACCTAATTCACTGATGGAACTCCTCTTTGTTTTTAATTAAAAAAAAAACCGAAGAAGGACTCTCTCCACCAAATCTGCCACCGAATCTTCATAAACCTAATATCAGTCAAACCCTAATTCACTGATGGAACTCCTCTTTGTTTTTAATTAAAAAAAAAACCAAGGACTCTCTCCACCAAATCTGCAACGAATCTTCATAAACCTAATATCAGTCAGACCCTAATTTCCCAGAGAGAGCGAGAGAGAAGAACATCGATCGAAATGGGGGTACCACAGGCGCTGGACACCCTCACAGAGAGGGCTTCGTTCCTGAGGGAGTCGATCCAGAAGAGTCAGACCAACACGGAGAGCATGGTTTCCATTCTCGGCTCCTTCGATCACCGCCTCTCCGCCCTCGAATCCGCCATGCGCCCCACCCAGGTTCGGTCCCGATCGAACCTCTGGTTCCCGAATTCTGTGATTCAATGCGGTGTTGATGCGTTGGTGTTTTCTTTTGCGAAGGTGAGGACGCACGCTTTTCACAAGGCGCATGAGAGCATCGGCAAGGCGTTGACGGCGGTGGATGTCATATTGGGTCATTTCGATCTCTCCCGCCGGGTCTGTCTTCATCGGCTCTGTTGTTCCGTGAAATTTGTCTGTTTGGACGATTTTAGTTTGTTTTTCTTGATTTTGAGATAGGTTTAAGACTTGGCATGTTTTATATATAATCAAGTAAAATTGACATGATTTTGGATTAGCAAATGTGAAGAAGAATTGAGGATTATATGAAAGCATCTAATGATCATTAGTCCACATTAGTTTATTATGGATGTATTTGTTGGAGTTATTTATTGATTAGACATTTATGGACCTTATTTTTTCTTGGACGAAAATTGGGAACTGGCCGCCTGTAATTTTTATTTTTATTTGAAGTCCTGATTTAGAGGCCTAAAGGTCAATTGGGTGACCCAAGTTTGTTTTGGAATAAATATCACTTTCAGGATCCAAATCAATATAGGTCACCAAATTGGTCAATCTTCTGGTTATTATAAATTTTCCCTTATATTTAATCTAGAGGAAAGCTCCTACATGGAGGGAACATAACAACCTGACCTCCAAGAAATGATGGAGATAAATCATCTCAATATGGAAATGGAAAAAAAGAAGGCAAGCAAAAACAAAAATTTTCAACTGATTTTTTTATTCTGTGAAAAGCTCTTTCCCATCTTGAATCCTCATTGTGGAGGTCCCTAAGATGTACTTGCTTTGATCCCTAAAGATAGCTTGTGGACCGTCATTGGCAGTACGACACGGAATATATTTATTCTCTTTCAAAAGCTCATTCTTTAGATGTTTTATGTAATGCTTAGAGTTTGATGAGAAGTTGTCTCTTTTTTTTTTATCTCTTTCAGTGGACCAAAGCTTGAAATTTGTGCACCGTGATTTTTCTATCCTCTAGATTTGTTTACTATATACCTGGTTTTTGTAATCTCTCTTATGAATAAATGAATAATAATTTATAAATGAGACCAGCTTTTTTAATGAAAATAAATGAAACCAACTTGGTATGCCTAATAATTTTGATCTGACTTTCTAAGTGGAAATGTACTATCATATAAGTTAATAAGAAATGTTGATGAGTTCCATGTATATATTAAAAAGAATATGCATTGCTTACTTTCTTATCATTGAAACAAATAGGCGGAGGCTAAAATACTAAGAGGACCGGGTGAAAACCTAGAAAGCTATTTAGAGGCAGTTGATCAGTTGAGGAACAATGTTCAATTCTTTATTTCTAACAAGGGCTTCAAGAGCAGTGATGGGGTTCTCAATCGTACCAACACTTTGCTTGCAAAAGCAATTCTGATGCTAGAAGAGGAGTTCAAGCGGTCCTTGTCATCTTACAGGTGCATTCTTTCAAAGACATGGATGCATTTTTCTCCATTAGATTGAAGCCTTCGAACTGTCTTTATTCCATGATTTCATGCTTATGGAAATGAACATTGTGTGTTTCTCACTTAGGTTGATATGAGTGGAAGTTTCTAGCATGTGAATAATAACCCCATCATATAAAACGATTCATGATGACTCTGCATTGCTTGTAGCATGTGAACCTGCATAACAAAGGCATCTACCATACGCATATATATGTATATATGTATATGTGTGTGAGTGCGTATTTTCTGGTGATGGGGAACCCCACCATTAGTGGGAAAACCCCAAGATGCCCTACAATCACCCACAAAACATGTGTATCAACTATCAAGTAAGATTGGGGTGATTCAAACTCAAGACCTCTAGGGAGCAAACCCATGGCTCTAGCCAAGAGCACTATATTATTGTTCTAGGATTATTCTTGAATTTTTAGATAGACATATATGTTGAGCAATGGTAGATTACCAAAATGCTATTTGTTGATATATCTATATATAATTATATATACATGTGTATTGAATTTGGTTAAGATTTTCCTTGTTTTGTTCAGCAAGCCCATGGAGCCGGATCGCCTTATTCTATGTCTTCCCGATTCTCTGCAACCTTCCTCTGAAATGCCTGGGCACCAAGGGGGCTCTAGTGGTAAATCTGAGCATCAAGGAAGAGGCCTAGAAAATGTTGTATGCACGCCACCCACACTTATTCCACCAAGGATTTTGCCATCGCTACATGGTTTAGCCCAAGAAATGGTTCAAGCTGGTCGTAGTCAGGAGTGTTTAAAAATTTACAGGTAAAAATTAAAGGCATGCTTACTCAACCATGCAGCAACTGATTTAGTCTAAGTTAATTCATCTACAATAATTTTTAAATGCATTTGAGATTCATAGTTGCCTAATTGTTAATCATAAATCAATAATGTTTGTTGCCCTCATGCACATGGGAGCTTAGCTGGACGATGCTAAGGTGGCTGTGGTGTTTTTTTTTTTATTTACACTTTTTGTTTATTTGTGTGTTGGGGGGGTCAGGATCCCCTGCTATTTTTTCTCTTTTCTCTGCTCTTATCTTGCTTTGTTTTTCCCCTCAGTGTGCCACGTATCATTCAACATAATGGACGGCCAAAAATCAGTTAACGTGAGCCCCACCATTTTTCTTTCATTCGATTGACACAAATACACCTGATCCACTCTTTCTTTATCGTGGGCCCCACGCCATTTTTTCTTCCAATTCACACATGAGGATCCATACCCTCAAATAACAACTGAATATCCCCCCATACAATCAAAACATACCCCCATTTAATCAAAATATAGCCTAGATTTATCCTAAATATTCTAAACAAGATCCCTGCAATATACTGTACAAAATCAGAAGATGAAGTCTATATTTTATACGTCCTCTGCTACGTCCTCTGCATGCTAGTAGTAATTTCTATATGTGAGATTTGATACATTATTTATATTGTATTTTGTATTTGAGATTAAATGGATCATGCTCATGTTTTTTAAGTTATCTGAGATTTTTCTATTTTTTTCAGCTGCATACGATTTGTATAATGAATATGGAAGGAAAATGAGATTTAGTATTATAAGACACCCATAACATACATAGGCATACATATGAAATTAAGAGTGTTTGTTGAAATTACAATAGATGGTTATGATTTCATTATTTAACATTGAACGGTGTAGACATGAATTTATTTAAAAGAGAAAGGTTGTGCCAAGTGACTAGATTACGACGTAGACATGAATTTATTTAAAAGAGAAAGGTTGTGCCAAGTGACTGTGCTTTCGGGTTCGGGTTGAACCCAACCAACCTAATACCTTAACACGAACCCAACCCGAACACGAACCCAACCCGAACTGGGTTCGGGTCAGGTTGACCCCGACAGGAAAAAAAAGTCCAACCCGAACCCCCCACGAGTCAGATTGGGTCGGGTTCAACCCGCCCAAGTTGCACCCCTATCAAAACATAAAAAAAAAATTACCCTTTTTTGTTTCAAAATTTAGGTTGTGCGAAACTAAAAAAAAAAAATCATCTTTGAATTTAATTCTATCAAGTGTATTTGTGTGAAATGAAAGAAAGAAAAAAGAGGTGGGGTCCACGTTAAATGATGGCAAAGGTTGATCAGGTGTATTTGTGTGAAAAGAAAGAGAAAAAAGGGTGGTGCTCACGTTAACTGATTTTTGACCGTCCATTATGTTGAATGATACGTGGCACACCCAGGGGAAAAGCAAAGCAAGATCAGAGCAGAGAAAAAATAGCAAGGGATCTAGACCCGGGGTTGGGGGGTTGGGGAGGGGATAGCGATGGATGAAAAGGGCTGATAAAAGAATCGATGGTTTGTTTCAGTTTTTTTTTCCTGTTGACATTTTTAAGAAATTCTTATAAATGTAAGATCCTGTCTTGCAGGACTTGGATACATGATAATGTGTGTTCTGAATATGCTTTTGTGCTTACACAGTAAATCTTTTATGGAATTCAAATTTTTATCTATCTTGATTTGTGTGAATTGCATCATTTACAAATAAGAAATGATTGGTTGTCTATGGATAATGATATCCCCGCAGTATAAACGATTACGTTTTATGTCGATCTCTTCTCAACACCTGTAAGCTCAAGTTTCCCATCATTATTCACAAGAGGTATTTATACCATGACAGTACATGGGGTCGGTTTTAAGGATAAAAGTGTGATTTTATTGTTTCTTTTTTTGGAGAAAACTTATGTCCTTTTCTTTCTTTTTGGTTCTCAAAGCAATGGAGAAGACTGGGAAGCACCACCCCTATTCGTTAAGATATAATATAAGTATTACAGCCCTGTAGCGAATCAAGCTTTGGTTAAGTCGGCAAACACCTCCCACCTCTGTGAAAAAGGTCATGGGATCAAATCCTGGGGAACACTATTCTTCAAAAAAAAGTACTACAACCTTGTAAGGGGATACACTATAAGGAAAGAGACATACACCAAATCAGCAGACATCAAATGGCATCCTCACATAATAATAGAAGCACACCAAAAGTTATTGAGAAAATACTTATTACATCCCAGTTCCTTGAACTCTCTTGTAACTCTTCATTCGTAATTTCTCTCTTCCTAGCACCTAGTAACCTGAGTTTAATATAAAGAGCAAAGTTATGATTTTTTTTGCGGGCGGTTTGCTTAATAAAATCTACGGCATTGAAACTGTCTGTTGTAAAATAGGTCTTTTTGGCTAGTAAAACTTGCAGTAAAAGGACAGGGGGAGCAACGAAGACCATCATTCTACTATTACATTAACTATTGGATATTTATTTTATTCACCTGGAAGTATTTGAATAATTGATGTCTCATCTGAATAGGCTTTGTGTGGTTGCCTTTTTCGCTGTCTTAATTCCGTATCAACTAATTATATATCTTCTATCTTTTTATTTTCTAACTACATTAGAGAAACTCGTGGACAAGTCTTGGAGCAAAGTCTTCGGAAGCTGGGAGTGGAAAAATTTGGGAAAGAGGATGTGCAAAAGATGCCATGGGAGACATTGGAGGCTAAGATAGGTGGCTGGATTCACTACATGAGAATTGCTGTGAGGATCATATTTGATGTCTGCTGATTTGGTGTGTGTTTCTTTCCTTAAAAACCTTCTGAATATGTTGTAAACAGGTAAAACTGTTGTTTGCTGGAGAACAAAAGTCTGTGATAAAATATTTGAAGGTATGGATTCTCTCAGGGACCAATGTTTTGCTGAGGTGAGTGCAAATAGTTTATTCATGCTCCTTAGCTTTGGAGAGGCTATCGCGGAAAGCAAAAGATCACCAGAAAAGTTATTTGTGCTCCTAGACATGTATGAGATTATGCGCGAACTTCAGTCTGAGGTATGGGAAATTTTTATTCAATGTAGTGAACCAACATAAACGATTTCATATGGTGGATCCAGGATTAGCTGTTGTTAGAATGACAATGATTTACTCTGTTACCTGAGATTTTCTAATTCTGCATTGACTGTGATACATGCTAACTGGTATTGGAAGAAAAGGGTGGTGAGAATGCTAATGCAAATAGAAAATAAGTGAGAAAACTGTCTGGTTCTGGAAATCTTTGAAAGATATAGGCCAGAAATACAATACATATCCCACACTCTGACAAAATTCCAATAGCTACGGATATAGTTCTGAGAAAGTAATGTGATAATCTGCCTTAAAAATTGATTCTTTAGATCTTATAGCAACTAGCAAGGCTAATTCTTTGTATTCTTCTTAGGTGAATCAGATATTTATTTAGAAGTAACAGCCTTCTCATCCTATGGCTGGACTAACAAATAAGTTTCTCCAAAGACAAACTGACACCCTAAACTTTCCTGGTCTTCCCCGATTGACAACTTTCCTGGTCTTCCCCGATTGACTAGAACCATAAAAATCCAGTGGTATGTGCAAGACATATTAAAACTTTAACCAACAGTAAAACCTACCCCATTGGTGGAATTTGGCTTGTGATAGCACATGGGTCTAGAGATGGCAGCTGTCTGGCATGTGAGACCTGTTTTGCGTGCTTTTGGATTGTCTGTTTACAATGCTGGATTTTGTTTAAAGAGAATAATTTATCATTAGTTCTTCTAAGATTGAAACTGTTACCTGGATATGGGTACAAGACTGGATATCCTGTAACTGTTATGTCGATTATGGTGTTTCTATTTCTTTATATGCCTTTTTGCCTCTAGAAAATACATCTTTTAAGACTTTATATTTGTTTTAACTTAGTTCCTATGCTTTTAGGATGCTTTTCTAATGATTTTTTATATTCATAATGTGTGTCCTGCTTTTGTGGGTTCCAATTTCCCATTAGATTTTCCTGTTTTCAAAGTATTCCTCATGTTTTAATTTTTGTGTTCCCTTTGATTATCCAGTTTTTTACTACTACTCGTGTGTTTATGTTTTTTTATCCCATATTTTTTGGGAGATTTTTCTTATTTGTAACATTTTTTGTTTTTTTTTTTATGGCTGGCATATCTGCAAACATTTCCTCCCAAAATAGCCAATTATGCCCCCAGAATAGCTTATTCATTACGTCACATCCATGTGTATAAGCATCCATGCGTCGATCTCATCTGGTCAGCACAGGAGCTCCACTGTGTTGGAGGATCAAAGTAAAACCTAATTAAAAAAAAAAAAACAATAATATGACTTTTCTGGTTCTTAGTAAATTATTACAAAGGTTCATATGAATCATCTTTCAAAGCTAAACAACATTTAGATTTGTTGAAAAATAAACCAGAGCTAGAACTGTGACAGGAGATATTCTTTGTTGATGAACCTAGTGGAGAAAAGGCAGTTGGGTAGAAGTTGGATAGTTATTTGACATGGGTCTGAGCAAGTTGACAAGGACACAATATCTAGCTTTGGGAAATATGCTGCAGACTCATGCAAATAAAAAAAAGGACTCACACGATCATGTTGCCCTTACATTCGCTATTCATGTCTTGTGGTTGTGTCCTTCCAACCCTATTCTCTTCTAATGCCGCCATTTTGTATTTTAACTTGTTCGAATTGTTAGATATGCAAATGTTCGGCTGTAATATATTTTATTTGGTGGAGCGCTTTATTCAAAGGTCGACTTATATGTGATGGTGCTCCTCGCAGATTGAAATACTTTTTGAAGGCAAAGCGTGCTTGGAGATGCGGGAATCTGCATTGAGTCTGACAAAGCATCTGGCCCAAACAGCCCAACAAACCTTTGCTGATTTTGAAGAAGCCGTTGAAAAAGATGCAACAAAAACTGCTGTCCAAGATGGAACAGTGCATCCTCTAACCAGTTATGTTATAAATTATGTGAAGTTTCTGTTCGAGTAAGTCATCCTCTTCAATTATGGCTTTGGTATCTAGCAACAGAGGTGCATGATATATTATTTGATTGAGTGCTTCACATGCTTGTGACGGTATTGCAGCTATCAAACAATTCTATGCACAATCTGTTCATTTGTCGGGATCATTTATTTACCTGCGTATAACTGTCATTTGCAGAGTTACCCTATTATCACCTGTATATAGTAGTTTGTATCTCCAATCTTTGACTTTTCTTTCTTTACTGCTTTTTGTGTTTCATATTATTGTCAGACTTTGAAATAATATTCATATAAGCAGAATGTGCAAATTGTGACTGTACTTTGTGTCATAATTTTTAAATGAAAGTAGGAGCATGCCACTTGTAATTTTAATAACAGTGGTAGTAGAACTCCGGAAAACAGAGGGAGATGTAAAACCTTGCCTCCAAGAAAAGAAGAAGGAGAAATGGGAGATGAGAGTTCTCCTATTAAATGAACAGAATATACAAGCCAGGCCAAAGGAGCATGGGTACGGACATGAGAAACGAATAACATGATAAGGACGCGGATACGATCAACTTCATTTAGATTTTTAATATTATTTCATTTTATGTGAGCATAAACTTTACAACTAATTAATAATGAAAACAATACAGTGTTTTGTTGCTTTGGTGTAGTATGTCCATTCAGTGTCCATCGTGTGTCTAATGTGTGTCCAAATTCAGAAATTTATTTTGAATTTTTGACACATATGGGATGTGTCCGACACATGTTCAATGCATGTTGTGTTGTGTCCGTTTGTTTGATACATGTCAAATACTAACACGGCATGTTCATTGAAGTTCCGTGCTTCTTAGATCTAGCCAACTACATGCTTGTCGTGTTGGTCCGGGCCGAACATGAACCTCTAAGATTTAATAAGATTACAAGCACCACATACCTCTAGAATGATAGATTCAGTGCTCACCTTGTTTTACGTCAATACTTTTAGACTGAACAAGATTTCAGTCCATGTAGACGGATTTCCTCTGAAATTTCTTTTCATTTAATCCAATCCAAACTGCCCAGCAGCACTGTCTCCAAATATCTGTACTGAATGGATGCTTAAAATGTAGATGATCCGTCAATTTCTCCTCACCATTACCCAACAGAGCACATTTCCATCTTAAACCCAACATTCATGTTTTCCTTTGTGGGACTTCTTTTGGTAGAATAGCCACATGAGTACCTTTATCCTCAAAATAAAATGGACATCCCAAACTTGCTTCCATTTCTGAGTCATCAGGAGATACCTAGCTCCATAGTTTGAAGTGCGGTTGCATGTACCGGTACATGCGGCCGCACATGCTAATGTGCGCCCCCGGGCGCACCTCCCCCCCCCCCTATGCAGCGCATGTGCGCCCAAGTTCGAATTGAATTCGAACGGTCTTTTATTGTTCGAAGTCGGTGTAAAACCTCCCTTTGAGTTTGGATTGTCGTTCGAACGGTAATTCGAACGGCAACATACCATTCGAAAGCTGTTCGAACGCAATTGGAACGTTCTCTAGATGTTCCAACGGGGTTTTGAATTGGGGTTCGAATGACTGCCTTACTCTATGTGCGGCCCCATGTTCGGTACATGTGACCGCATATGCCATGTGCAAATCCCACCGCACATGCTGTCCGCACATAGTTTTGAACTATGCCTAGCTCTGTCACCACCCAACCAGCCATTGAATGACTTAACCCAAAAACCCTAGCCTCCACGTCACTCATCCTTCTCAGTCAGGATCCTGAACTAGCCCGTAAGTAACCACTCCAAAGCTTCATTCTCCACCAAGTTGTGTCTGAAACTCGGCCACCAAAAAGATTCCCTTCCCATCTGCGCAGCTTCACATAAATTAGAACTAGATTGTCTTTTGATGATTGAGTGATACACATCATAAACTCAGAACATCCAAACACCATGTATGGGCATGTCATAATAGTTTGTAATTGATTTCTGAATAATGAAAGAGATGAGTCTTTTCAAGTAATGAATTTCACAAGAGGAGAAGTTGGAAGAGGGAAAAAATTCCATAAGCAAGATGACATCTTCCAGGCTGAGCATATTTAATTGATTTTTCAGGGATATCTTGTAGGAAGACTACAACCTCAGTGTGATAAAATCTTGAGGCACCTCATATGAGGTCACCTTTTTTTTAAGGGGTAGGATGTTTTGACCTGTGTGTTCTATATCAAACCCTAAAGTGATTATGGCAATTGTAAGATAAAATTCTTGACATGGAACTTCCATAATATATGATGGTTTAGAATCTTATGTTTCAGTCTATGAAATCTAAATTATCTTGATTTTTTGTGTATACAGCTATCAGTCCACGCTAAAGCAGCTTTTTCTGGAGTTCGAAGACAATGGTGATCATGAAACAAATTCCAAATTTGCATCTGTAACGATGCGTATAATGCAAGTTCTCCAGGAGAATTTGGAGGGAAAATCTAAGCAATACAAGGACCCTGCTCTGAGTCACCTATTTCTTATGAATAATATAAACTACATTGTCAGATCTGTGCGCAAGTAAGAAGATGCATTCTCTGATGCTTTAGACTGGCAAAGAAAACCTTTGTATGACTGTTCGACTTTGCTGGTTTCAGGTCAGAAGCAAAGGATTTATTGGGGGATGATTGGGTGCAAAGGCACCGGAGGATTGTACAGAAACATGCACAACAGTACCAAAGAATTGCTTGGTCTAAGGTGCCATTCTATCTATTAAATTTAACATGCATAAAATTGCGATAGATGGTTTCTTTGTTTGCTTGTTCAGAGAAGGTGTTGAATTTCGATTTCCATATTTCCGTTTATCTTCCCATCTGTCCATTGTTTGGATGCATTTTCTTCTGTGATGGCCTTAATCCTTCCTGTCCTTTTTAACTAAACTCAGAAATTAGTCGAATTGAGTGCTTAGTTTTCTTTTAGTGAAACTACATGTGATAATGGTTTACTGATATATTCTTCTGCTGAACGAATCCCATGGGAGATGGTGCCATTTCTTAAGGGATATTTTCTTTTTCTCCTCACCTTATATGAATTATCTTAGATATCTGATGTGATTCCCTACAATTAACAGTTAAAAAAAAAAAATCAGCCCAGCTATGAAAAAATGTTATTTGTTACTCTTTCCTGAGAATTTATGCCCCTTTATCTATTTTGGCATGGCTTATTACCTCGTCGATCAAGTTAAATTTCTTAGAAAGTTTCGTCATCACCATCAAACACAAGCTTAAATTTTGAATTCAAAATTACTATCGGAAAGAACATGACTTTTATAATCATACCAAAACACCTGACCTGACCATCTTTAGAAAATAAAACCATCCCCTGGAAAAGGAAAATTTCACAGTTGTAAATTTGTTTCCTGCTCCTGTTTTTTGACAGATTCTGCAGTGCCTGAATAGTCAAACTCTGACATCATCGATCGGAAGCAGCGTCACCTCCAGTGATGGTGGAAGCAGCAACAGTGGAGCCTCGAAAGCAGCAGTTAAAGAGAGGTTGGTTTCCCTGCCTTGTTAACAAATACTCCAAATTATTGATGAATTGACATATTAAGTGCACACTTTTCATTAAATGTTCAATTCTGTATAAATCATGTCTCATTAACAATATATGTATTATTCAATAATTCACATATTAAATGAATTAAATATGTATTATTTGCATAATACATATTTTACTTGTGCAATAGAATTAAAACCAAAAAAAGAAAAAATTGCTCGAGTAGGCATTGATGTGCTAGTTTTATTGTTAATTTTTATTATTTTAACTAAATTCAAATATTATAACCGAAATTCTGATTTGATGTTAATACATCATTAAGAATCATGGATTTGATATAATAATGGTGATTTAACGTCTCAGGTATTTTTTTTAATTTTCAAACAAGTATTTTCCAAACTTAACCCGAATAGAATTTCGAACATTTATTCTTGCCCAATTATTCAGGAGTTCCAAACTGGTGACAAGGGTTCACTGCACCGGTCAGTTTTTAAGCTCTCACCACATCATACGATACTCTTAACCAAACCACGTCTTCTTGCGCTCAGGTTCAGGTCATTCAACATGCAATTTGAAGAGCTCCATCAAAGACAGTCGCAATGGACGGTTCCTGAGGCCGAATTGCGGGATACCCTGAAACTAAAGGTCGCTGAAATTCTTATTCCCGCGTACCGGAGCTTCTACAAACGGTTTTCGTATGTCTCTCACATCATAATTTTGTGATATTCCATGCACGTGATTATTTTATCTTGCATTTTCTAATCACCAGCTTTGTGAACGTTTTCTTCAGGCCTATGATTGATAATGGCAAGAACCATCAGAGGTACATCAAATACACCGCCGATGATCTGGAAAGAATCCTAAATGATTTTTTTGAGGGGAAGAGCTTGAACGAACCCAGGCATTAACCAACCAGTAAGATACTTGTTCTTCATTTATGATTCTTTTAATTTGTGGATGTCATCGCCGTTTATATATATATATATAGAGGGTCGATTAGGTGCGGCGAACGGCAGGTGCGGCGTCGATCGTGGGCCGTCGATCACGGGTCCATCGCATCGGACGGTCGGGTGCATCGCATCGCATAGTGAATCGATT
Organism: Acorus calamus; assembly: GCA_030737845.1. Lineage (NCBI taxonomy): Eukaryota > Viridiplantae > Streptophyta > Magnoliopsida > Acorales > Acoraceae > Acorus > Acorus calamus. Next base: position 8,640,648 of record CM060876.1, on the reverse strand, counting down.
AGGTGCGGTTTGCGGTCGGTGCGGTGCGCGACATGGGCCGTCTGATCGCGGGTCCATCGCATCCAACGGTCGACGTGAATCGCACCCGACCGTCCGATGCGATGGACCCGTGATCGACGGCCCGTGATCGCGCACCGCACCGACCGTAAATCGCACGTAATCGCGACTATATATATATATATATATATATATATATATATATAGTCGGATGATAATATGCGGGACGTGCGGTCGTGCGGGAACGACGTCGTTCGTCCGATCGCGGGTCCATCGCATCCAACGGTCGAGATGAATCGCCCCCGACCGTCCGATGCGATGGACCCGCGATGGACCCGTGATCGACGGCCGTGGTCGTTCGCGCACGACCGCACGTCGCGCACCGTATCATTCCTCATATATATATATCGCACCCGATCGTTCGATGCGTTGGATCCGTGATCGACGGCCCGTGATCGCTGCCGCACCCGACATTCGCCGCACCTAATCGGTTCCTATATATATATATATATATATATCAATGTTTAGGATCTTGTTTTCTTTCCATGTTAATAGTTTTGTTTGTATAATGAATATGCATTGAAAAAAATAAAGTGTAGGGAATGTAAGAAGATGAAAATGATATACGGATTGTTGCTCTCCACTCTTTTTTTCTTGCCATAGTGGTTGTTCAGGTTTTTTCCCCCTGTATAACAAAATAAAAAAAATCATTCTGAAAATGATCATTCAATAATGTTTTAGGCATTTTAAAAAAATTAATCATACAAAAATGAAAAAAAATCGTTTTATACCTTTTGTTTGCAATCATATACATTTATATGGGATTATTTACTTTCAAATAAGTGCACATGATCTGGAGGCGTTTTTTAAGGAAATGTGTATCAAAGCTCTACAAAAATATTCTTTTGCAAAACTAATTATTAATTATTTTTTTTGAAAGAATATATTTTTTTTTGACAACACGACATTAATTGTGTGTATATGTGTAACTTTAAAATCCAAAAATGCCATGGGTAACAGCTTAATGTTATATTTAATTTAAATAAAATTTGATTTATTGAAATTAATTTAAAAGAATAATTACATAATACAGAAGAATTTGAGGTATTTAATTTGTGGGAGAAAAAAGAAATTGTGAATTATCACAAGTGGACACTTGTCACAGGAAACACTCGTTGAGCTCTGATGGGCTCCATGATGCGCAATGACTGGTGGCCCATTATGAGTAGGATGGAACTTATGAGCTAGATTTCGAACTACCTACGTTACACTGGTTTCTGAATGAGCGCAGTTACATGCAGTCCATGCTCCATCTGCATCCATGGCTTACATACTTCTTTAGGTCTTTAATTTTTTTGTTTTTTTTGTTTTTTATAAATGGATCCATCAATTTGAAATGAGGTGATATACCCTTTTCAGATGAGATGTACTATTTAAAATAAAAAAATGAAAATATACGTGACCATTTATTGGACTGTTTGGAGGACTGCCTCTAATATTATTATTTCTGAATTTACTAGTTGGCAAAAGTTCATCTACGTATATATTGAGGCCGGGAGAACAATGGGTGACCTATGAACTGTTCTAACAGAATATATGAGGATCTGATGTTGTGGAAGCTAGTTAGTTGTTTTATTTTTGGGTAATTTTTTTATTAGTCAAATATTTTCTGATTAGATATCTTAATTTTGACCGTCCAAATAAAAGAAATTTTCTTTTTTTATTAGTCAAATATTTTCTGATTAGATATCTTAATTTTGACCGTCCAAATAAAAGAAATTTTCTTCAAGTAATATTAGGAAATGACCACATTGGACATTTAATAGAAAATATTTAGAAAACCAAAACCAAAAACCCTGGCCCAACATTTAGAGAAATTTGACTATAAATAGAGGGGGTCTAAAGCATTTCTACAACATCATCAATCACTCGTAATCACCCATTCAATTCCCACTTGAATTCACACATTCCCTAGCCCACACTACCACTCCAAATCCCTTCAGAGAGAGTGAGAGAGAAACTCATTCCCTATTGAAATCCACTCTCTAAATCCACTCTATAAAATCCAGGTTAAACCAAGTTTAACCTTTGCCCAAAACAAATCCCATTTCCTATCCAGGTTCTGCCCAAATTAAATTAGATCCCAGGCGGTTAAACCCCACCAGCCGCCCCATACCCGACGGCTAATTACCACTAGCCAACCCCTACCTACACCCCACTTGAATCAAGTCTCATCTAGTCATTTTCCGAAGCAGAATAAGATACCTGTTTTTCACCTCTGCATACGGTATATCCGTGTCCCAGAGCGGAGACCCTACAACTCCCCCATGAAGACGATCAAATTCACCCCCAACTTTTTCCTGCTTTTTAAGAAAGCAGGTGGCGATCACACACACCCCTGAATCCTCCTGAGTCGCTGTCGGGCGCCTCAGCCAGGTACGAAAAACCCCCACCACCCTTCCGAGAGAAGATCCGATCAAGCCTACCAAGGTGCGCACCGGATCCGAATCCCCAAAGAACCCCTACACACGCCAACATCAAAAAGGGTAGAAGGAGGCCGACCCCTCCCGAAATCCGATACCCACAAGTAGACGGTAAGGCTCGAACCCAAATTTTCTCACTAAAGAGGGGCATCTCTCTCGTTCTACCAAGAGGAGGTTCGGTAGCTCATTCTACAAAGAAAAGGTTCAGTAGCTCGTTACTGTTAAAGCTTGAGATTTAAGGATGAACTCACACAAATTGGTTAAATATCACTTTGACTAAATTTGGATGTCTCGGCCGGATGCATGATACACCTATATCACTTGCTAGGCTATAAATCAAATAACTCATGGTTGATACAAATCTGTTTTTGATCTAGTTTTCTAAGTGAGAGTTCTTTGATCTTCAAGAGATGTGTTTTCTGACATCCATTGAATCATTTTAAACATGCATTACACCAGTGTCCCAGTTTAGGAGTTCTTCCGCGATTTCTCTTCCTTGTTCGGTGCAATGTCAATCCATCCAACGAAGACATGTCTCATTATTCGAGTTCGAATATTTTTTGTTCTGTAGTTTCATGTATTAATTAATATATATTATATATTTTCTCTATTCATAAGTTATCTGGTTTTGGACCACACAAGTGGAGCCATTTTGTTTGATGACTACAAATACAATATTTTCGGGCTCATCATGAAACTCCCACATGATTGTCTAGCCGCCTACATTAGTGTCTACAATCAGTGCTGGCGTATAATAATTCATTGTAAAGGAAATATATGATTGGAAATATGTTATACTCAAATAATTTTTTAGACATTTTTGCAATGTGAACATATTTTAAACTTGGGTTGACTCTGGTCAAAGGTATGCGAAATAGTAGGCCAATTGCTAAAGCGTCCCCCATATGTGTACTCACAGTTTTGTTTTTCCCTGAACAGCAGCATAATGTTTTGATATAAAATACTATTTTTTGGATTAGGATGCCTTGGAGTGGGTCTAGGGGGTCGCCTAGGATTCGCCTTTGTGTGTGATTATTTTAGTGGCTTCTCATTGTAGTTTGTTTTTAATTAATTAGTGGCCGACCTAATTTGAGTAGGTCTTTTATACACCTTGTCTCTTTTTAACCCAATTTTTGTCTCGAGATCATATGTAGTTAGTTTGAGGTCATACAGTAAAGAAGAAATTATAGAATAAAATAATGAGAATCCTTGTATTGCACTTAGGGTTCAATCCTTTTATATACAAATACACATATGATTACACGTGTAATACACTATGACATAACACATATAATTTAATAGCCCCCCTCAAACTCATGGTGAATCATACAAGGTGAGTTTGTAAATGAGGAACTGAAATCAAGGAACTGGATGTGACTTCGTAAAGAAATCAGTAAGTTGCTCTGCATAGGAAATATGCGGATGCGATACTGTCTTTGCAAGGTAGTACTAACGAACGCAGTGACAGTCGATCTCAATGTGTTTGGTCATTTCGTGAAAGACCGGATTGCTGGCTATTTGAATAGCAAACCAGTTATCAAAATAAAGAGTAGTATGACCAGTCATAGTGACTCCTAAGTCCATCAAGAGACGTCTAAGATGAACAATCTTCTTAGTGGTAATAGCCATCGCGCGCTCGGGCAGGGCGCTCGGACAGGCGCAGCAGGGCCAGGGGCGCGCTCGGGCAGGGCGCTCGGGCAGGGTGCGACAGGGCAGGGCGGCGCGAGTAGCGGCAGGGCGGCGTGCGTCAGCGGCAGGGGCACGACGGTGACGGCGATGACGACGACGGATGACGGCAACGTTGACGGCAACGTTGACGGCAACGACGACAGCGGTGATGAAGGATTAAAAAAAAGAAGGGTTTTTGAGGTGGTGGCTCTGATACCATGTTAGAATAAAATAATGAGAATCCTTGTATTGCACTTAAGGTTCAATCCCTTTATATACAAGTACATATAGGATTATACGTGTAATACACTATGACATAACACATATAATTTAACAATCATATAAATGTATATAACCTCAACCAATGGTCCATTGAAAAAAAATACCTCAAACAAAAGGGACATCACTAAAAGTTAGGCTATCTTAAACAACGGAGGTAAAGCTAAAAGTTGAGTTAAAATCAAAGTGAATGTAACATTTTTCAGTTTGATTAATCAAAGTGAATTGAAGATGCAAGAGGCAAACTATGTTTTGGTTAGCCGGTTGGCACCTGCCTCTGAAAAAAATAAGAGAATCAAATCATACTTTGCCAAATGTGTACAAGGGGCACCAATTTTCATTTGACATGTATCTTCATGAAAATAAAGCACGCCACTTCAATAAACTGTATAAACCTACATAACAAAAATGAACATTATATATTTTATCTAATAAAATAACATGTATCAAGGATCACGTGTAACTACGTATAAAAAATAAAACACAATTCAAAAAGGTGCGGGAGTGATGGGGATAGAGTTAGGTAGTGCATCATAATAATGAAGGTTGAGAGAAAGTGATAGAACTCTCCATAAGCCCACATAAAACCAGAATTGGCTCTTTCCAAGTCAAAAGGCTGAGGTAATGAAAGAAACATATTCAGATTTTGACATCACACCCACCGCATATACATTACTTCTTAAAAAAAGAACAAAAAAAATCAGTAGAGTGAAATCAAATCATCATCAACAAATAGGCCACTTTCTCTCCAACAAATTTTTTTTTTTAAATTTCTTTCCACTTTATATATAATGGTTTGTTTGGGAGGTTCTATGGATGCTTTCTTTCAATCGTATGTGTGGTCGCGTTTTGGGAATTCATGGTGTTTTGGATGGGGAAGATGTGTTCATTAGTCTTTTGGGAATACGCATAGGATAAGGTTTTGTCTCAACTTGAACTCGTTTAGATTAATCTCAATATGATTGATCCAAAATAAATTTGAATGATTAAATTGATCAAATTTAATTTACTTTACACTATGAATATAAATAATATTTATTAACTAAAAAAATAAATATACGTAATCAAATGAATTGAATGCATGCCTTGCATGAATTTAGTTCACATAGTTATTTGGGTAGGCCAGGTTTAAGTTCAACAATTTTCCGCTCAAATTACTATTCCAATTTGTATATTTGTGAAGAAGATTTGAAAATCGTGATAATTGCATGGATAACTATCTGAATAGAGTAACTCGTTCTCCTGGCCTGCCCAAAGCAGCTAGCCTGTGGATAGGCATAGAATGTTTTAATTTCTATATTAGTTTATCTTTGAGATATATATCTATATTAGTATTTGATTGTCTTAATAAAGTTAGATCAGATGTAGATTAAATGTGAGCAATTACACTAATAGAGAATTTGAAAGAAAAGAAAAAAGCATTGAAGTATTTTGGCCTTCAAGGAAAGAGAGGAGGGAGGTTATTTAAATTTAAGGGTATTGATGCAAGATAAGTAATATAATTTTATTACGATATATATAAATTATATTACTATGACATATTTAGGAATATATTACTTAGTATTGACATATATTTATGCACTACTTTTGGTTCATAGATAACTTATCCTGATATAAAATAGTTATATATCCATGATGGCTTTTTGTTTAGCAATTTGGATAAATTTTTATCTTTTTTATTTGTCTTATTAAAATATAGTTATAATTTTATTAAAAAAATTTATTCAATCTCTTCCTTATACATAGTAAGACAAGATATATTCTAGTGTATCAAAACATAACAAACATATTTGTTTGAGAAATTAAACATATTTTCTTTGTGAAACAAACGGCAACCAATCTTCTTTTTCGGACAACCACCACCACCCAAACCACCCACCTCTGTACTATTTGAGTATATTCTGACTCAAAGTGTATACTTTGATAAACATGGATTGGGAGTCAGCTGGGACCCAAAATTTATATGACACGTGACAACAGTCCTGTTGCCCACAATCCACATCCACTTAAATGACACTATTCGTAGATGGCTTAAAATAGTTTAAGTTCATCTATGTAGTTTTTCCACGTAATCTCAATTAAAATGATTTGATTCCTACTAAAAGTAACTTTTTATTAGCAAAAAGGGATACATCCACCCACTATTTTCATTTTTTTAATGGGAAAATGACTAAACAAGTCTTCCAAAAGTTAGAAATATCAAAATCAACCATTTTTAAAAATTATATCTAAAAAAGTCTCATTTTACAATTTTGAAAACATAAAAAACTAATTTACTCTTATGTGATTAGATCCTTAATACATTCTATATCTCTTAACTTTGTTAAAATATTTCATCCTCTTAATTTTATTAATATATTTCACACATTTTCATATAGATCAATTTTTTTATTGTAAATTCTTTGTGATTAGGTGGATTTTGTGAAATATGTATCAATATGATTTGAGTTATGATGAACTCCATTAAATGTTGGTATTTTTTTAAAACAATGGATATATACTAATGATATCATAAAAATATGTAAATAGCCAAAAAATAAAAAATGTGAATAAAGATATAAAATACTAAAATATCATCTGCTGCATTGTGGCACAACACATATTTAGATTACATATTATGATTATACACAACGAAAAGTGATAAATAATATCATATAAGATATATATAAGAAACACACAGTATAATATATAATAACAAAATCTGATTGATTTTTATAGAGATATTGTTGTTTTGTAGGAAAAATAAGTTTTTAGTGTGAAATAAAGAAGGATATTATAGATTTAATTATATAAGGGCAGATTAGTCTTTTGTGTTTTTAAAACTGTGAAATGAGATTTTTTTAGATATAATTTTAAAAAATGACTGATTTGGGTATTTCAAACTCTTATGAGACTTTTTTGATCATTTTTATTAAATATATATATTTGTTTAACGAAATACGTACTATTATAAAAATAAAATACAATATGAATGAAAAATAAATAAAAACAAACTAATTAAACTCTACTCTGAAGTCTGAAGCCGCCCCTTTTTTATAACACACCTTCCTCTACATTTCTCTCACTATCGCACACAAACTCTCTCTCTCTCTCTCCTCCATGTCTACCATCTGATCACATACCAACGGTGGACAAAAAGAAAAAGAGAAGAAGAAGATGACAATCTATGACTGCAAAACGCATGGGCAATGCCGCTGCAGGCGGAAGAGGCTGTACCTTCGGATCCTGAAAGCGATCCTAGCCTTCATTTTGTTGGTCCTCCTTATCATCCTCATAGTGTGGCTCGTCCTCCGCCCCACCAAACCCAAGTTCTATCTCTCCGACGCCACGGTCATCTCCTTCAACCTCACCTCCACCTCCTCCCCTACCTGCCTCCTCTCCTCCTCCATCCAGGTCTCCATCACCTCCCGCAACCCCAACGACCGCATCGGCGTCCGATACGACAAACTCGACGTCTTCGCCACCTACAGGTACGCTACATACACATACATGTTTCTGTTCGTCGATCTGTACGTGTGGGCGCACATTTTAGGGCTCCTTTGGAATTCATTGTCAAATGGAATTTTATTTTTGATAAAATCAGTTTTTTAATTTAATGATTTTGAAGGCGCACTTTTGAATTTAAGCTTTGATTTTTATGTTATAAAAGTTTAACAAAATAGCTTTTATAAAAAAATGATTTGAGAGTGACTTTTGCATAATAATACTTATTTTAAATATGTTTATGTTCGACGAATTATACGTTTAATATTTTTAGAATAATGGTGGTTTATGTTTGAAATTAACCCATTATCAAATCAATGTTTCTTTAGTAAATCAGTTTTAGATAATAGGCTTTAATGGATATTTATGAACTTTATGTGTTAAAATTCAACAAAAACAACTTTTATATACAAAATTGGTTCCATAGCTTTTTAAAATTGATTATTTAATCAATTTAGAACATAAATTGTTTTTTGAAAATTTATTTTAAATGGGATCATCGCGTTTTTTATAATTTTAAAAACTATTTTTAATTGTTGCTGTTTAACACCACTAAATGTTCTTCTCTTCATACTAGTGACATTTAAGGTTAGTTTGGATGATACAATGTGTTTGGATTCACATTTGAGAAACTTTGTGTTTTTTTTTAAAATAAAAAACCAATCAAACGCGGATCCTAACATGCTTTAATAAATTGAATATTTAATTGATACTACATCACATAATAAAAAATCTGTTTCTTTTTAAGATTGGTACCCCTAGAAAAGAGATGCTAGGTTACTTTTTTCAAAAGATCGGTTCACACTAAAAAATTATATCGTACACGAACTTTGTGACTGTAACTCCAGGTATCAGCAGATCACGCTGTCGACGGCACTCCCACCGACGTACCAGGGCCACAACGACATCACAACGTGGTCCCCCTTCGTCTACGGCCCCTCCGTCCCCCTCCCGCCCTACCTCTCCAACGCTCTGGTCCAGGACGAGAACGCCGGCGCCCTCATGATCCATGTCAAGATCGATGGACGGCTCAGATGGAAAGTTGGGACGTGGACCTCCGGCCACTACCACATCCACGTCAGATGCCCGGCGATCCTCTCGGTCAACGGCGGGTGGAGCTCCGTCAGGTTCATGAAGGTCACCACCTGTAACGTTGACATTGACATTTGAGGTATTTAGAGTCGTAAAAAAAAAGTGGTTTTTGTTGATAGTTGTTTTGTTGGGGGATCAAAATGTAAAAATGTTTTTTTTTTTTTTTTTGGGTTGTTGGTTGCTTGGATTAGAAAATAAGAAACGAAAAGTTCAAGCGATTTCTTGGATCATGTGTTGCCTTTTGCTTTCCCTTCATTTTTATTTTATAAAAGTAAATGTTAGTTAGAGCTCTATTTTTTGGTCCGGGTCCAGTCGGCCTTATATATACTGAGAATCATCGATTAGAACTACACAATCTATTATCGAATTACACAGTCTATAAACTAATATGTACAATCAATTGTTAAATACAATGTCATTTTCTGTGTAATTCGATTAAAAATTGTGTAGTTTGATTCATAAGCTGTGCAGTTGGATACTGATGATACCATGCATGACTGAATTCATTCTCTCTTTTTCTCAGCACTAATTTAAATCTACACGTTATTTAATTTTTAATCTTTTTTTATTGTTTTATAAAATACAATTTGAACGGTTGAATCAATCGATTTCTTGGATCATGTGTTCATTTTTAAAAATATTTTTTTACTGTACACGTATAAAACAAGAGAAATTGTAGGTTGATTATGATATGTAGATTTTTTCCCTTTACCGATGGTTCAATACCGAGACCGAACTTTTTATTGAGAGTAGTTGAACAGAGTTAAAATAAAACTTGTATTTATTGTGATATGTTCACATATGGTGAATATATATAAGGGTTTTTCATTTTTTTAGTCTCTGTAAATTATATGACTCAGTGATCGATCATTCACTTCTTCATATTTCAGTTTAAGTCCCTAGATTTTAAGGGTATGTTTTTTATTGGTCTCTGAGAGAGATTTATCTCTAAATTATTTGGTTTTCTTTTTAGTCACTGGGAGAAACTAAAATGAACACATCCTTTAAATCTAGGGACTTAAACCGAAATATGAAGAAGTTAATGATCAATTACTAAATTATATAGTTTATGGGGGTTTAAAAATAAAAAAAATTTATATATATTTAATGAAAAGAGTGAAATTCAATTTTTTAACGGTTGACCTTCTTATTCCTCAAAATAAAATTTTAGATGCTTAATTTTACGTGGATTTTTTCAATTTAGTTTTAGAATTCTATTTTATGTATTAAATGTGAAAAAATAGATTTATACAAATATTTTTTTAAGGAAGCGATAGACAGCCTTAGAGTCCATTTGATAACACAATTGCGGAGTGATTCTGCTTTTTAATTAAGCAGAAAGCTCAAACGTATTACTAAACAGGTTTCAAAAAATAATTTTAATTAAATAGTTACTTATAGTTTTTAATGCACAAAATTTATTTTTTAAAAAGCGTAGAAAATACGCTTTACATGAATCAAAGCCTATTTAAATCATTTTATTTAAAATCTTATTTTTCAATGTGTTTTCAAATAGAAGTTTAATTTTTTTCAAATAAAGAAAACATTCAAATAAAAATGCAAAAGCACCCGGGGCACGAAATTAGAAGAGGTTGTTGGGATTATGTCTCGATCCGGTGTATCGCATCGGATGGTCATGATGAAACCATATTAAGTTGAGCATCTAATGAGTAGAATATTATTTAAGATTTGATCTTAATTAATATTTAAAGAGAATCTCCTAAAATAGGAAACAATATTTATTTGTTAATTAGGAGAGTGAATATCTCCTAATTAATGTGAACAATATTTGTTTGTTAATTAGGAAAGTAAATATCTCCTAATTAATGGAAACAATATTTGTTTGTTAATTGGGAGATTACTTAGGGAGGAAGTTATTTATTTCTATAAATATCTTCTAGGGTTTTATGGCAAGACATGGCAATGTATACAATGTAGAGATCCTAAGGGAAGGTTGAGAGATTCTAAGAGAGGGTAACTCCATGGGAGAGTTTGTGAGTCTCTTAATGTATCTCAACTATCAAAGTGGATTCTCTGTTTTTTGCCCCGTGGATGTAGGCTTAGGCCGAACCACGTATATCTTGTCTTCTTCGTGTGATGTGATGTTACGTTCTTGTGTTCGATCTCGTGTTTGTTGGTGGCTTCCGCGATCACCTTCCCAACAGAGGTTAGTTGAGAATGATTTTATGAAAAACTGATTAAAATAATTTTTTAATAAAAACAATTTATAAAAAATTGATTTCGAATGACACTGGTTTACCGGTGACTGATAGGGTTTGAAGTACATGTGAACTGGCTCATTTTGTAAATTATTCCTTGAATTTGTCCCGTGTAGTCATAAGTCAAACAACAGTACTGAAGAGTGTTAATTATCTATGGAGAGTAGTTAATTATTATTCTCTACTGATGATAGGTTTGTCATCAATTCAATGCTTCCACAAATCCACTAGGCACTAGGTCACATTCATCGTTTGATAATAAATAACTAAAGATTCTTGCATTGTACTAATAGAGTGCTTATTCAATGACCCAAATTTTAACTAAGCTCATTTTTAATAAATGAAAATATGACGACATATCATTCTATAAAAAAAAATGACATGTCATGATCATGAGTTATGAGTTGTCCAAAATTTTTATCAAAATATGGGTTAACGAATCTTTTCCGTGCTGATACGATACTATAATTAATTAATCAACTTTGTGTCATAAGTTTATAACATACTTTATAGTGTTATATCAAGTCTAAATTAATAAATAATTAAGTGATACATTGATAGCAGATTTTTTTTTTTTGGTAAAAAAAGCACTTTGTTGGGCTTATATTACTATAATTTTAAAAAGACTGTATTTACATTATGTGTATAGAAGGCAATCTATCAACTATAGCCTCTCTAACGCACTGTTTCAAAGATGAAAAAACAGGCTGAATACATCGGCGTACATAGGTATCTTGTACTCCAATAGTTTGTATATTTACTTGATCTTCCGCTGCTGCCCGAGCTGTATGGAAAAACAGGCTGAAAAAGTTGAGTGTTATCATTGGGAAGGTTTTTGGTGTCATACCACAAATTATTGCTTCTACATGAGAGATTGAGAGTTAATTGGCACATCTCACACGTCTCTTCCACTTGCACCGCCAGCTTTAAATTGTAAACATATGTTTGGTGGTCCATTTAATTAATATGAGCAGTTGAATGAATTATTTGGTAGGCGTTAGCTTAGACTTTGTGCAACCATTCAATGAACTGATTCAAAAGTAAACAAATTAAAATTTAAAATTATTTTGTCTCTATCATTCATTTTTAGGAGGTATTTATTTTTGTTAACAAAATGTCCTGGAGTCTCTAAAAACTTCCTTGTTTATTCCCTACATTTGGAGAGAAATGAGTTATCTATGCATGGTAGGGAGCAATTTTTTTTTCCACTCTAAAAGCCATCCCATTTTTTCCCTATCAATATTTGAAATGACCACATATCATATGTCATATCTACAAATTACAAAATATTCAAACATTAACGGAACAAAAACACAATCTAAAATTATCAAATATAAACTTGGAATTATCACAAAATTATCAATCCCTGAACAAAAATTATCACAACTCTTCCAACTCCCAAATTTCCCAACCCCTCTTCCACGATGAACCCAACCATTCACCCAAACTAATTCATCCATTTCACAAACACAACCGAGCAGCATCATCTCCAAAGATAACAAAAACGAGAGTTAAAACAATGTTAATTTGAGAGAGGTTTTCTTGTAACAATGAGAGATCAAGCAAAAACATGTGTGAGAGGGATTTCTTTTAATAGGAAGAGAGATCAAACAAAAAACCTGTGTGTGAGAGAGATTTCTTGTAATAGAGAAAGAGAGATTCAACAAAAAAAAAAAAGCAATGAAGGAAGAGGCAATATTGTCTTTTTTGTTTAGTTTAGTTTTTTTTTTTTTTTTATGTAGGGAATGTTACTATGTGGCTCCCCTACCCATAAGGAACCTGGTAACGAAAAATTTAGTGAGGGAGCCTCTTAGGGAGACTTTTGGACTTAAAAAAAAAAAAATTTGGCTCCCTATGATGGAGAATAAATGATGTGGGGAGGCTTTTAGAGATGCTCTTAATCCACAATTATTTGACATTGTAAACTTATCATCACAGCTAGGGTTTATGCGGAATACCTCTTTAAGCCCTTCACATAATCACAAAATGTTCTTCCTTGGATTACAAGCCCCTCAATTCTCCAATATTCTTCTTCCTCAATAAAGACAAGACTACAATATCTGTTATATCCACCCTTTAAATTCAAAGTCCCTGAGATGGTAGCCTTAAAGAGATTGAATTCAGATTGAGATTGAGAGAAGGAGAGTTGATTCACTTGTCATCTTTTGGGAAAGACGCGAAGAGCGAGTTGCGATTACTATTGTAACCGACAAGTCTCTACGGTTACTGTAACTAACAATGGGGTGGTTTCGTAATCGTCTCATCTCACTCATTTCTCTCCTCTTTTTTCATTGTTGATGGGATATTAATTGGGTCAATCCGATCCAATATCCAACACACATAATGTTTATGTTTTTTTTTGTTTTTTTTTATTTTTATATCTTAGTCCATGTTTGATTGTGTTTTTAGTTGTTCTAGAATAGATAACTATTCCAGTAAAAATAGTCATACTAGTAGAAGGAGCCATATATTATCCGGTTTATAAGTTTTTAGATATTTTATTGGAAAGCTGTAATATTGAAGTTTTTATTATTTGGTTCATTGGTTGGTCATGTGGATAAAGATTTAAAAAATATTACAAATGACTTGACATGTCGATCTGTAGGCGCCAAATTTTCTGATTACAGGAAATGGGCCGGATAACCAAGCCCATTCAATCCAGACCAATCGAGCGACGGTCCTCCAGGCCCAAGCCCAACTCGACGAACGTCCTCGACCCGATAACACCATGGCTCAACCAGTCCCGAACATAAACGGACCCGGCCCGGGGACCCGAGGTTGACCAAGTCAGTATCAAATTCATTCAATGGCTAAGGTAATCCAAACGAATCTTAAGCAAATATAGGTCATTATAGACAGTGATTATCTATTAATAATCAATAATATTAAAACAGATTACAGGATCAGGTCATTATTGACTCTATCCATCAAATCCCTATTAAATATGGATCTTCATTATGGAATATGTCTAACAATATTATCTATTAATTCCTCATTAATGGCTAGATGATATCTCGGCCGTCCGATGCAATGAGGAAGATGATAAACCCTAATTCCATCTCCCCACTATAAATAGGGGGCAATGACAGACTAACAGGTATGCACAATTTCTTTTCAAAGATTATTTTTCGGCCATTATACTGACTTAAGCGTCGGAGGGTCTTCCATAGGACCCCCACCTCCCAGTGTGATCGATATTTAGAGGCTGCTGACCGGTGGGACGAGGACAACCTTGGGCGGAGGAGAACGGGAGTGGCCGAGTTCGATTACCCAAACCCGGTACACAGGATTTTTGCCCCTCCATGATCCATTTTATATCAGTGTAATAGAATGAATAAAATAATACAATTTGAGAGAAAACCTACAATACCATTTTTATTTGAACCTTGAATTTTTTTGGGAAAAATTAATTAGGGGTTCTCAAAGTCATCCCCAAATTATTTTTAGGTACTTGGTTTGTTTTGAGTTTTTTCCGGCTCCCTATATCTCAATCTCATTATTTTTAGGTCAAACTTATACCAATATGTTAGATACCTTTTTTTTACTTTTGAAAATGCCATTTCAACAATCACATTACCCAACCCATCCTCTCTCTCAAACATCTCCTTCAACCTCTTAAATCATGATTTTTCACTCACTCTCTCTCTCTCTCTCTCAAAAACCCTCCCCAATCCCCCCGTCTCTCCTCCCTCCCTCCCTCCCTCCCTCCCCGCGTCTCTCCCTCTCCCCTCCCCGCAACGAACAACATTTGGAGGCGATCAACATTTAGAATCTCTCCCCACGGTCTCTCCCCCCTCCCTCCCCTAGAGGCGATCAACATTTCTATTCTCTCCCCCGTTTGTTTCAAAAGAACCACCCTCAGGTGTCCTCATGGATCTACCATTCCATCAATCTACGGTATTTTATGGTCAATCTATTAGTAAGATTATGTGAATATTTATTTTGTGAAATGAGTTTTGTGGTATTCTATAAATGTTTGTTCGATGAAATCTAGAAGTTAAATATTATACAGTGCACTCAGATCAAATAACATTGTACCCAATGTTGTTTAATAATTATAATACATTGTTCATCATGTTCGTTGTTTGATTATTATAATATAATGAACATAATAACTTTTAATCTATGAATACATACATAGTGCACACAAAATCAACACACATATAATTTTACAAATGTTATTGTTTGACATTTAAAAGATATATATAGTGTATTTAACATTAATAGTGTACATAATGCATTTAATATTGTATGTGGATTGAATACAATATTCATTTTTGTAAAATATTTGAGTTTATCCGTAGAATATTTCATGGCAGTTTGTTTCTACAATGAAAAAGCGTATTTAATAAGGGTGCGGATATCCGCACCCCGTGTTTTTAGAAACCCACTGTAACTTTTCGGTATTTTTCGGCCTTATATATTTATTTTAAATATATAATGGAAATTTTAAAATTTGATTTTTTATATTTCATTTTTCAGATTTGGCGGTGGGCCCAAATGGGTCCAATTTGATTTATAATTATGATAATTATAGATTGATGTTGAAATAATTATTTTATATTTTTCTGTAGATCTTTATAGTGTTAAGATACTTTGGTTGAAATTTGGTGAGATTTAGAGTTCGGAAAATTTGATTTTTAGGCTTAGTGTCAAGTTATTGGGCCTAGGGATCTAGTTGCGAATCCAGAATACATTTTTATAGCCTTCTGGGACTTTTCTGTAAATCGGATAGGGATCTGTTTATAAATCGGATATGGACGTCATTGTAAACTGGAAACACTTCAGGGGTCGTTTTGTAATTTCGGTAAACCCCTTTAAATAACATGTTTGGGTTAGGGTTTTTCATCCAAATCTCAGAATTTATGAAAGGTTGTGATGACCTAACCCTAGATGGAGATGGTGGGTGGTGTAACCGGATCTAAGGTGAGATATCATTCCCTATTGATTTTGTTAGTTTTAATTTATTTTTGTTAGGATATGATTACGTCAAGTAATTGTTTGGGGAAGAAGTTTGATGGATTAGGGTTAGGGTTTGATTGATTTAATTTAGTGATTATTTGATTTGATTTTTATGGATCTCAAAGGAATTCTTAAGATCAAATTAGATTTATTAGTTTTGGGGATTTAATGGCCATTTTCGGGTTGATTTTATGCTTGGACGTAAATCGTGTTTTTGACTATGATAGAGTCATTTCTGGAAAAAATGTATTTGACAAACAGAAATAGGGTTTGAAAAGAGCTTTCCAACGAATCATTAATCGTCCAATTCGGAGTTATGGATAGAAAGTTATGGTTTTTGAAAGATTTCTGTGCAGTTTATTGAAATTCAAATATTTAGCTTGATGACCAAGTTTGATGAATGTTAGAGATTTAGATGATCCCAAATTTGATGTTTAATGAAGTATAGTTTGTTTTGCGGGTTTTGATGATTTTATTAATCTTGAGAACTTAAATAAAATCTTAAATCGATAATTTGGTTTAGTGGTATCAATGAATATTGATTGGATATTGTTGTTATTTGGATGTAAATTGATTGGATTTGAGTTACTCGATCATGGAATTATAGTTGAGCCTTATTGGATTTGTCCAAATATTTATTCGAGGATTGATCAATCATATGGGTCTTATGGAATAAATGGATATTGATTATCGGATCGGATCATTGTAAGTATATGAGTATTCTAATATTTATTCGAAGTTGGGATTTTCATTAAGACTTTAAAGTGAGTTGTTGATTATAGGTCTATAAGATATCGGCTTTTGGGATTATTGGGCATAATGCTGTTATAAGTTAGTTGTCAGTTGTTTGGGTCGTGATTGATTATTTCTGATATATTATTGTATAATTGTTATTCTAGGTTATCAACGTGACATAGCATAACAATTATACAATAATAGATCAGAAACAATCAATCACGACCCAAACAACTGACAACCAACTTATAACAGCACTATGCCCAATAATCCCAAAAGCCGATATCTTATAGACCTACAATCAACAACTCACTTCAAAGTCCTAATGAAAATCCCAACTTCGAATAAATATTAGAATACTCATATACTCACAATGATCCGATCCGATAATCAATATCCATTTATTCCATAAGACCCATATGATCGATCAATCATCGAATAAATATTTGGACAAATCTAATAAGGCTCAACTATAATTCTATGATCGAGTAACTCAAATCCAATCAATATTCATTGATCCCACTAAACCAAATTATCGATTTAAGATTCTATTTAAGTTCTCAAGATCAATAAAATCATCAAAACCCGGAAAACAAACTATACTTCATTAAACATCAAATTTGGGATCATCTAAATCTCTAACATTCATCAAACTTGGTCATCAAGCTAAATATTTGAATTTCAATAAACTGCACAGAAATCTTTCAAAAACCATAACTTTCTATCCATAACTCCGAATTGGACGATTAATGATTTGTTGGAAAGCTATTTTCAAAACATATTTCTGTTTGTCAAATACATTTTTTCCAGAAACGACTCTATCATAGTCAAAATCACGATTTACGTCCAAGCATAAAATCAACCCGAAAATGACCATTAAATCCCCAAAACTAATAAATCTAATTTGATCTTAAGAATTCCTTTGAGATCCATAAAAATCAAATCAAATAATCATTAAATTAAATCAATCAAACCCTAACCCTAATCCATCAAACTTCTTCCCCAAACAATTACTTGACGTAATCATATCCTAACAAAAATAAATTAAAACTAACAAAATCAATAGGGAATGATATCTCACCTTAGATCCGGTTACACCACCCACCATCTCGGTTAGGTCATCACAACCCTTCATAACTTCTGATATTTGGATGAAAAACCCTAACCCAAACATGTTATTTAAAGGGGTTTACCGAAATTACAAAACGACCCCTGAAGTGTTTTCAGTTTACAATGACGTCCCTATCCGATTTACAAACAGATCCCTATCCGATTTACAGAAAAGTCCCAGAAGGCTATAAAAATGTATTCTGGATTCGCAACTAGATCCCTAGGCCCAATAACTTGACACTAAGCCTAAAAATCAAATTTTCGAACTCCGAATCTCACCAAATTTCAACCAAAGTATCTTAACACTATAATGATCTACAGAAAAATATAAAATAATTATTTCAACATCAATTTATAATTATCATAATTATAAATCAAATTGGAACCATTTGGGCCCACCGCCAAATCTGAAAAATGAAATATAAAAAATCAAATTTTAAAATTTCCATTATATATTTAAAATAAATATATAAGGCCGAAAAATACCGAAACGTTACATTCTTCCCCCCTTAAAGGAATTTAGTCCTCTAAATTCAAGGGAGAACACAAAAAGAAAGATATATAACATTCAATAATAACAATCATCCAACCAATAGTTGTAAGAGTAGTCTTACAATTCTAAGTCATAACAACATCAATACAATCATTACACCAGTAGGTTTACACGTCTGTGTAATACCTAACAAGCACAATAATATAGAAAATAGTATAAGAATCCAACTTATACCCCACAAACAATCAAACAAATGTACATCCATACAATAATTGTATAAGTCAGCTTATAGGTCTGACTCATACTCAACAAGCTCAATAATGTGAAAAATGGTATAAGATTCTAACTTATACCCCACAAACAATATTCAATCGAATGCACAAGCAAAACTATCAATGATTTGCATTGAAGTTTCAACAAATATCAATACAGACAACTATCATACAACAAAATAACCATATAAATCAGATCCACAATTCTTCCGCTGCGCCACTCTGATAGTGACCCAAATCACAGGTGGATGAACTTATACATCACCAACAATGACAAAAATCATTTACAAAAATTAAATGTGTAGGTCAAATCCACCCATGTTTCACATCATAGGTGTTATAACTCATACAGCATAAGCAATGACAAATAATACAACGAAAATATACAAGTCACGCTCACCCATGTTCCATACCACAAACAAAGACATAACAAGCAACAAATTGCATAAGTCAGCCCACCTACGTCCCATACCATAGGCGGTCCAACTAATACAATGCAAACATTGACAATAACAAAAACAATCACATCAAACAATTTCGTACATAATTGTACAAGTTAGGCTCATCTACGTCCCATACCATAAATGATCCAACTTGTACCATCAACATAAGAGCAATAATAATGACAACAAGATGAAACTAAAGATATTTACAATCTTTAGAATTTACATATATATAAGAAAATCATCTACTGACATGGACATTCACGGATTGATTAAACCATCCGTGATGCTATACAAAACATGAAAAACATCCTAATAAAATTGTGAATACATAGTTACACTTAATAACTTGAAAATATCGGTTGTTAAGGTATGTCTCTCATGTGTGTACGCTATGACGTATATTGAGTATGAACGATCATCCACTATATAGAGCTCTTACATAGAGTAACATCTAATAAGAATTCAAATCCTATATGCATCAATTCTAATTGACTCAACTTATTCTAGGCTTCAAAAAAAAAATGACTCTCATACTAGCTTATCTCAAGGCTCTAAAAAAAATAATTTACAATCAACCAAAATAACTAAGCTCTATAAGATAGGGTATCCAAAAAAAATCAGGTGGGATATCTTAAGATCCAATCATGCAATCTAAACTCTTAAAGATATAGATAAATCTATACGCGTTCTAAATGCACGTGAATCTGAATTTACAAGATGCAATTGTAATATCGATATGCATAACATAATGTAGAAAAAGATATTTAACACATTAAAATATTATATATAAAAATAAAACCTTCAAGAAAAACAAGTATAAATAATGTACTAAAAGAATTTAAAGCTCATTATATTTAATATATAGCATAATAAATTTGTAAGCCATGTAAAATATATATAGAGTTACATTATAATAAATTAACGTAACAAATATGTAGAGAGTTTAATTAAGAAAGATCTAGTAATGTCTTTATTTTTGAATTATTAAGATTTAAATACATCGATATGATTTACGTAAATTTGAATATGAAAATTCAAAATATAATTACAATTTATATAAAACTGATTTAAATTTTTTTTATTTAAATAAATAAACATGAGTAATAGCTAAATTTATGGCAATATAAAAATGTATATATATAAAAATATGGGTCACTTCCCCTTTAATAAGAAATTAATAGATTTAGCCTCTAGTATAACAAAAGTAAACAAATAATTTTCTTTATATATAGACTAATATAATCTCCTTAGGATGATCAAACTTAAGCCCTAAATTTCATAGGCTAACTAAACTTAGGCTTATAGAAAATCAAGAATAAAATCACTAGAAAACACGATGTCACGATCAGGAGAAGACAATGCAATTAATCTGGAAATATTCAGGAAATCCAAAAGCAATAGGAGTTACACTAACTTAGGCCTTCAAGTCAATAGTAGTATCCACAATAATGGCTAGATATTGTTCACACCCCTTAACTAGTAACCTCTAAGCATGAAGGGAAGAGACGAATATGATCGGATATGATCCACTAAAACCCCCAAAGCGGAACGATTATTGGCCAGGAATACAAAAGGACACAACTTTTGAAAAACAATCAACACTTGCACGGAAGGCTAACAACCAATCTATGCCAAAGATTACATCGAAACCAAGAATATCGAGAATGAAGAGATCAATAGGTATCTAATGCCCATTTATCTGGACCAAGCAAGAAAGAAGAGCAAACCTTGGTGATAATTTGTTCACCAACGACAATGGTTATGTGAAGTGTAGACATCGAGATTGTAAACTTCTTTACTAAGAGTTTTGTAATTCCGATGAAGTGAATGAATGTGTGGAACACCAAAAAAGAACATACGCTGAATTACCAGAATAGAGACAATACTATGATCCTTTGCTGTCACAAAAAAAAAGATCCTAAATGAAACAACAAACATCACAAATAATAACACAATTTTTTTTTCTCCTAAACACAAACCCTAACCTAGGCTCCGACAGGACGTGGCTTTGATACCATCTGTAACGCCCCACATTTACCTAACCGCTTATCGGACGGTAAATGTGTCGCTACTAAACTTAATCCAAATACAAGACCAAAATTTACAGCCTTTTTTTTCTTTTACTTGAAAAAAAACAATACTAATATAATAAAAATTGAAAGTGATAAAACATAAAAACAATATCCAAAAGTTACAAACCACTAACGGTCTTACAAAATATCAGAGTCTGACATAAATAAAATACTAGAATGAAAAGACATATTAAACCACCCCTGTGGAGCCATCTAAACTAAACAAACCTAAATAGTTGATGCTTGCGTGGACCGAAGGTGAGTAGGCCCATCAATTTATTTCGTGTGAGCTTTTGCTCTATAACATTGAATTTCATATATCAATCATATTTGTGTGATTTTATGTGTCATCCATGCATTTATATTTTGATAAATTTGCATGATTTGGATATTTTCTTCACATTGATCAAATTGCATTTTCGTTGAATGAAGTTTCATGATTTAACTCATTAATCATGTCATTAAAATAGCATGAATTATGCTATTCATGTTTCAAGAATTAACATAATATATTTTTTGATGTTTATGCTTTCGAAATAATATTTGGATTAAAGATTTTCATTTCGAGAGTTTTGGAAAAATTTAGGACTAGTGGAGACAACCTAGTCCTAAGAGATTTTATCAAGATGCATATCATGACATATTTTCCGGAATAAATTCCCCCGTAGTATTTCACCTTTGGGGAGGAAGGTCTAGGACTCGAAGAGTCCCAAGATCGGTGAGGGGTGTGGTAAAGCATTCCTTGCAGCGGCGGATTCCTTTGTTTAGAATCTGCAGCAACCGGGGCATCCTGTGCTGGTGTTCTCGTAGTGATGGCAGCGGCGACCCATCAGCGTCTTCTAGATTCGACGTCTCCTCGATAGAGCTTTTTGAACGATTTAGTCGCTTGGGGATTGTCACACTTGTTTTGGGGAACGGTTCTTCCGATTGAGAACCCTACCCGATCATATCATTTAAGCTGCATGATTTCTATGACGTGGACCAAGGATTGGGCCACGTGATTGCATTAAAACTATATTTTATTAAGCTAATGAATTTAATTTGATTTTTTTTAAAGAAAATTCTTATTTTTTATATATATATAAATATATATATATAATGATATTTTTTTTAACTCTCATGATTTCTCTGATGTGGGCCAATGATTTGGGTCACGTGTGCATTAAAATATTTTTTAAAGTTTATGATTTTAAATTGATTTAATAAAATAAAATATTTATTAAATGAAATTCTGATTTTCATAAAACCTTATTTTTATATGTAACTATCATATGAAGTAATTTGTCAGTGGGCTTATTCACTGAGTTAATTGCTCACCCTATTCGATATGGGCTGATTGTTTCATAACCAGGTATTGCGTATTCTGAGGATTAAGATGGAGTTTGAAATTTTCACATCTTTCAGAAATTTCTTCGACGTAGCGGTTCGAGGATAAATTATAGTTGCGATCAACTATTTAGGTTTGTTTAGTTTAGATGGCTCCCACAGGGGTAGTTTAATATGTCTTTTCATTCTAGTATTTTGTTTATGTCAGACTCTGATATTTTGTAAGACCGTTAGTGGTTTGTAACTTTTGGATATTGTTTTTATGTTTTATCACTTTCAATTTTTATTATATTAGTATTGTTTTTTTTCAAGTAAAAGAAAAAAAAAAGGCTGTAAATTTTAGTCTTGTATTTGGATTAAGTTTAGTAGCGACACATTTATCGTCCGATAAGCGGTTAGGTAAATGTGGGGCGTTACACCCATCCCGTTTTTTTTTAAATTGTATTGTAGCAGTAAACGGAAACCCACCCCGAGGTCGGCAATCCCTCTGGCGATGGTAGTGAATCATGGTCGCCAGAGGTTCTGTCGAGTGAACCAACCCAGGTCAGCAGGCCCTCTGGCGACGGTGGTGAAGCGTTGTCGCCCGAATGCCCGGCGAGCCAAAATAAAAGAGAATAAATTCACATTTTTACAAGTTTCAAACCAAATAGACAAATTTCACATTTAAACACATATAACAGACGGTCATAACAGCATTTAAAACACATAAAAATATGGTATTCGCATTCCATAAACAACCATTCACGTGACTACACAATAAAATATATGTTCAAATTCCACAACCATTCATGTGACTATATTGATTTTTTCATATATAAAAATAAATAACCTATCTAATAAAAAATACTCCTTTTTTCAAAAAATTAAAATAAACATAAAAATAATTTGAACATGTATTTTATAGTGTAGTAATATGAATAATTCATTATGGAATGCTAACATCGTATTTTGGTATTATGAATGTTAATATCATATTTTAGTGTATTTTAAATGCCGCTATGACTGTCTGTTATATATGTTTAAATGTGAAATTTGTCTATTTGGTTTGAAACTTGTAAAAATGTGAATTTATTTTCTCTTATTTTGGCTCGTCGGACCTTCGGGCGACCATACTTCAACACCGTCGCCAATAGGAATGCCGACCGGGTTGGTACACTCGCCGGAACCTCTGGCGACCATCATTCACCACCGTCACCAGAGGGAGTGGCGACGAAGGGGTGGGTTTACATTTACTGCTACAGTACAATTTTTTTTTGTTAAAAAACGGGATGGGTTTCTAGAAACCCGGGGTGTGGATATCCGCGCCCATTTAATAAACATTGTGAACAATGGAGAAGTACGGCATTCCTATTCAAACAAACGTCAAAACGACTCTCGTGAACAATGTAGATATTCATAGGATGTATGACATTCACAAGATGTTCTTATTGAGTGCATGTTGATTTAATGATGCTTAAACTATTGTAAATATATACAAGGTAGTGACTAACAATGTACTCAGATCGACTAACAACGTACCAATAGTGCCGAACAGTGTATCCCAATTGGTTAACAATGTACAAATAACATCAATTGGTTAACAATAAATGGATACAGGGTAATAATTATCAATGCACCCAAATTTGCTAACAATCACTAGGGATACCAGTGAGATAGGGTAAATAAAAAACATGCCTCGACCCTTCTCTATTAAGACTGGTTTGGTCCCCTAAATGTCGAACCCGCCCCGCCCCGCCCCGCTATACCCCGTTGAAATCACTTAAGAAATGCCACACTTATAACCACTAAATCAATCAATTTAAGTTATAGAGGCAATAAATTAGGTGATTTATTTAGCCACTATAGGAAATCGTAACTTCCAAATCTCGTCCAACCATTCCTACAACAAATCCCATTCCACCACATTCAATGTGCCAAAATGAATTTTACCCATTTTCCACAAAATCAGTCAAAACATATAGTGTTTCTTCCTTGAAAATCTGATCCTATGCATCTCAAAAACAAATAAATCTTGCGCTCGTAATTTTTCTCAAAATTTTGATCCGCTCTGACTCACCATAAAATATCCCGCGGTTTGTCAAAATTCTTGACAAGATATTATTGCTATGCATCGATTCTTGACAAAATCAAACCCTAAAAATATTAGGTTTTCTCCCCCCAAACGTGATGTGCTCTGACCATCACAGGTTAGTCAATAGCAGATAAGAGCCTTGATAAGTTTTATTTGACTTCTCCCGTAATCCACTAAGTATACACCTCTTCATATTAATTTAATATTTTTTTTTGAGCAGGTTATTTGTGAGAGAGAGAGAGGAAGATTAATTTTCTTCTCATTGAAAGTTTGTGGATTTTTCATTCATGAGAGTTTTATTTATTTTTCTTGGTTTATGTTGTGTTGATGTTGTTGTTTTAATCGTTTAGATTGTGTTGATGTATTGTTGATTTGATTCCATGGATGTTTTGATTGCTTTGGATTACATGTTTATGATTTTTATTCACAGATTTATTACTTTGATAAGATATTTGATATGTATTTGTTTTGTTCCTTTTAAATCTAGAATTTTAATGCACATTGTTTTTATCATTTGCTTTTCCATATTTTTTGTTTTGGTAATTAAAAACGGATAACAATATTCTGTTCAAATGTTCAATGACGTGATTTATGGGTGATGCTAAGTACATTGGGTTCAAGACTGATTCTTTTGCAGTTTCACTGTTTTATAAGCAAGTTGTACACTGACTTGTCATTTCTAGATGATGCCAAGTACATTGGGTTTTAATTTTGTATTGCAATGTTACAGGGAATCAAATTGATTTTTTTAAGAAAGTCAATGATGATAATTTTAAACTTTTTAGCGGCAATGAAAAAATATCGAAAAAACATGTTTAACCGATTTATGTTGGAATTTTTTTCACTTCTAGAGGCAAACAAAACTATCTTTTATTGGCATTTTTTTATTCTTTAGCGGTAAAATAAAATGAGTCATGATCTATCTTAAATTGATGTAGTTATGGTAATTTTGGTTTTTATGTGGCAACAAATTTGTAGATGTGACGGCCCATGCTCAAAAATACCAACATGTCCGCATCACTTGCCTGATAACATATAATTGACAAGATATATATAATCACCATCTCACAATACCTAAGAAAAATTAAATAGTCACCAGAACATTTAACACACCTCATATACAATTATCCATACATACAAAGCACTATAGCACAAGAATGCTACCTAGCCCTCAAAATGTCCAAGCACAGCAGGTATTCCCAAGTCTCCCTCGATGGATCCATTGTCAAATAGATATTTTATTTTTGATAAATCAATTTTTTAATTTAATGATTTTGAAAGCGTACTTTGAATTTAAGCTTTGATTTTTATGTCGTAAAAGTTTAACAAAATAGCTTTAATACAAAAATGATTGAGAGTGACTTTTGCATAATAATAATTATTTTAAATATATTTATGTTCGTCGAATCATACATTTAATATTTCTAGAATAATGGCGCGCGGTTTCAATTTGAAATTAACCCATTATCAAATCAATATTTCTTTCAGAAATCAGTTTTAGATAATAGGCTTCAAATGGATATTCATGAACTTGTGATTTCATATTTCAATTATTTATGTTTTAAAATTCAACAAAGACAACTTTTATATACAAAATTGGTTCCCATAGCTTTTCAAAATTGATAATTTTAATCAATTTAGAACATAAGCTATTTTTTGAAAATTTATTTTAAATGGGATCATCATGTTTTTTATAAATTTAAAAACTATTTTTAATTATCACTTTTAACACCGCTAAATGTTCTTCTCTTCATACTAGTGACATTTAAAATGCTAGTTGGGATGATAAAATGCGTTTGGATTTAGATTTGAGAAACTTTACGGTTTTTTAAAAGTCAAAATAAAAAACCGGTCAAACGCAGATCCTAACATACTCTAACAAAGTAATAATTTAATTAATACTACATCATATAATAAAAATTCTGTTTCATTTAAAAATTGGTACCCCCACAAAGGAGGTGTTAGGTTACTTTTTCAAAAAAATTGTACACGAATTTTATGACTGTGACAGTAGGTATCAGCAAATCAAGCTATCGATAGGGGCGACATCACGACGTGGTCCCCCTTCGTCTACGGCCCCTCCGTCCCCCTCCCGCCCTACCTATCCAACGCCCTGGTCCAAGACGAGAACGCCGGCGCCCTCATGATCCACGTCAAGGTCGATGGACGGCTCAGATGGAAAGTTGGGACGTGGACCTCCGGCCACTACCACATCCACGTCAGATGCCCGGCGATCCTCTCGATCAACAGCGGGTGGATCTCCGTCAGGTTCATGAGGGTCACCACCTGTAACATTGACATTGACATTTGAGGTATTTAGAGTCATTTAAAAATATTAATTAACGTGGTTTTTGTTGATAGTTGTTTGTTGGGTGTCTCAAATGTAAAATTATCTCTTTTTTTTTCTTTATGGTTGCTTGGATTAGAAAATGAGAAATGAAAAGTTCAAGCGATTTCTTGGATCATGTGTAGCTTTTTTTCTTTCCTATTATGTAAAAGTAAAATTTAGTTTTTATTCAGCACTAATTTAAGTCTGCACCATAATTAATTTTTAATTTTTCTTATTGTTTTTTATAAAAAAAAAGGAACAATTCGAACGGTTGAAGCAATCAATTTTTTTTAACGAAACCTACAAGGGGCAGCTAGATCACTAGGCACAAGGCCCACAACCCAACATGGATTGAACTCTGATCGTGCAGGAGGACAAGGTGTAACTCTTCCACCTCGCTAATTGAGGGGATGTGCAAAGCAATTGATTTCTTGGATCATGTGTTTTTTTTTTAATTTTTTTTGTTGTATATATATAAAACATGGGAAATTTTTTTCCTTTGCCGATGGTTTTAATAGCGAGATAGAATTTCATCTAATTGAACGCAGCTAAAATTGAGGAAAATGTTTTTCTTGAAGGAACGATATATATGAATCTCAATTTTATTTCGAAATTAAGTACACATGCTCAGAGTAAAAAAAAAAAGAAGGCAGAGTAGGAGTCTACCAAACGAGAAACATGCGTAGACGCCCCTACTCCTGGATGATCAGTTTACCCCCACCCTGGCACGAGAGTGCCCCCTCTCCCACTCCCTAAAGAAGTTAAGCACCGAATCTCATACATTTTCAACATTAGACCATGAAATTTCTAAAAATGAGGTGATAACGTGTGAGCCAATGCGCAATCAATCGAGGAACTATGGGAGGCGGGAAGGATACTAAAGTGTACGGGTGGCACCAAGTTAGAACGTCGGGTCCTCCGGACGGTGGTGGCGACGAGTACCTAGGCATTATGGCGTGCACACAATGACGCGATCTTTAATGCATCCCGCGTATATGTTGAGAATATCTGGGTAGCGACAAGCAGCGTTCATCGCCCAATAGGGCCGGGGGGTAGCGGGCGCATGGACGATATCTTTTTGGGGTGGACGGGTTATTATTATGGCATAAACTTGTATCGGCATAGGTGGTTCGAATGGCACGGTAGACACCCCGTTTATGTGTGTCATTCTCGCTCATTGTACTTGATTGTAATTTTGTTTTCGGTTTCGTGTCCTAGTTAATCGGTCCTCTCTCATCCCTAATTCAGTTTTGTAACTACTCTTTCAGCAATAGAAGTAATGGTAGCAATTACTACCTTGTTTAAAAAAAAATGTGTGAGCCAAAGAGACCATACTATCGTCGGGCCAAGGACTGAGAGATATTTGCCTTTGCCCTTCAGTCATCTCTCGCCTTCATCCTCCGCCCCGCCTCCCACATTTCTGTCAAGGAAAAATAACGGAAAATGTTACACATAATTTATTTTATAATCCAAAGCTCAAGCCGTCAACAACCGGGGCACGAAAATAGAAGAGGTTAGTTGAGAATGACTTTTATAAAAAAACTAATTAAAAATAGTTTTTTTTTTTATAAAATATTGTTTTGAAAATAGTGATTTCATATGAGACTTACAGTGTTACTGATGACTATAAAGGGTTTGAAGTACATGTGAACTGGCTCATTTAGTAAATTATTTCTTGAATTTGTCCCGTGTAGTCATAAGTCAAACAACAGTACTGAAAGTGTTAATTATCTATGGATCTGGAGATGTAGTTAATTATTATTCTCTAGTGATGAGAGGTCTCTCATCAATTCAATACTTCCACTAATTCTTTTTTTTTTTTTTTTGGTATCGGTCACATTCATTATTGGATAAGAAATAACTAAAGATTCTTGCATTGTACCAATAGCGTGCTTATTTAATGACGGCCCACATTTTAACTAAGCTCATTTTATTAATCACTAAAAGTATGACGTGTCATTGTCCTATCATTTTTGGGGTGTCAGTTGTCCAAAAATCCCTATCGAATCTTTTCCCGTGTGATATGGTACTATACATCTATAATTAATTAACCAACTTTGTGTTATAAATTTATCACACACTTTATAGTATTGTATTAAGTCTAAATTAATGAATAATTAAGTGATACATTGATAGCAAAAAGAAGGTGAGTGCTTCAGTGGGAAGGTTTTCGGAGTCACACCACAAATTATTGCTTCCATATGAGAGATTGAGTGTTAATTGGCATACCTCACAGGCTCACACATCTCTTTCACATGCACTGCCAGCTTTAATTTGTAAACATATGTGTGGTGTTGTCTTTAATTAATATGAGCAGTTGAATGAATTATTTCGTGGTTGTTAGCTTAGCTAGACTTTGTGCAACCATTCAATGAAGTGATTCTAAAGTAAACATATTAAAAATAAAACATAAAAATGAAGCTAGGGGGCTGGGCTACTGAGTGTGGCGGGCAGTAGGAAGGCAGATACCTCCTGCTCCACCGGGCTACCTTTTCTCCTTTAGTATTGGTCAAACTCCCTTCTCTTTTTTTAAATTATTTATTCTCTATCCTTTTTTCTCTCTCTAATTTCATACTTTATACTACGATATTGCATAATACAATCGTAGTTGTATTGTCTATCTTTACTTCAAAAAAATAAATTAAAATTATAACCCACCATCCCCCTCGTGCTCTATTCTGAGTTAAATTACTGTCAATTTAAGAAGAATATTCATGAAATATCCCGTTACTTAACGTCACATTGAAAATATATATTCATAGAACCCCTAAAAGATTGTGAATATACATATTGACCTTTCATTTTTTTTTACTATCTATATAACCCCTTGAAATTACACGCTTAATTCATACCACAGTTACTTAGTTAAAACTTGTGTATGGTTAATCTAACAATATACAATAATTTCTTCTTAATACATTGAAAAAGCAAACAAAATGGGATAATTTTTTTAGGAATTAGTTTGGTCATTTAAAGGGCCGGATTATATTAAATTTTTATTAAATCTAATGTCATCCAGAAAATATATATTCATATAACCCTTTGAAAGATTATGAATATACATATCAACCCATCATTTTGTTTTAATATCCATATAACCCCTTGAAATTATGCGCTTAATTCATACTACTGTTACTTAGTTAAAACTTGTGTGTGGTTAACCTAACAATATATAATAATTTATTCTTAACACATTGAAAAATAAACACAGTGGGTATTTTTATGGAGGGCATTTTCGTCATTTAGAAGGATTATATTGAATTTTTTTCTTAAATCTCATGAAATTATTTGGATAAGCACATTTGTATCACCTTTTAGATGGACAGAATATACCCAAAATATTTCTTAATTTCACATAAAACTAACTCAGGGTAAAAAGATGATTTATTCATATGTGGTTATATGGATTTTTATCAAAATGAGGGGTTAATATGCATATTCGCAAACTTTAAGGAGGTTATATACATTTTTCCCTTAGGTGTGGGTGAAAGCGATGAGGGTAAAAAGATAATTTAATCATATGTGATTAAGTTAACTGACCCCAATTTTATGGTGTTAATGACTGGGGGATATATCAATATAACCAAAGAGGGTTATATGGATTAAAAAAAAGAAAGATGGGTCCATATGAATCAATGTTTTAAATATCGATTTTATTGTTATATCGAAATCAGCTCTAATCGATATATTGATTAACTTTTTTTTGAAAAAAATGAAAAAAAAGCAACAAAAAAGGATATAAATTGTGAAAAAAGGGATAGAAATTAGAAAATGAATAACAATAATTGCATATTAAGTTATGGATATTTTACAATGGTATTGGGTTGAAATAAAAATGCATAACTAATTAACTACAACATAAAACTACAAAAGTGAGAAAATTTTATTTAAATAGATAATTTATTGCATTGGTCACAAAATCCCCTCCTTGGGTTCCACCTAATGGTGTGCCATAACCATAAGAGGTGCCACTACCATCATTGCCGCCGTATCCACCATTATTGTTATATGAATCTGTGTCTTTCTCTTGAATTTCATTATTCACATCTCTTGTTTCATCTGCTGATTCAACACCTTCTTGGCTCTGAAATTGTGTTGCTGGGATGACTTTATCTTCTTCATCATCGTCGTCATCCTCGTATTCAGGCTCCTCAATGATCGGCCTTTTCCCACGACGTCATGCACTTGCACCTTGTGATTGATGAGTCTACTGCGTGGATCGTCTCGACGTTGACGTTCTATGGTGTCGTCGTATGCTTGAAGCTCCACTTGAGACCATGTCAAGTCTTCACCTTGGAATATTGGGCCGTCGACATCCATAATCCACTCATTGTCGTCTTCCAATGAATCCAAATTGATTGGATCTTCATGTGCTGGGTTACGTTGAATATTTAGGAAATATTCATGCAATTTTTTATTGTATTGCACGAACACTAAATCATTCAACTTCTTTTGCTTCAACCGGTTCCTCTTCTTGGTGTGTAACTGTTAAAAGAAAGAAAATTAAAATTAAATTTTATAAAATAGACCAAATTTAAAAGTCGTACTTTATAATTTTCAAAGCACAACTCACATTTTCAAATACGCTCAATTTCTCTCAACTCCACTTTATAATGAACAAGTGAGCTCAAGAATTTTGATGGAGATCTTCCTCAACTCTGGTACCTCGCACCTGTATTTATCCCACCAATTGACTGAGATTGTGTTTTTCTTTGCTCTCATGATGATTCCCCAACTGAAATGCTCACTTTTCTGTAAATAATAATCCAGTTGTTTTTGCAATCTGTCTTGCACCTCCGGATTTGGCTCCATCTTCACCATTGCCTGCACACAATGAAGCATATGTGTTAGGATTGCCATGTCCCAGTCCGTGGTCTTAAACCATACTCCGAGGTTAAGGACAAATCTTGCATGGTAAATGTCAGACGATATCTGACGACTCCATCTTTCTTCTATTACCTCAATAATAGAGCCATATTGCATCAGTCTATGCTGATAGTTTTCCTTAATTTTTTCATTGGCCCTATTTATTGCATTGTATAAGTAGCCTATATAGGACTTCTCATCTCCATCAACTAATATCAAGACATGGATAAGAGGAATTCTAGCGTGAAGTACCCGTTGTACACCTTTCCAAAATTGAATAGGAAGAATAGTTCTTTCTGTTTGCTTTCCAGTTCTAAGGTTACACCACTTGCTCTTCCTTCATTCCTTTGCTACCATGAGTGTTCTAAATGCATTCTTATGTTCCCAAAGTAATTGCAAAGTTAAGAATGATGTGGCAAATCTGATGGGTCTTCGCCTAACAATATCTCAATTGCAAAGCAATCTCATTATACACAATAATTGTGTGTGTGCATAAATGAAAATAATGATTCTTCTAGCTAAACTAATAGTTCTAATATACATTTTATCAATGTCTTCTAAAATTAAATCAATACAATGTGCAGCACATGGCATTCAAAATATTATGGGGTGTCTATTGATTACTAATTCACATGCAGCTTTATAGTTAGCAACATTATCCATTACAATTTGAACAATATTTTCTTTTTCAATAATAGTTTCAATAACATCATTTATTTCTTTAAACAAATATGTTGCAGTGTGTGAATATACAGATGCATCAATTGATTTTACAAACATGGTTCCTTTAAGAAAGTTATCTAAAAAGTTAATCAATGATCTTTGCCTCCTGTCTGTCCATCCATCACACATTAATGTACAACTATAAGTTTTTCAATGTCCTTTATGTGTCTTTCAAATCTTATGAATTTCTCTTACCTCTTCTTGCAAACATGTTTCACCTAACTTATGCATCGATGGTGGGGCTAAACCAGACCCGGATCTACCTACTGCTTCTAATGCAACATGAAAAGAACGTGAAGTTAATGCATGAAAAGAAACACCTGCAGTGATTGCCCATTTAGCTCTCTTCTGAATTGCATTTTTTCTTTCTTCTCTTTTTAACATATTTTCTAAAGTTCTTTATCCAGGGTCTCCTCTTAATCTTTGGTCAATTGCATATTCAACGTTATCTCTACAAAATAAATCCATAGGAGCCCTAGTGTTTTTCCTTCACTGTTTGGGTGGAGGAGGCCATGAACATGACCACCAATTTATGTTACATCATCATCATCTACATGTGTTTGTTCATCTCCTATGTCTCTAGCAAAATCTTCAGAATAAAATCTTCTACATTTATTTTCAGATTTCTTATTCATGAATTGTTCTATTTCTTTTCTAATTTCTAGTGTTGTTTTAGAGCATGGTTTAGCATTAGCTCCTGGTGAATGCAATATGTGTTCTTTGAATCTGGTTATGCAATGCCACCATTACATAGATGTGAGCAAAGTAAACATTTGACATTATGTTTTTTCAGCAGCACTTTTATATTCTTCATATTTTCATGCAGGGTCTATTGATTAACTGGTATTAGATTAGATGAACTAGCTCTAGAAGAAGACATTTTTTTGGGATTTTTTAGGTGTTCAAAAATTAAATATTGAGTATTACTATGATAATGCTACTTTAACTACTTCCAATGTCCCACTATCTTACAAACAATCTTTTTAAATCATTCAATGCATGAATTCACATGGCAAAACAACTACATATTATTGAATTGGTTGACACCATTCGGCATGATAATGTTGAGGATGAATCATCGAAGATATATGAGGAGTGATGTAGCGTATGCATACGCTCTTCTGCTAATTCGATCGAAGATACGAATTCACAAGCTCCAACGGTGTTGTTGATTTTTCAAGCAGAATACCAGGGATGTTGGATTTCAAAGATCTGCTGATTTTTTCTGAAATACTAGATGATTAGAAATTCTATGTAGTTGTTAATCCTCCTAGGATAACAAAATACAATAGAGAAAATAAATAAACTCTAATAATCAATAATTTGAATAATCAATTGGTTTATATGCCTATTTATAGAAGAGAAATCCTTAACATATTAAGATCTCAACTAATTATTCCAGTCTAAACTATGATCCTAACAGATTATATAAATCTGTAAAATAACAACTACATCTTTATTTAATCATAACTAATATTCAAATTCGAATTCAAATCTAAATATAGTAAAATCCTAACAAATGCATAAAATCATAACAAACTCCAAACTGTCAAAAATTGTAAAAATAACTTTCAATTGTCGATTTGACCCTCAAAAGATCTCAAAACGCTTCAAAAATTGGCTTATAGTGCTACTCCTATAGGGCTCGTCAATACAAACACGTGGACATATTATAATAGCGATTCTGATTTACAAATATAAAAGTTATGACCGTTTAAAGTTATGGTGCTCCCAATCGATGAAGATGTCTTCTCCCATATAATGTGTAGCTATGATGTCTACATCAGGGAGGAAGTTCAAAGGAAAGTTGCTTCCCAAAGCTTTTAGATATATTCAACAGATGTGCAAGGAAAATGGGAATTACATTATCAAGAGGAGCTTTGATGTTAGAGTCGAGGTGGTAGGTCCACATGTTACTTGTGTAGTTGATTTGCATGACGGGACATGTAGTTGTAGAGCATAGGAGGTTATTGGTCTTCCTTGTGAGCATGCTATGCATTCATCACATTTATTATGGGGATATACACTGTTGATTATGTTGATGATTATTATAGTGTTGTAAAGTTCAAAGCTAGCTGCATATGCCATTCTTGTAGGTCCTATGCCAGGTAAAGAATTGTGGGAGAGGGTTGAGGTTCTTTTCATGGCTGGACCTCCTAAAACTATTCGACCAAGAGGAAGGTCGAAGAAAAAAAGGATACATGATCCTAATGAGAAGAGGAAGGGTAGACATAAGTGTTCAAGGTGCAATCAATTCGTTCATCACAAGAATAGTTGTAAGAACTCTATAGTGGAGTCGATTAGCCATGGAAGTGCTAGAACTAATAGGTATGACTAATGATTTATGATTTTACTGTATGAGTACCATGCTTATTATTAGTACATTTCTAACCAATAATTTGATTGTAGGCCACATGAACATGGACGATGGAAATGCATTTAGAGGATCTGTGAATCTGAATAGCATATCCATTCAATCCAATACTACTGACTTCCATATAACAATGCAAACTTTGGACCCTTCAGTTCCCATTCAAGCATGAGTGCAATCAATACAACTATGGGTGGATTTTCAAGTGCAATGAACATTGGTGGTATGTCTGCTCAAACTACCATGGGTGACATGAGGTAAACTTTGCATTTACTCAATTTTTATTATTAATGAATGTTATCTTATATGAACTCTAATCAACTACTCAGTTTTTTTCTATTTTAATATGTGTCGGAGGCATGAGCATGAGCATGAGCATGAGTGGATTTAGTTCACAGACTAGTGCCAGGGAAATAAGGTATTGAAATTAGAACACTATAACATTATATAACTTGTCATTTATGCTCTAACATATTTGTACTGCATTTAGTTCTATCACTAGAGAAAGTGTGAGAAGGGGGAGAAACTTGGGAGTTAGACCAATCAGAAAATCAAAGAAAAACTTGACTAAAAGTGGTGGTGTAGTAGGCCAACTGGGCCGCAACCTATCGCAATAGAATGTGTTAGCGAGGGTACAAAGCACATATTTATTGCCATATGATTGTATTATGTTGCATCTAAAAATATAGTGATAGAACTTTTTTTGGATTTCAGGTTCCAATGGAGGTTGGCCATTTCAATGGATCTTGCTTGGTTATGGACCTTAGCTTGTTCTAGACTTTATTTCTCGTATGATACAGTTGATATTTATATATCAGACTAAGTTTATGTATGCTGTTTGTGGACCTTAGCTTCTTCTAGACTTTATTTATGTTATGATGCAGTTGATGTTTATGTATCGGATTAAGTTTATATATGTTGTTTAATGTATCAGATGTGACAGTTATGTATCAGACTAAGTTTATGTGTGATGTTTAATGTATCAGACTACCATTATGTATGCTGTTTAATGTATCAAACATGATCGTTATATGTATTAGACTAAATTTTTATATGCTGTTTAATGTATCAGAATCTAAGTTTATATATTGTGTTTAATGTATTATAACTCCAAATTTATATATGGTGTTTAATGTATCAGAACTCCAAGTTTATATATGGTGTTTAATGTATCAGAACTCTAATTTTATATATGGTGTTTACATAAGTTGCTGTTATATTTAGATTTTCTTCATATATAAGTTCTCCCAAGTTATGCAAGTTGTTGTTTATTCCAGCTTATGCAAGTCCCCAGCTTTTGTTGAGTGTGCTACTATTCCCAGGTTATGCAAGTGCATGTTGAGTGTGTTGTTGTTCATCATATACACGGCATTGCTCATTGCAATTCATATACATGTACATATGTGTGTTTCCGAAATGGCAAATTGTTTTCATTTAGCTCAAATTGCAGTGGTTCATGTGTATAAACACATACATGACATTGCTCAAATTGGAACACACACATACATGGAATGGTAAGTGTAGGACAATAGTTGAGATTGCATTAGTGGACTTCATTTAAATATAAATGAGCAAAAATAGAAAAGTAATAGCTAGAGAAATCAATATCAAAGTAAGTTTATTATTCAAGCTTTGCAGCACATTGAGCCTTCCATGCATGGACTGTTCAAGGGCAATGAGTTGATACTTGAGATCGATAGTGGAGTAATTCAGATCACCGACCGATTCAAAGAAATTACAATCCGTCAAAGTCTACAATAAATCAAATAGATTAATTTCATGTATTTAATAACAAAAATAGAACAAATATGGGCTCAAATTAACTGACTTACCCTATACATGGGGCATGAATAAAACTTTCAGCCTATGCTATGTGCTTGACGAGATGTCTTGATCACACAATCACCCTTCTTGCATCGACATTTACGTGGTTGAATTTATCCATAGGAAGGCCTAAATGCACTGCTTGAATCCTAAAAAAACAAAAAAATTCACCATTTAAACATTTCATCGAACATTTATACTGCTGAATGTGATGCTGAAAATTGAAACCCAGCACAAGAGATCGTTTAGGAATTACATCAAATATTTGAATTGTTTAATACAAAAATCAATCACAATTGTATGCAAAACAACAATTCCTCAAACTTACACAATCCGACATTGTTTACATTGTCTCTTCAATGGAGGTGGGCTCTCTACAATGCAAAGGGTGGAGAAATGCAGCCTGACTGTCTTAGCAAAGTGGTGTAGAGAAGAAGAAATGTTGGGATGAAATTGTAGAGGTGAGAATGATTTGGCTTTATAGATGAAATGGATCCAATGGTTAATTTTTTTTATCATTGATGAACTTTCAAGGGGGATGGGGAACGTTGAAAAATGAGGGGTATTTTCATCTTAAAAAATGACTAAATATGATTTTCTAAATTTTTTGGAGGATTAAATCTGATTTTATACAGATTTCAGAGACTTATTGCAATAGTTGTTCAATGAGAAATGTTACTGTTACGGAATATTCAGGGAATATTTTCTACAAACTAACGTCATTTTAATCTAGTGACTAAATTCATTAAGCCAATACACTTTTCTAGAGACTTACTGTGATTTTCAAACTTTGCGGGGATTTTTTGTGATTTTACCAAGATTCTTGGGAGTTAAAGACGATTTTTTTTTTCCTTTTTTCTTTCATGTTATGAAGAGTTTGACGGAAAGGAGAGGAAAGCAAGAGAAAAAATGAAAATGGATTCGAGGACAAATTGGTCTTTTAAAAGGATTGAATGTTTAATTTTGAGTCCCTGTAAACATGCCTATTTAGGGATCGGTCCCTCACTTCTTCATATTTCTTTTTAAGTCCCCATATTCAACCCCCTATTTGGTTTTTATTCCATCCGTTAAACGTCCGTCCATACATCGTTAATTTGTGAA
This sequence comes from Acorus calamus, assembly GCA_030737845.1. Lineage (NCBI taxonomy): Eukaryota > Viridiplantae > Streptophyta > Magnoliopsida > Acorales > Acoraceae > Acorus > Acorus calamus. The sequence goes on along the minus strand of CM060876.1, from coordinate 8,602,726 downwards.
ATGTGATTTTATTTTTAAGTTCCTGTAAACTATGTTATTTAGTGATTAGTCTCTATAAAATATGAAGAAGAGAGGAACTAATAACTAAATAACATAGTTTACAAGGCCTTAAACATAAATCGCATTTCACTTTTCAGTGTTTTCATGGACTCATATGGGTGTTTCATTTTATATTAATGAAATATTATGAGAATGTTCCATTAAATTGGAAAGGAATTTAACTCAAGGATTAAATTAGCTAAGCATAACTGTTCAAAAGACATGTATGCCCCACCACAAGTTTGCAAGGACATATGGGTTTATGTATATTTACAAAGCCTTAAATGTTTTAACTCTTTTTTTTATCCTTGACCAGTGTCACATCTTACATTGATACGTCAACTACCCCCACCTTATTTTTTCAGTTTACATTTACATTATGTATAGTTACATAATATGTTCAACTAGTTATAAAAACTTGATTTGTATATATTTTACAGATATATCTTTCACTATACGTGTAATCTTATCTTTTTAGTGTTTACCTACAGTGAGGATGACCGACTTGGGCTGCAATTCGAGCGAGTTGGGTTTGGGTTGACTCCAAGCTGAACCCAATCTGAAGTTCTAGGTGTTCAACCTAATCCAACCCAACCCGAATTTCAACCTGACGACTCTAACCTGAACCCAACCCATGGTAACTCGAACCAACCTGCGTAACCCGATTTTCAAACCTAATTTTTAACAAAAAGACACATATTTAATCAATTTTAATTACCCACTGAAACAATCTAATTCCACTAAATCTAAAGGTAAAAATTTAGAATAAAGAATCAAATATCAATGGTTTATGACTCATTCAGAATATCATATCGATGTCTACTATGGGCTCGAGTTGTCTATGATGTTAATCTCAAATCCAACCTGATTTCTAACTCAACCCAAATTGACCAACCCGTACCCGAACTTGAACCCGATTTTTACAACTCAACCCGTGTAAAAATCGGGTTCAACCCGTTAGGTTCAGGTTAAACCAGACCCAAGTTGCAGCCCTATGATCGACCGATTTTCATGACTCGCTGTGTGAGTGTAAAGATGAAATCATTAGTGAAACAAATTATTACTTTCTTGTCTTTAACAATGATTTGCATTGACATTTGATGTATTTATTTTAATGACACTTTGGGGATGTATTCTATGACCATTTTGTATACACTGAATGCACTTACAGTTCATGAATCTGTTGTAATGATATTGCACTGCGAAATATCTATAACCATTTTTTGTTTAATCATTTGTGTGTACATTAAATGCTCACTGTAGGTAACTATTAAATATATATAACTATGCATATAATTTATGTATGTTTTATATTATATTTTTGTAATTCTGTCTGTAAAATGTAATTCATATATTATGAAAAGTTAAAAGTAAAAAAAAAAAGAAGACAATACTGCGGGGAAAAAATAAATCAAGGACAAAAAAAAAATAGAGCTATTTTTCCGACGGCACTGAGAGCAATTCACCCAAATCTTTTTGGTATAAAAATGTGTATGGGAACCCAGCAAAAAAAAAAAGTGTATAGGAACCTTATTTTATGAGTTCGCGTATTACATGCAATGTATCATGTGCAATAATTACGTATGTTAAATAAATTACTGACATAAATTTTGTTGGAAGAAAAAAAAGTTCTTTACTTGTAATCTAATGCTTTGTTTGTAAACACAGACTGAAAAGTAAATTTTGGAATAAATTTATTTTTTAAGATGATTTTAAACCTTGATTTTTTTGAGATGTTTTTTTTTAATTCAGGAATCAAATATAAGGAGTTTAATATTTGGTAGAAAAAATTGCTTTTCAATTAAAAAAATCGATTCTGACAAAAAATCGTTGTTTTTGAGATTTTAAAAACACAGATTTCAATAGAGAAATTAAAATGAATCTAGCTTTTGATTTCGCGGAAAGCTGCCCCGTTTGGTTGCGTGTTTGGGGATTTTTAGCTTTTAAAAAAACGGAATCGTTCCAAACGCGCAACTAAACGGAGCCTAAGAAAACAATAAGCCGATAAACATTATCACAATATCGTTCAAGCACGCACTGGTAACATAAAGATAAATGATAATGTTATATATAGTCCTATTTTTAGTTTTAATTTCAGTTTACATGTGTTTTAAATTTGTTAATAATAGCATCTCATTCAATGATATATATTTTTTTTATAAAAAATGAAGCATATACTCCGATGAATTGCATAGATGCATTTATATATAAAATGTAAAAAAATTCATTAGAAACATATTCATTGTTAATGTGAGCATTTTCGTCAATAGAAATCTATTGACGTATATAAGGCTAAAATTGGGGCTGAAAATGAATATGGGTATAACAACGCCCAAAGATAAACATTAATTTAGGGTTTTATGTATCTATTTTAAGTCTTGTAACTCGGTCAATTTTACAATTGTAACTCAGTCACACCTTGATAATGTAACATTGGCCCAAATCACATAAATCTGTTGTGTTTTTTTGTTCATACATCTTTTTATATTTTTTATTAACAGATTTGATGTGTATATTTGTAATAACAATCCTTTAATACTTGTACGTGCTCGATGTAATTAAAGTGAATTATGTCAATTGAGCGAATATGAGATGTATCAACAATGTTTCAGTATCCAGTCATGGTCACTCTCGTCAGCGATCACTATGGTAGTTAATTAATATATATACACCTTAATGTATAGTTTAAGTCATCTTAATTTTAAAGGATGTCTACCATTTTTTTATGCGAATTTGTTATAAGAGAAAAATTGAATAATATTTTAACATATAGAAAAAATAAAAGAAATATTCATTTTCAATTAAAAAATTGTAATAATCATCCAAATTTTATTTCAATTTTTTGCATTAAAAACAATAATTTATTTTTTAATTACTTATTTTGTTATTTATTCTCTTACCAAGGGAAGCATTATTCTTGTGACATAAGGATGACATGTCCTCATGATCCCAACATCATGATTTCCATTTCATTGATTTATAGTCTAGTTAAAGGGACACTGTCTTTAGGAGGCTTCCATCTGGTTTCGATATCTGCATGCAAGAGGAGAAAAATAGGAGAAAAATGTCAAACAACCTTGCTGAGCTGGATTTAAATGGATTTTGATCTACATTGTGATTTGGATCTATGCCGACTTAAGTCAATCTAGTAAGTTACTACTTTATATTTGAGATGTGTCGCCTTTTAAGGGCCTCATTCAAAAATAATTCATGATTCCGGGATGAAATTTATTAATTACTGGATTCCATAAGGTATCATCAGTCTTTGAACCAACACACGACAATTTCACATGCAAAACCTCTAGTAATGGGCCAATATAAGCCGGAATCTTCGTTGTCCATGGTCTTTTAATTAGCAGGAAAGTGTTAGGCTTAGCCCTATTTTCAGTCAAAATATAATCGACACCTTTTTTATTTTTTTAAAATTAGGATGTAAGTATTTTTATACTAATATACTTCATCAAATGAGATATGTATAATTTTATAAAAAATAAAATATGTACTCTAATAAATTATATAGCTATTTGCAGAATGTGTAAAAATAAATTTAGAACTGTAAATAGAAATATAAAATGGACTGAGCTTAAAAAGAAAAATCATGTCCAACGGGCAAAATGGGTTAACCATCCCAGGGATTCTATTTGGCCTGGGCCTGGTCAAAATGGGCTTCCTCAGACCAAGCCTTAGCGGGCCCAATCTGATTTCCGAACACAGGCTAGAGCCCAACTCGGCCCACCCTCTAGAAGGTTTGTTCATCAACCTCCGCCGCCAGTAGACAAAAGGCGAGAGTCTCAGAGAGAACAAAAAAAATCGAAGAAGAAAAATTAGAAAAGCGAGAAAGATCGAAAATCTCGAGAGCTTCGATGGGGAAGAACCCGGTACGGATGAAGGCGGTGGTGTACACGCTGTCGCCGTTTCAGCAGAAGGTGATGTCCGGACTGTGGAAGGACATCCCAGGCAAGATCCACCAGAAGGTCTCTGAGAACTGGATCTCCGCCACACTCCTCCTCGGACCCCTCGTCGGCACCTACACGTCCGTGCTATTCCCCTCCTCTCTCTCTCTTTTGATTTGATTTCTTGATTTTGTTGATCTAGGGTTTTGTTCGCAGATCCATCTTTTTCTGAGTTAGGGTTTGGGTTATGGAATGGATTGAGGTGGTGATTTGGTTGGATTTTTGGTGGTTATTGTTTGATATGGATTATGATTTTCTTCGATTTACTTGGGTGTTTTGACCATTTGGTGTTTATGTATTGCTTGTTGAACTGTGTTATTAAATAAAATCGTTCATTGAACCTAAAAATGATTTGGTCTGTCGGATTAACCAAAATTTAACCTTGATGTAAATATGTTGGTTATTATTAATAATTTAAAATTTATAGAAAATGCACATTTTAGAAAAGCTTTCCTTGATTCTAGTGTTACATCCTAGTACTTTTTAATAAAATCGTTCATTGAACCTAAAAATGATTTGGTCTGTCGGATTAACCAAAATTTAACCTTGATGTAAATATGTTGGTTATTATTAATAATTTAAAATTTATAGAAAATGCACATTTTAGAAAAGCTTTCCTTGATTCTAGTGTTACATCCTAGTACTTTTTAAGGCCTAGTTTGAAAACAGGTTTGGGGAGTTTTTGAATGTGCATGAAGCTGAGTTTTCCAAACCTGTTTCTAATCAGGACAAAAATTTGTTGCTTAATTAAAATCTGCATACACATGCTTTTTAAAATATGCTCAAAAGTTGGTTTTTTCATAATATGTGGAGTGATAGTTTCCTGCAAACCCAGTTTTAAACCCAGGAAAAAGCTAACTCTCAAACCCATTTCCAAACATGGCCTAAGTCTTGATATAACACCACAATAGTACATGATAGTGTGGTATTATTATAAAAAATCTAAAATTTTACGTTATCCAATATTAATAAATCACTAATCACAATTTTTATGAATATAATCCTATGAATTATGAATTTGATTCATTTTCTCTCTTTCTGGGTCATGTGAAGGTGAAATGAAAGTTTAAGAACAAAGGCCTTAAATCCCTTTTTGAGTTTTGACTTTCATATTGTCTTTTTATATGGTTTAAGAACAGGAAGGTTCAAACTACCCATAGTTGGTTCTCAAAAACCATCGGTTCAACTTGTGAGTTGACCGATTTTTAAGCTTTAAGTTAGTTCTTGTATACTATTAGGTTTCAAGGTTAATCAGATTGGAATCTAGACCGGTCGATGGTTTAACTGGTTGAGCTGTACAGTTCGTTTTGGTTTTCAAAACATTGGATTATATAGTGGTTTTGATGCATGGATGTTAGTTGGCATTTTGAAAAATTGGATGGGATGGTCTTAGATTTTTTGATTTGGTGCATAGATGTTGGTCTAAATGATGTCCGTATGCTAGAATTGGTATTTGAAAAGGTGTGGTGGGATGGCTGGGGATCGATGTTATGAACCTGAGTGAAAATTAAGTGTTGTAAACCGATTATTTATTTATTTATTTTTGATGACTGTTCAGCGAGTGTTTTAATATAGATTTATCCCAATCATGATGTTTGGACTGACTAGCTGATTTAACCGGTTAAACCGTCGATTAGTCTGGCTCCATGTCTAGTTAAGCCTCAAAATCCGGTGATAAATAAGAATACCTTAAAATTTTTAAATATGTTAACCTACAGGTTGAACCAATGTGTTTTGAGAATTAGTTATGGTTGCTTTTTTTTTATCAAAGGTGGAGCAATTATATTATTAAAATAATTAAAGTTTTAAAAATCAATAATTTTGATATCTCGATTGAATTCCCCAATCAATGATTAGTATATCGATTTTGGAAATTCAAAAAAAATGAAAAAAAAAAGGAAAATTTTGAAAAATATAGAAAATGGAGAATAAATATTTACTGGTGAATATTTTGTGTAGTGGTTTTTTTTTATAGGAAATACAACTTAAGATATATTATATGATTTTTTGGGGTTTTTTTGGGGTTTTGGGGATTAGAGATTTTTTGGAGATTGCTATATCTAATTGAGATTTGAGAGTGTAGTGGTAAGGAGATTGAGTTGTGTTTTTTGTTGTTGTATTTGAAATGGTATGGGGGGTTTATAAAGATTTTTAGAAACCAGGAGGAGAATTAGATTTTATAAATGATTGGGTTTTTTCAGCCAACAAAACCCAGTATTTCTGGCTGTATTTTTGAGTGTTGGGGTCCAACGACTCATCGGGTAGCACTAGAAATTAAAGAAGGGTTTATTGATAATATATCAATGATATTTCGATGACGTTAGCACGATGTTATAGATATATCCACCCATCGATAAGAAGGACCGTTATATGGTCTGATTTTCACGGTGGGGTTCAAAATTGATACATCGATCTAATATATCGATATATCGATCGCTATTTAAAACTATGCCCTTGTGGAAATAAGGGATGAGGGATCTCTGAACAAAAGGTTAAAGGAAAAAGGAAGGACAGCAAAGAAATCACTCAAAAACAAGTTAACCAATTATCAAATCGTGTTACGGGTCTTTGTTTCAACAGTTGGAGCAGAATTGAACCCTAGCGCCATGACATAATACTATTACATAATAAATCACAGGGGTGGTTATAAGGATATTTGAACATTAGAGGAGTGGGTTATAAGGATATTTGAACTTTAGAGGGATGATCTGAATATCGGACATTTGTTAGGTGGTTTGATGTCTTATACCACCTCAATAGGATTGATAACATTATTTTATTATATAAAACACTTTCTATGAAAAAAACTCTCTCTCTCTCTCTCTCTCTCTCTCTCTCGCTAGGCTATGTGAAGGTGGAATGAAAGCCTAAAAACGGAAGCCTTTGGAGTTTTGACTTTTGACATTATTTTTTCATATGGTTTAAGAACTAACTAGTTCAAGCTATCCATAGCTGGTTCTCAAAAAGACCTGCAACTAGTGGGTTGACCGGTTTTTGAATTTTAAATTTATTCTTGTATACTACCGGGTTTTTAGGGTTAATCAGACTAGAATCCATACTAGTCGACGGTTCAATTAGTTGATTTGTTTGGACTATTTCTTAAAACATTGGTTTATTGTAGTGGTTTTGATGTATAGATGTTGGTTGGTATGTTTGAAAAATTGGATAGGATGCTTTGTGCGTTTTGAGCCTGATGTATGGTGTTGTAACTGCTGTCAGTATGCTAGAATTAGTATTTGAAATGGAAAGTAGGGTAGGAGGGTTGGGGATTGACGCTTTTGAATCTAAGAGCAGAATTCAAGTGTTTTTCATTGTGTGAGCTAATTTGATTTATCCCAATCCTTTAGGTATTATGTTGTTTGGATTGATTGGATGATTCAACCAGTTAAATTGTAGATTAGTCTGGTTGCCAGTCCAGTTAACCTTCAAAACCCGGTAATTACAAGAACGGGCTTAAAATATAAAACTGGTCAATCCACAGATTGAATCAGTGGTTTTTGAGAATCAACTATGAGTTGCTTTAACTAGGTGGTTCTTAGATAATTGAAAAAATGTCATTTTGTCAAATGGGGCTCTAGGGTGATGTTAAATAATTTAAATACATAAAAGAGTATTAATAGTTGTAGAAGTATTTTATACTTTTTTTTCATATTTACTCTAATTTTGTTAATTATCGATTCATCAATATATTATTATGTCATGATGACATCATGATTGAATTCTGGTTAACTGGGCGGCTGAATAGGTGACCCCTAATCCGGTCAATTTTCTGGTTCAGTGAACTGGTTAGTTTTTAAAACACTGACTAAAATGCATTATATGTATCTGATATGATATATGTTGGCCATTTTCATAATTCCTTGCATCGTAGGAGCAATCCTACTTGAAGCAGTGTGTGACGCGTGTGCGTGCATAACTCATTGGAGAACTATGTAACATGTTTCCCCGGTATGCCATGCCATCTGGGCACATTGATTTTCCCATTGCTTTCTGCATAGAAAGTTGCGGAATGTATTTCAAGTAACGAACACTTTGCTTGTTCTGCACACACATTCAGCCATATAGATCCTTTGGGATGGCTACACTCATTCTCCAATTCTATGAGTACCATAGCTAATGCCCCACAGATCATTGTGGTTGCCTGTGTTCCTGCCTTGTGATAATGAAGTAGGTATTATAATCGATATCTTTTGCATTCTGTGTTTTTACAAAAAAAATCAGCTTATTGATGATTCTATGTGAAGTTTTACGGGGATATGGGGAGGTTGAATGCCCATGACTGAGGGACTGTAGTAGGACCATCCATTGATAGTATACTGATGTTTTTCCCCTTATTAACAACCTCTACACATATTAGCCCTAATAGCTATACTGAGATAAATAACAATCCATATAAAATAAGTAAATTTCTGTTCGGTTGCATTTTTTGTTAATTCTCACTAGGAAACGTAAAAGTGACATTTTTGTTGTTTGGTTCAATTTGGATAAAGTGATGATAAATGGTGGATAAATGATGTAGTAGAGTTTATGACTTTTTAAGTGACAATTATACCCTTGAATAAGTGCGAGAGATGTGTGACTAATTTGATAGATGTGATAGTTTTTAGAATGTGTGTGTAATATTGTTAGATGAGATAATTTTTTTTTAAAATGACAGAGAATGATGTTTTTATTCTCTGGCATAGATATTCTTCTGTAGTATTCACTCTTATTCTCGGACACAAACGGGGGGTAAAGGATCATTCAAGCACTCAATTGGTTAGACTGATCAATCCTAATTGACCACCGGAAGAATGAGGGGGGAAGGCGGTTGTCAACAGATCCATATGTGTGGATGTGTTCTTATGACACCTTTGGGAAGGGTTGACAATTCATAGACCAATTTTTTATGTCTTTATTCATGTTTGACCCTCCTAATGTAGTTATAGTATCCATATCAATGCCATACATCTGTACTCATTAACTACTAAAGCATTGTGGGCTATATTGTATATGTTTGTAACTTTCGCCATCCATCAATTTGTCGACCATGTTCATTGGATACGGTGTTTGTAGACATTGTTCGGAACTTCTTTCACGTCTGCAGTACTGTTATGTGAGTCCTTTTAGGTCACGCCCTTCTTGTTGAACCTTCTTGGATTTTGTTTTTTTGTGTCACGAACTACATTTCTCGTTGGACATGATCAGACCAGTTTCATTTGATCTGTTTTTAAATCTCTCAAATGCACCTCTTTTAAATATTCCTTCCTACTTTTAATGAGCATCTATTTTAACAACCTTTCTTCAGCCACATATACTAATACAAACACCAGCTTATTCTCACCTATTGTGATATAGTTTTTTTTTGAGAAAATTTTGTTATATAGTTATAACCACCTATTCCTTGCAAGCAGACATATTCACCTCTATTCCACCCTATTACACATCTATTCTTCTACCCAAACAGGGGCCAGAGGTATTCAATCTTACACTATCTGCATATTTCCAATATCAGCACATGCTTCTGCGCCTCTGTATTAATTACTGCAGGACATGCCGTAATTTATTCAGAAGTCTTTTTCCCCCACAAAATGAAAGTTGTTTCTGGGTGCCTTATTTGAATGCTCAGTAATCTACAATGTTAGGTATAATTCCCTTGGCAGTGCAGCAGGCAATTCTGCTTGTTGTTTGCATTAGAGTGATTGTTCGCTGTCTCCTTTCATCTACTCTTGTTTTAATTTAAACTGTTGTTTGCAGAATTTTATTTTGTTGAAGCTGGATCCTGTGCGGCTACTTTATCCACAGTTTTTTTTATGTTATGAATCATCAAGCATTTTTTTTTCTCTTTCATTCTCTCAATTTTGACTCTAAATTCCAAGTTGGTAATCTGGAAATGTCCTCAATTGTCTGCCCCCTTTTTGGCATGTATTTGCTCTAACGAATTTTATTTTCTCTATAGCATGATGCTTATTCTTATATTAAATTGCGAAGAAATGTTATCCCAAGATTTGTATATCATTTTTGTATTATATCTTGGTCGGTCTTGCATGTATGCAACAGGTAACACTTGAACTTCGATATGAATTGATGTAGAATTTATATTCTGATGACTTGTACTAGTGGCTGACCTGACAATGGCTCTTAATGTGAGTCATTGTACAAAAATAATTTGTTTGTGATGCTTTCTAATCAATATGAATTCATTTTCCTCCTAAAATATCTGCAAATAGCATGGATTACATGTTCCAATGATCAACAGTTTTTGTAGTTATAATGCGAAACACTGAGGCTGAGCTTTTGTGCTTGTGATGGGTAGAATACAAAGTAAACAATCTTCATTTATTTTCCTTGTGCACTCAACATCCCAATCTGCCCAAATCCTTGCAGGTATGTTCAGAACTATCTGGAGAAGGAGAAGCTGGAGCACAGGTACTGATGTTCGTTGGCCATTTCAACTTTCTTTAGAAGGTATTGGTGGGACACAAGCTGCCCTCTTTCTATAGCTGTTTTATCTGACTCTCAAATGAGGTAATTGTTCCTGTTTCATTCTGAATAAAGTTCATGTCTGACATTATATTAAACTGATGATATTAAACTGTTGTTGTTGTTATTATTGTTATTGTTATTGTTATTATTTTTATTTTTATTTTTATTTTTCCTTGGTGGTTGCTCCTCATCAAAAAACAAGAACCCAACATTTTGGCACTGGTGGTTCTTTTGTCATCATCATAAATTATGAGATTTAGTCTTCCAGTGATCGTCATTTCTCAGATGATCTCATTAACTTGCAATGATGCTTTAGAATGTAACTTATTTTCTACCAATCATGCCTTATGTTAAAAATAATTATCAATCAACAAGCCAAGATTATAACAATCAGAATATCTGAATATGTGATGTGTACCTTGGCTGCAAAAGTGATCCTGTGGCATTATGACTCCTTAGTCCTTACTGATTAAATATGTGCATTGTATATACTTTCAACATAAGTTTCATTAAATAAAAGGCAAATTTTTAAGGGCACGTGTACTCCCCACCAACCAAAAAACTTAAAAACCATAATTTGATGGAACAATGTCATTCTTTATTCTGTCAACCATTGTTTGTAAATCATTGTTTAAAACATTTCTCTATCAATCATTGTGACAGTAGTTTTGCCAACTTGTCTTTACAATTTTCGATAGTTGGTAATTCGACCTAGGACCTGAGAGGGCTTGTTCAATCGTTTGTTCGTTACAGTGTCGGACCATATATTTTTTCAAAAGAATATCAGAGACATCGATCACATTTAATATTAAATGTACATTAAAATATCAACACATTTTATTTAATACTTACAATATATTCACTTTTGATATTAAAAAACATTATTTAAAACATTAAACATTCAAAATATATACACTGTTTGTACATATGAAATAATTTGACTCAAGTCCAATGAAGCAACCCAAATTGAACAGAAGGGAGACAAAGACAACGCCAAACTGTAACATCCAACCTCCACAAAAAACGATGCATTCCTCTTCCAAGACGAATTGTCGAAGGTTTAATTTGGTTCACTTCATTTGAAGCTTGGGTGTGCTCGATGGACTTCAATCAACTAAAATCAAAGCAATGACACGATCGTTAGACTTTAGTCGAATTAATTCATGCGTACACAAACAATGCATATATTTTGAATGTTTAATGTTCTAAATAATGTTTTTTGAATTTCAGAAGTGAATATATTTGAAGTGTTGAATGGAATATGAATGTGTTGATATTTTAATGTACATTGAATATTGAATGTGTCTTAGGTTTCTTTTGAAAAAAATATATGGTTCGATACCACTACGATCGAACAGACTTTCTTGTAAAGGAAGATTGATAGAGTTACTGTCGAATATTTTAAATGGTGGTCGAGAGGGAGAATATCGAATGTTTTAAACAATAGTTGAGAAGGCAACTGTAGAATGTGTTAAATAAAGATTGATATACCAACTGTTGATTGTTCTAAATGCATGTTGAATGGTAAATGGTTGATGGAATTAGTGATGTTCAATTTATGTCTTTTTTTTGTTTTTTGGTTGTGGGATTTAATTGGTTGGTGGAATAGATGTGCCGTCTTTAATATAATTTTATTTAAAAAAAACATATATACATGTTAAATGAAATACATATGTTTATAAAAAAAATTAGTCAAATAAATTATTGTGTGCAGGAGACTAATAATAGTGTGCACGGAAACAGTTAAAGGAGTTTCTTTTAATAAAATTTCGGACGGTCCTTAGGTCTCACATGTTTTATTTATTTTACATGGTAAATGTTTTATACAAAATAATAAAAAAGTATATACAGTTTAATGAATTGTACATATTCTCTTATGTCTTATTTGGGTAGAGGAGTAGGGGGAATAGGATGGAATTAAAGAGGAATAAACATAAAAATTTGTTTGTTCGCAAGGAAAATGTAGCTAAATCCATGCTAAAATAAATGAGAATAAGCCGGTGGTGGGGCAGAAAATAGCGAACCAGGTTCGGGTAGGTACAATTCGTCCGCTCCGTTTCTCTCGAGGGCTTCCGTTGGCTTGCCGACGATCCTTCTCCTCAAGCTTTGTTAGAAACAGGGTTAGGGGTAACCTGCAGAAGACTAACATTCAAGTCAGTCAAATGCACAAATTAGATTGTTGCAAATCAATAGAGAGAATTGATTTCTTATTTATAGTACTTTGGTGAGTGTCCTTTAATCAATAACGGATCTCTCTTCCGTCGGACGGATGGGGAGAGATCCTTGGTTTAGGTGATCAAACATATGTCATTGAGAGTGATTTACAGAATTTGCCGTCATTGGATGAATGCACACAATTGGGATATTGTAAATCAATTGATGATATTTCTATATCTAGGATCAATATTCTGTTGTGATCTCAAAAAATCAGTCTAATGATAGCTCTAGATTTAATATATTTGTGAGGATTTAAAGAATCATATGATTTTTTATTTAAAAATCAAAATGTAAAATACTGACTAGAAGTGTGCTTGGTTCATCGAGTACAGATGGTTTGATGGGTCAGATTCACGTTTAGTAGGCAAACCGGGTCGTGGGCCCTTGCTAATCGGGTATTGGGCCGCAGGTACATGGTGCATAGTTTATGGGCATGAATTTTGGCCCCTACAGCTGATATTCCAGGTCCTCCTGTAATTGTATAATCTATTCCACTTATACAAGGAAAATTCACATATTAAATCATATGACATCATCAATTATAAATCAGAAATATCACATCTCCAATCTTTTTCTTATATTTTATAAATTATTATTAATATCTTATTCACTGTTTATCCACGATAACCATATCTATTGTTAACAAAAAAAAAAATTGTTTTTATATTTTCAATAAAATAATTAAAAACACAACAAAACAATGTCTTATTTTATGTTCACACCTCCCCACCCTCCCATCATTCCGCGTAAGCATCACACCTTATTCCGCGTAAGCATCACACCTCCCCACCCTCCAATCATTCCGCGTCCAGACAAAACGAACCTTCCGTGATGCAACCACCCCCAAAATATTTTATGTTCACTCCCACACGGCTCCTATTTGATTCCTTCCTTTCATCTCTATCACTCAAAACTCCTTCAAATCTTTCTCAACACACAAATCAAAACAAACCATGTCCGACACCACCAAAACCCACCCCTGCTCCCTCCTCTGCAGCCTCATCAAGCTCATCTTTTCCCTCTCCATCACCCTCTCCATCTCCTTCTTCTTCTTCTGGCTCATCTACCATCCAAACCCCATCAAAGTCCACGTCGAAAACGCCTCCCTCTCCCTCTTCAACCTCACTACAACAAACGCCACCACCACCACTCTCACTTACAACCTCACCCTTGACATAAGCGTGAGGAATCCTAACAAGAAGATCAGCATCTATTACGACTGGATCGAGGCGAGGGCGTACTACAACGGCGAGAGATTCGCCTTTGCGACGCTCCCGACGTTCTACCAGGGACATAAGAACACCACCATGCTCTACCCGTCTTTCGACGGGCAAAGTGTGGTGGTTGAGAGCGGCACGAAGACCAGGTTCAACACTGAGAAGAATGATGGATTTTATAACATTTATGTGAATGGCCATGCTAGGGTGAGGTTCAAGGTGGGGTGGATCAAGATCAAGTTCAAGCCAAGGGCGAACTGTCATTTGAGACTCGCTTTGAGTGGTGGTGGTGGTGGTGGTTTTCAGAGGATCAAGTGTGATGTTGATCTTTGAAAGAGTTGGTTATGCTTTTTTGATTTTATTGTCTTTTTTTTAAATTTATTAAAGTTAGATTGGGTTGTTGATTGTGTAAAAGCATGATTTATTTGATTTTTTATTTGTGGTTTATGGACTATGGTGGTGGTTATCAATTGATTCAATATTGGATTGGAAATGTTGTTGGTACCAATTGTTTGGTTTGGGGGAGAGGGGAATAAATTTTGATAAAGTGAACATCCCATTTGAAATTAATTAATCAATTGTTTAGAGTTGTTATTAAAGAAGTGTTTAAAGCCTGATCTGAATGTCAGAAGCTAAAAGATCCTGAAACGGAGTGGAAACACTTCTTTGTTTTTTTTTTTGGGGGGTAAAAATGGATCCTTCAAAAGCAAGATTTCGCCTTATAGTATTTCAATTATGGATCAATTAATCCAGGAGGAATGATTGAAAAATCAATTACTGATAGAAGGGGCACTGATCAACTGCGTCCCCTCCCTTTTGTTTTTGGGTTTAGGAGACAAGTTAGGACAAAGCACTTATCCTTATTTCATAACAGCACTCAAAGAAATTGAAATATAATTGAATCATGATGACAGCAAACATTGTCGAGCATCTTGTTCAGAAGGTGCAGTGGTGGGTGGACAAGTCAAAAGGACTGAATCACTAAAGGGTGTGTATATCGGCACCCCACAGCAAGAAATCCATCCCTTACAAAAATAATAAAAAAAAAATTTGTGCACTGTAGTAGTAGGAGTAAATTCACCCCGAGGTCGGCGATACCTCTGATGATGGTGATGAATTATGGTTGCCAGATGTTCCGGCGAGTGTACCTAGGTTGACATGTCTTCTGACGACGGTAGTGAATTGTGGTCACACGAAGGCCCGATGAGCTAAATTCACATTTTTACAAGTTTCAAATCAAATAGACAAATTTCACATTTAAAGACATATAATAGACAATCATAACAACATTTAAAACACATCAAAATATGACATTCGCATTCCATAACCAACAATTCACGTGACTACATAACAAAATACATGTGCAAATTTCACAACCATTCATTTGACTATATTAATTTTTTCATATATAAAAATAAATAACATACTAATAAAAATAATTACTCATTTTTTTTAAAAAATAAAATAAACATAAAAATAATTTGAACATGTATTTTGTTTTCTAGAGATGATTCGTTATGGAATGCTTATTTTTTGATGTGTTATAAATGCTAACATCATATGTTGATGTGTTTTAAATGCTGTTATGACTGTTTGTTATATGTGTTTAAATGTGAAATTTGTCTATTTGGTTTAAAACTTGTAAAAATGTGAATTTATTCTCTTAGTTTAGCTCGTCGGGCCTTCGGGCGACCACATTTCACCACCGTCGTCAGAGGATATGCTGACCTGAGTTGGTACACTCGCCGGAACCTCTGACGACCATGATTTACCACTGTCGCCAGAGGGATTTTTGACCTCGGGGTGGGTTTCCGTTTACTGCTACAGTATATTTTTTTTTTTAAAAAAAGAGGTGGGTTTTTAGAAACTCGGGGTGCGGATATCCGCACCCATCACTGAATATATAATAGAAGATTGAGGAGTTATATACCTAACCCATACAATATACAATTAGAAAACCACTATGTGATTAATCATTTTTATGCACCCGAAACCAAAGGAAAACCACCGTAACACCCAATCCCGATCGTACGCATCACCACTCGCTTCAGCACCTTCTAAGTTAGAGGGAAAGACAATCATCCAACGGATGTTTCAAAGATATTCCCTGCCTGGGGGAAAGAACCCCTTGGGAGGGCACCTTGAGGTCCCGATATAAGATATCCTGACAACCAAACAAGGAACACGGAGTACCCTAGCCCGGGTCTCAATGATGACCTCGCAAGGCCCCTTAATCCTGAGCAAGAAATTGAAAGAAGACATCGTCCATTAATGGATAATACGCCACACCCTAAAAACTTGAAAGCTGGTGCCGTTCGCAAACTCCATGGTTACCAGCATTACCGATGTCCAGGAACGAAACTCCATAATCAAGACGCGATCCAAACCTTAGCAATTGCAATGATCCATCAATAGAACACAACTGGGCTGGAAACTCCTTCCCAAGCCTTTGTCCCACAACAGGGGACCCAACACTGACCCTGATCAGTCGACCCAGTCGACAATTTAAGGGGGGGGGGTCCTGGGGTGGCCATGTCCACGTCCACGGATGCGAGGAGGCATGTCAGCAACCTAAGAAAACTTCTAAAACCAGAGTACTCGGATGATAATCCTATGACTCATCTATACAACTCGACTTAGGCTCTGACAAGATCAGGCTTTGATACCAACTTTTATCATGCCCCAGGGCGGCCGTCCCCGAGACGTGGCAATAATATAATATCAGCTATCAACTACAAGAGGTCAACAATGACTCCAATAAATAATACACAAAGCTAACATGCAAAGATAACTGATAACTCAACTGAAAATGCGGAAGCATAAAAATATCACTAAGTCTGTAACTCAATAACATTATTACAGACTCGAATACGCAATCAACGTCCTGAAAGAGCCAAGTTTAGTCTAAATAAAATATAACATGTGCAACACACACGATTACAAATACGGGAATGACTCTAGAACTGCTGACAGCCTCGCATTTGCCAATTCGCCGGACATGACGCTTCCACGCACGCAAGACCACGCCACAAGGAAACTCCAGCTCTACGCCCAACAACGCCCCTGTAAAAGAAAGTACGCGAGGGGTGAGCCACACGCTTAGTGAATGGAACAATCCATGCAACACAACTCATATTAATCATTTCAAGTAATTAGGTTCCCACAGATGGAATCAACTACTTAAGTTGGTGGGTCGAGTATCAACCCGAGCCCACCACTCCCGCACCCTCACCCCCATAGGGTGACATAGGACTTTAGGGATAAGGTTGACTGTTCCTACACCATTCATCATCCGGTAGTCTCTCCCAGTGTGGCCTCTACTACCTGGTAGCCTCCCACGTCCACTATCTCTGCTATGTGGACAGACCAGCAAGCGTCGTTGATAGTACCTGGGAGCATCTCACATGGTTCTGGCCTCTACCATGTAGCCTCCCAAGATTGCTATCTCTACCTCATGGGCGCCCCACTGTGTCATAAATAGCGTTTGGAGCACCCCACCGGACTTTATTACGCCGGGCAGTCTCTACACGGAACCGATGAAGGAAAGAGCACTTGACACTCGCAAATACGATCCTCATGGATCCAACGTCGTCAATTGATAAACATTGAAAAGAGGTATCGAATTCTCATGAATTCTCTCCAGGGCGCATAACTCAGATGTGAGGAAAACATATCATTCGTAGTGACTATGTCATGGTATGACCCTCTAATAGGTCATACACTTGTCCAAACTCATTTAAACAAAATTCATGGGTCATAAAGGTATAGGATATTCCCTGCCTGGGGGAAAGAACCCATTGGGAAGGCACCTTGAGGTCCTGATATAGGATATCCCGACAACCAAACAAGGAACACGGAGCACCCTAGCCCGGGTCTAAGAGGTGATGACAGTTGATTTGACAGTGAGCCCATATATTCTTTGGGTGGAATAACCTAGAATAATTTTAATTTCAAGTGTTTGTTGGAATCCATATACTATTTTATACCAGTTTATTCCGACATAGTTTATCCCTGGGTATTTAAGGCTCCCAAGCAACCAAAATTCACTATTTCCATTTATTCTAGGATATTCCGACCCCTATTTTACATCCGAACCGAGGCTCAAGAGTCTGTTTGGATGTATGTTGTGAAACTATGCGTTTTCCATACGCAGTGGTGGCTAAACACCCTCGTTTATATATACCCCCTCTGCTCCCTCTTGCAAGTTGTAAACCCTATCTGTCACTCCCCTTTTAAGAAGCCGCAACAACAAACGACGGATCGATGATCTGGGACAAAGGTTTTCGGATGAAATAAGGGATAAAATGATCTTCATCTTCGAATTCAAGTGTTCATCAATGTGGGTGATGTCCGTGGTAAATCCATGTCATCAAATTTGCATTATTTCAAGTTTCCTCAAACTAGTTGCACAAAATTGAAAAAATCAGTTAAAATTGAAAAAATCAATTGTTCGAATCATTAATTTGTGTTCTTTCACTTCCCTTTTGAAGAAAGTCAATGAAGATACCCTAGGTGAGCGAAGGGACATGGCGAAGGGCCGGGGCATGCGAAGATGGAAAAGCGGATATGTTTTAGGGTCAGGGATTTGGTTTTTTAAAAGGGGATAGAGCTTGTGATTTCAGCATTACATCCATATACAATGATTAGTATTCGTTGCGTCTATCACATCATTTTTGAGGAGTCGCCGGATGCCATTATTTAACACGGTAAATGCAAAAGATGGAGTGTGGTATTTTGAACGCGAAGAGTTGTTTAGAACAGCAATACCGCGTTTCACTACTTCCACACCCTAGACGCAACAAAAAGGAGACACATTTAAGTGTGGAGTTTGTACAACCAGTCCCAATAAATAACCTTAAGAAAGGCCTTTGAGTTAGACATTTATTTAAAGGTTATATGCATTTTAAAATTTGGAAAAAAAATTCATCAAACTGCATGATGTCCAACATTTTAATGTGATTTTTAGGACGATGTTTTGGGAGGTGTATATTTTTCATGAGTGTGAGGTGAACACCTATAGTATAATTGGTTTTCAAAAAAATATTGTTATCAACAAAATGTGGTTAATTATAAATGAGATCTTTTAATCAATTCTCCAGACATTCAGAGACAGAAAGATAACAATAGATAGATAAGCAAATCAAGTTTGGGGTTAGCCAGCTGATACCCCCATCCAATAAAGAGATCAAATGATCAAGTCTTGAGGGCACTGATTTCAAAAAAAATAACAATAGATAGATAGAAATTCTTCCATCATTCCTAAAACAAATTTGAGTGGCGAAGAGTCTTGGACAAGTCCTTCCTCCTGTTCCTCTGTTGGAGCCTCCATTAATTATGATTGCAGGTGAAATCATTGTCAGAATTTCATCTTGTTGAACCAATTCAAAAATTGTTAATCTCAACCATTTCAACTAGCATAGCCACCTAACACGAGCTCATTTGAAAATAGAAAATGATACATCCAATCCCACCCGTTTGCAATCTTCAATCATTTTGATTTTATGTTTAAACTTGTCTATTGAAATACATATTATTATGAAACCGAATTATATATATATATATATATATAGTCGAGTGATTCAGTGCGGGAATGCGGGAAACGACGTCGATCGTTCGATCGCGGGTCCATCGCATCCAACGGTCGAGATGAATCGTCCCCGACCGTCCGATGCGATGGACCCGTGATCGACGGCCCGTGATCGCTTCCCGCACGACCGCATTCCCGCATCGAATCACTTCCCTATATATATATATATATATATATATATATATATATATATATATATAGGGAACCGATTACGTGCGGTGTGCGGTCGGTGCGGTGCGCGATCACGGGCCGTCGATCACGGGTCCATCGCATCGGACGGTCGGGTGCGATTCACGTCGACCGTTGGATGCGATGCACCCGCGATCGGACGGCCCACGTCGCACACCGCACCGACCGCACACCGCACCTAATCGTCGGCATATATATATATATATATATATATATATATATATATATATATAGAAAGGATTACCTACACCCGTGCAACAGAGACCTTACGTGCGGCATTGTTTTTGGCCGTCCGATCTGTGGAATCAGATCTAGATGGTCCACCTTTTTGTTTTTCTAATGGGGGCTGACATTTCAACACCACGGGGTCATCTCCTCTTTCTCTGCCTCTCTCACATTTCAACACCAAATCATCATCTCCATCAAATCATACACTAAATCTAGGCCTCTGTCCCTCTCACATTTCAACACCACCACCAAGTCATCTCCTCCATGCTCGTGATCTCAGCCACCCCTCTCCACCCGATCCGCAGATCGGCCACAGTCACCCTTCTCCACCCGAACCACAGATTGGCCACGGCCACCCTCTTCGTGCAGGTTTTTTTTTTCTTTCAGATCTAGGATTTTTTCATATCTAGGGGTTTTTTTTTTTTAGATTTTTTTTCTTTCAGATGTAGGGTTTTCTTGTTGGATTACATTTGTGAATTTTGTCATATGAACTTTTGTTTGTTCTACAATTTTGAATCATATGAGTATTGATGAGGGAGAGCATATTCATGTTTTTGAGCAATTATTTGAGGAAAAGGGGGTTTGGGTTCCTGATACTGATGAGGGCATAAAACTAGTAATTGGAATGTGTTTTGACACACTTGAGGAAGGAGAAATTTTTTACTCCAATTATGCTAGAGTAGCAGGGTTTGGTGTTTTAAAATCTATTACTAGGTATCATTCGAGCACAAAAGAATTATATAAGAGGGATATTGTATGTGCAAAGGAAGGATTCAAAAACACTGATGCTAACAGAAATATTAAGACAAGAAGTCGAGGAAACGTACGGGTAGGGTGCAAAGCTAGAATACAATTAAAGGTTGAAGATGGAAAATAGAAAATTGATATATAACTTCATTGAGGGTCATGTTCATGTATTATCCACTCCTCGTAAAACACCTCTGTTGAGGTCTCATAGAGAGATTACTGGTTCACAAAAGTCCTTAATTGATAGCTTTCAAGATGCGAATGTAGGCCCTTCACAAACTATCACTATATTGGCTTTGGATCTGGGAGGATATGATAGGGTTGGTTGCACTAAAAGAGATATTCGAAACTATCAAGGAAGAGTTCGCAATGAAATGAGAGAGTATGATGCACAAATGTTTCTCTATTCTTTGAAAGAAAAGGCTGAAATTGTAACGACTGTGACTTTAATTGGGTCAGGCAGGGCCTGGCGGATCTTATAGGTGCCGTCGGGCACCTGGGCGGCGGATCCTTAAGGAGCCGTCAGGTTAAAGGGTGATGGATCCTTAAGGTGCTGTCGGGATTATTGGGCGACTCATAGTGGAGCCGTCGGGTATGCATGCGATGGACTCAAATAGAGCTGTTGATCTGGAAAATTTCAGGTTTTGAAATTGGTCCATTTTTAGAAAGAACAAATGCGTTAATTGCGAATCGTATTTACGTTAATTAGTTTTATTGGCGTCGTATTTTGTCTCCCCACGTGTTAGCTTGTATTTAAACACCTTTTTCTCTCTCCTTTGGCATTGAAACCCTAGAAACTCCAAAACCCTAAAATTTATTTTTTTGTTTTCGACCATTGTGGGGAGAGGGCTCGGGCAGGGTTCGATTTGAGGCTTGGGTAAGTATATTCTTCGTGCTTATGAAGGGTTTTGAGTGGTAGTGAGTCCCTTTGGTTGTTATGATCTCGTTTTCAAGGATTTTCAAACAAAAAGAATTTGTTTTGTTCTTGTTTTCTTTAGATCTTGTTATGATTTTGGGTTATATTTTAACAATCATACGATGATGATTTCATGATGTTTTTACAAGTTTTAGTTATAATATTAGGTCTTACTTGTATATACTCAAGGTTTAAGATATTTTCTTAGTTTTCCTATTTGATTTATATGCTCTTAAGATGTTTTAAATTTAGTTTTCGGATCCGTTGTTATATAGCTATGGTATCATGATATTTTTACGTTTTATAAGCCTTTCATGATTTAGAATGAATATGTATCACTATACATCATGTTTAGGTTTATAAATCTTAAGTAGAAATCGTGTTTTCGATCTTTAAAACCTTGTTTTGAATCCTTATATGCTTTGATCTAAATCAATGTTGTGTTTTCATGATTTTTCAAGGTTCGTATATTCATATTTCTATTTGCATCCATGATAAACCTAGGGTTTTTTTAAATATGTTATTTTAAGCTTTGATTTATTATAATCGGATTTCGATATGTATGATTCGATTTGAAACTAAGTTTTCTCACTGGTTCTATATAGTTTTGAAACTAGGGTGTTTTGTTTTCAATGATAAAATGTTTTAAAGAATTTTTATAAAATTTATATTAGGGTTTTGTTCTCTGTCTCAGGACGGCTCCCACAGGAGCCGTTGGGCATCATTGAGACGGCTCCCAGAGGAGCCGTCGGGTTTCAAAGAGACGGTTCCAGTAGGAACCGTCGGATGTGTTTTAGACGGTTCCTGCTGGATCCGTCGGGTAGGTCATCGACGGCCCATGTGGGAGCCGTCGGGTTCTGAGTGTACGGGTACATATGTTTCCGTACGGTATGTACATAATTTGATCGATTCTTATCATTTTCAGGTCGGGTTAGGGTGCTGTAGACCTACTGGAGTTGTTTTGGATTGTGGTTGGACCTTAAGGTCAGTGGGTCTCGTCTCCTACGTAGTTTTCAAAGGTTTTATGAATGATTTTAAATGCTATTTTATGTATGAAATCGAGCATGTCATATTATATAGGCGGATGTCTTATTATGTATTGTTTTGAAAATATTATTATATTTGAAACTGTGGCATGTATTTTATTGAAAGAAAAATATGTGTTGATCATGCATGCATCGCATTCGTCTAGGTGACGTAGTCTAGGTGGCTAGGTCTAGGTGACCCTGGTTCAGAATGGACCCAAGTCTAGGTGACTTATTCTAGGTGACATGTGTCTAGGTGACACGATTTCCTGTGCGAAATCCTTACGGCTAGGTGCTATCATACGGGCATGCGTGTCCATTGCATTCATACGCATCATGTATTTGATAAGATTTGGAGAACATACATTGGAATGAGATCTCTATAAGTTGGATTACCGGAAATTTATTATATTTGCAAAGTATCTTATTATTATATGTTGCAAATTTCTTTCTTATGATATTTGATTAAAGACTATAATTTGATATCAATTATTATTGGGACCTCAAAGGTCCATTCACTGAGCGTGTGGTTGCTCACCTCTCTTTCCCCAAACTTTCAGGATAGAAGTTGGTTATCGTTGATCTCAGTGGTGGAGATCGTAACTGCGTTTTATTTCCGTTGCATTTAGGTGGATTAAATAAGCATTTTCTTTGGCATGTAGTTTCCTTAATCCCTTCCAGCAAAAAACATTAGGATGTTTGAATAAATTTCATTTCTTATGTAATCATCCGCATTTAGGATGAATTGTGTTTAAATCCTGGTTATGTTTTTAAATCGACATTGTTTTAAATAAATATTTTTTTCTTGTTTTTTTTGTCTCGTGTTTTGCAAAAAGTTAGAGGGTAACGAACCGTATTTTCATGCTCCAAAACGGAGACGTGGGTACGGGGGCGTTACAGAAATGAATTCTTCATTTTATTTCGCATATGAGGTGGACGAAGATAATCGGCTAACACATTGTTTTTGGGTGGATGGGGGTACAAGAAAGGCTTATGCTCACTTTGGTGATGTAGTTGTGTTTGACACAACTTATGAAACAAATCAATATTCTTTAATTTTTGCACCATTTACTGGAGTGAATCATCATTTTCAATCTATTTCTCTTGGTTGTGGAATTTTAAAAGATGAAAAAATTGAGTCATTTTTATGGTTGTTTACATAGTGGAAAGATGCGATGGGCAAATGTGCACCGATGGCCATTATCACAGATGAAGACCCAGCTATGTCGGCTGCCATTGCAAGAATGCTACCACAAACACATCATCGATTTTGCATTTGACACATAATGAAGAAGCTGCTAGAAAAAGTGGGTGCACTGTCTTGTAGATCTGATTTTTTGGTGTCATTTAAAAAAATGTATTTATGGGTCGGAGACGCTAGAAGAATTTGAGGAGAGCTGGAAGAAAATAATAATGCATTTTTTCTTGGAGTCTAATGAGTGGTTGTCTAAATAGTGCAGGAGAAGTACTCAACGGAGTGAGTCAAAATTTAGTCTTTGATAAGTTCTTGAATTTCAAGAGTATTGACAAGCCTTCTTTTTTGTGTGCTGCTGTTCTGTAATTTTGTAGGGACACATGTTGAAGAGGCCATGAAGCATATATTTTGTAGGGACACATTTTAGTGTTATGTAATTTGAAAACATTTTGTTGGCCTACCACCTTTTGAGACCATGTAAATTGTAATTTGAAAACCTTTTGCTGCCTAGTGACGACACAAAATTGTTTGGTTGAATTGCATCTGTTACAGATGGAACTCTTAAGGGGATCGCTGGACTCAATGATGTTTGCTTTCCATTATGTGGTATCTTACTAGTTCTAATACATTCTCATTGTAACATTTTTTTCCTTTGCATTTTGGTATTATCTGCTTCTGATTTGTGATTTCAAATCAGAAGAATACCACTTCATATGATGGGTAATTATGCTCTATTTACTTTTGTTCTATTTTTCTTTTAGGCTATTGTAATTGATTTACAGTTTTGTGAAATCTCTATTGAAATTTTGAGATTCGGTATGCAAAACATCATCTGCATATTTTCATTTTCTTTGTTTCTAGTGCTTCTGACAGAAAAATGCATTGGTTTTTTGTACATATTGTTTTACTTCATTTATAGAAATTCATGTAATTGTATTGTATGCTCTGTTTTACTAACATATGACACATGATCTTTTTATTTGGGCAATTTTTTTATGATGCCACAAATCCCTGTATTGATATTGAGATGGATCAACTTGGATGAATTGCTCTCCAAAATTGCATAACTCATTACATTGTTTGGAGAGTGGTTGCAAAAAAAAGAAAGAAAGAAAGAAAGAGTATATTGTCTGGAGATTCGACTGCATAACTCATATTACACACTGTCTGGAGAGTAGTTAGAAATAGAGAAAAACTGTTTTTCAGGCGGGTAGTGGATCCAGCCATTCCGATGAATTTTCCTCGATTTGAGTATATTGTTGCCTATTGCTATAAATTTACACATTAAATAATTAGACAATATATAATTTTTTATCCGGACATGCCCAAATTTTATCAATATATACCTTTCACCGATAACAAACATTTTAATCAGGATGTTATGACTCATAGTATGATAATTGATGAAATCATGGAAGTCGTGGGTTGAGAACTATTATCATATTTGAAAGGAATGAATGTGATATGCTGGAGTTAGATATAAGAATTGTATGTAAAGGATGGCACTGAATGTGAAATTGGCATACAGAGCTTTGAGTTCTTAGAGCTTGGATGGAAGGCGCATGAGTAGATTTTGTCACTCAAATTCCAAAATGTTTGTTATCATTGGATCTGCATATCTGTGTGTTTTTTTCTTTAATTTAATCCTTTATATTTTGTCTTACACCTGATATATCCAGAAGTCAGAGAATGTCCCCCCTCCATACAAAGTTTGAAGTTGTATGATGGTCTATTTAAAATTGATGTCCAAATTTGTGCTTATGTCACCCATTCTACCAAGTGCAGAAGGTATGATAAAAGATGGATTTGAATTATAATGTAGAATCATTGCTTCCTGGAGCAAGGATAAAAAGATTTAAAATATGCAAACTGGAGCTCCATAGTGTGTTAGAAAGTCTATGGCCTTTTTCCTTTTTTTCCTTGCTGTTATCTTTTTTTTTCATGTGCCTTTGGAAGCTCCATAATGGATCACTAATAGAAACACTAAAAATTTATAACAATGAGAATACAAATAAAATAAGCCACATATGATGTACTATAGGTCATAAGAATTCAAGACTAGAAATTTCAGTCTACTTGGAAAGCATTCATGAAGAAGGCATGGAAAGTTCACTCTCTCTGTGACTATATTATCTTTCATTGTAAAACAAAGAAAAATTTATATGACAGAACTTGTAAATGAAGTTGGATATATAGGGATGAAAATTATTAAAATATTTTACACAAAATTTCACATGACACAAGAAAACCCTAGATCTAAAAAAAAATAATGAAAAACAAACCCAAGATGAGAAAAAACCCAAGATCTGCAAACACTTTTGTTTGAAAAAAGCTAGATCTCAATAGGAAAAAAATCCTAGATTTGAAACTGTTGTTTTAAAAAAAAGGTAGATCTGAAAAGAAAAAGAAAACCCTAAATCTAGGCTGCGCTCGTGGATAGGGGTTGGCCGATCTGCGGCGCTCTTGGAGAAGGGGTGGACGATCCGCGCTCGGGTGAAGACCTCCGGGTGGCCGATTTGCAGCGCTCTTGGAGAAGGGGTAGACGATTTGCGCACGGGTGAAGACGGAGGTTTAATTTTCCTCTGGTGGTGGTGGTGGTGGAATGTGAGAGAGATAGGATGGAGGGTTTTTTATTTTCCTCTGATGGTGGTGGTGGTGGTGGTGGTGGTGAAAATGTGAGAGAGAGACATGTGAGGGAGAGAGACCCCATCCAAACAAAACAAAAAGGTGGACCATCTAGATCTGATTCCACAGATCGGACGGCCAAAAACAATGCCGCATGTAAGGTCTTTGTTGCACGGGTGTAGGTAATCCTTTCTCATATATATAGGGAGCCGATTAGGTGCGGTTTACGGTCGGTGCGGTGCGCGATCACGGGCCGTCGATCACGGGTCCATCGCATCGGACGGTCGGGTGCGATTCACGTCGACCGTTGGATGCGATGGACCCGCGATCGGACGGTCCACGTCGTAAACCGCACCGACCGCATACCGCACGTAATCGCGACCACATATATATATATATATATATATATATATATATATATATATATATATATACTTCCGATATGCTGCGGTCGTGCGGATTACAGGGGACACTGCGGTTTCAAAAATGGGCCGTCCGATCGAGTTTCCATCGATCGGACGGTCTGTTAAAAAAAAATTAAAAAAAAGAGAGGAGAGAGACATGGTCTCTCCAAATGTTTTGAAAAAAACCAAAAAAGGAGAGAGACGGTCTCTCGAAATCATCTTCTCCATCACAGAACAAGAAAGAAAAAAAAAACAAAAGAACCCATCCTCGTTTTCCCTTCTCGACTCCTCACGCAGCTCCCCCTCCGCCACCTCTTCTCCTCGCGCGGCCCCCCGTCCGGCACCTCTTCTCCTCACACCGTCCTCACACTGTCACCTCGTCACCGCGGCACCTCGTCATTCCGATCCCGCACCGGCACCGGCACCGGCACCGGCACCGACATCGGCATCGACCACGCAAAACATTCAATGTAAGTATTTTCTTTAACTTGCCTTTGTATCCCATTATTTAGGTCTAGGGTTTTGATTTGTTTTGTTATTTGATTATTTAGGGTTTTCTTTTGTTTTAGTTTTGAAGAGAAACCCAAATCTTGTTGTGATTTGATTAGTTAGGGTTTTCTTTTATTTTGGTTTTGAAGAGAAACCCAAATCTTGTTGTGATTTGATTAGTTAGGGTTTTCTTTTATTTTGGTTTTGAAGAGAAACCCAAATCTTGTTGTGATGTGGATTATCTCTAAAGAATGAAAAAATGGAAACCCAGATAAAGTTCTCCCAAAAAAATTTTAAAAACAAAATTGTGGTTTTGATGAATCTCTAACACTGAAAAATGGAGACCTAGATGAAGTTCTCCAAAAAAAAAAAAATGTTGGTAAGATGGGTGAAGGTGATGAGCCTGTATTAATCATCTCATGTGAACTGATATTTCAAGTTGTAATGAGAACAGAGGAAAGAAAAGCTGCAACAACCTTAAAAGTGAAGTATATATGCTTTACCAACTACAATTTTAAATATATTTCTCCTTTTTGATGCACTGATGACTTTCTTATTGCATGCTAATGATGAGGAGCTCAAGAGGCCCTTTAGGGCTCTGTTTTGATACATTTCATGAAAAGTATTATTTCATGGTAGATGGTGGTGATCTACAACTACAACTGTTTGTGGAGGCATAAGTGGTCTGTAAATTGGATTGTTTATTTTGAAATTGTGGTTTGATTGATGGAGGAGTTTACAAACACAACTTAAAGAATCTAACCAATGAGTTGAATTAAGACAATTCATGTCATCCATGGAGGGCATCAATGGTTGACCTTGCTTCATTTGTCACCTTTGCCTTTTCTTTCCTTTTTATGTTTCTCTCATGCTTCATGTACAGTTGCAGAGAAATAAAGAAAGGGAAGAAACACAACCAGTAGAAGAGAGCTGCTAGACAAAAGAGAAAACAAAAACTACAATTGAATGTTGACTTTCAATTTTTAATTTTCCCGCAATTATGCTCATCCCCATAGTCTTATACAATATGTTGCTCAATCTTTTATGAATTTGATAATGTTTTCCAATATTTTTCATTGCTTATTTCACAAAATTAATATATCGTTATCAATTTTTGCATTGCTTCAGTTTCTATCTTGAGTTGGGTTCTGCAGGACTATGTGGTTACAGTCGGTGGGAAAAAATTTCTGGACAGCCCATGCCTTTGGAAAGGATTCTTTGATGTAGTATTTGCTACTCAGTTTGACTCCTGTGATTATAGAATGCTGAATGGTGGAAATCATAACCTAAATTCAATGAGAGGAGAGATTTTCTAAAGTTGAAGCATAATAAGAACAGATCTCTAGAGTTGAAGCACTACAAGGACGTGTGGAAGAGCGATTGACCATGTTAGAGCATTGAAAACATCATCCTTTCTTGATGGTTTTTTTTTAATTGTGTTCTTGATTGGGATATTTGTAGGCTCAATGTTAAATTGAATTTAAAAAACAAGCTTCAATCAATATGTATACTTTGCATGTATTAGTAACTTCAAGGTTGAGACTCTGTTGATGTTTATATGTCAAAAATATGTGATGAGGTCCATTAATTTTTGGTGTTGACCATTCCAAATGGTGGTGTTTCAAAATTAAGATATGCATGCACAAGACTGGCACAAGACTCATGATATTTGACAAAGTGAAGCTGCCCCAAGCACATCAATTTGACTCATCAAAAGATTGTAATTAAGACAAGTCTCAAGTTGAACATTAATACATAATGGGTCAATCAACAGAGTCTTTTTTGGCTCACCTCATTTTGTGAGATATTAGCAAATATATAAAGTCAGGAAAAAAAAAGGAATATCAAATGAAGAAGCTACTTGTCTTTAGAACATGGAATTGATTATTGAAATGATTGTATACTAATGAAAAAATATGACCATTTCACCACTTCTGCCTTCCATATCTAAAAGTAACCCTATTAACATTAACATGTTTTAAAAGAAATGGAAATTTAAACCACAAACATAAACTTGATTCAACATCATCATGTTTAAACATAACCCTGTATGAATATACAAGTAGCATAAACCTGTTTCATGACCATGTTTCAACATAACCTTGTTTAACATACAAGTACCAAAAACCTATTTGACAAATGAAAACCATAAAGTACCATAAACCATTTTTCAACATCGCATGCCTTGAAATCATTGCTACAAAATATACATAAAAAACACTACCAAATACATGAAAAACACACCAGTGCTACAAAATACACCCACAAAATATCACAAGTCCCATAAACACATCACCCATCATTTGGAACCTTCTCAAACAATGGACTTGAAAATAAAACAACAATGAACATCAACATATAAATAAAAAAGTCACATTAGTGCTACATAATATACATAAAAAAAATCACAAGTACCATAAACACATCACTCAACACCTGGAATCTTCTCAAACACTGAACCTGAAAATAAAACAACAATGAACATCAATATATACATAAAAAAAACATTTCAATAAAAAAAAATTATAACTGGAACCATAATTACCAAGTTTCAGTCAAAGGTTGAAGCTTGAGTTTCATTAAATGGCATGTGATCATCTTGAGTATTTTGTGATAACCTGAAATATTCACAAACTATCATATATTATTTTGAAAATGAATCATGAATTAACGTTGTCTAACAAAGAATTATAAACTTACATTTCTTTGAATTTGGGACAAGTGCGTGCATTGTGTTTCTCCTTTTTACCACACACACTGCAAGTTCTTCTTTTGCCCATCTCTTCCATTGCTATTTCCTTTCCCCCCTTCAATCTTCTTCCACTGCCTTTGGTTTTTGATATATTTGGGGGATGGATATTCACAATCGAAGGAATTGATGTGCTTCTCCAAAAGTGAGAGCTATGCGGCTATCTGGCGTGATACAAATGATCAAAGACAAAACCAACCACAATAACACATATTCAAAGTTTATCACACACACAATTAATAAATTCAAGGCAAGCATTAACAAGACTAACACAAATTTAAATATCAGGAACCTGAAATCCCCAATATAATCCTCCCAGTTATATGTGAGAAACAAAGCAGAACTGATACGAGGCATAATAAAGATCATAAAATCTCCAAACAAGCAAAAACTAACATTAAGAACATGAAAAACAATAATTTCACCAAAAGGCTTACCTAATTAGGTTTAAGCTCCAAACCTCCAAAATCAACCTAAAAAATCTCTCCAAAAACCTCCAATACAGAGCTGTATAGAAAGACAAATTTCACATCACAACGCCTCCTTGAAAAACCATAAAAAATAATTAAACGAACCACAAATTCTAACAACCCATACCGAATTTAATACTCGTACTTACAAAAACAACAAAACCCATCAGAAATCCATACAAACCCATTTTCATTTGAAACCAGGAAATCATAAAAGTGGGTAAAGATGATACCTTTTTGAGGACAAAGAAAGAACCCTGTAAAGTAAACCCTGTAGGGATTCAAAGAGTTGAAAGAAGACCCACTATAAATAAAAGCAGAGTCGTTGATGGGTCTTTAATAAATAGATATAAAACACAAAGGGGAAGGAGAGAATTGGGTTTTGCTTCTTTAAGGGGGGTGAGAACCCAAATGCAGGCAGGGATTAAAAGCGGAAGGAGCCAAAACTGGCTCATAAAAAACCATCTTTTTTTCTTTTTAATAGAAGTTGGGCATATGAATATTAAGGACAAAACTATCCTCCATATTTTGTGGGGGATAGATGAATTTTTATGAAAATTTGAGGAGGATGTGAGGAAATTTGGGGGAAATTATAATCTCCATGGTAAAATGAGCTCGGTCGTTTTTTAAAACCCCATATACATTATCATTTTTAGCCAACATTTTTTTTTTTTTTTGGAGAACTTCATCTAGGTCTCCATTTTTTCAGTGTTAGAGATTCATCAAAACCACAATTTTGTTTTTAAAATTTTTTTGGGAGAACTTTATCTGGGTTTCCATTTTTTCATTCTTTAGAGATAATCCACATCACAACAAGATTTAGGTTTCTCTTCAAAACCAAAATAAAAGAAAACCCTAACTAATCAAATCACAACAAGATTTGGGTTTCTCTTCAAAACCAAAATAAAAGAAAACCCTAACTAATCAAATCACAACAAGATTTGGGTTTCTCTTCAAAACTAAAACAAAAGAAAACCCTAAATAATCAAATAACAAAACAAATCAAAACCCTAGACCTAAATAATGGGATACAAAGGCAAGTTAAAGAAAATACTTACATTGAATGTTTTGCGTGGTCGGTGCCGGTGCCGGTGCCGGTGCCGGTGCCGGTGCGGGATCGGAATGACGAGGTGCCGCGGTGACGAGGTGACAGTGTGAGGACGGTGTGAGGAGAAGAGGTGCCGGACGGGGGGCCGCGCGAGGAGAAGAGGTGGCGGAGGGGGAGCTGCGTGAGGAGTCGAGAAGGGAAAACGAGGATGGGTTCTTTTGTTTTTTTTTTTCTTTCTTGTTCTGTGATGGGGGACCGTCTCTCTCCTTTTTTGGTTTTTTTCAAAACATTTGGAGAGACCATGTCTCTCTCCTCTCTTTTTTTTAATTTTTTTTTAACAGACCGTCCGATCGATGGAAACTCGATCGGACGGCCCATTTTTGAAACCGCAGTGTCCCCTGTAATCCGCACGACCGCAGCATATCAGAAGTCTATATATATATATATATATATATATATATATAGTCGAGTGATTCAGTGCGGGAATGCGGAAAACAACGTTGATCGTTCGATCGCGGGTCCATCGCATCCAACGGTCGAGATGAATCGCTCCCGACCATTCGATGCGATGAACCCGTGATCGACGGTCCGTGATAGCTTCCCGCACGACCGCATTCCCGCACCGAATCACTTCCCTATGTATATATATATAGGGAATTGATTGGGTAAGGCGGTGAGGCAGGTGCAGACTGAAGCCCAGCCGTCCGATCTGGGTCCATCTAATCTCCTCGTCAAAATCCCAGTCAAAATCGAAAAAAAAAACTCGCTCGACTCACCTCTCTCTGTCTCCCTCTCCTCGTCGTCTCCTCAGGCTCTCCCTGCGGCCCCTCCTCCGTCTCCCCTTGCGACCCCCTC
This sequence comes from Acorus calamus, assembly GCA_030737845.1. Taxonomy (NCBI): domain Eukaryota; kingdom Viridiplantae; phylum Streptophyta; class Magnoliopsida; order Acorales; family Acoraceae; genus Acorus; species Acorus calamus. Next base: position 8,570,308 of record CM060876.1, on the reverse strand, counting down.
CGCTCCGCGGCACCTCCTCCATCTCCCCTTGCGACCCCCTCCGCCCCGCGGCACCTCCTCCGTCTCCCCTTGCGACCCCCTGCGCCCCAAGGCCCCTCCTCCGTCTCCCCTTACGACCCCCTCTCCCCCGCGGCTCCTCCTCCATCTCCACCCGCGGCCTCTCCTCCGTCTCCCCCCTGCGGCACCCTCGACCATCTCCTACCAACAGATGACTTATTTTTTTTGAGGTTAGTGATGCTTTTGAGTGTTTATCAAAGCTTTTAGGTTTTTTTTTCCTAGATTTGTAAGTTATTTATTTTTTGCATTCAAATCTAGGGTTTATTTTTATTTTTATAATCACTTTTAGATCTAAGTTTTTTTTTTCGATTTATTTCAGATCTAGTCTTTTTTTAGATCTAGTATTTGAATGACTGAATGCTTTAAAAACTCATACTTGTGTGGTTATTTATATTGAATATGCCTCCATAGATCAAATTTGAGTCGGTGTTATATACTTATATTAGTTGTATTAGCAATTTTTTAGAACGAAGTAAGAAATGCTTGAATTGATTGGTTTTTAGATTATTAAAAACCATTCATATGTAAAAAGATGCTCTAGAATGCATCAAGAGTTATGAAAATATTTTTTAAAACTTTTCTTTTTTTTTCACATCAATGTAATTAATAGTTAATTATGATGAATCACGATTCAGTTCTAGTGATTAACCCAACATTTGAACAAGTGATGCTTAACCTTGTCATTTTTCAGGTTTAATAAGTACAGTTTGTGTTTTTAGAACACAGCATATATCAATCGAACAATTTATATGTATTTGTTTAATTGTGATATAATAATTTACCTTTTCATATAATTTGGGTTTAATGGACTACTGTTGTCACATCCCTTTCATGTACCTTAAATTACATGTTGTGATTGGTATTTCTTTTTTTTTTTTTCAGATTTATATATGTGTTCTTCGGGTGTATTTCGGAATGCTTTTATCAGATGTAATTCCACTTTTAATATTTATGAGTTAATGATGAATTTAGGGTATATATGTTATATTACTCTATAATAGTTCTCCTAGTTTTGTTCAGTTGCTATGTTCTCTCTGTTGAGATTGAACACTAATATTCAACGATCACAGGTAGTTGTGACTCTGGTAGCTCTTTCAACAGATGGCTCCACAATGTCTACTGTTGAAGTTAAGCTTCCTGAAGAGCAAATAGGTGGTCTTGTAACCCTAAAATTTTGGGCATCTGGATCTCATAATGAGGAGTACTCCTTGTCCACAGTCATCTATGAACCTCACAGGTACTCAGAGAGATAAATGTTGAATGTTTATTATCAAACTTTTGTGATCTTGCAATGATGGGACACATCTGATTTCAAAGTCATATTGTTTCATTACTTCAATAATCTTCATCCTTTCCTTGCTGTGTGCCAAAATTTAAATAAATAAACATGGATTTGAAAATCAGTAGAGTTACCATGTTTAATATTCCATCTCTTCATGATACCTTGGTCATATTTGAATGACAAAGTTATTGATTTACATATGTTGGTTGATAGGTGCACTACCGATATGAATATAGAACTTAAATAATGGGAATATAGTCTTTTGGTGGTTTTATGTTACCATCTGCATTGGAAGAAAATTTGTATTGGTAAAACATGTGTTCATGAATAAATCTAGATCCACGTATTTCTCATGTATGATTTCATACTATTAATTCATTGATCGTCAAAAAAAAGAATCTTATGGTTTCATTATGTCATAGCCCCAGACCTATTCATTTTTCGGATACATTAGCCTTTTTAATCCTTAATTGAAAGACGTTTTCCCTATTATTTTTAGTGATGCTGGGATTTCTGCTTTGGCTTTCCATCCAAGTTGCAGCATGGCTGTAAGCTCATCTTATGGTGGTGATTTCAAGGTAATCGAAATGCTTTCAATGGTTTATTGATATATTATATGACCGGGTTTTAATTAGGCAATTTCTTTATGTTTTTCAGATTTGGGTTCAGAGCAGTCCATCTTCCATTGATCGGCAGAAAGACCAAACACTTCAAAATGGTTGGAAATGCCAGTCTGTTGGCTCTTACAAGTATGTTTTAATTTCTATGCATTGGCATATTCATGAGCTCATAGAAACATAAAAAATGAACATGAATTTTATTTTGTGGATACCGTCATTGTTCCTTCCCTATTGTTTAGTTGAGAAAACATGCAAGTGTGTACAGCCTCAGAGAAACCATTGAAACCTTCTTTAGTGAAATAGCCAGTGTGTGTGAGGAAATAGTATTTCTCGGAGTATCTCAAATGTCCTGGCGAACATGACAAGAATCCTAGCATCCAGATTATATGCTCATTTGATATATTTCCAACAAGCATATTATCTAGATTATTTTGGATAATGACAATGAAAAGCATGACATCCGATAAAATGAGTTTGAAATGTAATCACACTAATCTTGTACTTCATAATTGACAACTATACAGGGGAAAGCCTATGACTGCAGCAGCGTTTTCTGCTGATGGATCTGTTCTAGCCGTTGCTGCAGAAACTGTTGTTACATTGTGGGATCCAGACACAAACATTCTTGTAGCTGTAATTGGAGAGACCGTCAACGTAATTCTTTGAAATTATTTCAATTTAAATTTTACTGTGTTGCATCTCATTTAGACGACAGATTTATACGTAATATCTCCATTCTTTGGCAGCCAATTGTACATCTTTCTTTCATTGGTAAGTTGGAATATCTTGCATCGGTATCCTGGGGCTCTCTGCCATAACTCTTAGTTTGGAACTTGTCAAAACTCTCAATTTCTTGGTCATATAAGCTTTATGTAGAAGGTAGGCATATATCATTCTCTCTGTGAAAAAAAAATATTACGGGTGTTGAAAATTATGATTTGATTGTGAAGTACACTAATCAAATCACGTTTGTGCAGCTGTAACCTGTTCTGTGGATAATTCTCACTTTGCTGTACTATCACTGATTACCAAATCAAATCTTGAGGCTACACCTCAAGATCAGGATGGAGTAATTCTGGTATTTAAAGCGGAAGATCAAATTCCTATAGCCTCTTGGTTTATAAAGAAGATAATATTTTTGGTTATTTATATTCAATGGGTTTTTTATAGTCTGTCTACACTTGTTGTAATGGTTGATGTAATGGTTTCAGATTCAAGAATCTAGTGAAGGGGTTTCAGATGTATATAGACCTGTTTGTTGTTAGTGACGACTGAAACTGTTGAAGATTGAAGTTTTATAGTCTGTCTACACTTGTTGTAATAGTTTATGTAAAACTTATGTGTGTAATCCAATACTTTATGTGGTTTTACTTATAATGGTTGAGCAATGGTTGAATCAATTGTATATAAAAAAGATGAGGAGCTGCTGAATGAATTAGTGTGTGATTTTTTTTTTCCCACACCTAACAATAACAGTGCAAAATCAGTACTACATCACACTTGCTTGAAAAAAAGCCATTTGACCACACCTAACAATAACAGTGCTTGTTTCATATTACAACACACTTTGTTTCTCAAAGAATAAAAAGAGCACTATAGCACACATGCTATTCATACATACATAAAATGGCAAAACACCACATCTAGCATTACACCACATATACAAAACAGCAGCTAGATAATAGCATTTCACATATCTGATATTTCCTCTGCACCACTTTTCCTTTCATAAAAACCTGGGGAGTGACATTAAGAGCTCATATGTGCCAAATACACTTTGTGAACCATAATTCAATTGAGAATCAATTTCCACATGTTCAGTACCTGTAAATAAAGCCCAATTAGCAAGAGATAATCAATAATAATAAGTAATAAAAAATTTCTTGGAGCATTTTATCAAGAAACTGTATTAAAGACCAGCTCATCAACATGTCAAACTCAAATTTTAAAACAGTAGAACTCCATATATAAATATCACCTAAAATAGTATGGCAAAAGCATGTTGGAACCACTCCTTATTTGGAAAGGCAATGAAGCTCTTAAATATAAATATCATACAACTATTATTCTTTAAAAAAACTTAGAAAAAAGCATGAGTTGCTGCTGAATAAATAGAAATGAAACCAGCACATGCACCCCTCCAAAAATAAATAACTACAACTGATTAAAAAAAACAAGGACAGATGTAAATGACAAAATTATCTAAACTGACTTGCAAATTTTGTATATAGACCTACAAAACCATGAGCATCAGATAGAAATGATAAAATTATTATTTCACAATCAAACAAACAAATTTGTACATATATATAAGGAAACATTGAAACAACCATTTCAAATATCTGTAGCGCTAGAGCAACATATCAAGTCTATGACAGCCTAAGTATAACATATACTCAAGGATTATGATGGGATTAAACAATACCTTGTCAAATCGAAGCTGAAGCACAACAAATTTTCCAGGTTCCTTGCCATCCAACAAGAGCATCTCCCAAAGCACGGATATGAGGAAGAAAAGACAGAGCTTGAAAGTTGACCTTACAACGGACAAGTTGTCAAAAGCAAGGCGATGCGAGAAAGGAGCAATAGCAGCAATGCCATAACTGTTACATTTAAAATTGGTGTGTGTTGGTTAACATAAAATCCATAGTCTACTATATATCAAAGAAAAAAGTAAAAAAGTGGAATTACATCTGATAAAAGCATTCCAAAATACACCCAAAGAACACATATATAAATTTGAAAAAAAAAGAAATACCAATCACAACATGTAATCTAAGGTACATGAAAGGGATGTGACAACAGTAGTCCATTAAACCCAAATTATATGAAAAGGTAAATTATTATATCACAATTAAACAAATACATATAAATTGTTCGATTGATATATGCTGTGTTCTAAAAACACAAACTGTACTTATTAAACCTGAAAAATGACAAGGTTAAGCATCACTTGTTCAAATGTTGGGTTAATCACTAGAACTGAATCGTGATTCATCATAATTAACTATTAATTACATTGATGTGAAAAAAAAGAAAAGTTTTAAAAAATATTTTCATAACTCTTGATGCATTCTAGAGCATCTTTTTACATATGAATGGTTTTTAATAATCTAAAAACCAATCGATTCAAGCATTTCTTACTTCGTTCTAAAAAATTGCTAATACAACTAATATAAGTATATAACACTGACTCAAATTTGATCTATGGAGGCATATTCAATATAAATAACCACACAAGTATGAGTTTTTAAAGCATTCAGTCATTCAAATACTAGATCTAAAAAAAGACTAGATCTGAAATAAATCGAAAAAAAAAACTTAGATCTGAAATACCAAAGTCTGTATACTGAATTGCTAATAGATCTTTGTACCATCACATGTAAATACAGTATGTTTGTGAGGATCTAAAAGGTGTTCTGAATCTGCACATAATATTCTTTCAACAAGTTATCATTAGTGGAATTCTTTGAATAGAATAAACCAACATATGTTGTTCTACAAAGACAACAGAAAATGTGTTTTTCGTCATACCAGTGCATTCAGATTAATGTGAATCTAAATATGGCCAATAAATTAAACTAAAAATGCAACAACAGGTTTAATATATTGTGTCAAACCAAATATAATGAAACACCACTTGCAATAAAATATTATACTTTAGCACCGGAAGATATTTAATAGGGATTTTTGCATATATACCCCTGTTAAATTTTAATTTTGTCAAAATACGCCTAAAAATATCCATAGTGCAAAAATACCCATAAAAATATTGAGTGAGTGCGACCGTACCTCTATACCACACACCATAAAGAACTCTAGATTAACCATGGTTAACAAGTCTAACTATACAAGTACATTGACCTAAATGCCCTTACTAAATTTGAAAAAAGTTTTTTTTTGCATAAATACCCCTCTGTTTGAAATTACCACTATTATTTTCATAATTACATAAATATCCCTAAAATTTTAATAAATTGTGCAAATTTGCCCCTCTATCAGTCGTTGTTAAGAGCACAGACCGAATCATTAGATTATTAACCCTACTAATACCTTGTAAGATGACCAATATACCCCACATAAATCACATACCCTACTAAAACTAGGATTCAACCATCCAAGCAGAGCGTGGTGAGGGTATTTTGGACTATTTACATGTGGTTATGGTGGCTAATGGAGATATTCAAATCAATCTTCACGAACACTAATATCTTAAGGGAAAATTTGCACGATGTATTAAAATTTTAGGGGTATTTATGTAATGGTGAAAATAAAATGGGTAATTATGCAAATATGGATTTTAAGAGGGGTATATATGCAAAAAAATAAAACTCACTTTGGATAACCTGAGGGTATAAGGGTCATTTCAACACTTATAATGGAATGAAAATGGAAAATATTAACTAAACTAGACGGAATTTGCCATAGGGGTACGGTTGCACTCATTTAAAGTTTTTGATGGGTATTTTTGCACTGTGAGTTTCTTCTGGGGTATTTTGATAAAATTAAAATTTAACATGGGTATATATACAAAATCCCCTTTTAATATATTCTTTTATATGAAGAAGAGTCTTTATTTTGGTTAAATGACCTGACCATCATATATGAATACTTAATGGATGACATGTGTCCATATTAAAGCACTTTAGAACTTTTTCAATATACATTGCCTAATGGACATGAATCATTCCTTTTGGATTTTGCTCGATCTATAGGTTGAAATAATACTTCAGTTTCCTAGAATATATCTTCTATTTCAAACTCCTTTTTAAAATACTCAGAAATTTGAACTCTATAAGAGTCTCAATCTTTTCTTTTTCAAAATAAACTCTTTTTTCAATTGGTCGCCAAGTCTTTGCAGAAAATTTTGTACCAGAAGACGAGCTTTGTGTTTAACAATCTCGTTTTTCTCATTGTGTTTGCGAACACCCATTTACAACTTACAGGCTTAACACTTTCAGGGTTAGGACTACTAGTCCAAATACTTTTCAAGTGAATCTAATTTTACTTGAATAACATTTTTTGTGGCCAATTATGTTTCCGCCCACATCCATCCACTGAATGTGGTATTAAATCATCTTCAATGATTTTAGCAGCTACAATAAAAGAAAATATATCATCGATGATCACTTGTTTGCGATCCAACAATATTTTTATATATGTAAATTTATGGAAATTTCATCATCTCCATGTATTTGTCCTTCGGGGGACGTGTGTCATCAGGGACTTATGTCTCTTCGAGGACTTGAGTCTCTTCAAGGATTTTATCTTCTGCAGAATTTATTAATGTGGATCTTTCAAGTGTTTCATTCTCCTCTAGAAAATTATTTTTCATTATTTTATTTTTAGAAAATTGAATCTTTTGGATATACAGGTCTTCCATGCTTCAAGCATGCTTTTGCGAATTATTTAGCCAGCATATTGATAGTTTTTCAATTAAAACAAAATCTGAACGGGTGTTTTTACAATTGAATATGTGACCTTGTCACTTTTTATGTATGAGTAAATGCATTTGTAACACCCCCAAAAAATCCAACCAATAATTGGGTAATTTTTTTCGTGATGTCACTTTGAATCCACGAAAGATCAGAGTACCAAGAATATGGTATGCCATTCACTACTAGATAAAACAACAAAATATAAACCAGGATCTAAGCATCTAAAAGAGATACAATAATTCAACACAACACATTATTATATATCTGACACAACTGTCCTGTCAGAGCAACTACATAGGTTCATAGACTAACATGTATGAAGAAAATGAAGCATATATACTTGATATGATGAACAAATGAAAGCTGCTACAGCACCACGAACACAACTGACGGGGATCCACCTCCAAAAACACTATTATGTAAAATTAGTAAACCACGGAATGAGCTAAAAAGCTCAGTAAATAAACCAGCACTACGATATCTCTCTTTCACATAAGTATAATAAAAATGATTACATAATTAATATAATAGAAATTATGGTGTCATTATCTTCTAAAGTACGTGCAAGTCTATCAAAACTCATACAAAATAAGACAACTAAACTAGATGTCTAATATGAAATCATGTCTTATGTTTTCAAGCACACACACACCTCTGCCTATGATCTAATCAGAGGGGAAAGATTGCCCGCGCCAAGGGATGTAATACTGACCCATGATAGACGCCAAGACGGTCCATATACCACCCAGATGTGACCCATGATGTGTAACAAGACGGCCCCATATTATGGTTGAACAATTATATAACATCCCCTAGTCGGTGTAATGCCCATAACACCTAACGGCCTAGCTCATCGCGCCCATGAGCCTGCCAATTCCTCGTCCTCCATGTGTGCAGACTGTCCGGCCACACAATCAAAATTGTGCCATATCAATCCCACAACATAGGCACACATCCCGGGGCATTTATGGGGATGGTCCATCCGGTGGCTTTCGTCATCACGCAACACACACATGTCATCTAATATGGCATGCTTACATCAAAATAATATATGTCATGCTTGCTTCAAAATAAAATACTTCGTGCAATTACATGCCAAATCAATCTTCATGCAAATATGTAAAATAATAGGATATGGTGTTACGTGAAACAATGACATAAACCATGCATCATTATATTCAAATTAACATATTAAATTTTCATGAATATAAATAATGCATCCAAGGGCTGAAACATGCATCTCTAAAATCTATAATATACATAATATAAAAATAGAGAAGATATGTAAGGATTTACTCACCTCTAACAAGTACACTTGTGACACAATACTGATCTAATCCGATTGAAAATCATCTGAAATGAAATAATAATTCTAATAAATAAAAGAAATTTAAACAACTATCTCAAATGAACTACTCATTTACTCAAAACCCATCTATTTCAATAAATTCCATTGGACAATGGGCCTCTGAGACAACCAACTGGCTCATGGGCCAGTTGGGTTGGGCCAGACCCATTGCCCAAAAATTTTGGATCCTAAACCCAAAAAGAAAAACCCAACTTGTTCTTCTCCTTCTTCTTTCTACCTCTTCTACCCACAACCAACAAAATTTCAAAGTCATCACTGCTACCTTCCCCCTCCCTCCAGGTCGGGACCCACTGCCAGACCCTCCGGCCGGAATCTCGCCGGCCACACAAAACCCAAACCCCATATATTACTATTATTATGAAACACTTTTTGCCTTCCTCCACCTTTTTTTTTTTTGTCAACCCATCTCCCCTTCAACCATCCAAATCTCATGAGATCAAAATAATTCAAGGTCATCCTAAACATATAAAAAAATCTTTTTCATATTCACCCAAACAATGAATCTAAAACCCCAAGATTATCAAAAACTAAAAAGAAAGAGATATCAAGATTGAGATTGAAAATGGTTTCAAGAACCCTAAATTCGGATTTGGGGATAACAAGGTTATATGAGGGTTAAGAGAGGCCGATTTGCTGTTACATTCCCTTCAAATTCTGTAGGTTATACAATAAATCTAGTACAGCACAATTACAGATAGGTCCAGACAGAAATTGTATTTTCAAATAGGTCCCTCTTTGGATAACCTCATACTTTTAATATTTGCAACTGGGTCCTCAGATCCGTATTAACAACCCCTATCCAAGTCCATAGAAATGCCACACCAATTCTTATGATCATAAATAATTATTTAATTAAACATATATATTAATTTATGTATATATATAATTTATAAAAATACGGAGTAGTTACATCATCTGACAGATTCTTAATTCTCTTATGATGAAATGTTCTAATAAATTTCACGGCGTTCTTCAAGCAACATATTGCATTCCCCTAACAATGAGAATATTGTCTTATTATAATGATGATTCACAAATCGTGTGGTAAAAACATCTTCATCACTGAATGAAAGAAACTTCTGATTTTTTGTAATTGAATTTTCATCTATTTAAAGCATCATTATATACCTCATGGTCATATAATATTTGCTTTTCAAGAGCCTTAAATCAAATTTATAATACCAGAAATAGCATTAACATTTGACAAATATAAAAATAAGAAAGTGCATTTCAGATAACAAAGAAAAATTATAAAAATATAAGTACATAAATGACAAAAGTATGATCGTACATCAGGTATGTGACCATATTTTTAAGCACCACATAAATAACAACCATTTTTCTTATGTTAGGTGTTTGTTCTGCAAACCTTTTCTCTTTAATTATGTTTTTGTTCAATAGTAATCCACTTTCAAAGGTTTGAGATGTTTTACGAATTCTATGATTATTGTGCTTTCAGCTATATAAATCATGAACTCATCATTCTTGATCATAACTTACATAACGAAAATAAAATAAAATAAAATGCATTTACTTCAAGCAATGATGCTACACCATTGAATTGGGTTACATAATTTTTCTTCAAATCGTTGTTCAGCAACGAGAATATGTAAAATTGATGTTGTCCATATTCCTACAAGTGGAGTATATTTGATGCATAATGACTGGTAGACCTTTGTATTAATATTTAAATCCTCTTCATTATGATGATGAAAGTTAATGACAAATTTTATATGTTTTTGCTGGGATACATGTAGCCACTTTTTTTTTAATCTTCACGGACCCATAAAAATTTCATAAGTTTTGTATATTCATTCCTACAGGACCCAAGTAGCCATTAATTTTTATATAATCCTTCAGGGATAAGAGAATTGTATGTAGTCCTTCATGAACATTTTTAATCATATGTTTTACATGATCCTCGAAGTATCCATATAAAATTTTTGTATAATCCTTCAGGGATAAAATAAAACAAAATTTGCATGGTCCTATTGGGATACATTATTCATAACTTTTGTATGGTCTTTCAGGGATCCATGTAGACACAATTTTTGTATGGTCCTATAAGAACATATGTAATATAATGACTTTTATTTCGCCTTTCAAGGACTAATATAATCATAATTTTACATGATACTTCAGAGATCCATGTACATAATTTTTCATTGTCCTACAAGGACACATGATTTTATAACATCAAAGTGAATCTTATGTAAGTATCCAAAGAATAAATATAAAATGCCACAAAATTCTAATTTCAGCAAATTGATATGACAAATAATTATGATGTTAACACAAGTGTTGTCAACTCATCAGTAACAAAACTAAATTTAATCAATGAGGAAAATGAGGAAAATAAGAAAGTACTCTACAATGAACAAAAACATATCAGATGTATTATACTAAACATAATTGATGTATGATACTAAATATAATTGATGTTCAGTAAGAAGACAGTAACACACCCACAAATGCACATAAAGAATAAACTTGCAAAAGAAATATTATTTCGGTCAAAGGAATTAGACACATAATGTGAGCCACCTTCATAAAAAAATGTTATGATGGACCAGTACTGCCCGCATGCATGGAAAATAATACAAACTATTGAGTCGAATCATTAGTTTGATCTTGTGTGTGCTTGAATGAGAAGAGCTTCTTCTTGCTGATAATGTGTTATAAACTAAATAGAATACATGAACATAAGAGTGCATATCAAAGCATATAAGCATATAGAGAAAAGAAGTAAAAAGAGATATTTTATTCTTCACTTGTTGATTATAGAATATTTTGTAAACCCTTCAATTTATAAGGTCCATAGAGGAATCTCAAAAATTGAAAGTTACAAGTAATAAGAGGTGGAGGTACATAATAGAGTTTTAAATAGGTGGGGGGTTGGGGAAGTAAAAAGAGGGGGTTATGCAGAAAGAGTGTTGGGCTCACGCATGAGAACCCTTCTTGATTTGGACATAGGCTAGCATGTAGATCTGGGTAAGTTTAATTTGTAAGGTTAAATTGCAGGATTTTAGATAGGATTTGGGTGATTAAGGTTGAAAAGGCAAAAGAGACTAGTTAGTTTCATGTTTGACAAGAGACCAAGGAAGCAAATGTTTAATAGATTTAATACAAAAATGGCCTCTTTGGTAATAGTATCACATTGGTAAACTACAAAAGAAAGCCTAACCTATTGGGTTCAGAACCTCTATTTTTTTAAAACAAAGACTCTGTGATAATAAATAAGAAGGTGACACGTGGAGCAGTTGATCACATGAGCGCACGTGAGCGCAAACAAAATTTCATGCCATCAATCCCATCGATCAAGCACTTTCTCCTTTGAAAAAAAAGATCACGTGATCCTTTATCTTCTTCGAACCAAAAAACAGTCGTTGACAGTATTCAAAGAAGGGCTTAGAACCCTCGCTGCTGCACAGCCACACCCCGTGGTATGGATTTGTAAATCTTGTTTGTCTTTTTTGTGATATCAAATTTGGTTTGGGTATTGAGTTTTTTTTGTGATTTTTATTTGGGTTTGTAGATCTGATATGTGCCTGTAGATCTGGTATGAGTTTTCTTTTTTCAAAATCCATATTTTTTTTTGTCGATGAAGCCACTCTTTGAATAATGCATCTATTATTTTTTATGGATGAAACCTGTTTGAATATTAAATCCTTTTTTTTGTAGATGAAACCCTGTTTGAATATTGGATTTTTTTTATTTGTAAATTTGATTGGGAACTATGATAATAGTTAACATACAATTTCAATTACTCAATTACTTCAGGTATATTTCATATATATTCTTTTTTACTTTCACAAATCCTCATCGCAAGGGGTTGATTTTTTATTTTGTGTCGTAGGCCTAAGTTCCTTTACTTTTTTTTTTATCAAACTCAAATGAATCGAGACTAGAGTGTGTACATATTACTAAATGTCATTGCTAAGTTAAATATTAAATGTACTGTAAAGTGTGTAATGTTATAGGTTGGTCGCGAGGTCTAGAGTGTGTAATGTTAATACTATTTAACATTTAATAGTATAGCCAGTATAGCCAATATGGCCTGGGCATTTGAGTGTACTGCTATGTTATTGATAGAGAGTGTCTTGAGTTTTGCTAGTCTGTGTTCATTTTTATGTTATTGTACCGTTAAAAGTTACTGATGTTTGCTTGGGCATTTGAGTGTCTTGAAGCAGTGCCTCTTGGGTTGCAATTTTGACATGGTGAACCAAGAACAACCCAATAAAAAAAATCTTATCATTCATGTCATATCATTCCAAAAAAATAAAACTGAAGTCTCTGCCTTCGTATCATTTCATATCAAATTTCATAAGACACAAATACATATACATAAAAGAGAAAAAATTCATAAAATTCATAAACACGAACACACACGCACAAAGAGACATAATTCATAAAACAAAAACACATACACATAAAACACAAACACATAACCAGTCATGGGATACATAAAGTGCTGATTTTTGTTCCTTACATGCGAAAGAGGATGAGAGAGAAAAGAGAATTACAATAATAACTAACATAAGAAAATGAATCTCAATTAAAGAGATCTTAGAGCTTTTGATAGGCTGATTCTGTTGGATTGAAAGAAGTGCTTCAAATCTTGGAACTTTGAGATTGGCGGGTAGCAATGGTGTGATGGTAGTCTCCAATAACCTTGAAGAGTTGACATTACTGTGTTCCTCGAAGAGTAAATATTACTCGATGATCTCATGTGTGACATGTTGCTAGAAATGAAAAGGCTTACATCAGAAATGTGTAACTGGGTCTCCAATTCATGTCTATTAAATCCAAGTTACAAATTTTTTTTAATAAATAACAGAACATCAGTTTTTATGAAAAAACCAACTTCATCCAAGTTATAAAAAATTCAGAAGTGATGTCACTAAAAAATCAATGATCTATCCAACGCCCTCAGGATTTGTACCTCTTTTTATCGATGAGGCAATGACCCTATGTGAATACAATTTGACAACTAGATGGAGAAATCTGTTGGTAAAAAAAACTTTTTGACTATCAAATTAAACTAGCATGAAATGGATCAAAAACATATCAAGAGACAATGAGTTTCAAAGATGGCCTGGATGGAGGCACGTTGTATGCTGTCTTAAGAACATAATCACCCCCTCAGTCGCATAAGATACTCGATGATCTGCTCCCCGGATAGAACCCAGCCTCGTTGATCTTCTCCTCTGATGCAGCAGGAAGAAGATATGTGAACCGGTCGCTGACTTGAACAATCGCTAAAAGGAACAAAAAAATTTTGGAACAAGAGAGAGAGTTGATATTGCATATTTGGTGCAATCCTTTAACCTCTTTTTTTAGAGGCTAAGGAAGAGATCCGTTCGAGCCGTTTCGAAGAAACACTCCATCCGTTACACTATCATCCGCCCCTAATTACACGGCGGTTACAGTTGTCCACGACTGTTATTGATTGTGTGGAGAGATTCTCTCTATGGTCTCTTCTTGACCTAGACCCAGACCCGAGCCCAAAGCCCAAACAAATGCAATCCACAAGATATGTGAACCTTCACAAAAAAATTTCCACTACAAATGAGTTAATGCAATTTGAAATGAAACGATATATACTTTTCATCAAAATATCTACTTCATTAGACGATGTTTATTATTTTTAAAAAATTAAAAATATGTTAGGACTAGCTGGGGGACTATATTTTCCTTGACATTTTCTGAAAAATATACCTTGTTAACACTGAACTTCTCATTGAAGACAGATATACAAATTTCTCTCAAACAGGGCAGGGCCGGCCCTGAGAATTGTTTTTTTTGACAGCCCTAGGCAAACTTTTAAAGCGGGGCCCATATGCATTCACAAAAAAAATATTTTAGTCTTGTTTATTATTTTATTTTAAGCTATAAATGTTATAAATTAAAAATTCAATATTGCACAATCATTAAAATTGAAACCTTCTATATTATGATTAAATAAAATTTCTTATAAATATCTAACAATCAACAATCAAGTACCTAAAATTTGAAATAAAAGTTCAAGAGCAATAAAACCTGATTGTTATCAGTTCGCTCTCTTCGTCCAATCGTCCTCCCCAACAAGTCTGACATACTTACTTATTGAATGAGGGAATTATGCAATTAAATAATTGAATAAATATTAAAAAATAAGTTAGTAAATAAAAAATTTAAACACTTTTTAACCCATATACCTTTCGGTGTTCACAAAAAAAAAAAACAATCATGCACCCAATAAAAAAAATTATTTAGTTGCTCTAAAAAATACAAACTTGATTAAAATTTGAAAAGCAATAAAACAAAACAAAATATCTTAATCAAATGAACAAAATAAAAATATAAAAATACCTTAAAAGAGGGTTTGAATTTGATTTTGATGTTTGAACACAACTATAATATCACAGTAATAGGAAAAAAGGGGGGCGGGGGGGGGGGGGGGGGGGGGGGGGGGGGGGGGGAGGGGGGGACTGCCGGACGGCCCGGACTGGGACTCTGGGTCCGTGGGTCACTGCCTCGCTGGGAGTGGCTCTGTGGCTGGCCGACCGAGTGGGGGAGATCAAGAGAGTCAGAGAGAGAGACACTTTTTTGAGTTTGTGAGATTAAGAGAGTCTCTGAGCTTTGATTGGAATGAAACAAAGACTGAAATATATATATATATATATATATATATATATATATATATATATATATATATATATATATATATATATATATATACACACCCGAGTGATAGCGTGCGGCGGACCGCACGGTGCGGATCCGACGTGCGTCGTCTGATCGCGGGTCTATCGCATCCAACGGTCGATGTGAATCGCACACGACCGTCTGATGCGATGGATCCGTGATCGACGGTCCGTGGTCGACGCCGCACACGACCGCACGCCGCACCTAATCACTCCTATATATATATATATATATATATATATATATATATATATATATATATATATATATATAGGAGTGATTAGGTGCGGCGTGCGGTCGTGTGCGGCGTCGACCACGGACCGTCGATCACGGGTCTATTGCATCAGACGGTCGGGTGCGATATATATACTCGAGTGATAGCGTGCGGCGGACCGCACGGTGCGGATCCGACGTGCGTCGTCCGATCGCGGGTCTATCACATCCAACAGTTGATGTGAATCGCACCCGACCGTCTGATGCGATGGACCCGTGATCGACGGCCCGTAGTCGACGCCGCACCTAATCACTCCTATATATATATATAAGAGATTGAACCTTGAATTCTTGATAAAAATATGTGTGAAATAGAGAGAAGAGAGAGACGTTGGAGAGAATGTCAAACGGCACATTGAAACAATAAAATGGAGCCATGGCTTTGATTGGGGCTTTGATGAGAGAATTTTTAGGGGTTTTAATGGGGATAGTTTTTAGGGATTTTGGTTTGGAAATAAAATCATGGGGAACTGGTTTTGGGGCTGAATTTTAGGGCTGTTGGTTTTGGACTTTTGGAGACTCGGGGCATTTATATGGGTGGGTTGGACAGTTTTTTTTTTTTTTTTTTTTTGTAATAGTTGGGCCTGGACCCTGGAGAGTTAACTTCATAGGTAAAAAAAAAATTCAATGGGCTATTACTTAAGTTTTATAGGGCTGGGGGCCCTAGGCAATTGCCTTGGTGGCTCAGGGCCGGCCCTGCTTTCAAACATGTGTCACATAAAAAGTATGTCTCTTGTAGACACCAGACGGGAAGAACACGTTGTTGCACACAACCCTCATCTAGTCAATATACCCCTCATTTTAAGAAATACCTATAGTATCTGGTTGAAAAAATTATCTTTATTATTGTTCCTCTTTAATTTTATAAAGATAGCAACAATTCAAATGGATGCAACTCTAAAAAACTGCATTATTAAATGGTTGCATGTTCGAATGGAAAGACTGCAATTTTTAAAGATGCAGTCCTACAATCGGTAAATGATATTGCAGAAAAGAAACATAACATGCCACATATGATGGATTGGGAGTCTATTTGTCAATCCTGTGACAGAGGAGGGCTTTGGGTATTGGATTTGGAAGCCATGAATCGAGCACTGCTAGCAAAATGGCTATGGCATTGGGCACTTCAACCAAACCTCTTGTGAGTGCGGCTCTTCAAACAACGCTAAGGTGCGGGCAATGTTAGGGAGCTGTTCCCATCCCCAACCAACAGAAGGTCTTTTCTATGCAAGGGTTGGTTCTCAATAGCGGAGACCTTCACAGTTCACACCAGCTTTTCGATGGCAGATCGGCAAGGGGGATCGTGCGCGCTTCTAGTCCGTTAGGTGGTGCAGTGATGAGCCATTTCAGGTCACATTTCCCTGACTATACAGCCTAGCTGAATACAAGGAGTGCAATGTCCTTCAATGGTGCCGGACTCTTGGAAACAAGGAGGGGGACTGGAATCTACTCTGCGCCGCATCATGGTAGAGGCAGAGGTGTCAGGTTGCGTAATTGTTGGCATTGCTTCAGACCGCGATTTTTTGGCCTACTCGTGAGGATGTCCTAGCTTGGGGTCCAAACCGAGCAGCGGGCTTTACTGTTAAATCATGTTATCAATGGTGGAGACGAGCTTCCCTGGAGGTCCTTAACATGGTGATCCATACAAAATGGTACTGGAAAAGGAAGATCCCACTTAAGGTGAAAATATTCTTGTGGATGGCTTTTAGAATTGGTTACTAACAAAGGCGTATAGGGCGAATTGGATTCCTGACGTTTCGACAATCTGGGACAATCTGGGAGCTGTGCAATACGGATACCGAAACAGTAGACCATCTCCTTTGCTAGTGCCCAGCCGTCGCAAGTATATAGAACAAGGTCAACATAGCTACAGGGATCCAAACAGTCTTCCGAAACAAAGTCGAGATATGGAACGTGATGAAGTTGCAGCATTGGCCGGGCAGCTCACGAACTGTCTCCCAGGTGCTCAAGATTGTTATCCCGACCACGTTATGGGCAATATGGCTAGGTTGAAACAAATGCATCTTCGCTGGGCAGCGGTTCTATGTCGAAAACATATGGGAAGACACTTTGTTGTTGATGTTCGCCTGGTGAATGATGTACTGATTATTGATCCAGGCTAGTTTTGCAGCGGTGTAAGGTCTTGGCGGCGCTCTTCTAATCTTGTGCAAGTCCTTGTAATTTGAGGTTTTTTTGTTGTATTTCTTTTTGTGGGGGGCGAATTTCCTTGTTCGTCCTCCTGGGCCGGATCCTGGTTGATCCGGGCTTTTGAGTTGGTTCCGGAGATGGTGTGGGCCTGAGCTTCCGACTTCATCGATCCGGTTAGCCCTTCAGATCCTCCTCGCTGTTCGCAAGTCGGACAGCTCCTCGTCGGCTTCGGTCTTCAGGTACCTGCAACTCACACCAGTGTGGTGCCGGCTAACGCTCCTCCGACACTCAAGTCAGTGATCCTCCTTTTTTCCTTGTTAGAAGAACCTTCGACCCAAAGAGGGAGAGAAAGAGAGAGAATGGCGTGTGTTGCGCGTACCTTAGGAGGGCGGGGTAGCCTCCTTTTTATACTGGATTGGGGCGTGCCGATTGGGACCTCGGGGGGTGTCCATAACGTAATATGATACCCCTGTATGGCATACCGATTTGGGACACGTGGCGCCTAGGGATCATCATTTGCCTATAACGGTTTCCCTGACGCACTGTCCTTTAAGATGTCAGAGAATATTCCCTTTGATAACCGTCTTGCTCTTAGTGAAGGGGTTCATGTCCGCCCTGCCGTTCAATCATGAACACCGTTGTGCCCTTTGAACGAGGTGAGCTGCCACAATCTTGACCGCCCTCGTGGTTACGCGAATTAAAGCTTCAGCACTCTGGTCGGGCAGTCTTTCCCGTGTTGAGCCGTACTCGGGCATATGTCCTGCCCGTCCTGACTCTCCTTTGTTTTTCTCATTCGCTCACATCCGGGCTTGTCAGGCCAATACACTTTGCGGGCAGTGGTGCCCCATCCTGGTGTTGCCCAATGGGCCCGAACTCATGGTTTGGCTTGTGGGCTCATCGGTTAAGAGATGGGCCCTGCTGTGTTTTGTTTCTTATTCTTTGTCCCGGTTAAATTCGCCTCCTACACTTTTTATTGGGAAATGATTATTCTCCACAATTTGTGGGAGCTCTCCTTTTCCCCCTCTTATCTCTCCTTTCTCCCTCTTTACTTTGAAGCAAGTTTTCAGACTATTATAACCTTTTGAATCAAAGTTGTATAGTCTATTGTTTTCAAATAAAAAAAATAAAAAAAAACAGAAAATGATGGCTTACACACTAGATTTTTATATCAATTTCACCAATTTCAAAGAGTTTGAAAAATCCCCGGAATTGCTTGTATTTTGAAGAGATTTTCTAAGGCCCATTAGAAAACTCACTTGGAGGGTGGGCCCTCTTGTTCTTCTTCAACATCAAACCATCTCTAGAAGATGCATTTATATGGAATATACAAGGAAAGACAAATTCTAAATAACCCTTCGCATGGCTAACATGATATTGATAAACAAAACTCTTTTGAGCAATGATGCTTTTATACATAGTCTTTATATGCAGTCTCACGTATAGTCTTATTTTAGGAATGAGATAGTATACTTCTTCTATTAACATATTTTTTCTTAAAATATCATATCAACTATGCCAAAGAGTTACCCCATTAAAAAAAATTTATGTAAGAAAAACAAACAAATTAATAAACAACAAATGAATAATTCTTTATTCCACAAAGTATGATATCCTAGGTAACCGAACACCTAATAATCCACATAAAAAGTACAACCAATCTAAAAAAAAAACATCAGAATGACAATGTAAATCATACATGACCAACCCCCATAAAACAAAACAATAAAAAAACAAAAGTAAACGAAGCCAACAGAACTCCATCAAATCGATCTCTAGAAGTCAACATCACATCTGGTCGTTGTGAATGCACTGGAGGCCACACCAAGGGGCAACCTCAGGTGACACTTTGCCTTGGGAGAGTGCTTGTTGCTCTTGAACCACCACACTTTGTACCTCACCCTAGCATAGATGTTCACATCTATGTTATAAAATCCATCAGTCTTCTCATTGTTGAACCTGCCCAGCGTGCCGCTCCCAACCACCAAATGCTGCCCATCGAAAAATGGGTAGAGCATGGTGGTGTTCTTATGCCCCTGGTGGAACGTCGGGAGCCCAGCGTAGGCGAACCTCTCGCCGTCGTAGAACGCCCTCGCCTCGATCCAGTCATAGTAGATGCTGATCTTCTTGTTGGGGTTCCTCACCATGACGTCCATGGTGAGGTTGTAGTTGAGCGTGTTTGTCGAGGTGAGATTGAATTCGGAGAGGGTGGCGTTGGTTACGTAGACTTTGACCTTGTTGGGGTGGACGACGAGCCAGACGACAAGGATGATGATGCCGATGATGATGACAATGGAGAGGATGAACTTGAATAGGGTGCAGAGGAGGCAGCACCCGCAGCCCGACCCGCGGCCCGGGCGGTGGTAGGAGCGGGTTGGGGGAGGTATGGGCGGGCCGTAGTAGGCCCCGTTCAGTTGGGATTGTTTTGTGTCTGCCATGCTTTGATGTGTGGTTTTCTTTTTTAGGATTGTTTTTCATTGTCTGTGTTGGTGTCTATATATATAGAGAGAGAGGAGGTTTGAAGGGAAACTTCGTGAGGGGTTTGTGGAACGCGTTATGGGTTGAAATTTATAATTATAGAACGCGTTACTTAGGAGTTAGGGAATGTCCAAAATTATAATGTTTGGTATATATAGACGTATAGTTGGACTTTTTGACATTGGTGATGTGGGGATATTTGTGACTTTTGAATGAGTTGATGATTTGTTTTTGTCATGTTGGATTTTTTATGACTTGGTGAAGTTTTTTTTATGTGAGTTGGGGCGTTTTCAAGGCTGTGTTCAGGGTGTTGTGTTTTATAATGGAAGGGATTGAGACAGATAAACTAACTATAGGAAAAAATGACACCTTTGAAGAAGATTTCAACACCTTGTGTCATTTTCTATGAAAATATATAAGTACATATGAATCAATGTCAGAACTATACCATTTTTTTTTTTTGATATCGGAGGGACCCCGGTGACTGACCTTACAATCGAGTTGTGAAGACTACCTCCACTTGTTTGTTTCGGTCTCATGAAAATTCTTTCGAATAATCGCTAACAAATAGGTGGGTAAGTCAGCATCAAAACTCGAATCAAGAACCTATCGATAACACTACTAAACTCTAAACCGTTGCGCTAAAGATTGTCAAACAATTATATTGGTATAACTATATTTATTTCTTGTAAGCTAATAACTTTTTAAACTTATTTTCGCTATTCAACCATGTTCCCCCTGTTTCTCTACCCAAACAGGACATTATGGAACATTCAAAAGTTAAGATACACAAGTGCGTGTTTTTTTAATCAAGCACATGGTTTTATATGATTTTCTTTAGACACACAATCATATGGGGTCGAGTTTGGGCGTAGTCATGTAGTCATCAAACTCATTAGACTCTAGGCGCTTTCACACACATTTGCACAAAAAAAAAGTGGATATGTGAACAATTTTTTATTGGTTGTTTGTCTCGTATGATCCTCCTATGTTATTCGAGACCGGATCCGGTCAATGCCGAGCTCGATCAGTTCGATCAGTACCGAACTGCACCACGTTCAAATTGAACTGCATCACTTATAAATCGAACTGCACAACCAATTGTTGGGTATATTTTTCACTCTCTTATTAGATACTGATGATACTTAGGAATTAATATTTTCTCCAATTGCTGATTGAATCCAATAAGAGAGTAAAAAATATACTCAATAATTGATTGTGCAGTTCGATTTATAAGTGGTGCAGTTCGGTACTGACCGAACTAACCGATATCGAACACTGACCGGATCCGGTCCCATGTTATCTAGACTTCTTTTGGTCAGCAGGATTGGAATAAAGAGATAAATGAGAGGAAAAAACAGTTTATCCATTTGGTATATATAAAAAAATAGAACAAAATACAAACAATTGTTATGATATTTTTAAATAAAATTGAGGATTATATTAAGTTTATTCTACCTGAAGATTGAAACAGCGTTTTTCATTGCGTTTTGTTTTAATTTTGATAAATGTAAATAAAAAGTAAAATTTATGAACTTTTTACCCGTTTTATTTTGGATAACTTATCTTTAAAATTTAAACACTTTGCCAATTCGGTTCATGAGTTATCAACTCATAAATCGAATATCTTAATGTAAAAATATAATATATATTTTATTTTAATATCTCATTATTATATTCATTATTTATTTTTCAGTTCAATTCATAAATATTTTTTACTTTAAAAAAATCATAAATAGTAGATTCTATTAAGTTTTTAATTTTTTTGACGAAAATTTTGATCTTATTGAAAGTGAGGTTGCGAGTTTGAATGGGGATGAGAGGAAGAGAAAATAAAAATAAAAAATACACTCAAATGAAAGGGTGTCATGATTCCATAAGTAGAATTTTTCAATTTGATAACGCAAAACGTGTCCATATCCAGTCATCTGTTCAGGATAAAAATCAAGTAAACCAAAGAAAGAAGATCACCGATGTAAAAAAGTCTAACTATTCGTCATATTTTAATCCTTCCCTAAATTCCAAGTAGCGTTTATTTCAACCCGTAACGCGTTCCACAACTTCTCATGAAGCTTCCGCTTCCCCCCCACCAAAGCCCTTCCAAACCATCCCCATATATAAAAACAAACCCTTAAAGCTTCCAATCCATCAATCACAAAAAAAACCAATCTAAACACCCATAAAAAAAATGGCAGACACAAAACAACCCCAACTGAACGGAGCCTACTACGGCCCGCCCATCCCTCCCCCGGCCCGCTCCTACCACCGCCCGGGCCGCGGGTCGGACTGCGGGTGCTGCCTCCTCTGCACCCTATTCAAGTTTATCCTCTCCATCGTCATCATCATCGGCATCATCGTCCTCGTCCTCTGGCTCGTCCTCCGCCCCAACAAGGTCAAAGTCTACGTAACCGGGGCTACCCTCTCCGGATTCAACCTCACCGGGACAAACATGCTTAACTACAACCTCACCATGGATGTTATGGTGAGGAACCCTAACAAGAAGGTCGGCATCTACTACGATTGGATCGAGACGAGGGCGTTCTATGATGGCGAGAGGTTCGGCTACTACGCGCTCCCGACGTTCTACCAGGGACATAAGAACACCACCATGCTCTACCCGATTTTTGATGGGCAGAATTTGGTGGTTGGGAGCGACACGCAGGGCAGGTTCAACACTGAGAAGAATGACGGATTTTATAACATTGATGTGAACATCTATGCTAGGGTGAGGTTCAAAGTGTGGTGGTTCAAGAGCAACAAGTACTCTCCCAAGGCAAAGTGTCACCTGAGGCTGCCCCTTGGTGCGGCCTCTAATGGATTCACAGAGACCAAATGTGATGTTGACATCTAGAGATTGAGTGTTCTATTGGTTTCGTTTACATTTGATTTTTTTTTAGTGTTATGTCACTCTTTAATTTATGGATTTGATTACGTAGTGTATCTGGGATATATATATATATATATATATATATATATATATATATATATATATATAAATTATTACGTGCGGCGAACGGCAGGTACGGCCACGACGTGGAACGTTCGATCGCGGATCCATCGCATCCAACGGTCGACGTGAATCGCACCCGACCGTCCGTTGGGTGCGATTCACATCAACCGTTAGATGCGATAGACCCGCGATCGGACGACGCACGTCGGATCCGCACCGTGCGGTCCGCCGCACGCTATCACTCGGGTATATATATATATATATATACACACACACACATACACAGTAGGGCTCTCCGACGGACGCCCGTTTTTTACCAAGTTGCGGACGAGTGGTGGTCCATCATTTCAACGGCTGTGATTTAAGTTCATTGATAACAAATGTCCACTCAGATCACTTAAACCAAACCAACCCCCCCCCCCCCCCCAACCCAAGTTAAACAACCTAACCTAAGTTAACCCAACCCCTCTCTCTCAACCCACCACAACCAAAAAATCGACTATTGGGATTTGTTACTTTTAAAGGGGTTCACTTGATATAAGGAGTTCTGCAATTTTTAAATGAATAATATCACCCTATCAGAACCATAAAACAGTTATTAATCATTTTTTTAAAACATATCAGTGTTTAAAGGTGTCGGCTATAAGGCATTTGCGGACGGCTAATGACCGTCACCGAAAGCAACGCCAATCACATAATTTTTGTTTTATTAGTCATTGGTGACGGCCTACATCCGTCGGAAACATGCGAAAACAAACACAGGTCCGACGTGCGTGGGTTGAGAGAGAGGGGTTGGGTTAACTTAGGTTAGGTTGTTTAAATTGGGTTGGGGGGGTTGGTTTGATTTAAGTGATCTGAGTGGACATTTGATATCAATGAAATTAAATCACAGCCGTTGAAATGATGGACCACCACTCGTCCGCAACTAGGTAAAAAACGGGCGTCCGTCGGAGAGCCCTACTCTGTGTGTGTGTGTGTATATATATATATATGGTCGCGATTACATGCGGTGTGCGGTCGGTGCGGTTTACGACGTGGGCCGTTCGATCGCGGGTCCATCGCATCCAACGGTCGACGTGAATCGCACCCGACAGTCCGATGCGATGGACCCGTGATCGACGGCCCGTGATCGTCCACCGCACCGACCGTAAACCGCATATAATCGGCTCCCTATATATATATATATATATATATATATATATATATATATATATATATATATATTACATTGTTGTGATGACAGTTTCATAATACATTGGAGTATATACTTCATTTATTATAAAACGCATGTACCTCTTTAAAATATGTATACTATTTTTAAAAATTCAAAATAAGTGTAGACTAAAGTTGAGGTTAGAAAAAAACTGTATAATAAATATGACTACATTTCGTTAAAAATAACAACAAAATAAAAATTCATCCGCTATTTTGCAAAAAAACCACTTGCTTATTATAATTCCTCAATCACACCAATATGATCGATATCTCTGTAATGATCGATTTATTACATATAATCAATTTGACCGTAGTAGGCTCCGTTCAGTTGGGGTTTCCAGCCCACCCCACTTTGTCTCTGCCCTTGCTTGTTAGAAATCCAGTGAAAAATTAACGATATATATATATACCTCGTCAAATTTTTTCTCACACTTATTAAAAATTGGTTCATTCCATTCGAAATGAACTGATATACATGTTTTTATCAAAGCATGTACCTCACTAGATGATATTACTATTTAAAAAAATAAAAATATATGTGGTCTGAATTTTAGACTGTAAAAATGATTGAGTCTTACATGTTGTGATGACAATTTCATTATACATTATGTTGTAGTATTGTATCTGGGCTATATATATAATATTTTAGTGAGTTGGGATTTCTAATTATATAATATTTTCTCTGCTGTCCGCTTCAACCTTGTGATCTCGTCCACTCTTCCGTTGGCCAATACATCGACCCATCACGGTTGATCCTTCACAAGCCCGTTTGACTTTCAAATGTTACACACATTAACTATTAATATGAACTTCACCCAAAACCAAAATGTTTAAACAAATATAAATAATCTATTTCAGATCATTTGAAAAGAAAGAGCATGTCAGTAAAAAATAATTTAACATCAAATATCAGATTCAACAAAACATAAATATAGAAATTAGGTAACTAGAACTGAATTGCATAACCAAATAATAACAAATGCCACACTTGAATCTGAATCGACGGACATTGAAAACGATAGCCAATTCGTTCGAAATCAAATAAGTGGCTGGAAAATCCTTCAACAAAAATTTTCGATATGCTGAATCAGTGGCTAGGTGTTCTTGAAAACAACAATAGTGTTAAAAAAATGATCAATTACTATAGATGAATAACAATTCAATTGTAGATAACTAAAAAAGAAATCTGAATTAAAACTCCACTCGTCACACGGTTCCAGTTGTGGAAATCATAACCGTCTCCTTGATTATGGGGGACAATTGCTGAAATAGGCAAGAAGGGTACATTAGGTATTAAGCTTATGCCACCTTGTGAGACTTCTAATGGGGCCTAAAAATCATTATTGTTTTTTATATTCAAAGGGTGGAGATTCAATGTTTTTTTTTCTTTATAAAAGAGAGTTCATTCTGCATTGTACATGAAAGGATGCGCCATATATATTTTATTTTGGTAAAAACATAGGAGGCACCATGTGTGTCTGTGTGATGCCTTCAATGTTAAAAAAAAATGGATCAGCGTTGACTAGTGGTAGTTTGTGCTAATATTTGATCTTGAATGCTAGTTTTGATAATATTCATTTTAAGGAGGCTATTTTTGTAAATTACCCTTTTATTACATGGTGTTTGAATTTTTTTATGCAAGTTGGGGTGTTTTCAAGGCTGTGCGGTCAAAACTTGAGGGGTTTTGTGTGTTATAGTGAAAGGGGTTGAGACTGATAAACTAACAGTAAGAATAAATGACACATTTGAAGAAGATTTAAAACTCTGAAAATAAATATATATGAATCAATGTCATGTCTAGAATTTTTTTTTTTGCTTGGTAATTTAGGATTTCATTAATAAAAGAGAGGGTTACATATGTACATCAGAGCAAAAAAGATATAGCTAGGACAAGAAAGGGAGTCCAAAGCTTACATGGATACAAATAAAAGATATTAAAGTCTAATAATGAAAACTAGGATTGAAAATTAGGTGATGCAGAGTAGTGCCATGTCAAGATATCCTGAGATGGGGAGTACCCGCTTTGTCTTCAAGAATGTAGGAACTTACTTCTGCAATGAGGTCGCAAGGCTGAAGAACAGAGGTTCCAATAGAGGATTGTAGGGAAGCTAAACAATCAGCCACTCTATTACCCTCTCAAAATACATGTAATGCTTTCCACTCGGTGAGTTGATTGGAGATGTGGTGGATAATACGTAGATCACGCAAGGCAGTCCAAGGTATCAAACCTTTACCATTGGCCCAAGCAATGGCCGTGGTGGAGTCCGACTCCAACCAAACCTTCAAAAGGTTAAGGTTTCTTAGTCGAAGACAGAGTTTAAGGCCTTCAGCTATCCCCTTTAATTCCAAAACATTGATTGAAGCAACCCGGGTACGTGCTGCCATAACTAAAAGGCAATCACTAGATGGATCACGTATGACAACCCCAAATGCGAATCGATCGTCTCCAACGGAACCATTAGAATTTTTTTTAATCCAACGAGGGGGGGGGGGGGGAGGTTTCCATGTGACCTCTATTAAGATTTCCTGCTTTTGAATCAAAGGGAGATTACTAAGTGTTTTGGAGAGTGGGGAGTCACCTTCAATCACATTGCCTGAGAATCTGAAATGAGTAGAGAGCATAATTTGATGGACTAGCTTCTTCTTTGGAGTGAAGAGTTTTTGAATAGCTTTTCGTTATGGGCCTTCCAAATGAGCCAGATAGTCTGAGAGAGAAGGAATGAAGAATCTTCTTTTCATCCACAGAAATGGCCAACTTCATGAAACCTGTGTGCAATTCACCTAGATTGGGAAAGCGAATCCTCAGTATTTTAAGCAACTTGATGACCACACATAAGCAGGATATGAGCAATCACTGAAAAGATGAAGTACTGTTTCCTCAGCTGAATAACAAAGTGAGCATTGATTGGATGTAATAAGTTGCCTTTTCCATAGTCTATCCTTAGTGGGAAGATGATTTAATGCAGCTTACCAAAGAAGGAAACTGTATCGAGGGGGCTGGATAGGATTCCAGATCACAGGTGTCCATCCAAGAGAGGGATGATGCCTACGGACACGATTCCATGCAGAGGAAGTAGTCATCTGTCCGGTTTTATGACTTGCCCAGATTAGAATATCACGATCCAATCCACCAATATCAAGTTCAGCTATATTAGTCCAAACATCATTGAATTCTACTGGCCAACGACTGTGTTTAACCCATGTTCCATCCTTAATAAAAGACTAACTTTAGCTTGATCTATCCAGCCCCAAAGAAGAAGTGCCTAATTATGAAAATGATGACGAAATCCAAAACCATTAAGCAAAGGATCATCTCAAATATTTATAGTATTCCCCTCAAATATTATATATTGGGTTAGAGAACGAACCCAAGATTTAGAGCTAAGAATTCTCCACCAAAGACTGGAGCTTGAGGAAACTTCTGAAGCATTCCAAAGGTTCTCCTTTTTGAGGTACCTGAGAGGAATCCATTGATCCCAAAGTGAGGGATGATTAGTTGCTAACTCTCAAAATCGAGCACCAAGAGAAGCAACATTCCAATCCGAGAGACTTTTAAGTCCTAGTCCTCCTTCAGATTTAGGAGAGTAGATCAAGCCCCAATTAATAACACATTGTTTGCATTTGGCCAACTCCCCAGACCAGATGAATCTCTTGAGGATCTGGTGAATAGTTTTGATTGTTTTCTTTGGGAGTGCAAAGCCTGCAATCCAATAGTGGTTGTAGCTAAAAAGAACAGTTTTAAATAACTCTAACCTGCCTACCTTAGATAGATATAACCCAGTCCATGTCTGTAGTCTTTTCTGAATCTTGTCAATCAAGGGAGCACAAGCTGCGTTTGAAAGACAATCAGCCAATAAGGGGAGACCAAGATATTTCACTGAGAGATCACACAAAAGAATACAAAGAGTATTATGCAACATTTCCTTGTTAAGATTGCAAAAAAGTTGGTTCTTTGTAGGATTCAAGTGCTAACCGAATGGTTAGAAAATTCATTTAGAATGTGTAGAATAATACCCCTTGCAGAAGAAGGTGAGCAATCAATGAAAATCATAAGATTATTGGCAAAGGAGAGATGAGAGACATTATAGTGAGTATCAATGTAGCGGCCAATGTTCCCCTTGCGACAACTTCTTCAAATGAGAGAGAAAAAGAATTCATAACCAATACAAAAGGCAGGGGAGAGAGGGGGTCTCCCTGTCTGAGACCACATGTTGAATTAAAGAAGCCAACGGGGCTTCCATTTATCAATATAGAGAATGAGGCTGTCTGCACACACTGAAGTACTAGGTAAGTCCAAAAAGGAGGAAAATTGTGGCTCTTCAATACCTCATGGAGATAGTCCCATCGGACCATGTCAAATGCCTTGTGAAGGTCAGCTTTTATGCAACATCGGCCCTTTGATGATGGAATATTCAAATATCTAATCAGCTCATGTGCTAAGAGGGTGCTATGAGCAACATTCATGCCTTTGACAAAGGCAGATTGATGAGGGAGAGCAATCTGAGGAAGCACCAATTGGAGACGCGAAGCAAGGATTTTCGAGATTGTCTTATATACCAAGTTGCAGAGAGAGATAGGTCTGAAGTTATCTAAGGAGTCTGCATGCTTAGACTTTGGAATAAGAGAGATAAAGGTGTGGTTGATTTGCCGGAGGAGATGTCCAGTAACAAAGAAAGTCTGAATAGCCTTGACGAAGTCAACATGAATTATGTGCCAGAAAACTTGAAAGAAGCGCGCCAAAAAACCATTAGTACCGGGACTACTGAGGGGCTCCATAGAAAACAAGGCATACCGAATTTCAGCATATGTGACTGAAGCAGACAAGGTGTCACAGTTTTCAGTTTTTAGTTTAGTGGCGAAGCTTAACTCAGGAATGAAAGAGGCTTGATGCTGAGATAGTTGGGACTTGTAATATTCAATCACAAAGCACTTGATCACCTATGGATCAAAAGAGATGGAACCATCAGACAATTTGACATTGCGAATGGTGTTTGTAGCAGCCTTGGCCTTAAGAGAAGCATAAAAGAATTTTGAGTTACGATCACCATTTTGTAGCCATGTTTGCCTAGATTTCTGTCGAAGAAGATCTTCCTCTCTGCGTAGGAGCAGCAAGTAATCCTCCTTTGCCGGTGTTTCTGCTTCAATGAAGATAGAATTTTGAGGGTTCGAGAGAGTGGTTAATTGAGCATTATCTAAGCAGAGTTTATCAGCTTGTAGCTGATGGCTAATCCAACCGAGAGTGACTATGTTCCAAAGCTTCAAGTCCCCTTTGAGGTGTTGCAGTTTTTTTACTAAAACAAACATGGGGGATCCAGATATCTGAGTTTTCCAGGCTTTAGAGACTAGCATAGTAAGATTCGGATGAGATTCCCATGCCTGAATATATTTGAAGGAGCGTGGATCTGAGAGGAAAGGAGGTTTGACAGTAACATGAAGTGCAGAGTGATCAGAGAGACCAGGAGCCATGGAATGATAGTAGTATTCAGCTTGCTCCAACAGCCAAGGTAGATTAACCATGACCCTATCTAATTTGCAAGCAATTCGATCATCTTGTTTGTTACACCATGTGAATAGAGGACCAGAAGATCAAAGATCATGAAGTTGGCATGTGGAAATACAGTCATTAAATCTCAATATTCGTCGAGGAAAAGTAGCATGACCACCAGATTTTTCAAAAGAGTAGCAAACTTCGTTGTAGTCCCCTCCGATAATCTATTTTTGAGAGCCAACAGAAGTGGTTAGGGAATTCAAATCCTGCCAAAGAGTGGACCTTTCACTAAAGGAGTTGGCAGCATATATTGTGGTGTTCAAGTAGCTATGCTACTGAGGGTTAGAAGGTGTTATTTGACAATACAGAAATTGATCCGAGAGTGAAAGAAGAGTTATGTCAACCATAGAAGAGTCCCAAAGAGTCCAGATGCGACCTCTCGCTGAGGGATTTAGAAGCTGGTAATGAAGCAAAATCTTTCTACAAATTAAATTTGCATTTTGATTCTATGTTTTTGTTTCCACAAGAGAAATAATTGGAGACTTAAGTCTACCCAAAAAGGATCGAACATCCATTTGCTTTTTCAAACTATTGATCCCGTGGATGTTCCAAAAAATACAATCCATATAAAAACTAGGATCAGAGAAGGGAAAGCCTTAGCCTTGGATGTCGCTGCTTGGAGCTCAGAGACTTCACTTTTTTCCCTATGTTCCTATGTTGTTTGATGCTCATATGTTGGGAATCCGAAGAAGTATGAGCAGATTTCTTACTTTTCTTGGATTTGGATTTTGGAATTGTGAAACCAGTCTCTACTGATTCAGGATGTAGCACCACCTAGAGGTTAATATCCTTTCCCTTATCAATAGTTGTAGAAGAGACATCCCAAGGGTCAGAGTGGCCTTAGTGTTGCTCAAGAGAGACGTCCATCACAACTTTATTATTGATAGGATCAGAGATTTCCACCACAGCCGCATCAACATTGACAGGATCAGAGACTTCCACCCACCACATCAACATTGATAGGATCAGGGACTTCTACCACCACATTAGCATTGATAAGATCAATGATAATAATTGTAGTGTTCAACGCAGGCTCATGAGATTTCTGCTTGGATTGGATAGCAGCTTGAGGGATAGTAGAGGATTGTCCAGCATCCTGTGTGACTAGGATCACCTCTGCGGTTCCCTTGGAATTTAGATCTTTAGAGTTTAGATATTTGGGAGTTGCAATGAAGGATCGAGGTTTCTTACAGCATAACATATCATCATGGCCAAAAGTCTGACAATGGGAGCAAGCCTGAGGTTTCCAATCATACATGATTCTGATAGCCTCTCTGTCACCATTTCGGACTTCCACAAACACCTCATCCGGAAGTTCAGTGCCAGCTTCGACTTCCACACATACACGAGCATAGGCAGTGCAGGTCTTTAAGGCTGGTGAGTCCAGGTACAATGGGATACCAATCAAACTAGCAATCCGACCAAGACAGGTTCTAGACCCAAAATGAAGATGAAGATTGGAAAATTTGATCCACACTGGGATTGATTTCAGCCTTTCCAACTCAAATCTGATGTTTTTGTTCCACCTCTGAATAATAAATGGTTTGTTAGCCATAGGCCATGGACCTCCTTCAAGAACTTGTGTTAGATCTTCGTCAAGGTCAAAACGAACCATAAAAAATCCATTTCCTTGAAAGAAAAGATGGATTTCACATTTGGGCTTCCATAAACTCTTAATAAATTGTAAAAAAGGAGTGAATATTGGGGTTTTACCCCACTAAAATACGCCCCCAAGCAGCTTCTGCTTCAGCAACTTTATCTTCTTCAAGTATAGCAACCTTTTGGGAACCATCAGTAGTAGGGGGATAGAAGTCTACCGAGTTATTCGTGTTTTTTCCAACCGGAGTTTAGAAAAAACTAGACCATAGTTTTGTTTCCTCACTAACTTTTGGAGGAGGAACATTGATGTGTTGCTTGGGGAGACGGGGTGCAGTCTCCAATTGTACTGGTTTGGAAGACTCCCCCCGTTGGACTGGGATGGGAAGGATCCCATTTCCTTGTTGTGAAGCAGTATGAGAAGTAGAGCCCAAGACCTTGACCTTCACATTTGCAGGTTGGGAAGAGGACCCCAAATCCTTCTTAGATGCAGGAAGAGGACCCCAAATCCTTCTTAGATGCAGCTTGAGAAGAGGGAGCTTCCTTTATAGAAGCATCATGAGTAGTAGTAGAGTTCTTAACAGGAGCAACAAGAGAAGAGGAAGTCAAAGCCTTGTTTACAGGGAGAGGGGGGAAACCAGGATTGGAGGAAACCTAGGGAAAGGGAGGAGGGGAATAAGGGGATACAATCACCAAAGATGATACAGGAGCAGGGGCAAGAAGTGATGGAGAAGATTGAGACATAGGCAAAGGAGCAAAGCCAAAGGCGAGGTAGGGGGTGCTGGAGCAGGGGAGGTGGGAGTAGGGGGGGAGGGCAAGAGGGGAGGTGAATAGTAGAGAGGGACAATAAAGGGATTGGAGGGTCAGGGGAACGGGAGGAGGGCAGGGGAAAGGGCCGCCCGACGTCCGCAAGCGGCGGCGGGGACGGCATGGCCGTAACCCACCGGCGGCGGGGACCCTGTGTGTACACAGACGCAACAATGTTTTTTTTTTTCTTTTTCAATGAAGCATATGATATATTATATAATTTAATTTTGTTTACACACACAATCATACGGGTCGACTTCATTGTAATCATATAGTCATCAACTCTCATTAGACTCTAGGCACCTTAACACATATTTGCACAAAAAAAATAGAGATCAATAAGTGAACAATTTTTAATTGGCTGTTTGTCTTGTATGATCCTCCTATGTTATCCAGACTTCTTTTGGGTCAAGCTGATTAGAATAGATAATTAAAGGAGGTGAAAACAATTTATCTTATTTGATATAAATAAAAAAACAATTAATCAAGATAAAGAACAAACATTTGTTCTGATTTTAATATAAAATTGAGAATTTCTGTTCCACCTAAATGTTAGAATGACATTTTTCATTGTTTTTTATTTTGATTTTAATAAATATAAATAAAGACAAAAATAACGTATCCTGCTAATTCGATTTATGAGTTATTCATATCAACTAATGAATTGCTCAATTCAATAAAAAAAATTCATTATATTATCTCATTATTTAATTCATTCATTCCTTATTCAATTTATAAATCATAAATTCCATTAACAAATTTTTCAATTTCATGCACGTGTCCAATGCAAAACGTGTCCATATCCGGTCGTAATCTATCAACCAAGTAAACCAAAGAAGATCACCAATAATATGTATGTCAAAAAGTCCAACTATTCGTCTATACATTAAATAATGTATATTTCAAAATCCTTCCCTAAATCCCAAAAGCAACGTTTATTTCAACCCGTAACGCGTTCCACAGCTTCTCATGAAGCTTCCCACCACCAAAGCCCTTCCAAACCATCCCCTATATATAAACACACACAACCCTTAAAGCTTCCAATCCATCAAACACAAAACAAACCAATCTAAACACCCTAAAAAAAATGGCCGACACAAAACAACCCCAACTGAACGGAGCCTACTACGGCCCGCCCATCGCTCCCCCGGCCCGCTCCTACCACCGCCAGGGCCGCGGGTCGGACTGCGGGTGCTGCCTCCTCTGCACCCTATTCAAGTTCATCCTCTCCATCGTCATCATCATCGGCATCATCGTCCTTGTCCTCTGGCTCGTCCTCCGCCCCAACAAGGTTAAAGTCTACGTAACTGACGCCACTCTCAACAAATTCAACCTCACCGGAACAAATACGCTTAACTACAACCTCACCATGGACGTCATGGTGAGGAACCCTAACAAGAAGGTCGGCATCTATTACGATTGGATCGATTCGAGGGCGTTCTACGACGGCGAGAGGTTCGCCTACTACGCGCTCCCGACGTTCTACCGGGGACATAAGAACACCACCATGCTCTACCCGACTTTCAATGGGCAGAGTTTGGCGGTTGGGAGCGGCATGCTGGGCAGGTTCAACACTGAGAAGAATGATGGATTTTATAACATTGATGTGAACATCTATGCTAGGGTGAGGTTCAAAGTGTGGTGGTTCAAGAGCCACAAGTTCTCTCCCAAGGCAAAGTGTCACCTGAGGCTGCCCCTTGGTGCGGCATCTAATGCATTCACAGAGACCAGATGTGATGTTGACATCTAGAGATTGGGTGTTCTATTGGTTTCGTCTACATTTGTTTTTCCTTGGTGTTGTGTCACTCTTATGTATTTGATTACGTAGTATACCATACTTTGTGGAATAAAGATTATTTGATTGATTGATTGTTTTTGAAACGGTCTTCTGTTTTTATTGGAAGAGTTTTGGTCGATGATGATGAGGGGTGGCTTATGCTAACTTGCACTAATTAATTTTTGCATTTGTTTCATAGGACTAGCCCTGTCAACGGGTCGCGTCGGGGTGGACCCGGACCCGACCCGTGGCAAGACCCGACGGGTCCGGGTCCAATCTAGGACCCGGCGGGTTCGGGGGGATGTGGAACCGGACCCGGACCCGTCGGGTCCGGGTTGGGTCCGGGTCCGACCCGATCCGGATGGTTGGCAAAAAAAAAAAAGAGCTCATGTATTTGTTTGTCTTATCATTCTATTTGAAAATTTTTGTAATAAAACATTATTATTAATGAGACTGTTTGAACATAATTTTATACAATTCAAAAGAAGTAAATGAATTATTAAACAATATCCAAAATAATAACCACTAACATAAAAAAACATATTAACCTAAACAATAAAGATAACTAATTATACAAACATTCAAAACAATATTAACCTAAATAACATTCAAAAGAATAAACACTAACATATTAACTAAAATAATAAACATAAAGCATGCAACAAACTAATTAATTATACAAATTCAAAAGCTAATAAGTTAATTGTCCAAATCAAACCGACGACAATACATTACTAAGTTTATTACATATTAAACAATCAAGTGCTTACAAGTTGCAACATCAACACAACGAAAAAAATGTTATGATTATAATTATGATTTATGAACTTATGGATACAAACATAAGTTAAGTAAGAAATAAAATTATGTATCAACTAATACTATTAGTCTTATAATATATGAGCATATATTAATAAAACAATCGGATCTCGAGTACAACGGGTCGGGGCGGGGTGGACCCGGACCCGACCCGTTTGTTTGTTCAGGTCCGCTGGGTCGAGTCCAACTCGGATCGAATCTAAATCGGGTCGGGTATATTACACGTGTAATCGGATCCGAATCGAGTCAGGTCCGGATCTAGACCCGATCCATTGACTACATAGGATGAAGGACCCACCACCTTTGAATTTGTTATCCAATGTATGATAAATAAATAAAACATTTGACCAAGCCAATAAACATATAACATATTTTTTCTTTTTTTTTTTATATCTACACCCTTAATGGGATATTTTGATTGATTTAAAATGTGTTGAGTTAAAAAAAATTGATCAATTTTGTTATCATAAGATCAATTTCCTATACAACATAACAAATGACATATATACCCATCTACATGTGTCTGACTGCCTACATGACAACGCATCATAGCTAGAAAAACCTTCTTGTGACCACACGGATCCAAACCACCTCTCAACAATATAAGTTCCAACTGAAAGGGGAACAAAGATTTAATGCACCACTCTATTAAACTATTCTCTGTTTTATGGATGTTGTTTCATTTAGTTTTTATGTTTTATGAATGTTGTTGCATTTAGTTTTTGGGCGCTGTTACACTCAGATCTATTTTCAGTCCCAATTCTAGTCTTATATGCGTCGATAGATTTCTATCGACGCATATGCTCACATTATCATTGATAAGGCATATGCTTCGAAAGATTTGTTTTAAATTTTCTATAAATGCATCAATGCAATTCATTGGAGTATATGCTTCATTTTTTATTAAAGCATGTACCTCATTAAATGATGTATACTATTTTAAAAAAATTAAAACACATGTAAACTGGAATTGAAACTGGATATGAGGCTGGATGTAACATTATCCTTAGTTTTTATACGCAACCTCATTTGCATATAATTTCTTATTTTTTTACATGGGCCCTATTTAAAACGGTGTTTGAGAGGATTCGATGGTGAAAAAAAGAAGGAAAAAGATATACACAGCCCCATTTGCAGCCCGTTTTATAGCCTATGATTTTTTTAAAAAAACATACACTCATTTTTTGAAGTGTGTGTAGGGGTGGTAAACGAGCCGAACGAGTCGAACTTTGACATGTTCAAGCTTGGCTCGTTTATAAACGAGTCGAGCCAAGCCGAGCCGAGCCGAGCCGAGCTGAGTTCACGAGCCTCAACGAGTCTAGCGTTCTTCTTTATTTTAGGGTTTTTAGGGATTGAAAATAAAATTTTAGCCTAAATGAGCCAAGTTCATGAGCTTAAACGAGCATAACTTTGTATTAATTTA
Source organism: Acorus calamus (assembly GCA_030737845.1). Lineage (NCBI taxonomy): Eukaryota > Viridiplantae > Streptophyta > Magnoliopsida > Acorales > Acoraceae > Acorus > Acorus calamus. The sequence continues at coordinate 8,533,824 of CM060876.1, read as the reverse complement.
ATGTTCTGATTTTATAAAGTAGTTTAGTGAAGCTTCAACTAAGTTTTTATAACACAAGCGAATTGAATTTGAACACAAAATGAAGATCGATCCAGGTCACGAGCCTAACCGAGCTTTAAAACTTGGTCAAGCTCGCTCATTTGTCTAAATGAACGAGCCTGAACGAGCTCAAACCGAGCCGAGCCCGAGCGGCTTGGTTCGTTTACCAGCCCTAAGTGTATGCTATTATATAAAATGAAGCATATACTAAGATACATTAGCGTATTTTTTTTCATAATGAAAAAATAATTAATAAAAATTGGGTCATATACTATGTTAGGACCCATACGCTAAGATAACGCAGTATGTACTAAGCTATCTTAGTGCATGGGGCTGGACAACAGACCGCAAAACAGACTGCGTGTATTAGCGCCCCAAAAAAATGAAAATCCCAAACAAGAAACCACATGGATTTTCTTTTTTTTTTTGCAAAAAAAAAAGTGTTTTGAAAATCTAGTAAAAGAGTGCTTTTTAGACCATAAGATGGCGTTTGGTTGCAGCGGAAATCAGATTTTTAAGTTCTGATTAATAAGTGCAGAAAGAGGTTAGCTGATAATCTTTAAGAGTTGGGAAAAAAATGTTTGGTTCAGTGAAAAATAATAAGCAGTTACTTAGATAAGTGTGTTTTGTTGACCACTAATATATGTGTTTATTAGAGGGTATTTTGGTTCATTTTATAAGTGCTGAATGTTTTTTTAATGTTTAGTGAATAACCTAAAAACATGCTTAGGTGCTCATATGAAAGATATTTTTTAACATGTTTATTATTACATCAACCACGATTACCCATCAAAAAACAAATAAATATTCTGCGTGGATACCCACGCATTCAAAAACAATATATTGTTTGTTATATCAGCTGAAAACTCTGATAATTATAAATATCCACCTATCTCATAGGATTACAGAGACTCCTCAATTGAACTGCAAACAAATCGAAATGTCATAGTTTTAAGAAAAAGGAGAGCAAAAAACCCGATGGTTCCCTTTGATTAGAAGATTGATTGTTTGCATGAATACTACAAATATGCACCCATTAAAATTTTTCTCTTTAGCATAACGACTCCCCATAGACAAGTAAATGCCAATTAAATTCATTGATCCGACGTATTGATAAATTGTAAGCAATTATTCGGATTTCATCCCTCCCACAGGTGCTTGGATATTTACTTCGCTCAGTTTCAAGCAAGTTTTTAAGATCTTCCTAAAGTATCGGGATATGATCTCCCCAGAGTGTTGGAAGCGGTCCTAGCAAACTCGGTTACACACGTTATGTCTAGGAATATACCCACTTGTTCTTCGACTAACATGTTATTTGTGTCTTTCAACCAAGCACATTTTTTTCATTTCAGGACTCCATGAAACCCTACCACACCTCGATTTCATAATATACCTTCAAAACAAAAAAAATGGTATGAGTTTTAGTCCAATTCATAATTAAACTTCAGCAACTTTTGTGCACCACATCAATCCTATCTTATAGATCATGGACAAACTAAACCCATATAGGGACATCAATCTACCAATTGAAGAGAATAAAGCGAAGAAGTAACGAAGATAAAAATAGTTTTCAAATGTGTACGAAGATAAAAAAAAATATTAGAGTCTCACCTACCAATTGAAAAGATGATATGGCATGAGTTGTCTTTGATTCTCTTTTATCTTGTCTGAATTGGTTTGTTTTTTAATCGGGATAGGGTTTGATAGCATGGAACACCGAAATTTCTTTTTTATTCAGTATTATCAAAACACCTAGATCGACCCATATACATAAGCACTTGACAATTATGTAGAGGTGGTTTGACCAGCCACCCTTAAGATGTGTTTGGGTCAAAGCCCTGTCACCCGGGTCAGCGGGTCAGTAGGAGCATTTTATAAAGCTCTACAATGACACATAAAAAAGATTGGAGTCTCACCTATCTTGTTTTATCTTGCCCTCATAATGTAAGTAAAGATTCATATGATAAGAGGGATATTTTATAGTTTATGAGATATCACCGGTCTGTATGAACTCTAATGTCCTGTCTCACTTTATACTCATGTTTATTTGGGTGGCAAGACTAGATTGTACTATACTTGGGTAAAGCCTGTATGAAGCTCTACAATGACACATTATATATTTTATTTTACTGATGGAACATGATAATTTTTTTTGTAATTAAATTACATTTTCTTTTGTAATTAAATTACATTTTCTTGAATTGCCTAAAGTTGAATTGCATAAATATTGGCGTGAGATTACATGGTGTTAATCCATATTGGCCTAAGATCATTTTCTTCCCTTTACAGTAAAGTACCTTCAAAATAAACTTCTTTATTTCAATGTAATCAGGAGTAATTTGGCTTTTAATCCATTTAAAAATATCAAGGACGTATAACCTAACAAAAAAAAACACAGAAGTACCAGATCTGAGTATAATGCACATCCCCAATATCCCAATCAACTGCTTTGATTCATACCCAAAAGGAACCCCATAAAAGAGAAAGAACACATGGAAAACTAGGTATTCCATGGAAAAGTTTTGAAATAACTCACTGGGATTGATCGTTCCAAGGCTGTGAGTACAACGAAGGGTGGTGGTGGAGGTGATACAGGCTTGAAATCGGCGGATGGTGGTGGCAACGGTCGAACCTCACTTCAGATCTATCACAAGGAGAGGCAAACACAGAGTCATGCACACACAGAGGTGGTGGGGGAGGCGGAAATGCAAGGAAAAGGAGGAAAAATGTTTGATCTTACCCAAAGATGCGACGAGGATGGGCTATCGAACAAGCGAGATGGTGATCGGGGTAGCTGGGGTTTCATAGGCGCTGCATTTGTTATGCAGGAGAGAGAGAGAGAGAGAGAGAGTTAAAAGTCGGTTTATATAGTGCTGGGTATTATTTGTATTGCATGAGGGCAATCTTGACATTTCGCGTTCATTACCTATGTTTTTGGATTTTTTTTACTTAAAGGGGTTTTTTAATCTCTGAATCTGGGAGCCAACCAAACGTCCAAATTGAAAAAAAAAGTACTTATTTTCTGGATTCATCCTAATAAGTGCTGAAAACGCATCCACCCAAACACCGCCTAAGTATTGATCGTCAGATTTTTAAATCCAGGCGCACAGAGAAAAATATCTATTTAATTTATTTTGAATATATATATTTTTTATTTCTCACAAATATTCATGTGTTTTGGTTACAAGAAGCATTCAATTTAAAATAAAAATAATAATAAAAATAATAATAATAATAACAGCACTAATAATAACAACAAAAAATCGCATCTGGTATTGTACTCGAGATTAATCATGTGTTAGTAGAGAATTGTTGTGGGTAGAATTATAGGTAGAAATTTGGATGGATATAAGTGACTTACATGGAACAAATGGGGCGGGGCAGTTTTTTCACTTGAATCTCAATCCCGTCCCATTTCTTCATCGGGTTGGGTCGGTCGGGTTTGGGTTGAAAATTTAAGGACTCAAACCCGTCCCAATAAGATTGGGTTGGGGCAAGTTTCCCTTGTATCATGTCCCGATGCCTTCCCTAGCCTAGGTTAACCCTTACTCAATGTCCAACATGAATGAAGCTCGTGTTTACCCCAAAAAAAAAAAAAAACTGTTACATTCAGTCTATTTTTTAGTCCTACATCCAGTCTATAAGTATTTTCAATTTTTAAAAAATAATATACATCATCTAATGAGGTATGTCTTTTTATAAAAAAAAATAAAACATGTATTCTAATGAATTACATAGATGCATTTATAGAAAATGTAATTTTTTTTTTATCGAAACATATATCTTTTGAAGATGAGTATATGCTCTGATAATTTTCTATCGATACATATGAGAATCGAATAGGGGCTGTAATAAAAACTGTGTAACAGCAACAAAAAACGAAGCCCGTGAACCGACCATATGGGTTGGGCCATGGGCCTTGACTTTGGGATTCCAACTTGGTCCAACGCGGACTGAGCTCATCCGAGCCTTATGAAGGCCCATTGAGGCCTGCTTTCAGCATTTCTCGAATGAGAATAGCATTGTTACACATTGTTCTTTTTTCAGCACAAATTTAGGTCTCTGATAGTCACACACTCACATTAATGTGATATATATATATCATTTTTTTACGATATACTTCACTTTTATAAGTTAAAAAATTTCATTTTTTTACGAGTATATTTTACTTTTATAAAAAGATATACTTCATTAGATGATGTATATTATTTTTTAAAAAAATAAAAAATGTGTAAACGAAAATTTGAGCTAAAAAATAATTTATATGTATTCTACGAGTATACTTTATTTTTATAAAAAAATATACTACATTAATATGATATATTTAACCCGTGTGCAGCCCACACATGTTTTTATTTTTTTTCTCAAAGCAACTCCACACAGTCACTAGATATTAATTAGGAAAATAACTAGTCTTCCTGTATGCAAAATATGCATGTAAATAAAAAAATATTTTAAAAAAATTGCCCACAACCAATATCTTCAATTTATTTTTATGTAGAATATTTCACTTCTACAGTTTCCATATTTATTTTTATATATAATCTTTCACTTCGATGCGTGTGATAAAATGTTCCCATCTTCATCCTTTTTTTTATTTGTTATGAGGAGAATAATTCTTGCAAAATTTTAGTTGTTTAAAATAATACAATTTTAAGTCAAATTCAAACTCAACCCTAGCCCAACCAAACCCGAATCAAAACCGAACCCAACAAAACCCGATGGGTTGGGTTCTCCAACCTTCGGATTGGTTTTCTTTAACCTCGGGTTGAGCTTCAACCCAACCCAACCCACCCGAGTTGCACCCCCATTTAGAATGATATTATTAGAAATAACAAATCATCAAGGATATTTTATTAAAATATAAATTTTTAGAGATTTTTTTTACCAAAAAACATTATTATTTTGTGGATATTGATGATATTATCCAATTTATGTATAGATACAAAAAAAACCAAGAATTAAATTAGTCCCAAAATTCTTTAAAAATTCATAATTTTTCAAGTGTAACTCAAATTGCAGTGATCTATAGCTCGTTGAAAAGATATTTTTGATATATATTTATGACTGAAATAAATTTTATCGAAAATGATTATCTAAAGATGAAAAGTGAGATCAAATGTTGAATCTCATATTTAACCCGAAATTTACTCTTTATTATATATATTTCATGAGTATCTCAATTTAAATCTAATAAAAAATAATAAATAAAAAAATATGATGAAATAGCACAATTAACATCTCATTCATTCAATATATCTTTAAAATCTTAAGAAAATATCAGGAGGCTAAATATTAGTTTTGAATAATAATATATTTTAACAAATTTATTAGAGGTAAATATGTAAAATTGTATTACAGTAATATATAGATAATAGATATATGCCCATGCTTTTTTTTATTATTAAAAACACTTTCCATCCGCAGTCCACATTGGATTTATTTTTAATAAATATACACTAGCTTATTGAAGTATATGCTGTTATTAATTGTGAAGTATAAACTAAGATATACTATTCTATTTTTTATAACTATGACAGTGTATTATTCTATTTTTTAAAACTATGACAGTGTATGGGTGTCTTAACACTACTTTTAAATTGTTGGACTGTGTATCAACACTTATTAATTAAATTATTCTCACAAAAAAAATATAATTCATGAGTACTATGTGTGCGTGTATTGTATACGTTTACAAATAATATAATGAAAAATGTAAATATAATCGGTTAAATGAAAGTTTAATTTGTCACATTAAAGGAAATCTCACAACACGTTCCCTCTCAACACTTTTTTTTGACTGGTCAAGCCAATTAGTCCCTCCATGTAAAGTTTGAAAAACAAAAGAAGTAGGTCCCTCTTCTTTGTTGGTTTTTTATTTTTTTCTTTTCACTTCTTCCAAGAAAAGATGCATCAGCTGAATAGGTCCCTCTTCTTGGATCTCCCAAACCATCACTTTCTAATGATGATATGTATACAGAGATCCATCTTTGGTGAGGGTTGCGATTGATTGGTTGGTTGTACTGTTATAAAATTGATTTTAGATATTTTTTCTTTCTATACAGTTTTTAACACCGATTTTTATATTTAAAAATGGATTTGAAAAAAATAACTTTTTGCAAACCTAAAAAATGTTCAAACTCATTTTCAATCGGTGTCTAAGTTGATAAAAGACGGAGATAAAATTAGATGGTGACAAAAGAATTTTAGATATTCAGAAGAATTTTCTTTTCTTAAACTAAGGCTTCGGTTGGATGTGCGCTCCGCACCACCGTGTTGGCCGAATCAACCCGTCGACGCGGAATCTATGTTTCAGTGCGTTGAAAATGTCGAAAAAAAAAATGCACATATACCACTAACATGCATGTAAAACGCGAATGCTGTTATTTTTGTTTGGTTGAGAGTTCGCATCGGCCGGTGTCCGCGAATGCAAAACGCCCCACAAAGGCTCTGCCAAACGGAGCCTAAGGGAGATATATACTCAATCTGTCTTAAAATTTTCTACAATTGTCATTAAGTATCTTAAATCTAGCTTACATATGGTTTATGAATAATTATACATTGAAAGATGTATGTTAAACTTGGTGTAAGATTGATGAATATAAAATGAATATTATTAAAAATGTTGAATAATCAAATATTTTTAAAGAAAAAATTACAGATTTAAAGTAATTCATTAATTAAATTATTCTAAAAGCTTGGTCTGATCCATTTTAGTTTCTTAATTATAAATTAATATCTAAATTTAATATGCATATTTCTTTTTATTGGAATATGTAATATGTATTGTTCACATATATGTATGATGTATCCATGCTGCACTTTTCAAAAATATATATTTGAATTTATATCAATAATTTTAAGTTATTTTTCAGTTTTGAAGCATTTGATAACTAGGGTTATTATCCTTTAGCATGAGGTTCTATTTTTGATAGCTAAGGCCCTTAAATATTTAACCCCATAAGCACGGAATAGCAAAGAATACAAAAGAATAGCAAAAAAAAGTTGTTTGTTTTCTTATAATAAACTTTGATAGCTATATCTGAATAAGCTAGGATAAAACATGATAACTATTATCAGAAAATGCTAGAATTGTTTATCAGGGCTTATCTATACCAATTGATAAAAATACCCTTCTCTATCTTTTTAAAAATTTTATCTAACCAAACACTCTCTGTACACATTTCAAAACTATGGCAAAAAAAAAAAAAAAAAAAAAACATTTGTTAAGAGGCAGATTCTATTGTCCAAACATTCTAGATGAACACTTAAATAGTAATCAAAGATTAATTAATACACGGGTTAGGTTCCAATCTTATTATAGAGGCATTAATTCATTTACCAAGAAAAAAAAAGTGGAAAATTATGGTTTCTACCAATCCTTTGCCCAATGTATTCTGTCTTGAGATTCCAAAAAGGGTGGCAGCACTTTGTAAAGGTATAAAAGACAACTACTAACAAGAACCACCATTATCCCTAAAAGCCACAAAATTTTGAGAAAGATAGTTGATTTGTCTTTGAAAAAGTCCTTTAATTTGATCTTCCCATTTTTTTAAGATGAGCTTCTTTTACTTATTTAGGGTGCGTTTGGTTGCGCGATTGCGCTGCGATTGCGATTACAGGAAGTTGCGTTTGCAATCGCGCAACCAAACAGTTTTGTAATCGCAGTTTTAAACCCAGCGATTGCAGGCAAATAGTGCTCAAAAGCAGCGATTTCAAAAAGCTGAGAAAGTGAGATTCCTGCAGAATCAGGTTTGCAATCGCAGATTCCTACAGAATCAATTTTGCAATCGTGCAACCAAACGCACCCTTAGACAGGAAAGCAATGACATCCAAGTTCCCAAGAATTAAAGGAGAAACATCAGAGGACTCTCATTGGTTATATCTAAAGATGGAGTGGGGGATGCTGGTCTAATGAGTATGTCTCTCATCCCTAACCCTTGTTATAAAAAAAAAAATGTTGTTACACATGTAGAGTTCAGCATTCATTCTCGTTCGCATTATGCTGGAACACTAGAAAAATAATATGAAATTCTCTACTCTTGTTTCATTCTTGAACATTCTAGACTATATTTTTCATAACACAATATTTATCAAAATTGGATTTATAAGAAGAAAGAATTTCCGTTCTAAAAAAAAAGTTAGCATACTATCCATAATTTTTCAATGTAGCCATGGTTACAACCTCTACATGCTAATGGTATGTATATTTTATTAGATAGAGCATATTATTTTATTTTTGATACATATATATTTGATTTTATAACGCAGCAGAAGAACGATAAAATATCTGATCTATGTCAAGATCTTAGACAACCTCTCTCAAAGAGAATGAAAATTAAAATAACCCAATATTATTGATAGATAAAAGATGAATCTGTCATTAAGGTACAAGTTTTTATTATATAGACTCAATAAGTACTAATGAAGAACCTCATGATTACAAACTTACTAAAAGTAAAAAATATTAAATAAATATAATAGCTAATTATTCTAAGATCCCACAAATCAATCTGATATTTGTGGAAAGAAAAATATCATGCAAAATATTGTTAGAAATGATAAATTTGCTTATTTAATGGTTTTTATGATAAAATCTAGCAAAATTAAATATCTACATAAAATAATTCAGCATATCAAATTTTGTGGGATTCTGAGATGGTCTCAATTATTCTTGTCATCTGTTATTCTCACAGTTTTCTTTATATATATCTTTTCGTGGTCTGATCATTCTAATAATATATCAATCATCCATTCTACATCATTTTATTTTTTGAAGTATGCTTTATTATTAAGTTTTTGATGGGTAAAAAGATTTCATTCCATGATATGAAATGATTGAATGACATATATTTTCTTTATCACTAATCTAAAAAATTAATTTGTTTACTAAATTTTGATGAAGAGGCATAGAAAACCAAAAGAATTTGAGATTTAGCCAAAAAAAAAAAAAAAACTCAATGAATGCGGCTTCTTCTTTCTTCCTTTTCAGATGGGGGAAGAGAAAGTCATAAAAGGGGTTTGGCCATCCAAAAGTAAGGGAGAATATATAAAAGTTTGGTTCAAAAGTGGAGGATTAGCTCTCCTCCTGTTGAGGTTCAAACACACACATTACAAGAACCCTAATTAAAAGCCACAAAAACGACAAATTCCTCACTTACACTGTGGGGGGAGGGTTTTTAAATTTTGAAAGTGTTTGGGGGGTCACACTCACACATAGAGAAGATGATCTTGTTAGGATTATTGAGCTACACATTAAGCCCCTCTTTGGCTAGTTTGAACATGGATACTAAGCCTAATACTCTTTTTCGTTTGTAATGAATAAGTGTGTATACATGGTCAGCTCTTTTATTAGACGACTTAGACAATTATCGTAGGCCCCCAAATGCATAAAGACTCATAATATTTATTATTTATAAGTAAGTTCAGATATTGGTTAATGATAACACATTACAAAAAAAAAAAAAAAATTTAAATTAATAGTTATTTTGATATGGTAAAAAAATAACCAATAAAAATTCATAACATTTTATGATACCTACAAAATAGCAAAAAAATATTTACATTACCAATAGGACTTGAAAGGCTTTTTTTTATTAAAAAAATGTGATATAAAACGGCAAAGCCTAAAAAAAATGCATTTTTCACACTATTTTCTTTTCTACTTTTCAATGTTTCTTCTTTATTTCAAAAAAATACTTCGTCTCACTCTGTTTCTTCTTTATATAAAAAAACCCTCTCTTGACTTCCTGTTTGCTGAAGACAAAAAAAAATTCTATGGTGTGGACAACAAAGAACAAAACATTCTTTTATTTAAATCAAATAAAAGTTTAATTAGTAATTTTACATCCCAAAAAACTAGAAGAATGATATTTAAGTAAAAAAATTAATAGTTTAAAATTAAAATAAATATTATTTAATTGCCTTCGGCCTAATAACATATCGAGCCAGCCGTGTGTGTATATCTATGTCAATGTATCTGAGAATAAACTGATATTAGTATTCCAGGATTATCCTTAAAATTGTGTTATTCCACCAATCTATTCAACTGATATAAGGGAAACCCACATATCAATCATTTTGATTTAAATCAGGGAGTCCACGTGTTAAATTAAATTTTCGCCTTTTATAATTTTGTTATAACATATATTATTTTTATTTTATTCACAACTTAACAACAAAAACTTTATTATATTTTTCATAAAGAATAACTTAAAACACAAATAAGCAGAAAATTCTATATTTACTGAAATAATTATCTATCTTAAAATAATTTATGGAGATACTCATGATACATGTTTATGTCTTTTTTCTTTGCTTTTTTTTTCTTTGAAACTAATAACAATTCTTTCTGGATGTTGAGAATGTTTTTGGGACAACTAATTAAAAGAATAAAAAGGGATTCCATTTTCTTTTCTTTTTTTCTCTTTTTTTTTAAATATCACCAACACAGCATGAAAAGTAGTGCTCCCTTTCGGTATATTTCTTAAGGAAGATTGTGCTTTTTTTCCTCTTCCTAAAGTAGCCTTCTCTTTACAGAGCCCACAAGTTTTGAATCATATCTTAATTATTTTATTCTGTCATTTTTAAATGGTAAGCTATATTATGCTTCCAGCTGGCCCTTGTTTGTCTTACTAAAATTAGATGGATAAGCAAATAATATAATTAATTAATAATAAAAAATTATTTGTTTGCTGTAGGTAAATAGAATAAACTTAGATATTTATATCTCAGAGAATTATGTATGCATTATGCTATCCAAAATTGTAATTATATTTAAAAACACAAACACAAAAATAATTTATCAAAACAAAAAAAAAAACTCATCTAATTCTCTTTTATTATAACGCGACTATCATGTCCCATTGAACTGAATAGGAGTTTGCACTTTCTTTTATTTTGGGAAAATATACCATCAACCTCTATTTTTAGCATATTTTTTATTTTACTAAAAAGTTATATTCAGTACTTTTGTGTGGTAAAACATGCTAAAAATAAAACTGAGTCTACCAGTGTTTTTCTTTCCAAGTTGCAAGTTATATGAAAGACAGAACAACTGATGTCGAATTGTAATGGTACAACTATTGACCACATATATTTCAAATAAATGCATATTATTTTTTAAAAAGTAAAATTGAGTCTATCTGGCTTTTTTTTAAGTTGTGAAGGACAGAACAGCTGGCGTCAGATTACTAAGAACAATGGTACAACATTAGTAACTTGCAAAGCCATTATCTTAGGGCTGGCCCAGCTGCCACATAAAAAGCCAACATGCTTCTGCCATTCTATAAGAAGCTTTCACACTACCAAGTAATTTATAGGCAATTTAACTTTTTCATTTATGCCTATTGCATGCATTTGTTGAGGAATCCCTTGTAACACCGTTGGCTGAGGTTAGGCGATGCCTTATACCGACTGGGCTTTGGACGATATGGACGATACGGAACACGATCATTTTTCGTGGGTGGAGATTTTATTTTAACAGCCTGTGAGACTCCTTTTTCGGGTGTGTAGGTGAATGGGGACCGGCTTCTCAATGGTGTGACGAGGGTGGAATTCACTGTGAATGGTATAATCATCTCAATCTGAGGGATGGTGGTTTCAGTGCGACAAGGCGGAATAGATCTTTCTTTTATTCTGTTTTGGTGTCACTTAGGATTGTGTTAGATTTTCTCTGTCTTTATATGCTTGCTATTTTCGTCCTTGTACATTTTTTACCCAAAGTAATTTTGATTAATACAGTCGGGACAGCTTTGGTTTACTAATTTTGAAAAAAAACATTCTCCTTTATTTTTTTTTTTGTCGAGAATGTTTTATAGAACTTTTTCATATCCGAATTCTAATAATTTCTGGGAAAAATATTCATATGGCTAAAAATATTTCAATGGAGTATTTTAGTGAGCAACATTATCACACTACAAGGAAAAAGGGTATTTGCGACGAATCCAAACCGTCGCAAAGCGCCCTCAAACTGCCGCAAATAATATTTGTGACGGTTTAACATGGTTTGGGAGGGGACAACAGCTCGCATTATAAAAAATCTGCCACGGTGCAAAACCGTCGTAATAAGTTTTGTCCACGGTTTTTCCTGGTTGCCGCAATAAATAGTATTTGCAACAATTTAATTTTCCACCTCAAATGAATTGTTATTGCGGCTTATTTGAATTTCCGCCGCAATTAGTGTCTTTTTTTAAAACAAAATTACATAAGTAGTGTTTTTGTTTGAATCAGATAATCCTGTAAAAATTGTAATTACTAATAATAATTGACATAATTCAAATCAACATTTACCTAATTCCTCGAAAACATTCACTCGAACCAACATTTGTTCGAATAACAAAAGATTCAATTCCATTAAAAATGTCATTGAATAGCATTAAAAAACATAAACACAACATGAGTTTTTTGTATATAACAAGAACACAACATCAAATTGTCTCCAAACAACCAAATGAGAATGGATAGTTGTCTCCCTCAAGAAACTACTTTGAAAAACTATAAAAAAAACCAAATAAATTAAGGATCATAAAGGTCTTCTTAAGGAATTAAATATTAAATATCTTCAATAATCCCAAAATGTAATGTTATCTGGAAAGTATGTAAGTGACCATCCCTATCTATGCCTTCATCTGTTGGTATTTGTCTGCAAAAAACATGTTAGTTTCTCTAATCTTGTACTCTGCTCACTAATCGTAGCCCGAAATTTGAGGTTCAAAAAGAATATTGTTTTATATAAAGCCCGAGGAATTCAGTTGTAAATAATACAAGCAAATCAACAAACAACAAAAAATGCATTATAAACCTTGATTTATATAGATTTGATGCATTTTGGATGGTTAGCAATGGCCATGGATTTATATACTTATTCTATACGTCTAATTCCTTTTCATTTTTATTTTGAATGAGGAGAACTATATGTTTCTTTATATGAAATCATACGAATAATGTAACTCATGTGCATTTATACATATATATCCATAAAATTAAAAAATGTAACTTTTGTGGGATTAAAATTAGGTCAATGCAATTAAGTTTATCCAAATATCAATAAAGATCATGCACAATATATCTTGCATGATTTAAATAGTAAGAACTTTTTCTCATGCAATTCAAAAACTACTCTAGGAGGGAAAGAATGATCAAATGTAACAAAAAAAAAAAAAAAACATGACCATTGTAGAACAAAATTAAAATTTCTACCAAAGAAAGAAAGAAAAAAAAAATTAACAGCATCAAAGACCAAAGAAAAATACTATACATTTGTTCTAGAAAATATAAAATCCAATGATTACTTGCAACAACAATTCAATCTAAAAAAAAAACAAATTCAATCCTACAAGTCCTCTTTCAAATTGAAGAAGAAGCACCTATCAACCATCTCAATAAGACCAACACCACCATCAAATGGAAAACCTCCATCACCATGATCTTCAACCACTAAATTCAAATCAAATGAACCCTCCTCTCCCTCCACCATCTCCTCCTCCAACTGATACCTCTTCTGCTTTAGAACAGGAGAGCAAGCTCTAGAGCTCGAATCAAAGCTTTCGCAGCTCAAGACGACAATAGCATCGCCGAAAGCAACCTCTTCACCATTTGAATCGCATACCTTCCCGCATTCGATCGACCTCTTCAAACTCAACCACCAAGAGTAGTCCACTTGCTCCACATCCTCCACCATGAACACGCGATGGGGGTCGTACCGTACCGCCTCCACGAATCTCTCTAGTAATGATGAACTCTTATTGTACCTTGCGCGTTTGTTCTTCATATCTTCCATTGAGTCTGCCCTCATTGCGGAGATCGAGCTCATATGAATGGAGGTGAGCTTGGATCGCGAGCCGAAGACCACCCGGGCGAGCTCTCTACACACCTTCTCCTTCCCTTCCACGTCTCTGCCTTGGAAGAGCAGCCAAGTGTCCTCTTTAGCCCCTCCGGACCACGATTTGGCTCGCCTTCTCATCATCCCTGACCGGCATTGAAGGACTGCCCCGGCGATCTCCGGGGCTAGTTCGCTCTGCCATGGGACCGCCCGCTCCAATGAATTGCATAGGGACTTTAGGTTTTCTGTGTTGAATTCCTTGAACCTCTGGAGGTGGTGGCCTTCTTTGTCTATGGAGGGTGACCTAATAATAGAGTCCTCGTTTTGGTGAATGTGATCATGAGAGGAGGTGGTGGAGGTTGATGGGGAGGTCATCAAAGAGAAATTTAGGGTTTTGTGGTGGTTCTTGTGGAGTGAATTGCAAATGGAGTTCCATTTCTTGAAGAGGTCTCTGACATATTGGAGATGGTCCTATAAAAAGATAAGGAGATCAAGAAAGTGTTAGAACAAGAGTACTACGTTGATATATTCAGTACATTTTACAGCTTCATCTGCGGCAATATGTACTTCAAGAGCGAGTGTACATTTTTTAAAAAACAAAATGATGAGTGCTAGGGACAGAATTGCAAGCAGGACTGAACACGAGATTAATATATGCCAATATTAAGTGTTTCGGGTGTACTTGAGAGATTCAAATTCACCTGATCATGGTTGTTGGTGGTGGTGGATAATCTTGTACTGTTTTCTTGCTTGTACAGCCAAGAAGGGAAGCTTGAAGTGGTGGTGGGTGAGGAGGTGGTGGCGCCGTGGTTGCTTCGGATTTCCACGTCAAGTTTCGCCGAGCAATCACTGCAACAAGTGAGCTCTCCGGCTTTGATGAGAGACCAGTCGGATCCATCCATGCTTCTCTTGTGACTCAGCTGACCTTGTCTTAGATCACTGAAAGGAGTAATCAAAGGTGAGATGAGAAACATCCATGGATGCCATTTAGGGTTCGAACAACAGTGTCAATTCACTATGGTTCTTTCTGAAAAGACTGTTAAAGTGCAAAACATCTCATATCGACAAATATGGAAAAATGGGAACTGAAGTGTACCTATCATGGCTGTTGAGGCTCAATTCCAAACTACAGGCAGGGATGGTGATTCCAACTCTACACCTCATGTCACTTCTACTTGGTTGGTGTCCAAAATGGTGGCCCATTGAAGGAAAACTTGTGTTAGTGTTGGTGTTGGTAGTGGTGGTGGTGGTGGTGGTGATTGTGCTAGTTGAAGTGGTCTTGTAATTAGGGTTCATGAGCTCAACGTTGGCCTTGACTTGGGTGCTAGAGAACCCGGCCTCGCGCATGACGCGGCTCACGCTTGGATCGTCGAGGATGGACACGACGAGCTGCCCAACGTCAATGGGTTTCTGGTGGGCCTCGACGGAGCCACGGCGATGGTGGGCCTGGGCCCGCTTGAAAGCTGCCACGAGGGCGTTTGAGAGGGAGGAGGTGGAAGAGGAGGAGGAGGGGAGGCGGTTGAGGGCGACGTTGAGGCAGAGTTCGAGGGCCTTGCATTGGAGGGGGTGGGAGTGGGAGTGGAGGCAGGCAGAGCGGAGGAGGCCGGAGGAGGAGGAGGAGGAGGAGGAGAGCATCGTGTTGGCTACATGGAGCGGCGTCACCTGCGCGTGGCCCCGGCGGTGGGCCAGGCCCACCGCCTGCTTTACAAGGCCCGCCGCCTCCGGTGTCAGCACATGTTGCAAGGTGTAGCCTCCTGTTCTCATGGTGGTCCTCTATGTGATGGTTTTCTTTGTTGTGTGGGGAAAAAAGTGAGATCAAAGAGAGGGGGATGTGGGGGTTTCGTTTGAATTAGATGGGAGAAGGAAATATTGTGGAGGTTGGAGTTTGGATAATGGATGCTGCTACTACTTATGTATGTTTAGCTTTATTTGCTCTCTTTTATTTTTTCTCTTTGGTCTCTCTTCTTTTTCCTTTTTTTTTCTTTTTTATGTAGCCTTTTTTTTCAAATGACACTAATACAGTGAGTCATTTCTGCGATCCAAACTTTATATGAATCTTAGGGTGCGTTTGGTTGCGCGATTGCGCTGCGATTGCGATTACAGGAAGCTGCGTTTGCATCGCGCAACCAAACAATCTTGTAATCGCAGTTTTAAACCCAGCGATTACAGGCAAATAGTGTCCAAAAGCTGCGATTTTAAAAAGCTGAGAAAGTGAGCTTCCTGCAGAATCAGGTTTGCAATCGCAGATTCCTGCAGAATCAATTTTGCAATCGCGCAACCAAACGCACCCTTAGTTGATTATATAATGGGTAATTTGTACTTTTAAACCACCCCCCCCCCCCCCCTAAAATGAATATTGGCCCCCTAAAATGAATATTGGCATTAATAATTCTGTCCATCGAATATTTGTAAAAACTATCCATGTTGACCCGGTTAGCGCTGTCACGTCAACGCTAACAGTTTTTTTTAAAATTTTGTACTGGAGACGGATTATATATAATCAGTCTCCGGTACTAATTTTCAAAACACTGGAGACGGATTATATATAATCAGTTTCCAGTATAAATTTAGATTATATATAATCAGTCTTCAGTATATTTGTACTTTAGTGTTTTTTTTTTTTTTTTTTGTCATATAAATTGATGGATTTCTCAAACACAGATATGAAAATCTTGCTCGAACACACATATAAGAAACAACTTAAATGAAATAAAACTTAAGTCCCATAAATGCAATCATTGCACCCCTGTTCACTATGTCACGAGATATACATGTTTAATTTGGATGGCATCATCTGATGTAGATGCCAAAGTTTAAAAGAAAGGATTTATGAAAATATTTGGATGATTGTATTTAGGAGACTTAACAAATGCTTATTGTCTATGTATTTTCATATCTGTGTTTGAGAAAACCATCAATTTATATAACAAAAAAAAAACACTAAGGTAGAAATACATTGGAGACTGATTATATATAATCTGTATCTAGTGTTTTTAAAGGGGTTCTGAAAATTTGTACTGGATAAAATTTCAACACTCACGTGCCAGCGCTGACCGGGTCAACGGGTCTAGTTTTTACAAATATTCGATAAGCAGGGGCTATTTCTGCTGATATTCATTTTAGGGGGTCTAAAAGTGCAAATTACCCTTATATAATATATACTCTTCATGTGATTACACTGGTTTAGGAAAAATATAAGAAGGTGCATTTAATTTCTTCCGAGTATATATTTTATTTTTTTGTGAATATATTTACTTCATTGTACATGTATATTCCATCAAAAAAATATAAATATATTTTGAGATTTCAAAAATGATCTATTTGAAAAGTTTACAAGTTACAAGTTATGTGAGACTGTAGGAGGTGGGAATGGATGAATGTTGTGAAGATGTGCTTTTCTTGCGAGGGGGGGTAAAAATAAAGTGGGGGCATGTGATCATAAGATTCAGAAGCACTAAAGGCAGCCTTGCTTTGCCTTCTCTATTCTTTTCCTCCATGAAAAAACTTTTAATATGATCTGTTACACACATACATGTACAAAACTTCAAGAGAGTTAATGAGGGTCTACATCTTCATAATAATATTATGTATTAAGATGTATCAGTAATCAATATATGGCAATATCATTAGTATTACTTTAAAAACCCCATTTTTCACCATTTCAAAAAAATCCCATTTTTCGTATCAAGAAGTGTGTGAAAATTTTCTACATCTTTGGAATTAACATTTGTGATGAATCAGTGATCATTACCTGGATATATCAGGGGACTACTAGACCCAACTCTTTAAGCTTCATTTTTCATCCAAGATCGTAGTATATGCATTCACTAAGAAAGTAGATGATTGTGTGTATGTAGCTTTCAAATAATTTGAGATGAAAAATCATCTAAAATAAGACTGAATAGAATAATATTCCACAGAATATAAGTTGAATAAAAATAAAGTGGAACTATATGTGACAAGTACCCTGATGAGAGAATGGGAAACTGTGTACGATTTCCTTTCAAGCAAGGAGACAAGGAACAAAGCTCTCTCTCTCTCTCTCTCTACATATACAATGGTGCAGTTTAATATCTAAATGCATGCATGAGAGATCATTCTCTCTCTGTATATATAATGCCCACATAAAGTTATAACTTTCTAAACATCCACAATTCCAATGTAACAGAATAGCCCAAGTGAATAGAAACCAATTCTGCAGATCACAAATTGAACCTCCATTATAGCACTCTTTGGAAAAAGCATGTTCAACATTTATAACCTGAACAGTTTTTTTTTTTTTTTGTTGCTATAATTGAGTGTACCTGGTCAAGATGAAACATCAAAGATCTTCTCTAGGTTTCAATGGACCAAGTTTTGGTTTTTTTCGGCAGAAAATCAAAGAAATTGAATTATAAGATAGGACCCATGTTGGTTTTGACTGGTCTTCAATAACATGCCACTGCATGGAAAGCAGAGCTTCCACCATCACTTGCTTTGGATAATAAAAAAACTATATAAATTCACCCCGACACAGATAACTAAAGATCTCCAATTCATTTCTCAATCATCTTCTACAATAGAATGAAAGAAAAATTAATAAAAAGAAAGAAAATAAGGAAAGAAAGGAAAGTCACCAAGTGAGTCATCAAAAAAGTGTTGATGATGATGATAAATTATGAATGATTAGCAGTTCTCGTAGAGGAGAAGCTCAAACTCCCAAAAATTCAGTCAAAAAAACATGTTCCATAATAAGCTAAAGAAGGGGTTCTAAACATATCATATGACAATGTCTTAAGCATGACTGAAACATTTTTTTTTTCATTTAATGTTTAAACATACCAATCGAAAAAAAAATTCTTCATGTTGAATTCACTTTCAGATAAATCATTTAAACATATGAGAATGAGCCATGACAGAGTGACCTCCATCAGTGAAGAGAGCAATGAAGTTTGTTATTTTTCAAACTGTGTGCATTTCTTTAAAAAAGGAGTCCTGGTCACAGTCAAAAGCTTTAGATATCCAGAGGTTTAAAGGTCAGAAAAAAAAGAGGCGCAAATTATTTGAAGGCAAAAGAATTCATCAAATGCAACTAAAGGAGTGCTTCAATGAAGAAATACAGTTAAAGAATGACAGAAAAACAGAGGTTGAAAGAAAGGCGGTGATGCACACAATTATTCCTGTAGTCCCATTTGCAGCCCCTACTTTCCCCTAATATCATAAATATTGGGTTAGACGAGAGTGTGTGTATGTGTTGCAAAAAAATTTGCATTCAATTCATTGGAGTATATGCTTTATATTTTATATAAAGGCATATATTTCATTGGATGAGTGTATATACCTTAAAAAAAATTCAAAATTGAGAGCTGCAACAAGAAATGCAAGAATGATTGATCCTAACATTTTCTTTGAAACAAACTTCACTATTCTAACACTATGGATTTCTTAGGATGCCTGACAAGGCCAAATTTCTAGTTAATTTTTCCTTGTATATCTTTAAGTCCTCACTCAATTGATATCCTTTTCAATTCATGGTCAATTTTGCATAATAGCTTTAAATTAAAGCACCCATAAAAGAAACACATTAAAAAGTAATGTATGGCATTATCTGCTAAAAAGCCCTCTCATTTAATGCAACCTCAATAAGCATCTGTAGTTTTATTTAATCAATATATGGCCATGTGGGCAAAAGCAATATCCATGGAGATCAACACAAGAGGGAGAATGCTAGTACTGTGTGGCTGTCCAAATTTTAAAGATTAGGAGAAAAGGGCATAACTTTGGAATGCCAGCCTTATTAATGTAAAGGTGATGGAATTACGTATGACACACTCCTTTCTCTAAAAGCTTGTGTTCTCATTCATTTAAAAAAAATTCAACAGTCTCTCATGTAACTGTGTTTCCTTAAGTTAAGGTAGATGGAAAAAGGACAAATAATTATCACTGTAATAGGTTCTACTCATGAATTGAACTAGTACTGCTTGTCAATTAGATTCCCACTTCATTACATTCACAAATTTTTTTTAAACACTTTAAGTGAGCCTATCTAGATTAGGCCAAGTCTCCTTTCTCAATAAAAATTATAAAATAAAATAATAAAAAGCAAAAACAAAAAACAAAAAACAAAAAACAAAAAAATGAAACTATTCGACTCTTTATCAAAAAGGGGACCTTTACAGCTTTGGTAGTATATGCATCAATGACAAGCGGCAAATGATCATTTTCCGCAACCCATCACTACTTAATTAAGAATCAAACAGTAATTTGGTGCAAAAAGTTCAGTAAATAATCCTAACTTGTGGTGTGAGCACTGAATTCAATTCAATATTGATGGCTTTTAAATCATGGATGCGACTTTATTCAATGAATATAATATATAGATAAATAAATAAGCTTGTCCAAGGAACTCAGAAAAGTCATTTGCTATGTATGAATTTTTGAGCTAGATTTCCATGTTTTACAACCACAAATATTCAATTTCTTGATATGCTACTATGTTTCAGGATATATCACCTATACAGTGTACAACAAATTTATTGTGGTCATTTACTATCCTACTTACTATAGTAGTTACAGAATTCAGGGACATTCAGTGATTCATAAATAAATAATTGTCATGAAAAGCACTAGCATGTGAACATAGGAGAAATATTAGAGGAAAAATCACCAATATTAAAACTCAAAAAGAATAGTTTAAAAATGAGAGATGATCTTTGAAATTTGGGAGTGGTTTGTACAAGGATGTCCCCAACTGTTTTATGTTAACCAACACAATTGACAAGCCCCCTATTTGCATATGTTATTTGTCACATGTAATGAAGTTCTAGAAAGAATTTCTGGAAAGCACAAACATGTATCTGAATGCCTTCAACTTAACACAAAATGCTTCAGGTCACCTTGAAATAATCCACAACACAGTACATCCTCGCCTGTTTTGTTTGAAATTATAAAGTAAAGCCAATTAGAAATGGCATATCCAATTGGCAGAGAACAGTAACAAGAAACTGAGCATGCTTTCTAAATTTCCAATTCAGCAAAAAAAAAATCATAATCATAGACCAACACACACACACACACACATATATATATATTGCTCCTCTTGATAATCAGCAACCAACAAATGTCTTGGATGCAGAAATTTATCCTTCCAATTTGAAGTAACACAAAATATATAAGCTGACTAGTATGTTTACCTCATGTGTTGTTTCTCTGCCACTTGCGCAAGTGTAGATTTAGAATACTCATCATAGCTGCTTAGTTACTATGGAAGAACTCTGAAGCAATCTGGCCAGTAACTCTTACACCAAGCAATCAGGCCAGTAAAACAAGGTGAATGAAAAAAAAAAGTCCTTTTTAGTGTAATGTGTGCTCATTGTACATTCAGTATTATTTATTTGAGAAATGTATGCCAATGCTGATAAGAGATAGGGAAGATACTACATTCATTGTTTGAGGATGTAAAAAATGTCTATCCATACTAAAGTGAAATTGGCTGAAATCGGGTCATCAAATGTATGCCAAAACATGATCAACCTTGTATGCCAGCTAAAGAAAAGAGTACACTGGAAGTGCAATAACAAAATTGTCAGCAACAACGCAAAATTTTGACGTAGATTTAATAGAGTAATCAAACATATTCTATAGACATCACTGGTGCTGCAGAGGAGATATAGTAACCACTGCCTTTCATTGACTATAAAAATGGGACATCTTGAGAAGCAAGTTCTTTAATAGTTCTTTTGCCATTTGTGTCAAAACAACATCTTTCTCCATGCATTTACGAAAAACAATTTCTAAGAAATCCCTCGTTCAAAGGTACTATAGAAAATTATGTAACTACACTATCGGCCAGGCAAGTATCATCACAAAAGCATGAGTTTCCACCTATTCCTAGTTCTCTTTCACAATCTGCAGACATAAAATCCACTGAAGTGCTTCTTCCAGAAATGGTCATAAAACTTGGATGCAATAATGGAAATTTATAGCAGTTCTCCATTTTGAAAAATTGCATTGAACAGATGATTCAAGAAATGAGCTAATATTTGTGTATTTGAATATAATAAAAAAATTAGTGGAATATTAGTGGGTTAATGATACAGTGTCAACTCACATAAAATTGCACAACAACAAAAAAGAAACGCACTACCAATAACCTTCAAAATAGGTGCATCCTAGAAGAGATGGATACGAGGAATACTCTTTAGACAAATTGCATGACTAGAAGCAGAAACAAGAATTTTACTTAAAATGAATATTCCAAGCCCTTCAATATAATATTTAGACTTCAAAACAACATGCATTATAACAAATAAGGCAATAGCTATTTAACAAAAATTGAAAGAAAAGGCAATCATGCAGAAATTTAAAATAGAAAAAAGTCTTGTAGAAAATAAGAGCAACACATCAACTTTCTTTACAATTCATTAACAGGAGAAAACAAAAACACAGGTAGAGATAACAATAAAGTTGTTGGATTGAAGAAATGACTTGCTGACCAATTATTTCATCTCCCTGATCATGTTGAGGGTCATATTAAGGATCCTTTGCATGTGACTTTTCCTCAAGAGCTTATGATGATACAACCACTTTCCAATTCATTCTTCGAAGTAAAAAGAATAGCTTCCATAAAATCAAAAAAAAAATTTAGAGTAATAAGGATAAATTTAATAAAATCAAACCAGCATCTATTAACCACTTTCAAAAGCGTTTCCCAAAAATTCTTGCATGAAATCTGTAATACAGGGAGAGAAAAAGGGAGGGAGAGGCATAGTGTTTCAGTAATCGTGCTAATTATCATTACTTGGTCTTTCATATCCCATAATGTAGAAAGCATTCCACATAATTGTTGACAGACGATAATCGTGTACAATAGTTTTTTTGAGTTTGACAGAGTAAATTAAATTTAATATTAGAAATTTATAGGCATAGAGGCTGTGCTCTGCAACAATACAAAATGATGAGGATATTAATAATTTGATCTCATCTGCAAGTAGCATGCATGGTGTGTACATGGATGGTTCATATTTTCAAGAATCCCAAATATCATAAATTGAAGAACTATGATATATCCTTTCATTAAGATACTCTTAATATAGTGATCTTCCAGTACCCTTTTCTAATGCCAACTACTCCATAAAGTAGGTACTCAATTACACCTACCCATAAAATTAAAGATAAAAAAGATCAGAGTAATACTTGCACCAATTTAAGTAATAGTGTTACATTACAGTAAGCGATATCACAAAAAGATGAAAAGAGTTAAAAAGTATCAATGAACATCATATGGCTATTTTTAAAAAAATCATCACATCAAAGGGAATTGAGAGTATTGAAAAGTAAAATAACAACTCCATCTTTAATTTTGATATATAAAATGCATAAACCTATAGACGCTGAACAAACATATCCAACATAAGATAGAAGAATGACGTTACTAGCATGCTCTAGGTAACTTTCTCTCTAAGATGTCCATCATACAAAGCAGGAAATTATCAATATTTTCAACATAAAGTCAAAAGTTACTAATATTCCAAATATCCATTCAGTCTATCATGAATCGTGGTTGAACATCTATATGAAAGTACCTTTGTTCTCAGATATGTAAAACAGAATGCAAACAGTAATCTGCAGTTTCCATTAAAAAAAGGTTAATCATATTGATCCACATCAGCAGAGTAGAAAATGGTCTCAGGTATGATTCACAGAGGCCAGATTCTTATATAACATGAAAAAGACAAACAAAAACCCATAATAGTTACTTTAATCTACAGCATTTTAGAACATCAATCCCCCCATTACAAGCATCTGCCATACAGAAGCACGAATACATCCATATGCTTTCGGGCAGATTAATGGAGGAGGATTACACATTGAAATGGCTATCAGATGATAAGAAAGTAACTGGAAAACTTAGCAATAGAAATCAGGGAACTCCAACTTTTTAAAAAGATCTTTAAATGTCAGAGGACATTAAATTTAAGCTTAAATGTTTAAAAAATACTCGACCAAAAAAGAGTTTGCACCAGACACTGCACAATGTTTAGAAGCAAATAGTGTACAGATTTTACCTCTGAATATCATCAATCATATGGTTGCTACAATCAGAATTCAGAACTAGAGAAAATATTGTCTGATAAGCACCTGAAGAGTTCCTCTACATTATTACAGTTTTCTTCTATTTCATGCATAGGAGTAAGGCTATTCATCAAAAGCTTTTGTATTTCACTTAAATCATTAGAAGAAATTGCTCTAAAGTCCATATTTCCACCATAGCTCAAAACCCCACATGGAAACTTATGACCAATTCCACAGTGTCTACCAACTCTTGACCACCAATTATTTGAACAATCCGAGTGAGTATGTACAAGGAAGTGAGAGCAGACATCGATAAGCCCTGAAAATAAAGAATAAACCAATATATCCATTACATTAAATGGCTGAATTGCGTACCTAAAGTGCATTTTTAAATATCCATATGTTTAATAAGTTTTTTTTTTGACAAAAAAGGAAAGAAAGAAAAGAAATCAAAATAGAACCTCTAAATTCTGGTTTGACCGCAGTGATGGTAATATTATCGGTACAACCAATATGCTGAGAAGATTGCTCATTATCAATTTGCTCAGACAAAGGTTGCCAACATTGAGTACATCTTTGCAGTAACTGAGATCATCTGTGACTTCATCAATTTCCCTAAGCAACTCATTCATTCTTACATTAGTACATGAATCCCTGTAATGAATTAAATCAGTTACCCTCATCATAAACAAAACGAGTATCTTAAAGTTGCTCAACCCAAAGCTTCAATAAAAGGACAACAAAACATACTTTCTGTCATTGACAAGGATGTCTATTCTGAAGCATTTCTCTCTCAAAATGATCACCAAGTCGGAAAAATACTGTGATACTGGAGGAGTTGTTATAAATTCGTACACCATATCGTCTCTGACTGCATAACAATGACATTACTATTGCAAAACAATGAAAACCAATAGAGTATTTTTTTACATCACCTTTCATTTACGTGTAAAACAATTGTACATTGATTTACCATTATATATGCTGAGTGCCAATGCACGTACTGCTATCCTGATCATCTTCTCTTCATGACAAGCAAATTTGATTGCCTCAGTGTACAGTGGGAAGGAAACTACCACATCCTGTTTATGGAAAAGAAAACATATTTAAAAAATCTGAGACAAAGCATCTGAGATCAATGCAGAAAAGAAAGGGGAACTATGAACACATGTTGTTAATGATACTGGATGTATACACATCATTTTCACAAAACTACTAAGATTTACCATCCTTGTATATCAATCAGTGTAAGTTGTATCATAAAGTTTAATCTTCCTATTGTAGTATATAGTTATTTAAAAAAACAAATTAACAGATTTGAAGCAAGGTTGAAAGGTCAAAATCGTCATCCTATCTAATTCTATTGAAAGTTTACAGTTCATTAGCATCTCTAAATTTGGAAATTTAAACCACTTTGTATAGAAAGCGGGTATCTAATCATCAAAATCATCAGGCTATCTAATTCGTATTGAAAGTTTGCAGTTCAAAGATCTTCATGAACGTAAAGCAGCATATTAAATTCACCATGTAATTCCAAAAACAATTAAAAGTAAAGGGCATTTGAATAGTCTGGCATGGCACCTGCAGAAGGCTTGATTCATTAATATGCTTCTGTGTAGGGCATGGACAAAAAAATTTCTGACGTAGCTCCAAATTTTAGGCAAGAGTTTCAAAATGGGATTTCATCACAGTCGATACTATGGTTTGAATCTTATCCAGGCTATGTAGATTATACGTGTGCACTTCATAACTTAGCAGATTTCATACACTGTGAATAATAATTCCGGAACCAAGATAAAAGAATTGCCAAAGAAATTCAGTTTACCTCCTGAACCTTCGCAAGAAGACAGATTGTATCTTTATTCAGTTTTCCAACCACTGCTCTGACACAACAAAAAAAAAGAATGCAAAAGTATTTAAAGAGGTACCGGGCAACTTCAAGGATGAATGTGGCATCACATGGAAAAATGTAGATTCCAACAATAAGTTAATTATGTCATACTCAAATGACAATCGAAAATTGTAATACACTAAAAAGAGAAAGGGAGAGATCAAAACCTCAAGAAAGATACATAATAGAAAGCCAGATCTCCAACATCAAATTCATAGTTGTGCAATATGATCTTGTTAATGTACTCATTGCTAAAACAAAAGTCTGGAGGAACACATTGTAAGTATTTGGGTTAAGCATAGAAGAAAAAGGCTCAGGGAAAACCCCAAGAAATAATGTACTGCTATGAAATTCAGTATCTTACATATTGCATGCTCACTATATAGATTCTGGATCATTATAGTCAGATAGTGAAGCAATTGTGACTCAATCCTTGAATTTCTGCTGATCTTTAACAAGCGGAGAAATTCTGCAACAATTTGGCTTTCCATAAAATATCTTCCAGAAAAGAAAAGAACAGAAAAAGCATCAGCTATATGAGTTCACCAAACTACAAATGAAAAGTCATCATTAAACTCCACTGGATGTACTCACTCAGAGATCATAGAGTCACACTTATCCCCATAGATGACAAATTCTACAATGGATCTCAATATATTCACAATGAATTCCTGAAAATGCAAAACAGATTAAAAAAAGAATGAACAATTAAGTCTAAGATGTAGAGACTTAAATACTTAATTAAGTCTAAGATGTACCAATCAAAAAAAAAAAACAATTTAGTCTAAGATGTGTGTTTCGGAAAACACCGATTGTACCTTGTTCCATTGATCCACAACTTTAACCTCTCTTAAATGGTTCACAAGGCATCTGTGCCCATAAGAAAATTATATAAAGAATGATGGTAATGTTAAGGCAAAATCATAATTATTTATAGTACTAGTAATCCTTCCAATTAACTGAAAAGTGAAAACAGACACTGTTTTCAATCATATAATTCATCTAAACATTGACAATAACACACCTTCTGTAATTGGGCAGATTATGCTTTTGAAGAGTCCATTTCCCCAAAAATTGGTTCCAAAGACCACTTTAAGAGTTATAGCTTAAAGCTTTTTGCTTTTGAATTTTATGTGCAGGAAAAGTGTGGATAACCAATTTTTTTGGAAAGGCTAATGAAAAAGATATTTTCAGAAGATTGATTTTTAGTTGATTTTTTATAGTTGATTCCAAATGGGGCATAAAAATAGGAATTGCATAAATTGACTTGCAATTAAGAAATATCTCTGTGTTTATAAAATCATTAGACCAACCAAGAGGATAGCGATCCATTAGATTTAAAAAGGGAACCTGAAACAGGCACTTACATTATATAAATAAACCACCTATATTTCTATAGGGGTGCAACAGTCGGGTCAGTCTGGTTTAAGATTTATCAACCCTAACCCAAAACCGAGCGCAAACAGAATTCATTTCGAAACCGAATTCCTCAAACAGTAAACTGAACTGAATTCATTTTAACAAAAATCAAACCAAATCGAACCAAAATTTAGTTCAGTTCAAAGTTTATTAAACAAAAATGTGGATTATGTGCAGAGTAGAATGTCAAATCTAACACACAATATAATCCTCGTTTCCAACAAACAAATTTTATTATTTAATTAACTCAGTTTGATTTGGTTTAATTCATTTCATTGAAATGTCAAATCGTACCCAAAACAAATGAACTCAGTTTAGCAAACTTTAAACCCAAACCCGAACCAAATCAGCAAAATTTCATCACAAACCCAAAAAAAAAATCTGTTTGGGTCAGTCGATTTTCATTTCGAACTAGACTGAGTCGGTCCCGCATTAAAGTTTCAATTCATCAAAGAAAAATCCATTCGAAAAAGTGCAAAGCATCAAAAACTAAGTGTGAGACCATACCATTTCAATAAATAAAATCATAATTCCTGAAAGATTTGATATTCCTCCATATAAAAATTTCAAAACAAGCACAGTGAAAACCCTAATTCAAATCCAAAACAAATGTCACAATAAGAGCAAAAATTAACACTTTGGATCGCTGATTTGGGGGCGAATTTGAAATGTGTACTCACTTAAACTGTTTGAGCGAAAAGCGATCGATCGGCCGCGATTGATCGACCCCCATTTGGGATCTCCACGGGAAGGGTTGCTTTTTCTGTTCGAAACCCTAATAAGTGGAAGATAAATAACAAAAGGCGGGAAGACCAGTTGGTTTGAAGTTTGAACGGTTAGTCAAACCTCGATCGAAGCTTCCCGTCAACGCAAACGGTTGCCGCATCAGAGCCGTACATTTCATGTGCCCTTTACTGTGTGCCGTTGATGATCTGATGGACCCAAATATCCTGAACGTCCAATTTGGGATTCTCGTTTATTCGCTGGTTGTGTGATTTGTTGGTCGTTAAAAATGTGTTTTTGACGTTGAAATCATATTATTGGTATGTAGAGTTATCATTTGGTTATATAAATCGTGGTTTATATTGATTTTTTGTTATTTAATTTTTTTTATATGTTCTTATTATTTATTAAGATAAATGAGACATCAGAGGAAATCGCATCAATCAAGAAAATAAAACATATTTTTACGTCCTAAATTTTTAGATCCTAAATTTTAATGATTATGCATATATGTGCAATGTAAAAAAACATTCTCATTTATCTCAAGCTTTTAGATTTATTTCTTATGTAAAAAATAATTTTTTTAAAAAAAAAGTATATATACATATATAAATGATTAATAATATAACTTTTTTTTAATAAATCTAGATTTTGAAACTTTAAATTCTTGTTTGTTTTTTAGGTGCCAGGAAGAGTTTAATGAAGAATGAAAGGGGTGATCGTGTCATGTCATCATATGTTTTTATTGGTATTATTTTTTTATTAGATTTAGACTTGAGATAACAGTAGAATATAGATAATAAATAGTTAATTTTAGGTCAAATATAAGATTCATCGTTTAATGTCAAATTTCATCATAAAATAATCATTTTTGAGATAAATTTATTTCAAAGTTATAAGTTTATATAGATTTTCAATTAGCTATTAATCACCCCAATTGGACTTATACTTGAAAATTATGCTATTGATCTCTCTACTCAGAGTTATACTTGAAAAATTATGAATTTTTAAAGAATTGTGGAGCAATTTAATTCTTGATTTTTTTTTATCTATATATAAATTGGATCATGTCATTTATATCTATCAAATTTTAATGATTTTTTGTATATGGGCGATCTTTGCTTGCTGAAGAGGGAACTCTATCTTGCGCTTCTACATGAACTTGAGAACTTGAGGGACTAGTGATCTCAACGGATATGGAGGAATGTGCTCTATAGCGCCCAAATCAGACTTCGGGCTTCTCGGGTGCGTAGTGCTTATGCATGGTAGCGCATACACATACCACAATTTGAGGCGACTGCATCGAAATTTAAAAAATTTAGAAGCCTAAGATCCCACTTAAAGCTAAATTCTTTCTATGGTTGATGTATCAAGGGAAGCTCCTCACAAAGGCTTATAGGGAAAAATGAGCACCACATGAGGATGCATCGTCCCCATTGTGTGGGGAATGGGAGGTGACTACCGAGCACCTTATGATTAAATACTTGTTGTCTAAGTGGATTTGGCTTAAGATGACGGTGGCAACTGAGCTCCCGGCGGTCTACTCATCCATGTAGGAGTTATGGCAAGCGGGCAAGAGTCTTTGTACGCATCAGGACAAGAGCGCTAGAGCTAATGTATCACATATCTTGATCCCTACGGTGACTTGGGCAATTTGGCTCACTCGCAATCACTTGGCTTTTAGAGTCACTCCGGTAGAGAAGAAAATATGGGAATCGGTTGAGAACTTCGTTAAAGAGTGGGGTCTTTCTTGCATCGGTGCGAAGAGGATGGCTTTTATTAGGGAGAGATTATATGTTGATGAGTAGTTTGTATTGGGTGCCTTTTCCTAGGGGCGGAGACAGTGGGGCGGGCCCCAGCCCGGGCCCCCCCAGCTTCACTGGGGTGTATATATATATATGTTATGTCTTTTGGTAAGTTATATATGAATTCCCTTGTAAAGAGTAAAACACATGTATCAAATCTTTGAAGTCCCTATCATTTATGAAATTAAGATGGGCTTTTTAAAGGAATTCGGTGTGCTCAATGGGCTATATCTCATATCATATATTAAAAAAAGGGATACTGTTATGTATAGTCATTTTTTCAGTCTCAATTCCAGTCTATAAATGTTTTAAATTTTTAAAAAATAATATATCTCATTTAATAAGGTATATGATTTTACAAAAAAGGAAGTATATGCTTGTGTTAATACATTTATAGAAAATGTGAATTTTTTTATCAAAACATATACCTCATTAATGTGAGTATATTTTTCAGTTATTTTCTATCGACACATATGAGACTAGAATTAGGGCTGGAAAAAAAAACTATGTGAAATAAGATAGTTGATATGCTACTTAGTCCGTATTGTAATGAAGTTAATATTAAAATTTAAAAATGTTGCGTTCAATTTCTTTTACGGTTCACATATATTTTGAATTTTTGTAAAGTATTTACCTAACTAATGAAGTATTCATTTATGAAAAATGAAATGCATACTTATATGAATGGAATGCATTTTTTTTAATGATAGTGTATACATAGATAGATAAGTATATATATGTTAATCAATTTTATATAGTGTGTTAATCATGACAATTTCAAATGGAGCTAAAAAACAGACCTAGTGTATCAATATCCATTGAAATTTTTAAGATTTGGAGTTGTGTATTTGTGGTTTACTTTCTTTCTTTTTTCAAATTTTGAGAAAAGGTTTGTTTTCCCAGAATTTTTTTATCTCTAGTTTTGAGATATTGAAAAATCCCAATTTTAGACTCAAAGATTTTGTTATCCTCCTATCATTTTTTTTGCAAATTACCATGTTTTTATATATTTTTATTTTTTTACAAATACTTTTCATTTTTTACTCTAAGTCTCTTTGTCCCCGGCCCCCCCTTGTTCTAAATTCTGGCTCCGCCGCTGCCTTTTCCCGTTTACGAAGACATAGAGCAGACACCTCCTATACTTTTATCCCATTGGTGGGTCTTTTGTACTTATGCTCTTTCACTTGGGCATCTCATTACTTTGAAATATAATTAAAGGCGTGTATACCTACCATTTTGTTAAAAAAAATGATTTTTTGTGTATATACCTCTAAAAAATCATATTTTAGCAAAATATCAACAATAATTTCTTATTTCCAATAATATCATTAAAAAGGTTTAAATTGTACATAAATGTCATTTTTTATCCATTCTGTTGTGAAACAAAGCAAAATACAAAAAGTAAATAAGCAAAAACTAAGTAAACAAGAGAGACAATTTGTAGACTTGTACTATTCCAAACTTGTTGATGATCAAATGCATTGAAGAGTCCTTTATTTATAGGCTCAATTACATATCATGGGGTGGCAAAGTGGGGGTGTAGGAGAGTGGGATGTGGCTATAGTTGGTAGTTATAGAGGGGAGTGGGTTGTGTGAGTGTTGGGAGTGGAGTGTGTGGAGGGTGGTTATCCACCATGTCACAACACTCCCCCTTGGATGAGCATCACATTAAATAATTGTCTCATTAAAACCTTGCTTGAAAAACTCAAAAAAACCAAAGCGAAGGAAAAAGAGTACAATGTAACTTAAATATATAATGGTGTATGCGTTTAACACTGTCTCGTTAAAACCTTACCAGGAAAACCCAATGGGATAAAACCTAAGCGAAGGAAAAAGAGTACAGTTTACAAAATGTCATAAAAAATTGCTCCCCCTCATAAGTACAAGATTTCAAGAATTTTTGTCACAAACTCTTCGCATCCCGATACCGTACACCAACTTTTTGAATGTCGACATCGGCAAAGCTTTAGTGAACAAATTTGCAAGACTGTCCTTTGACTAAATTTGTTGAACATCAATTTTATGTCTCTGCTGGAGCTCATGAGTGTAAAAGAATTTTAGAGAAATATGATTCGTTCTATCACCCTTGATGTACCCCCATTTGATTTGAGCAATGCATGCTGCATTGTCTTCGTTTACAGTTGTTGGAACATCTGTAATGAGAGATAGTCCGCATGCAGTATGAATATGATGAGCCAAAGACCTTATCCACACGCATTCCCGGCTTGCTTCATGGAGTGCAAGAATTTCATAGTGGTTAGAAGACATGGCTACCAAAGTCTGTTTCATAGATCGCCAAGAGATCACTGTGCACCATTATTGGAATCATTTGCGTAGAATAGGCTCATGTCTGACATTCCACGAAGATAACGAAAAAATGTGCTTTACACCATTCCAATGCCTTCGAGTTGGTGCAGAGCTAAATCTGACCAATAAAATAACTGAAAATGCAATGTCAGGTTTAGTGCATTGGGCCAAATATAGTAAGGCACCAATTGCACTAAGATAAGATACTTCAGGACCAAAAAGATTTTTCGTATCTTCTTTTGGACGAAAAGGGTCATTCTTTGAGTCAAGTGACCTGACCATCATAAGAGTACTTAATGGAATACATTTTTCCATATTAAAACGCTTCAGGATTTTTTCAACATATGTTGTTTGATGGGCAAGTATCCCATTTGATCTTTGCTCAATCTGCAAGCCGAGACAATATCTTATTTTTCCAAGATCTTTCATTTCAAACTCCTTTTTCAAATATTCGAAAGCTTTTTTGAGCTCTTCAGAAGTACCAATTAGATTAATATCATCAACATACACTGCAATAATGGCAAATTCGACTTCTATTTTCTTAACAAATACACAGGGGCATATTTGATCAATGACATATCCTTCTTCTATTAAGTACTCACTGAGACGATTATACCACATTCATTTAGATTGCTTTAATCCATACAAGGACCATCTTAGCTTGATTGAGTACATATTTCATGGTTTTGCTTCGGGCAATTTTAGTCCTTCAAGAATTTTCATATAAATGTCAGTATCTAATTTTCCATATAATTATGCAGTAACCACATCCATTAGATGCATGTCAAGTCCCTCTGATACTACAAGACTAATTAAATACCGAAATGTAATTGTGTCCATCATAGGAGAATATATCTCTTCCAAATCGATCCCAGGTCTCTGCAGGAAACCCTGTGCCACAAGACGAGCTTTGTATCTAACAATCTCGTTTCTTTCATTTCGTTTTCTCGCAAGCACCCATTTACATCCTACTGATTTAACACCTTCAGGGGTTATGACTACTGGTCCAAATACTTGGTGTTTTGCAAGTGAATCCAATTCTGTTTGAATAACAGCTTTCCATTGTGGCCAACAACTTTTTCATCTACATTCACCAACTGAACATGGTTTTGAATCATCATCCGAAATTATTTCTGTAGCTACTGCAAATGAGAATATATCATTAATAAGCGCTTGCTTCCGATCCCACAATATCTGTGAATTTGCATAATTGATGGAAATTTCTTCATTTTCATGTACTTGTTCTTCATGCACGGGCATCACTTCAGGGACATCAATCTCTTCGGGACTTGTGTCACTTCAGAGGCTTCTTCCTCTATAAGAGTTATTATTGTAAGTCTTTCAAGTGTTCATGTTCTTCTAGAGAATTATTCTTCATTGTTTTTATCCTTCGAGAAGCCGAATCTTTTTAGCCTATAGGTCTTCCACGCTTCAGGCGTGCCTTTGTTGATTCATTAAATTAAATATATTAAATACATCTAGCAATTGATGCGCAATTCTTTGAAGATGGGTGATTCTTTTCATTTCAATTTCACATTGATCAGTGCGAGGATCAAGATGAGACAAAGATGGAGTTTACCAAGTAAGTTCACGTCGTTCTTCTGGCGACAGAATTTCTCCCCCTAACGACGGAAAAATTGTCTCATCAAAATGATAATACGCAAATCGAGGGATAAAAACATCCTCTGTCAATGGTTCAAGATATCTTATAATAGAAGGCGAATCAAATCCTACATAAATTCTCAGTCAACGTTGAGGGCCCATTTTAGTTCATTGTGTAGAGGCAATAAGAACTTGTACAGCACAACAAAAAATTCAAAGATGTGAAATATTTGGTTGATGACTCAATACAAGTTGTAAAGGGGAATATTGATGATAAGCAGTTGGTCGAAGGTGAACTAATGCTGCTGCATGCCATATAGCGTGACCCCAAGCTGAAATGGGTAATTTTGTCCTCAAAAGCATAGGACATGCAATTAGCTGAAGATGCTTAATAAATTATTCAACTAATCCATTTTGGGTGTGCACATGAGCAATAGGTGTTCAACATCGATGTCATGCGACATACAATAGTCATTAAAAGTTTTCGATGTGAATTCACCAGCTCCATCAAGATAGATTGATTTTATAGGATAATCCAAAAAATGAGACTGTAATCGGATTATCTAAGCAAGTAGTCTTGCAAATGCAACATTTCAAGTGGATAATAGACAAACATGCGATCATCTAGCAGATGCGTCTATCAATACCATAAAATACTTGAATGGTCCACATGAGGGGTGGATTGGGCCACATATATCTTCTTGGATTCTTTGCAAAAATTTTGGTGACTCACCATTGACTTTTGTAGGGGATGGTCTAACTATCAATTTTCCTTGTGAGCATAAAGTGCATTGATAGTGATTAGGTAAAAGAATCTTTTGGTTCTTTAATGGATGCCCAAATGAATTATTAATTATTCGACGCATCATTGTAGACCCTGGATGCCCGAGACGATCATGTCAAAGCGTAAAAATATCTGAGTCATAGAACTTTTATGATTCGATTGCTTTTATGGTTGTATAATACAACCCGGATGACAGAGCATGAATTTTCTCTAATATATTCTTTTGATCTGAAACAATTGAAGTAATGCATAAATACTCCATATTGTTTTCGTTTATAGTCTCAATATGATATCCATTAAGACGGATATCCTTAAAGCTTAGCAGATTTCTTCTAGATCTTTCTGAATATAATGCATCATTAATACAAAATTTTGTACCTCCTGGTAATATTATATTTGCTCTTTCGGAGCCTTCAATTAATTATATAGTACCAGAGATGGTATTAACATTTGCATTGATTAATGTCAACGTCGAGAAATATTTTTTATTTCGTATAATCGTATGCGTTGTAGCGTTGTCTGCCAGACAAATGTCACCAATCATAGCCATTCTTGTAAAAATAAAAATAAAATAAATAAGATAAATATAGGAAACATAAAATTGCATTTCATTGAAATAAAACAAAGTACATAAAAAAGGAAGGAAATTTACATGAAATAAATGCTAAAGGAAAAGGGAAATTTCAGTTGATGTGACATTTCCATCATCAATCATATGACCAATATTGACATCAGAATTAACAAAGAAATCAGATACATCCAGATGACTAATATCTGATGGGTCAACATGGTTTACAGGGTCAACAAAATTTACCTCAACATTCTTTCCCTTGTCTATGATTGATGCCTGAGAGAGGTCAACTAAATGTCTTGGCGTACAATAGGTACATGACCAGTGTCATTTACCACCGCATCGATAGCATGCACTCTCATTATTTTTTGATGGTTTGTTCATCAAACCTTTTCCTTTGTTGTGCTATCATTCATTCCCTGGTGGTTGGAGTTGCTATCTTTATGAACCTTGTAGTTCCGATTGCCATTTCGACCATGACCTCATCCTCGTCCTCGTCATCGGCCATGTCCACATCCACGGTAGACATCGTGGATGTGTTTGCTTCAGGTAGTGATGCAGAACCAGTTGGACGGAATGCATGATTTTTCAATAATAGTTCGTTGTTTTACTCGACAACGAGGAGGCATGAAATTAACGCCGAATATTTTTTAAATCTTCGCTCTTGATACTGCTGCTGCAAGAGCACATTCGAGACATGAAAAGTAGAATATGTTTTTTCTAACATATCCTCTTCTGTCACCTTTTCACCACACAACTTCAATTGTGAACTAATTTTAAAAGGGCAGAATTGTAATCAGTAACATATTTGAAATCTTGCAATCGTAAGTGCATCCAATTATACTGAGCTTTGGGGAGGATGACGGTCTTTTGATGATTGTATCGATCTTTCAAGCAAACCCCAAAGGGTAAGAGGATCTTTCACCGTGAGGTACTCGCTTTTGAGATCCTCATGAACGTGGTAGCGAAGGAAAATCATTGTTTTTGCGCGGTCTTGCAGGGACTCTTGATTTCCTTTTTTATCGTGTTATCAAGGTTCATGACATCAAGGTGGATTTCAGCATCAAGTATCCACGAGAGATACTTGTTGCCCGAAATGTCAAGTGCGGTGAATTTGAGTTTTGCAAGATTCGACATGGTAGATAACTATATAGAAAAAAGAAAAGAAAAGTTAACACATGCAGTGATAACAAAAGTAAGTTCTATATATAAATTGATCTGAGAATGTAAAATTAGGAAACAAAATCTGAATTAGACTTGTTAGACATTGCATGTCTCGGAACAATAAGATTAAAGCCATGGACCCCATACTTATTTATTAAAATCATGTACAATATTATTAAGAAATCCTTCTTTTTTTTCCAATGTGTTTTTTGTTTGGCTAATTTATCAATGAAATGAAATAAGAAAATCAAAATTAAGCATAAATGAATATTTTAAAATACAATAGGATAAATTACATAACTTGACAAATTGTTTTATGCAAAATAGTGAAAACAATATTATGAAGACTTCTTCTTCTTCTTTTTTTAAATATAGCAAACAGAAAGATAAGAGGGCATTTTTTCATTACAAATTTCATGTGATAGAGAACATTAACTACAACATATTTGGACGATGTAAATACGGAATCAAGTGCTCAATAAAATAATGTGTGTGCAGCAAGCTATCATGATTTCGGCAATTCAAGCATAAAAGAAAAGTATTACTATATTATATTTTTTTTCTTAGAACATCAATATAGCTTCCAGAGAAATTGTACCGAGAAGGAATTAATATATCATTATAGCTACTGCATGCACTATCTGTAGTAAAAAATGTACTTTTTTTTCGTGTAACAAAAAACATTTTCAAAATACTGATTAGAAGGATAGTGAGTAAATTATTTTGTTTGAAACTTCATTCGGTCATGTTTTAAATACCACGAGAACACCTCCAAAAAAAATATACAACCTTTGATCTCTTTGACAAAGAGTTTATCGTGTTGATAACGTGTTGTGAAACAAAGTAAAATGCACAAAGTAAATAAATAAAAACTAAGTAAACAAGAGAGACAATTTGTAGACTTGTACTATTATAAACTTATTGATGATCAAATACATTGAAGAGTCCTCTATTTATAGGCTCAATTACATATCATGGGGTGGCAAAGCGGGGGTGTAGGAGAGTGGGAAGTTAAGGAAGTTATAGAGTGGGATGTGGCTATAATTGGTATTTATGGAGGGGAGTGGGTTGTGTGAGTGTTGGGAGTGGAGTGTGTGGAGAGGGTGGTGGTTATCCACCATGTCACAACATATTCAAGCGTTATTGTTGGTTTTAGAGTTTCAAATGGAGTATTTTAATAATATTGGATTGTTGAGGGGTATATGTGCAAATAAATCATTTTCAGTTGTAACACATTTCTCTTATCTGTAATTTCATAATAAATTTTACAAACAGTTCATTTAATCTTTATTAAAATTTCCTTAAATCATTTATGTATATGTAACATGATCTATATTATATCGCATATAAATGGATTGAAAAAAATTGAGGGTATTGATTGTTGGTAGCTTTTTTAAAATTTTCTTTTATTTAAACGTACATCGTGCAGGGGGAAGACTAGTAATAGCTATTTGCATCCATGTATCAAACCGATTTTGCAACCTCTTAACTATAACCATATTAAAACAGTTAATTTCTTAACTATAACATGATTCAACATAATTAGACGAAAAAGCTATTCACAATCATAGATATACATTACCCCGAAAATTTGACAACAGTAAGGATAACAATAAATACATTATGTTTATGATCACTATACTTTTTATATTCATAATAAGATGCAATTGCATGTATAAGATGAATATAATATCTCAATTTTTAAAAAATATTTTATGTAAAATATTTCTAGTATTCCAAACATTGTATTTGTTTTTCATTTTCTTGGAAAATGTTATCCATGAAAAATAAATTCTATATAAATTCAAACTACATAGAACCAAATGCATCCTTTCGTAATGTAGACTTTCTTTTCTTAGATGTCTCTTCTAATGATGGATGCTCCTATTGTTTTATCTCTTACTTTTATTTGTTTTTGTATTGGGCGTGGTTCTTTTAATATAAGAGCTTATGCCTATCATTTCCATCCAAAAATAATAATAATAATCTTTTCTTTTCTTTAGATAAAACATATTCGGTCTCAATTTTATTCAAAGAAATGAATACTGAAGAAAAGAGGTCCACAAAACACCCATTACAGAAAGAAAAATAGAAAGGGTATCTACTTCCTTCCCTAACAACATTAATAACATCAGTAATGATATAATACTGTTGCTCAATATACAACATACCCCTACTCAATTTTACCCAAAAAAAAGACCTCAAATAAACTTGCCTCACACCAGCACAAAAAAAAAACATTCAATCATTGATTTGATGTAGAATCATCTCCTGAATATTCTCCACATAAACTATAGTCCCCCTAAAGGTCCGTTTGGGTATGCGTTAGAAGAGCGGTGGAGTCAGAGAACGACCACGCATGCAAACGCGCAAACAAACAGACATTAAGTACAAGATGGTTGGAACAAGTCATAAAATCCAAATTATTGTTGGAACCAACAAAACCTTGGCTTTCACACCATTTATCACCCTGCCTGCGGTCAATTCCCAACCCTCCACATTATTTGTTTGTGATGCGTGCCCATTGGAGATCCTCTGTTTTTAGGGAAAGTTTTTCTATTTCAAAGTCAATTACTACTTTTCTGATAGTTAGTTATTGTAACTACATTATCCACTCCTTTTAGTTATTTAGATCCTATTTTGGTGTGCAATGGCTGAATTTCAATCAAATGGCTGAATTTCAATCAACTGATCGTAACTAAAACCTCCTATAAAGAGGTGGTTGTATTTTCAAAGAGGCATAGAAGTTTATCAAATATATCTTGGAGTTTTAAAAAGGTTTTCTTGAATAAACCTTCATCTTGTTCTCTTTTTTTCTGTTATCATCTAATTGAGTGAAAATTAAGTTGAGGAATGAACAAAAACTCATCTCCTTTTCAACCACGTAAACCTCACACACGATCGTAGTCCCAAGCACGCATCAGCTTGGAATCAGAGCCAGGAATGGAGCAACGCACAGATCAATTAGAAAATAACTTTATCTCTCTCTCTCTCCCAAGGCTAGGCACACAGCGTTGCTCTTCACTGCAATCAACCTCATGAAGAATGGGTCAACAGGGAGAAATGAAGAGCTAGAGAAGGGATCACACTTTCACAGTCATGGCAATGATATGCGGTCATAGGGATCGGGACATCTTCATGCCAGCACACCAAAGCTTGTCAAACCAGATTTTTCACGCTTCCATGGCGGAGAAGATCCAACAAGTTGGTTGTGCCAAGCAGAACAAGTTGGAAGAAGATAAAGTGGCTTTGGCATCCTGTCACATGGAAGGGGATGCACAACTTTGGTATCAAAATTCTCAAACAAGAAGAACCAGAAATGACATGGGCAACTTTTAAAGGAGGAGCTCATAACAGGTATGGGCCTACACAAATTCAAGATTTCTTTAGTGATCTCATTAAGTTGAAGCAAACTGGGAGTGTACGTGAGTACCAAACCCAATTTGAGCGACTTATCTTGAGCAGGAACGGTTACCCTATCCCAACAAGTCAATTGTTTCGTAAGTAGTTTAAAAGACAACATCCAAGCTGATGTCCGAGCAGGTAATCCTTCCTCGCTGCTGCCATTGGGCTTGCTCACCTTTTCAAAGCATGGAATAATAATGGTCTTTTTGTAGTGACATAAATACCCTTCGTAAGGGTATGGCGTAATAGACTGGGACATAAGGGTCTTTTCATAATTATGGGTAATAGACAAGGACATAATAAGGGTCTTTTTGCGGGGGAAGGTAAATTGGCGGAATATGAGCGTGAAATAATAAGTGAGGCGTGGATTGTTGAATTTTTGTTGGGTTTTATTGCTGAATGAGTTATTTTTAAGTGTTGAATGGGGGATCCAACCAAACATTGTTTTCAATAAATAAGTGCTTATTTTCAGCATTAAGCCGAATAAGTGCTTTAAAAAACAGTGAACCAAACACCACCTTCCTGAATATAGTAGTAAAATCAATTTACCAATATTTTTCCTCATCTTCTTAGAGTTCTGCATTCTTTTTCAATTTTTGTTTGTGAGTTTTAAGATAGTGTGACTTAGTTATGCTGTTTGATAGCCATGTTTCTAAAAAAACGGAGAGACATAGAATGAATCTTTATTAAATGTCATATATATAGTTAAATATATATTTATTGGGGTTGAATTTGAAGATTCACATGAAATATGGGAGGTGAGCAAGACCTCGTGGTAGGGGTGCAATTTAGTCAGTTAAATCGAATCCGAACCAATCCAAACCAATTTTTTTACGGGTTTGGGTCAATAGATCTTTGGTTTGGTTTGGGTGTAGATTGAAAATTTAATAAACCGATTTATTTTAGTTTGAATTTGGTTTTACATTAAAAAAAAATTGAATTAACTGAACTGAACCGAATTAAATTTAAGCACATGATTATTAATAATCAATATGATTTAAATAATCCTTTTTATATTAAAAACTATATTGTTTTATACCATTAATATTCATAACAAATAAATATAAATTTATGCCATGAATCCTAGTCTTTTGATATTTATATAAAATTGTAACCAACCCCTAAAAAATCCCTAACCAACCCAAATTGGTAGAAAGAAAAAAAATGGGTATATATATGTTTTTCTTTAACAGTTCAGCTCGGTTTGGTTTAGTTCAGGTTAACAAAATAATGTTCGACTCGGTTCGATTTTGGGTTTTCGGTTCAGTTCGGTTCGGTTTTCGGTTTACATATAGTTATACTTTGGTTCAATATGGATTTGTCAAAAATCGAACCAAACCGACCGAATTGTACCCCTAGCTCGTGGTGCTAGAATTCTAAAAGCTGAGATAACTCAAATTTTCACAAACAATATAAGTTAGTAAATATGGCTTAACTTTTCTTTTCTTCTCTTTTCTTGGTCAATATGGATTACTTGTAGTGCAGTCAATATGGATTACTCAATCCCGCCTCTTCTTCTTTGGTTGCAGGATCACATTTGTGTTGTTTAATTTATAGATGATACAGTTGATTCATAGGTTTTGCAGTTCAAATCTTATATTATATTATTTGATTCTTATGTTGTGCAATTTAATTAATAGATTACGCAGCTTGATACATAAGTTTGTAATGTGATTCATACATTGTGTGATTTGATAATATGTTATATAGTTTAATTCATATATTGTGTATTTTGATTCATGGGTTATATAGTTTGATTGATGCTTGTCCAGTTGTCCACATGTTTCGTATCTTGTTGCAGTGATCTTCTATATATAAATTTCTATCAATATCATGTACATGTGTCATGTGTGGTATCTACTTATCTCTTTACGGGCATATAAAATTTCTGTTTTTTTATGATAAATCTATCCTTTTATCTCCCTCAACTTTCCATAAATGTAAAATAATGATTTTGAATTTTCTTAAGAATAGTCATTTTTGCGTTCATTGGACAATGCTTAACAAAGTCATTATAGGCAACCACCCTTGCAGTCTCATTTTATTAGAAAATTATTATATTAGATAAATAATGTATTTTTTTTACCTACATCTATATACAATTCATTGGTTATTTTATAAAAAAAAATTTATGAAATATATATTTCATTTAAAATGTGCAGTTTAAAACAATATTTGAGGCCGTGAGGGTTAGGATACTTTATGTGATGGGGCACGATAAAAACTCCATTTGGCATGGTGCTAATATCTGTGTAATGAGTTCTTTTATCATGGAAATTCATGGCCAACCCCCTAAAAAATCATGCCAATTATTCATGTTAGAAAAGAAAAAATAATACTAATGAGATCTGATAAGAACTCAAATCATTTATATAATAGTATAAAAATAGTGTTACACGTGTAACACACTAATATAATACTTCAACAATTCAAAAAAAATTATATTCACTTCGAATCTGTATCTGAAATTCAGGAATATCTGATATTTGAATCCAATGTGCGTGTGGGATATGTATCTAATCCGAAAATATTTAAATCCAACATATATATAATAAAATTATATATTTTTGTATTACAAATTGTTTATATTTATTCTTTTATATGATTAATCACAATTATGATATTTATATAACTATTGTATGATATCTAAAAGAGAATAAGTTTTAAAAATTTTCAATTTTAATTCTATTACCTCTCTAATATATATATCACTTGATTATCTAAATTATTGTTCAAAAATATCTATATCTGATCCATACAAATACAAAAATCAATATATATATTTCAAAGATTAAAATAAGATACGAATATTAATATATCCCATCCTTTGAATGGCTCACCCCTATCCCCACACAAGCAGTTTTGATACAAAAAGTGACGCACAATAGACATACTACCATAATTTTGTTTGTTTGCTGGAATTTCATTGAGTGCCAGCAGAGAAGTCACACACTCTAAAACGAATATATACCCTACAAAAGTTCCACAACCTCAATCAATGCAGTTCTCCAACCAAAACCAACACATGCCTAGCTCCACTACCATCCTTTTTTTTTTTAAGGGGATGAAGGATAAATTTAATTATTATTATTTTATTTTTTTTAGAGAAACATTTGCTACCTGATTTTATTTTTGAATTCGGATTAAAAATTCTGAACGGGGAGAGAATAGAAAAAACATAGAAATACAAGGATAAAGGAAAACGTTCACCGCGGGTTGAC
Organism: Acorus calamus; assembly: GCA_030737845.1. NCBI lineage: Eukaryota > Viridiplantae > Streptophyta > Magnoliopsida > Acorales > Acoraceae > Acorus > Acorus calamus. Next base: position 8,491,018 of record CM060876.1, on the reverse strand, counting down.
GAGTGATCTACCTGGTAAGTTGAAAAATCGCACCCAATCTGTCACCCCGTGATCGAGGTTCCAATTAGTTAATAATAAATTTAATTATTAGGGGCCCTCCTTATATTCAATCTTTATATATTTTGATTTTTTTTAAACATGTATATAAACATGTATTTTCATAAAACATAACGTATATATATTACATAGAAAAATTAAAAAAAATTATATGTTTTGTCTGATGAAAAATGTATATCTTTTTTTTTTAAGGAGAAACTTATATCTTATTAGAGATAAGTGACCGCACACAAGATTATAAATAAAAATTGCATGTATTGTTTCTTTTTCATGAATCACACTTGAAAAGATAAAAGCAAACCAAACCAAACATGACCAGATAAAAGTAAATAGTCACTTCCTATTCAAAGTTTAAAGGGACACACACAAAACACACATTAGCAAAAAAATCTGTTTGTTTGTGGGAGGTTCATCATACGCCAGCTGAGAAATCACTTCCCTTCCATGTAACTAAAGTCCCCCTCCACTCATCAATGCATTTGAAATTCTCCAACATTTCCATAGAGCCCCCCACCTTTTTTTTAGGGAAATTTTCATATCAGTTCATACATATAAAAATCTCATCAATACAGATTTTATACATATAAAAATCTCATCAATACAGATTTGAATAGATAACATGTGTCCATCAAATTTTTCCTTCTTCTGAAAGGAAAATAATAAAGGTCCCCCCATCCATGCATGATTATTTATTTGAAAATGAGATTGTACTTTGAACTAGAAAAATACCCAGTTAAGGATCACCAGTAGAATTGAATTGTAACACCATTATGACATTTTAAATATATTAATTAAACAGAATTATAAACATTTTAAAGTTAAGTCTTACATTTTAATACTTTTTCAGAATTTATATTTATATAATATCACAAGATCATATGTAGTTAGTTATGTGCCATGTTATTATTAACGGATTTTTAGTTTTAAGTCCCCGTAAACTATCGAATTTAGCGATCGATCCCTCACTTCTTCATATTTTGATTTTAGTCCCTATATTTAAATGATAATTTAGGAATAAGTCATTAAGTTTGTTTTTTAGTTTCTGGGAGGAACCCATTCTTAAATTATTATTTAAATGTAGGGACTAAAACCAAAATATGAAGAAGTGAGGGGTCGATCGTTAAATTCGATAGTTTACGGGGACTAAAAACTTAAAATTCATATTATTAAATATATGATATATATTTTCATTTAATTTAACAATGAGTAACCATTCACGATTTCCATAAATAAACTCTACAAATCATGCCTGATGCATTTTTGTGTGACATTCACATTACAGAATAAATTAATAAAAACTTGCAACTATTTTTCATGAGAAGACATCCAATTAAGCCGCATCTTCTATTTTATTGGGTTTTATAAATGTGCAATAAGTGTAACATATAAACTTAAGTCCTGAATTTTTTTGTTTTTTATTTTTTCTAAAACACCCCATTCAATCGACCGTTGGCCCAACAATGGTGTTGACAATATTTTATATTTTAACTATTTTAGTACTGCCAAGTTCTGAAGAAAAATCAGAACCGCCAAAGGTTCAATCAGTTCAACAAACAGTCTGGTGGATTTTTGAAGTAAAATGTTAAGTACAGTTTTTTTTTTTTTTACCGTCTTAATTCTAGTTAATAATACTCGTTTGGGATAATAGACGGGTATAAAGATAATATAAGGGTGGTATAAAAATAGATAAGAAAAATAATTGTTTGTTTGCAGAGTATAACTTGATATTACTAAGCTAGTTTAAACGGGTATAAGAGAGTATAACAATTCTAAGTAACTCCTACGATAAGCTATACTCACTTTATCTATTCTCATGGACACACATGTCAAATCAATTTTTTACATCTTATCATATCAAATCACCTATCAACACCTCTTATACATCAAAGGGTCCACATGTCAAATCAACTTTTTTACATTTTATTTATATTTTATTCTTTATCAACCAAACAACTCAATCTTTATTCTTACGTTTTCCAATGAGAATAAAAAAACATAATCAAACAAAAAATCTCTTATTCATGTAGATTTATTATCTATACTGGCATAATTATCTATCCAGAATAACTCAATTCTACAATCCAAACGGTAATTAAATGTTTTAATTTTTTTAACATATTACACTTCGTTCTTCTATAAAAATTAAAAAAAAAAACAAAATACGTATTTCAATAAATTTCATTGAATCATTAATGAAAAGTATATAAAAATAATTTAAAAAGATACACGCTTTCGTTAACATGAGTGTGCAATATTAAAACTAGAAAATGGACTGCGTTGCTATTCGACCGTTCTCCTAAGCTTCAACTTCACAATTTCATTAATGGAATACGCGCTCCAAGAGCAGGGTATGTCGGATTCTTCTTGTCTAACATTGAATGTTCTGACTCACACAATAATTAGTGAATAATATTCAAAAGCATATGAGATGACCACATTTTATTATTCCTCTCCTAATTCACCAACCATCATTTAATCTCCATGAAAAATAAATAAAAATAAAAGTAAAAATCAACCGCTACGAATCACAAACAAATACCGTTACGTAGCAGTCCCGAGACAGTCCTTCCTCCGAAACTGCAACCGCTCCCGCTTCAGATCAAACACCATGTGATAGTTCTGCTGTTGGAAACTCCCGATAATCACATCAGGTCCACCGGAATTCTCCATCGCATCAGAACCGTCCGTCACGATCATCAGACACGCGGCACCCGCATCACCCACCAACGAAAAACAGTTCTGTAACGGCAGATCCATATCGGCCCCGCCTTTGAAACGCAGCGCCATCTCGGGCAGCCCATCCAAATCGCCCGACACGCGAAAACACGGTCTCAGCCCCGTAACGGCCTCCACGTCAGCATCCCTCTCGTACCGATCTCCCACGTGCGACTCCACCGCACGTGCGACCTGCTCGAAGAGTCCCCTCGCCACGTACGTGAAGGTCGTCCCGGAGTCGACGATGGTTCCGCCGGGGGCGGAGGCGTCGGAGACCTTGATCGATTCGTCGCCGGCGACGGAGATCCGCCTGAGACCGACGTAGTAGTAGGAGGAGGACGCGGGAGGGGCGGCGGCGGGGGGAGGGAGGAACGGCGTGGAGGAGGAGCCATCGGAGGAGTCCTCGGCGGGGCCGCCGAGGACGAGGGAGCCGGAGGCGGAGGAGTCGTCGTCGAAGCGGCGGGAGATGAGGCAGTAGGAGAAGCGATCGAGGCGGAGCTGGGAGGGGAGAGAGGGCGGGGCGCGGCCGAAGCCGGCGATGCCGGAAGGTTGTCGCTGGGAGAGGACGGAGCAGCCGAAGGTGAAGTTGGCGATGGAAAGGTCAGGTAAGTGGAGAGTCTCGGACATTAGGATTCCGGCGGTGGATCCGGAGCCGTAGATGAGGAGATAGGGGGGACAGATCTGGGGGCAATTTGGGAAGTCGGGGGGGCAATAACGGCAATTGGAGAGGAAAGAAGGGGCGTGAATCCAGGAGCATTTGGGGTTTTTGCAGCCGATGAGTTTGGAGGAGAGGGAGAGTTTGGGAAGGAAAGGGGGAAGTTTGGAGGGGTAGTTGGGGAAGGAACAGTTGAGGCAGAGGTAGGAGTGGGTGCAGGGGAGCCAGAGGAGGGAGGAGCCGGTGTCGAAGACGAGAGGGAGGGATTGGGGTGGGGTGCCGAAGGAGAGGGAGAGGGAATAGCCGCCGTAGGAGTGGGGATAGAGGGGGGAGGTGGAGAGGGGAGGGGTGGATTTGGAATGGTTGTGGTGTTTGATGTGGTGGGCGCGGGAGAGGGAGGAGGAGACGAGGAGGGAGAGGGTGTGGAGAGGGGTGGTGGTGTGGGAGGTGGTTGGTGGGGTTGGGGAGTGGAGGGAGAGAGTGATTGGGGTGGTGGGTTGGGAGGAGATGAAGGGGAGGAGGAGGAGGTGGAGATGGAGGAGGAGGAGGAGGTGGTGTTGTGGGAGGGGTGGTGGCATTGTGGTTGGGGAGACTGATTACCTAGATGTAAGTGGTGGTGGTGATATGTTTGGAAGTGTGTGTTATTGTATTATTATATCACATAATGATGGGATGTGTAATATCAGAGTCGTTGGTTTGAAAGAAGAGCTGTGTTCCGCTATTTTGTTAGGGTGATACTCACATTAATAAAATATATATTTTGATCAATATTTTTTTATTATTTTTATAAGTGGATTCATGTATTTATTATAATATGTAATTTATTTATTTTTATCAAAGCACATGTCTTATTAGATGTATATTATTTTTTATATGTGTGCAGACTATAATCAGGAATGAAAAAATGATTTTTTTATAATGTTTTTTTTTAATAACAATTAGCATTTAGATACATGCATGCTTTTTTTTAATGTTGTGTATTTCATTGGTAAATTATATATATGAAATACGTTTGATTTTGATGATAAATTATCATGATTGTAAATATATATAAAATCTATAAATTTTGTAAAAAAAAAATACATAAAAATATTATTATTCTAATCAAAATTTATTATTTTATTTTAAAATGAGAATGATTACAAATAACTTTTATGATAAAGAGGACAAATTATTCTGTAATCATTTCTCTGTCATTCATTCTCTTTATACCTCTGTTTGTCAAACTAAAAGGATTAAGGTGCACCTTCATAATATGGCATCCGTTGACGAGAAGATGTCTAGTTTTTGGAAGGTAGGTTGTGATAACGGTGGATGTGCATTAATGACTGCTAATGGTCCATGCAAAAAAATCCATTGAAGACTGTACATAGGTGTTTCTTTTGAAGGCATGTACAAGGAGTTGATTTAGTACATTAAAAAAGCTTAACAAAGACACTTGCTGTGTATTTAAACCGGGGACAATTCTTGTCTGATGTATCAGTTTGACGGGTTATTTTAATTGGAAATACTCAAATTTTTAGAGATTTAAAATAATGTCAAGGTGAATAATTTGTCCTAAAGTGTTTAGGGTAAACAGGAGAAATGACCTTTAATATGCCAACCCTGTTTTCATGTACATTTTTAAAAGAATATGTATGCTAGATCTTTTGAAAATCCGAGAACCATCATGCTTTTTCTATATTCACGTCTTTGTCCAAAGTTCTAATGCCCTCCACATTGGAAAGTATTTCACATCAATTATGATACCCAGAGCCCAATTCATAGGACTAATGAGGTGTCATCACTTTATTAGTTGGATTGTTGATATTTGAACATGGGTAAAATGGTACATTAAAAATAGATCACATTAACCAAAATCTCTCTTTTTTCTCTTATTAATCTTTCACATTAATTTGAATTTGCCTATTTTAAAATTTGTCAATTTTAAAAAATATATATCCCACTATAAAATTTATCTATTTCAAAATTTGAATTTCAAAATTCTTATGAATTTTCTATTTCAGTTACATCAAAATTTACGTAACTTACACAAAAATTACCTAAATTATTTTTCATCAAAATTACACCAAAATTACCTAAATAACCCAAAAGAAAACATTTCAGTTTTTTTATTGCGTGATATGCAAGAATGTGACATTTTTAGTTTCTTCCTTCAATAAATGTAAGAAACAATTAAATAGATGATTTATTTTTAAATTTGTGTAACCAATGCAATATGTGCTGGTCAATATTTCATTTTTTTACATTTATATATAAATGTAACAAAAAATAATATATAAGTTAAAAAATTCATGAACTTTAATCATGAATTAATATAACAATTAGTTATTTTGATTTTGTTACATTTATGTGATTATAACTGTTACAAAATGTAATAGTATTGCATAAATGTAAATGTAACAATCTTATGATTGTATAACTGTGATGTATAAATGTAACAATAACTTCAATGTAGCAGACTCCTCTACAAAAGCAAATAAATTTTTTTGTTTTTCAATGACTATTTATATTGTAATGTAAAAAATGTAACATTTCACAACAATACACCTGTAGTTGACTGATACATTTACAAATGTATAAATAATTACATGTATGCGATTGACTTTTACATTACATGCAATGTTTAAACAATTTAGAAACATATTCTTTCTTTAATGGTCAGTTACATTTTATAGAAAATATCAAACACCTTTCTCACTGTATGTTACATTTAACAAAACATTTGCATCTCTGACATTTATAAAATGTAACTATAACTTGTGTTAGATTTATAAAATATAACAATAACTTGTGTTACATCTATGAATGTAACAAATATAAATCAATACACGCGTGCGGTTGACTATTACATTTATGAATGTAACAAAAATAACACAAATGTGAAAAATGAATATTTACAATATCAACAATGTAACAGTAAGTGAACCTGTTGTTGGAGAGATTGAGAGACCTGATATTTGAGGCTGCTTTGGATCCGATGGTCCCGCCGAGTGAATTTGAGGAGATATCAACGTCCATGAGTGACTGCAAGGACCAAAAGGGGCTAGGGATGAAGCTTTCCAGAGAATTCTTGGAGAGGTCGAGCCTCTAAATATGGGTGAGGTTGGAGAGGAAAGTCCATGAGATCGCGCCGCTGAGATTGAAGGATGAGAGCCTCTGAAGGGTGACCGAGTTGAAGGCCTTCAAAAAAAGTTGCACGTTGGATGAAGAGAGGTCGCATGAAGAGAGCACGTGGAGGACGGACAAGAGGGAGATTAGGAGGAGAAGAAACACACAGGGACGATTCATTGTTGTGGAGCACACAAAGAGAGAAAGAGAATGAACGGAACGAACGAGTGAATAGTATTTGGGATTCATGATTTTATACGATGCAAGGAAGAAGAAATACAATGATCTCCACGATTCTCAGATTAAATCAAAACAAACTTTTTGTTGGAGGTGGTTATCAATTAAAGAGTATAATAGGTAATGTCATATTACCACATCATGGGTCGTATGGGGCCTATAAGTTTGGGGCCTAAAAAACATTATTGATTTCACATTGGAAGGTCATTGAGGTATATGAACGGTCTGTGAGATTGTCTAAGCTGACTACATGTAACTTCAAAAGTAGTATTATGGTACAATAAAGGCACCTGTTTGAAAAGTGGGTTGTATACTATAAGTTCTTATTATTGATATGTAACACAAATGTGTTTTATAACAATTTTAGGTATCGTGTCAGCCTCACATCGAGACTAACAAGGAATGACATGATTCATCATTGACTAGATCTCATCTCGGTTAAATAAGTGAGATACATTTTTCAATTATATGTGTAGAGGAAAAATCTCATGTTTTTTCTGAGGACGCCATGTGTCTTGGTTAATCTAATAAACGGGTAGCATAACCCAGCCCAGATTAAAACCAAGTATCCTTCAACCAAGGGAAAACGGCAGGCTGCTTAGCCAAAAATACCCTACTCGTGAAGTCCTACTCGCAGATCCACCAACCTGAGCAGTGTACCTCGGACCACGTCTTATACGTCGAGAGAGTTTTGTTGAGGAGGTTACAATTGCAACCAATCCAACACCACCGCCTCAACAACGACCAGTCTAGCCATTAACGCAGAATACGACCGTTGGAGCATCCTCAAGGCTAACCCTCCTAACCTGGGTTCGAATACGGAGTAGGGGGTCACTGACACTGTAAGGCAAGGCCAAGGCTACTCTGCTCTGCCGTATTGGCAAAGACATGCCATGACCTCAACAAATCACATGTAGTTCCTATCACAATCTTAGTTAAGGCCAATAAGGCTGCACTACATGACTATGACATCATAATAAATCCCTGGTCATGTACCTTGCAGAATCTTCCATGTCGAAAGATTCTAGCAGAGAAAGAGACGTCTGGGCGGAAAATGACGTGGTCACTCACTTGCCAAAAAGGCAAGAAAATGAGAGAAAAAGGACATTTACAAGTAAGCACTCAAAAAATGCTCTAGTCTTCTAATTCTAAAGTCATCTTCTCCATCTTCATCTTGTTCATTCATTCATTTAAGTGACTTAAACATCAGAATCTCTTTGACCAGTACAACACCAATATCCTAGGCTCTCTTGATGCAGATCTCATGCGCCATGAATTGACATCCCGATCAGACAAAGAGAAAAAACACTACCTTCCATGTGAATTAAAAAAATTTAAAAACAAGAATAATTATATGATAAAATATTATTGTTATACAGAGTCCCCTAAAGATTTTTTTAATGATCAATCATTTGTGTGGGAAAAGTAATCACCTAAATTTGTCACTATGTAATCACACACACATATTTTTATTTATATATTTCACAAGTGCATGACACGAGCCATGCTATTCGTAGCTGGCAATAGTCACAGAAGCATCAGCAAAACAGGGGCGGTGATTTTAAGAAAGAAAAAAAAACCGTACCTAGGTTCATTCGTAACCAATCGGGTAAAAGTACAGTTGGATCTCGGGATCTGAACTTTTTGAAGGGCCACGAGGCCCCACGAAGTGAACGGTCCAGGTTTCATGATAGTAAAACAGGGGATGACATAGGAGTGGTCAGAAAGAAAAAGAAAAATGTTAGCCGTTGAAATGGACTTCTCCCGCCAGCTGTGCCCAAAACAATTCTATTCGGTGGGAGACTTTTAGCCTTAGTTGGAATATAAATATGATTTATTTTTTTATATATAATTATTTTGACATAAATTAATATAAATAAAGATAAATTGATTTCGTGTTTGTTTGTGTTTTAAATTATTCTCGTTGAAACACGTAAGAATAAATTTTTTGTTGTTTATATAAAATATGAATAAAGTACGGATAAAGATTTTTAAAATGTAAAAAAATAATGATAATTGATTTAACATGTGATTTATTAGAAGTGATGATAGTTAATTTAACAATGAACTTACATATCCTTTGGATGGAATAACCTGTAATAACTTTAATTTTAGATAAGGGCGAACCCAGAAATTAAAACATAGGGGACCGACAATCAAACAAAGGACTTTAAAGTAAAGAGAAAAATATTTAATTGTCCAATGCCTATGTGTGCCGGTTAAATAACTATATATGTATGAAATTTAATAGGATAGATAAATGCATATTAATCTACAAGACATGATAAATGGGTTAATATATAAAAGAAAATAAAATGGATTAAAAAACTAAAAAGACTTGAAAATACATAAAAAAATGTAACTACTAATAAAAAGTATTTTCATATGGCTACAAAAGTTCTGGGATTGAAAAAATACTTAAAATTAATTTATTATTATCTATTCATTCTTCTTTTGACTAATTTAACCATTTATGACATGTTTTTTTTTTTTTGTGAGAATGATCATTATTTCAAGGATATGACTATATTAATTGGGCGCGACTATTATCACCCCTTATCTTTTCTAACCCACCTCGTTTTCTTCCCCATCCCAACAAATTTTTAAGGTTTTCTAACCCACCCCCAGTATATGTATATAATGATTTGCTTCACAATCCCACCCCAGTCATTTTTTTTACAACTCTCTCTCTCTCTCTTCATTTGCTCTCCCTCCCTCTTGTTCTTCTCCATCTCCTCTTTTGCTCCCTCTTTGGCTCCACCCGCCGTCGATGCTCCCCCTCCAGCTCCACCTACCGTCTATTCGTTTGCTCGCAGGTGCTCCCCTCCGACCGCTCTCCATTTTCGTGCACAACACACTCATCCATCAAGGTAGTGTGTTCATTTTAATATTATCCATTTGTAATAAACATGTAAATGTTATCCCCTTAGATTTCAAGATAGGTTTCATCTTAGATTTCAATGTTATCCCCTTTGCCTTTTAATGTATTTCTTGAACATTTTTTTAGTAAACCTAACCCTAGTTATATGATAGATATTTTTTATATTCTAAATGGTTCATAAATTGGTAAAGAGTAATGTTTACTTATTTCACCTTAAATTTGAATAAAATAATCAATGTTGCTTTCACTTTAGATTTCAATGTTATTCCTTTGTTTCTTAATGTATTTCTTGAAACCATTTTTTTAATAGTAAACTTAACCCTTACTATGATAGACATTTTTTTATATTTCAAATGATTCATGAATTGGTCATGGATAATGTTTACTTATTGAAAATGTTTATGAAATGAAAAACATCAGTTGATTGAGAGATATTTATAGTGATAAGTGATTGAATATTATTGGTACATTATTTATCTAATACACCAATAGTGAATTACACATTCATTGAGAATTGGATTGAGTTGGATCAGCTGGTATGAATAAGTTAATGTGAATTTTTGCTAGACAATACTTTTGATAACACCTAAGAAGTTGAAAAAAATGCATGGATGTTTGACATTAAAGTTAGTAGGGTAATTGAAAGAATGAAAAATTTAATCCAATATGAAGTGAAAGTGGTACTAAAATACTTCTATTCGTTTTATATTATGAATGTAAATTACTAGATTATGATAGTGTTTGTGTATTAATCTTATCTTCGAGCCATACATGCTAGACAAGGTACTCCGACAGCTTGGGCATGATCAAACAATCTCAAAAAATTCAATCCGACCACGGGATACAATGAGACGACTATGATAGTGTTTTTGGTTTAGTATGGGTTCTGGAGATGTTTTGAAACAAATATATTTTATAGGTGTTTTGAACAAATGAATTTAATGTGAGTTTAGTATGTGTTTTGGGTTTAGTTGGATGAAGTTGATTTTTTACCTTTTTATTTTTTCTAAAGGAAGTATCATTGAATTATTGATATTTTTTGTGTATTGATTATGACAAAGAATGAAAAAATAGGGTATAGTGTTATGTATTAGGTGGTTTGTGAATAATGAGTTTAAATTTACCTCTTACATTATTTGACCATATATTTGCTAGATAATGAAAAATATTGGGTGATTTATAATGATATGTAGCACTGCTTTTTAGCAAATGATTTATTTGATTGACTCATTCAATATTCATTTCATATTGATTATGGCAATCTTTTTATTTTTCGTTCAGTATGACTACAAAACTACGCATTCCACAAACATTATCGCATCAAAGATGTCAACTCGAAGATTTGACAGTGATGTACCTTCAAGTTCAAATATTTTATTTGTTGAACAAGCGGTTGTGGAAGGGGAAGCAAATGTGCCATAGGTAGAGGAAGACGAGTGCAAGAAGAAGATACACATAGACCAATCAATTTAGAGATAGATGCAGATAGTTTGAAAGAACCTTTCCCGGGGGGACAAAAAACAAATGAAATCTTGGTCGATTATAGACACAATGTTGTATGAGTATTGATAATAATAATGTTTTGGGTTTGGTATGAGTTTTTGACATGTTTCGAAATAAATGTGTTTTGTATGCATGAGTTTTGAAGATATTTTATAAATATAATGCGTTCACATGTTATGGTGTTCTCAATGAAATGATGTTTTAGAAATATTTTATTAATACAATGCGATCATGTTGCTGCTAGCCCAGATTTTATGCAGTACGGCTCTATGAAGTCAACCTGGAATATAAGTAACGACTTCACCAAGTCGAACAGGTTACAAAGAGGGTCTTAAGTCTGTCTGACCCGTTCAACCCTCTGAAATCAAGTTGGGATATAGATGACGACTTTACAATGTCGAACGGGTTACAGAGAGGGCCTTATATCTTTATGACCTGTTCGACCCAGTGAAGTCGATCTGAGATATAAGTGATGACTTCACAATGTCGAACGGGTTACAGAGAGTGTCTTAAGTATCTGTGACCCGTTCGCTCCTATAAAGTCGACCTGGGGAAAGAGTGGACGACAATACAATGTCAAATGGGTTACAAAGGGGGTCTTAAGTCTATGTGACTCATTCAGCCCTATGATGTCGACCTGGGATATAGGTGACGACTTCACAAAGTCGAACCGGTTACAAACAGTGTCTTAAGTCTCTGTGACTCGTTCAACCTTGTGAAGTCGAACTGATCTTGAGAGGTATGATAACACAAAGTCGAACATGCCATAGAGTAGGGATGGGTGGGATTTAAATGAGGGATATAAGGGGTGAATAATACAAGGGGTGGGTTAGGTCGAGGTGTGCTCACCCCTAAAAAAATCACATTGTTGTTTTTTAAGCGGGGTGGGGTGAATAACTAAGTGGGTGGAAATATCGGTGCCCATATTAATTAACTATTGTTCAAAAGTCTCATTTACAAAGAATGTCTATGTTTCTGAATCTCACTCACGTAATTGACTCCATTTTATAGTCCACTTGTAGCCTCATACACTATGATAACATAATTTATATTTGCGATATCACAATGTATGAGGTTCCATCATATTATATGATACAAAACATAATTATTTTTTAAAACAAAAAATACAATATTGCATATCAGTATATATTTCATTTAATATAACATCATATACTTCAATGGGAGAGTATGATTTAAAAAAAAATGGTGTGGACTGCAAATAGGGTTACAATTGGGATGGATATATCATTTTCTATTCACGATATGTTCCGTCTGGATGTGTCTAAACCTCCTAATGTTATCATTTTAAACAACAAATTATGTTAATATCAAAATTTTATAAAGTTATCATGTGATCACAAAGCATGAGATTACATTTTTTTTAATTTGTAGAACAAGAAGATGATGAGCCCAATGTTATGTATAATGGGCTGCTTGGGGGGGGGGGGGGGGGGGGGGGGGCCCGGGCTAGGGCCCGCCCCCCCTTGGGTCCGCCCTTAATTAGAATCCATATATCACTTTATACTGGCCAGTTTATTCTGTATAAGATATCCCAGAGTATATCAAACATCCAAACAAGAAAAAAGGATAATTATACCTAATTCTCAATTATTCCCAGGGTTATTCCCGAAATAAACAAGGGCTTAGGCACGGTTTGTTTTTGGGTCACAGAAAAATTAGGTTTTTCAAATTTATTTTTAAAGAAAAAAAATGTTGTAGCTTAATTAAAAGACAAATAAAATCTGTAAGTTATAAATAATGAGAATTGGTCTCCGGAGAAAATCTTCACGAGGGACTATATTAATCAAGGGTATAAACATCACCATCTCCAAAAACACCACTTATAGATTTTCTAATGGTACACCATATTTTGTTATTATCAAAATACCTTTAAATTATTAATTTTGTTTCTATAATAAGTTGACTAATAAATCAAAGTTATGGAAATCTTGGGGGGGCGGGGGTTTGAAGAAAGTTTATGAACACTTTATACGGAAATTTTAAAAAAATTAATTATATTTGTTTCTCTAAATTCTAAAATAAGACTATAAATACTCAAGATACATCAGTCTCGCATCCTTGTCTCTTTAGCTTCCTATAGTATTTACTGCTTTGTGTTTCTTCCCATCCAAATATGAAGTCGTCATTCGCTCTCCCTCTGATGGTTCTGCTCCTCACCATTAGTTCCCTTGGTGTGTCTTTTATTTTATTAAAGTTGTTCATTACTACTTATTCACTTATACATTGCCATGTCATTTATTTTAATTTTTTGTTTATTCTGAACTACCCATTAATATAGATTGAGTTGAACCATGTAAATTTTTACTGTCCATAAGTGTTTTTAATTGTTCTCTATCAAGTTCGTATTTGTATGTTCATATTTTGCATGCATACAGATGGTGTTGAGTCTATTGTGGACGTAAAGGCAGGGAATCTTTGTGCAATGAACGTGGAACTGAACCCATGCGTGTACGAGAATTGTTTCCAGAACTGTCTGTTAAAGTACAATAAAGTGTTGGCCAACGCGGCTTGTTCATCCAATACACAGTGCACCTGCAACATCCATTGCTAATGTTTCTCCAACTCCCCATCTCCCATTATTATTGAATGTGAAATTTGTAAATCTTGACCGCATGCATGCATTGTAGGTCTTGATTCTTTATCAGTGATATCAAATAATCATTTTCTATTAAAAAAGAATTTTTTTTTTTTTGGTAAGAAGCCTTAACAAGGCTTAACTTTCTATATATTCAAAATATCTTACATCTTGTAAGGATTGATCTATACAATCCTTTAAAGTATCAGTCAATGGACTTATCCATTTACACAACCAAGCATCATATGGATATACAAAATATTGTGTTTTCTGAGTTGTACGCCCCTTTCGTGCTAGCAGCTCCGGCACTTGGACCGCCTCTCGTGTAACTTTGCAAAAACATATATTTTCATCTTTATCTCGGCCTTGTGTTATCTGAGTAATAGCATCTATAAACTGAGGCGGCCCGGAACATCCTTGTTTGAAAAGCCGAATAATAGCCTCTGCATCTGAGCAAAGACAAATGCATTTATATCCTTGTTGACGAGCAAACTGAACTCCCAATCGCATTGCTTCCAGTTCCGCCTTCATAGGGGACGCCCACGGCCATGCAGAATATCCTGCTCCACATATACGAAATGGATGAGGTTGAACTATAACAAAACCAATCCCCGCCGCTCGAGTATTTGGATCCACGCTTCCGTCAGTCACAACAAAGATCCAGCCTTTGTTAATGCTTCTTCCTGTATCTTCATCAGTGGACTGTACAGGCATATTAGTTGTAGTGGTTGGCCTGAAGTCTTCTCTTATTCCCTGTTGCTTCTCCAAATATTTCAGGCATTCATTCATATGTGAGATAACTTTGCTAACCACCACTTTAGGATCAAGCCTAACTTTTTTAAATACCAATGAATTTCTGGACTTCCAAATATTCCACATCATTAGTACAAATAACACCTTTCTGTGGACTTCAATCATTCCTTTTTTCCATTCTTTTGCATTAAATACCTCAAACCAATTCTCCTTGTCCCATATAGCTAGAGGTGGACGCCAATTACTTGCAATAAGCCTCCAACAGTCAGCTGAAAAAACACATTCTGCAAATAAATGATAAGCAGTCTCAGTTTGTTCATTGCATAGCGGGCACCTCCGATCCATTTTCAAACCTATTGAGTCCAAGTAATCTCTAGTGGGCAATCTATTCCATAGCAGCTTCCATAAAAAGATTTTAACTTTAGGAAAAATTGGAAGTTGCCAAACAGATCTCCATGTACCTGCATATGGTGTTTTTGGAAGATTTCTATTTAGAACTGGATATATATCTCTAATTTTTGGGATAACTGCTATTGAATCCTCCCAACACCATTTAGTTACACCATCCTGTGTCAGATTAGGGGGTTTGGAGGCTATAATCATCTGAACCCAGTATTCTGGAAATATACATTCCAATTTCTCGATGATCCACTGTCCTTCTGAAATAACATCTGATAGTCGTGGATTTAGCCACAATTCCTCCATATTTAGGAAAGTTGGGATCCTTGAGAAAGGAACTGACATGAGCCAAGGATCTCTAATAAGATCAATGTCTTGGAAACAGCCCGGTATCTTCCTTATATGCATCCTGATTAATTCCATTCCGCGACATAGTTCCCGCCATACCTTGGCTGATCTTTTGTGAATCACAAATTCCCATGGATTACCTGTCCATTTGTATTTTATATCAAAGAATCTTGAAATATATGATGGGGTTAATAAATATTTAAAAGCCATAATAGCTAGAGAAGCCTCTCGTACTCCTTGTAGCTTTCTTAGGCCCAAACCCCCATATTCTTTAGCCTGTGTAATTTGATGCCAGCCCACTGTATGAAGAGTATGCGAGCCTTGTCCTCCAGTCCAGAAAAACATTCTTGCTAACTACTCAATATGAGGTGCCACAGCCTTAGGGAAAGAGGCTGCAAACATAGAGTGTAAAGGAAGTGATTGCAGGACTGCTTTGATCAGTGTCAGTCTCCCAGCCTGTGTGAGAAGATTTGCTTTCCATTTTTGGAGATGCTTATCTGCCACTTCAACTGTTGCATGTTTCTGGCTTGGCATTCGATCTTGTCCAAATATTTGAACTCCCAAATATTTCCATTTTGAGCTAGCTGGCTTCACATGCATTATACGGCTCATCCATCTTCGAAACTGTACTGGTACCATTGGAGAAAATCTTATGGAACTTTTATCCCAATTTACATTCAGCCCTGTAAGACAGTGAACCTCTTTTAAAACTGAGCAAATTGTATGGCAATTTTTTGGTGTAGCCCGAGCAACAACTAACAAATCATCTGCGTATAACATGTGGGTAAGCCCAATCCCTGACCGTGGATCCATTATATGAGCATCTGGGTAATATCCTTCTAACTGGCCCTGCTTTTGCTTTCTTCTGAATCCCACTGACAAAATTTCTGCCACAAGAGTGAATAAATAAGGAGATAGGGGATCGCCTTGCCTTAATCCCCTTCCCATCGAAATCCACTCAGACGGGGTGCCATTAATGAGCACTGCTAATCTGACATTTGTAACACATTCACACATCCAACGGACCCATAAATCTGGAAAACCCATAGAAATTAGTATTTGACGTAAACTATGCCATTCCACCGAATCATAAGCACTTGCAAGGTCTATTTTTGCTGTCATTAGAGCTTTTTTTCCTTTCCTCTGTTTTAATGAATGGAGTATGTCTTGTGCAAGCAGAAGGTGTGCATGAATTGATCGCCCTGGTATAAATGCTCCCTGTTCAGTACCCACAAGACAAGATAATACTTCTTTCAGCCTTCTTACCAAGACCTTCGATAAAATCTTATATTTGGTGTCACAAATACTAATAGGACGATAATCCTTTAGTGTGCTAGGATTTTGTGACTTCGGAATGAGGACCACATGAGTCAAACCCCATGATGCCGGAAGTTGAGCTTTTGAATGAAAGTATCCTAATGCCCGTATGAAATCCGATTTCAATATGGGCCAAAACTTCTTAAAGAATTCTTTTTTATTAAAAAAGAATTTTGTCTTAAGAATTTATTCAGAGAAAAAAAAGTTACTCATGTATACACGTGAAGCATCACAACCTTGAGAACAAATAAAACTTAAATGTCGAAATTTCACTCAAACCACTTTTTTTTTTGTAAGATTCAAGAGAAGATATATATATATATATATATATATATATATATATATATATATATATATATATATATATATATTAAATGGCAATGTAAGGGCTTCAGGCAAATATGGCTAGGTGCACTACAAGAAAATGTTCTTTTAACGACGCCTATTACCGAGCGATTGAGCATTACCGACAGCCAAATGTTAGCCGTCGCTGAAGCTGTCTCAGAATAACCACAAACAGTACAGTTGAAGGTTACGGTTTAACTAGCGATGACCACAAGCGTTTGAAAAACAGCTTATATCGACGGCTAGTTTTCGGCCGTCGCTAATATGTTTCTTAACAAAATAATCTTGACATTCTTTAGCGACGATCAGCAATCATCGCTTGAGGCTAGAATTGGGAATATGCGGGGATATGCTGCCCAATCCCGCATGTGCACAAGATTTGAAAAAAAAAACAAAACAAAAGGGGGCTCTCTCTTTCAACCGGCCCTAATTGTTGTTCGTCCGGGTCTTCGTCTTCAATGTTTCTCTTTTTTCAGTTGAGCTTTGGCTTCACTTCAGCTATTCAATTTCTTCTTTTTCAGTTTGGCTTCAGACTTCTTCTTCTTCAGCTCATCTTCTTCCTCAACCTTGTCTTCTCTCTCTCTCTCTCCATTCTCCCTGCTAACTCTCACTCTGTGTTTGTTCTCTCTATTCCTTCTCTCACTCTCTCACATGGTCACTGATTTTTTCATGATTTAAGGGGACACTCACTGGCTTTATCACATTGTAATGCATTTTAAACACCTGTTATTTTTTTTAACAACTGTGATGTCTTTTTTACTTTTTGGACAGATGTCATTCTTAATAAATGGTTTTTTTAACAGTTGGGGCTTTTGAGATTTTTAATTTTGTATTATTTTTATATTGTGATCGTTTGATTAACATAGGACTTCCTAAAAGTATTTTTAACTATTTCTTTGTATACATGTATACTTATCTTTATAAGTTTAAAATTATATTTTTTTATTAATAAAATACAGAACCGCATGTACCTTCGCATATATTTTCACATATCGCATATACTTTATGCAGTACCCTGACCACACGGAAATCATATACCGCATTTCGAAACACTGCCGACGGCTAGTATGGCCGTCGCTAAAAATGAATTCATTGACACAATTTTATTTTATTTTATTTTATTATACGTGGAAGTTTCAAAATTTATTTTTTTTTGATATAAACCTAGGCAATTAAAGCACCTTACTAAGTGAGAAACCCATGCACTTTAGAAGAAAAGAAAGAGTGGGGTGTTCCTCAAGAAAAAAAAACAGAGAGGAAAAGAAAGAAAGTGAAAAGATCAGGAGATTGGGAGGGAGGTGGAGGGCATCAACGGTGATGATGGACAGAGGTGGCGAGCGGTGGGTGGTGGCGGCGGTGAAAATCGGCCACCTCTCTCTCTCTCCCTACTCCTCAGATCATCTGCTCCGCTGCCGTCGCACGCCACCACCGTTCCCTCTGCTGCCATCCCTGTCACATCCATTCTTTCTCCCGTCTCTCTCCCTCCCTTCCTTTTTCTTTCTCTTTCTCTTTCTCCCTCCCCCTCCATCGTGTCCTCGCCCAATGCGCCACCTCATCTGCTCACCTCCACCGCCTCTACCACCCTTCGTCTCAACCACCCTAGTGGGCCAACACCCCTTCTTTTTCTCTATCTTTTTTTTAAGATGGTAACCCCACCCCCATAAAAAGACAAACATATGGATGGGGTTGCATGTTGAACGGTTGAAAGGTGGGTGCGGCTATAGCCACCCCACAAACTAACCCACCCCAACACTACGCACCCCAATAAAAATATTTTGTTACATTTTTTCACACCTAACCCACCCCAACACTACCCACCCCAATGGTACACCCTACCCACCCCACACATTACCCACCCCACACATCCCCCCTAAATATATTACCCATCCCACAATCAAAATAATAAGTCCCGCGCTATTTTTCTCTCTCTCCCCATTCGACATGTTCTATGTCTTCTTTGTGTGATTTGGTTTGACATGATACATGGCTTTTTGGAATCAGAAACCTTTGAAATGTTATGTATTCTGTTCGACATGTTACATGTCTTCTGTGTTTAATTTTATTCGACATGGTCCATGGCATTTTGGAATAAAAAAACCTTTGAAGTGTTTTATATCCCGTTCGACATATTTCATGTCTTCCGTGTTTTATTTAGTTTGACATGGTCCATGGTTTTCTGGATTTAGAAACCTTTGAAGTGTTTAGTATCCCATTCGACATGCTCCATGTCATTCGTGTGCAATTTGGTTCGACATAGTCCATGGCTTTCTGTAATAAAAAAAACCTTTGGCCCCCGTTTGGAAGGGGAATGACTAATTCTTGGGTATATATTTATTCTGGCATAAGTGAGGATAAAATAATATTATGTTTAGTTGTGTTTTGATTTATTCTCGTTGGTAAACGTAAGAATAAATGTTTTGTTATTTGGGTTAAACGTGAATAAAGTATGAATAATAATTTATAAAGAGTAAAAAAATAATGATAGTTAATTTGATATGTGATTTATAAGAGGTGATGACAGTTGATTTGACAGTGGGCCCACATATTCTTTGGGTGAATAACCTAGGATAACTTTAATTCCAGTGGTAGGTTAGAATCCATATACCATTTTATACTAATTTATTCTGACATACTTTATCCCTACCTATTCTATGTTTCCAAACACCCCTTATCCCTTATTCCCCTTTATATCAGGTTATCCGGGGGCTTATTCCCGTTCCAAACGGGGGCTTGAAGTATTTTATATCCCATTCGACATGCTATATGTCTTCCTTGTTTGATTTGATTCGACATGGTCCATGGCTTTCTATAATAAAAAATATTTGAAGTGTTATATATCCCGTTCGAAATATTTCATGTCTTTCATGTTTGATTTAGTTCAACATGGTCCATGACTTTCCGGAATAGTGGATGGGGTGGGGTGGAAATGATTTGGGTTGAATAGTTATATAAGGGTGGGCTTATGAAGTAGAGATACATAACTGGGTGGGGAAGTAAAAGGGGTGGGTAGGAGAGCTTTTGGGGTAGCTACTGTCGCACCCTTTTTTTAACCCTCTACTATAACCTGCTAAATAATTTGATATATATATAAATATATAATTCATCCGTTGTAATTTCATCTAGCCTAATTAATGTTTGAAGTTTTTTTAATAGATGAATCTGACCTATGTAAATATTCTTGTTCGCCAAGCTATAGATCCAAGCCTCTCAAAAGATATTCTACAACTTGTTGGTTTTTTTAATTGGTACATTAAAAAAAATATTTTAATTTATAAACTAATATTATTATTGAAAAATTAATTATGGGTCTCTGTGGTCACTATCTATTGGTTTTAGATCCCTGGGATTTTCATTTTTTTTAGGTCACTAAGGTGGTGAAAAATTATTTTTAGATCCCTCCAGCCGGATGTTGTTTAAAAATATCGAAAATGACACTTGCTCAATCATTTTAATACATTGTTAACACTATTCAGTACATTGTTAAGTATCTTTAGTACACTGTTAACACTCTCCGGTACATTGTTAACCTTTATATAAAATCCCATCAACCCAATTATTTCAATACACTATAAAACACTCTTCAGTACATTGTTAAATATCTCCAGTATACTTTTAACACTCCTAGTACATTGTTAACCTAAACATAACTGGGCGATGCCATTTTCAATATTTTTGAACAACATCTGATTGGAGGAACCTAAATAGATGGGTGATCACATGGACCCCTAATTAATATCCCCTAAAACAAAATTACCTAATTTTTGAAGAGGGGGCTAATAGGAAAAAGAAGAAGAAGAAGGGCTTCAAAGGTTGAAAGTCATTGAGCGGTGATGAAGATGCTGACCACACAAAAATTTAAGGGAGAATGGTATTTGCATCTTATCCTCACTATTACAAATGTATATATTTTGTTAAAAAAAACACGTAAATGTAAGTATATATTGTATTTTTGTAAAATTATATATCTTGAGCATATATTCAGAAAATTTTAAAACATGTTTGGTTTACGAGAATGATTACATGAACAACTAAGTGTATCATTTTTTTTAGTGCTGTGACACTCAGTTTTTCTTAGTCCAAAACACAGACTTATATATCTTGTTATATATTCAGTTTAACATATATCTCGTTAGATGATATATATACCTCACTAAATTTTTTCTTACACTTAATTAAAAAAGAGTTCATTCAACTCAAAATGGAGCAATATGCACTCTTTATCAAAGTATATATCTCATTAGATGATGTTTACTATTTTTTTTTAAAATGAAAACATGTGAGGTTGAGTTTTGATTGGTGAATATGACTGAGTGTGTCATTTTTTTATTTATTTATGTTTTTCAACTTAATCCTAACCCAATTTAAACCCATCCAAAGTGAGCTTTCAATTGAATCAATACCTATGAGGGTGAACGCTATACACTCAATCATTTGATTGCATATGCCACGTCACCTAACACAATATATTAAAGCTCCAACCCCCTGTTTTGGTGTGACATAAGGTTATTCATCCCTGATAAATATACTGAGATATATAAAAATCTATACTGAATAGATAAATTTATGTTTGGTTGTTTTTTTGTTATTGTTATTGGGAAACATAAAAATGGTCTTTTATTGTTTGATTTACCTTTGATAAAGTAAAGATAAGTGATAAATGGAAGATAGATAAAAATTATGACTTTTTAAATGATAATTATACCACCCTGCATAAATTATTTATGTTTGGGAATAAGTATGAGAGATGTGTGAGTGATATGATAATTGTGACAATTTTTAGAATATGTGCAGAGAGTGTTAGGTGAGATAAATTTTTTAAAATAGTAGAAAATAATTATTTTATTCATTAGCATAAATAAACTCTGAAAAGTAATTCCAGCTTTATCAAGCATTATCCTAGCATATCCAGACATAACTATCAAGGTTTATTATAACAAAATAAATAGCTTCTTTTTTTTTTTATTCTCCTTGCTTATGTTCCACCCCAAACGGGGTGCAATAGAATATATACTCTATTAGGTCTGCAAAGTGATAGCACGAATGAGTAAGTGCACGTTTGGATGCAGTGATTATTTGTACGTGTTTTTCTGCACATGTAAATTTTACATTGCACGTGCAGGAAAATTTTGTACACTGTTTGCACATATTTGTCTGTTTTCATGTTGTGCTATCATTTACACACATGTTTTTGTTAGTAGTTGTTTGTCTGACATATATGAAACTGTTTGTATATGTGTCAATTTATTATGTTAAAAGATAATAATATTATAAATCGATAAAATATTTTTTTAAATGATTATCCAATATATTATTTTCTTAAAACCCAAACAAATTATGAAAATATATTATATATTAAAATTTAAATTTAAATATTGCATATATTAGTTTTTTAATTTATATATAAGTCCATGTGGTTAAAAAAAAGTTCTAATATAATAGAATAAAAATAAAAATTAATCTGATTTCAACTAACAAATAATCCTACAAGGTTTTTTTATATTTTATAAATAACAATTTTGTTGGATAATATCTATGATAGTTAGTCAAGATTTCTTGATATATTTTAATATAATAACATTTATATTTTCATACCACATTAATATTTATAATCCACACAATTATATTATTGTAAGTTATATAAATTTATAAAATATAATTATCTATTTTAATTCTTAAGATAAGATTAGGAGATGAAATATTTGTTTTGGATAATATGGATTTTAATAAATTTGTTAGAGGAGAAAAATGTAAAATTATTTTACATACACTTGAGAGGTGTGAAAATAAAATCTGTTACAAATAAAAACACATGGGTTGGTTGGGATTTTGTTTGCCCCATTTATTGGGCAAATGAAAACTCTGGATTTATTTGTTATACTTTAAATATCATAACCAAACAAAATATTATGTTTGACCATGTGCAATTGAAAACCCAGCCCCATTTATACAGTATCCAAACATGCCCTAAATGTAATATTTTTCATTGAACATATTTTAGTGCCAAGAATAATGAAGGATAAAAATGTAAAATTTTAGGAGGGTTACATATATAAATTAAGAAGTGTTGGGGGTATTCATGACAAATAAACACACTTTCAAACATAAGCAAGTGATTCCCTCCAAGCACTGTTCATCATGATCCAATAAATAAATGATTAAGCTTCTGAAAGAGCATTGGATCTGCATTAGCAAATCTGGTGCATTTACAAGTAAATTTATCAAAATCACATATGTATAATCTTCATTACAAGTTACAACCCCCCCACCCCCCTACACACACAATAAAAGAGCTTCTTTCATCAAATTTCAGTTGCTCCTAACCAGACAAATCCCATCACTAAAAGAATCAAAATTGCCCACCAATTTGAACAAAAAGAATCGAAGGTGAGCCATTATAGAGTGAATGAACCAGGATTTACAAAAAATCAACATCTACATGGTTAACATGGCAAAAAAAAATTAACCACCAGATTGCGATCAACTCCTGATGCTCACACGACTGTCGACGGTAAGGTTGTGAGTGACATGCGATTGTGCGTTTTGGTTGTCCAAGTGGAATTTCCACTGTAATTGAAATTCTGGGTCGTCGATCACACAATCTCCGTTGCTAATTGTCGCAATGATGGAGTCCAGGAAATTCTGAGTTTCAAGGAGTTCGTTCTCAAAGTTGGAATCAGAGTTCATCTGTGCATCATCTGCAAGACAAGAAAGGTAAATATATGAATCAATTCAATTGACTGATACAGAGCAGCCAATACAAAAGTCAATTCTAAAATAGAATATTTATGATAATTTAAATCAGCTCTCTAACAATACACATCTTATTTAATGATTCGAGTATTAGATGAATTAAATATGTACTAAATGCATGCATAGAACTTATTTTACTTGTGCAGAAGAATTGAAACCAAAAAGGACAAACTCTTTGACTAGGCTTTGCTCTGCTAGATTTTAATGTTGGTTAATGATGTTTTTGCATAAATTCAATATTATAACTAGAATTCTAATTTTTTGATGTTATAAAATCATTTAAAACCACATATTTGGATTATAATTAATTTGTCTACTTTTCACAATTTTTATGCTCAACTTTTTCTGAATTTCAGCATAACTTAACCTGAACTATACCGAATTGCGAATTTCCGAATTATTAATCCTGAATTCCAAACTGGTAACAAAGGTTTATGATTTACCTATCTCATTTTTTGTTTCTGAACTTCGAATTGGCTTCTGAAGCAAGGTTGTTTCGGCGAAAACCATCATGCTCAAGTTCCTGATCTCATCTTTGTGGGATGGTTCCAATGGTTTGAAGGAGAATTGTGTCGTCCATATCTCCAGCAGATCAGATATGGCAGGGATGATCAACTTCTCCACATTTAATGAAGATAACAACTGTAAAAATAAACTAGTTAGATAACTGACATATATGCTTTTCATTAAATAGAAAGGTCACATTTGTCTAACAATCAGTTCAACATAATAAAAATGCGTAGATTCATGAAAAAATTTACATGTAATGGGCAATATTGTTTGTTTCATGTTTGTTATTTGTCTATTTATCTATTTGGGGTAATCCAGTGCTCAAGATGTCCTCAATGGCAATCCTCAACCCTTGATGTTCATGTTCTAATTTCATTTATTGTATCAAAAAAATAGCAGAGAATTGAAGAGGAAGGAAATCAATCACGTAAATAGCATATACGTTTGAAGACTGTTTAATGACATGCAATACTCATCAAATTAAAATAATTACTTAACATGAGAAAATTGGGATATGAAGCGATATCAGAAAGTTGGCATACTATAAGTAAATAGAAGAGCACATAATATAAAACAAGTATGACAATGTCTGAAGACAATACATCTTCAATGGCATTGAGGAGGCGCTGGCACATGCCCTGCCTTCGAAACTTGGATCGTGTTCCGATGAATGGCATCTCCGCTAAATGTGTGCCATGTATCCTGCATTAAAAGAAAGGATGAATAACAAACTCATGAGAAATAAAATAAAAAATTTGAAAAATTAAAATCGAAAAGGGTAACCAAAATAAACAGATCCCACTGAACAAAATATATTAAGTATTTTTAGAAATATGAATAATAGTTAATTATGATATTAAATGAGAAATGACGCATTGATTTCAGTTTTTTCTCTTTTTCTTGCCAGAAGGTTCAGCGGTGCCCCCACATTTCACTGATGCAAAAAAAATGGTATGAACTGTAATGTAAGCTTAGATGAAAAAAAAAAAGGATATTTATTAATTCAAACCTCAATGTTGCAACTGAAATGATCTCGCCATTCTTCTCCAAAATCATAGTGTAAAATTCCTCATAATTTATACGCTTGAAATTTGACCTGTTGACAAATTTTGATCCTGAATATCAGACTGAAAAATATGTAATCTATATAGGTATGAGAGAGTATCTAAAAAGAGCATCAAAATGAATGCTAACTTCATGTTGTATAGGTAACCACGATTAAACTTTATAGTTAAATTTGGGACTGACATAAACATTGATAGCTGACAGAATACGTGTGAAAGAAATGCGGAAAACAACATGTCAAAGGCAAAAGTGATGCTTTAATATGGTATTATTCTAAAATTAGTATATCGTATCATTTAAGTGAAATAGAAAAGGAAAGGCATACCCGCAGTTGTAAGTCACTTGTGATATCATATCAACTCCTGTCCTTTGATCCACTAGATGAACGAAGCACTCATCAAGCACGGATAGAGCCAGGGAAAGTTTGACATCACATTCGAGATATAACTGTCGTCTCTGTTCAGATACACCTTCCATATTTTCATCAAGACGCTTCAATAAAGTCCATGAGAATCCATCTCCTATAGAATTCGACGTGCCCATAATAAGTGACAGTCTGGTAGCAACCTGAATTCAAAGCACATTCAAGCGTTTAAGTATGAGAGATTATAAATAAAAGAGAAAACGAGGGATGATACACTCGGATATTCCTGTAGACGCCAAGCCACCTTCACATTATATGAAATCTCTAATAGACTATATTATGCTATCACTGTATATATGTTTCTATCATGAGAAATGTACAAATACATGCATTCAATTCAATTGAGTATGTACTTCAATTTTTGTAAAAGTATGTTCGTTAGATAAGTACATACTTCAAAAAGAAATTCAAAACGTGTTTGATGCCCAAGTAACTGCACAAATGACTCAGTGTAACATTTTATAATAAAATCTCGTGCAATTTTCATAAATAAATAAATGCCAGCTCATGCTCTGAATATATAACAATACAAAGAAAACCCCAAAGAATCTTGATATGGATACGAGAATCCTAAAACTACTCCTGATTTCATGGTTTTCATTCCAAACACAGACAGCAAATATCTTGCCAGTTGATTGTTAATATTGAAATGGAAGCATCCTTTTTAAACATAAAAAAGAAGTGGTAGGGAAAAAAAAAACTTTGAACATGCGATACCTTTTCACAGCTTTTCCCACAAAATGTTGATGATTCTGGACCCAACTCAGTGGTATCAGTTCCCCAGGCACACTCCCTATGGTCTGTAAAAAAATTTCCAAGACGACCGATTAAGAGTCTTGATATAATGAAATAGCACGGATTCAAAAAGAAAAATGAATTTATACTCACATTTTTTTCCACATTGATAACAAGTTAACATGGTATGCTCAGCCAGCTTGCAAAACGTACAACTGCAATATGGGCAGTACCAATTACCTTCTGGAAGGGCCTGAAACAGGGCACTGAATTCCCTCAGAATAGAGCAACTAAAGCATTTAAACAAGCATAATATGAATCTACATAAACAGGAAACATGGTCATATATGCACAGTCTAGTTGGGATATCTCATCTGAAAATCATAGTGGTGAATAATTTCTAAATAAAAGGATTTGCTTTGGCAAGCATTGGAATTCAGATGATGCTCAAAGTTGATCTTTCTTCTTAACTAAAAGAAATAATTTGGAGTTAAGAACACCACAAAAGCACTTACACAGAAATGGAAAACATTAGAGACAGTCTTGCACGCAGTCTCACGTGCAGACCTCACATACTTTGTTTTTCTTATCTAAAGTGTATACTTCATTTAGTGAAGCATACACTTTCATCAAAAATGGAGTTTGTAGTCCAATGAATTGGACCCACTTATATAACAAATGTCACCGCTAATGGGACCTTGTGTAACAACACCCGAATGTATAATACATATGTATAATTAAATTATTTAAGGGCTATAAATTAAAGAAACAAACCTTAAGCAGAAGGCAGTCCTGATGAAAAGTCGAAGGGCAACTGTCACAGATTATTAAATTTCCACCATCACCGCACACTCCACAAGTATCATCAGTTGGATCCAAATCTCCAACTCCGACGTTTAGGAAGCCAACATTCCTCAGTTTCTTTTCTTTCTCCCATGCCTCTCTCTGGCATTCCATCAAAGATTTCCCCGATACAAGGAAGGTGTTAAGCCATGGTTCACGAAGATAGCCACCAGCGTGTTCTTCAAATTGCAACAACGAAACAACCTCTTTACAACAGTTGCACCGAATCCCATCTTTTGTGATGCAACCTCCCAATGAACCACCCCTGTCATTCTTCATCTTGTAAACCACCTTTTCATTCTCAGCCAAAACGCCAGCGTCTATCAACCAAGACAACATACTAATTTTTCTTTCAGGCAATATTTCTTCATGGGCATCAGAATCTCCTTTCCTTCTAACCATTAGACTGCACCCACCCCTTCTCTTATTCTTCCTTTTCCCTCTTACATTCCCACATTGTGCAGACTTCCTCTTCCGCATCGATGATGGTGGAGAGCTTTTCTCAGAGACCAACATCTTTTCAACCTTCCCCTTTGGAGACGGATTGCATTTCTTGAGGAGAGGATTGTTATTCACCACATACTCCTTCGACAATGTATCACCATATGTGAACATCTTCTCCTCATCCAAATCAGCAATAATTGAAGCAATCGCCTTCGATTTCTTTCTCCCACTGCTGTATGGCCCATTTGACAACTTCATAAAAGCATCATCGTCATAGCTAAAATCACCCACATCGAAGCCAGAATCATCAACCATGGGGACATGCTTCCCATTTATACGTTCCGACCTTCTAATCCCACTAACATAATCGCAATTCGCCATCAACAACATACTACTCACATCAGATTGCCCTGCTTCCTTAGAACAGACACCCATATCGACATCTGAAACCGAAGCAGACAAATCCACCACTTTAGTTGAAGCCATGCAATTTCCACTCATCGCGGTACCCAATTCAAGGCTTGAAAGCTGTGGTTTTTCCTCTACAAAATTGCATGGAGAATCCAATCTTACCTGATTCAACATTAAAGGGCCCACCTTTTCATACATGACAACAGACGGGCCAGCCCCATCTTCCCCTCTGACGACCAATCTTTCATCACCCACCAAATCCGACACAACGGGCTTCACCAAAACAGAGCCTCCGCTCATACTCCTCACCCCAACCATGCCGCGCAAACCAGAACCCTCCGGCGCCGGATTTCCCATCATACCCATCTTGTCCGCCGCCGCCGGAGGCGCCCCCGCCTCACATTGTCGTTCATGAGGCCCTCAAACACCTTCGGAAGGGACCGATAAACAATGCCGGTCGGCGTGATGTAACAACATTCACCGGAGTCGTCCGGCCGAAACGCGACCTTCCAACCTAACGTCCCCAACAGGTTCACGAGGTACTCCGGTGGCGCGCCGCGTCCCTCCGCCGCTGCCGTGGGATTCAGAGGCGGCGCCTTTGTTGGGTCCTTCACGTTCCGGTCCTTCCTCGGTCTCCCCCGCTTCCGAGGCTCGGCGACCGTCGCCGCCGCCGCCGCCGCCGCCGCCGCCGCCGTGGGATTCAAAGGCGGCGCCATTGTTGGGCCCTTGACGTTCCAGGCCTTCCTCGGTCTTCCCCGCTTCCGAGGCTCGGCGACCGCCACCACCGTGTGATTCAGAGGCGGCGCCTCTGTTGGGTCCTTCACGTTCCGGGCCTTCCTCGGCCGTCCCCGCTTCCGAGGCTCAGCGACCGCCACCTCCTCCGCCGAAGGAACCCAATCGGGGTCCTCCGAACCTCTCTTTCTTCCCGCCGTCCTATTCTTCCGGGGCGGCGACGGGTCCCCATTGTGGCCGCCGACGCCTAGACCGAACAGGGGATGATCCATAGTTCGAAAATCGAACGAAACCCACCAAGAAAACGAGCTCTCCGGATCAAAAGAGATGAACCCAATCCCTCAAAATCGAAACCCTAAAAAAACCCACATATAAAAATCCGATGCATATCTCAAGAAAAGATTTGGTTTTTCGGGGTTTCCGTTGTAACGAAGAAAACGCGAGTCCATAAGAGGAAGAGTTGGCTGTATTTATAATTAATTTTATTTTTGAGTTTTCTTTTGCATATGAATCCCTACAAAGTCACATTTGTCAACATATCCATATTTTCTAATAATACCCTCATATGGATGAGTGAATATAAAATTTAAAATGTGGAGATACCCCTCGTCATGTAAAATTAATTTTGTTTAGAGATTTAATTATAATAAAATTTTAAAGGGTGTATTTTGATAATGTAACCCCCTTTGAAGGGTGTGTACAAATAAAAATTGGGGTCCACGAATCGGAGGGTTCTCGGTTGGGGGGTGTAGTGAATGGACGGTTGTGGTATTTTTGGAATGGACGAGAAAGGAAGGGAGAGGTGAATTAATTCATATATGTATACTGAGAAATCCAAAAATGGTAAGTTGTTTTTCACTATTGAAAAGAAAAAGGGACCACACTTGATTGATGTGATGAAATCCTGTCACGTGCCAACTGCTTCCCGCGCATTATATGGTTGTGGTTTATTTTATTTTTATTAATCCTGGTATAACTATTCCTGACCAATAAGAATTTTTTTTAATCTGGTGTCTGTTTTATAGAATGGCATGCACGGATTGGTGGAGGAGATCCTCCAAAATGTGGTTTTAGGATACGTGGACTGTTATCATGGTGTTGTTTGGATTACTTTTTTATATGCTGAGGCCCTAAGAGGGTTAAAAAATACATTAACATTAGTATTATTTTCATATATGCACGTAACAACAGTTGGCCATGCATATCTCCCGCTACCTCCAGTTCAATGGAAATGTCTATTCCCACCGACCAACTCTTCCATTCCCACTAACCACTGTTGTTTTACATTAATGTTGGATAACAATGGTTAAATATACAGTATAATGGTACTGTATTAAACAAATTATGCACTTAATACATTGTATATTGTATTATAAATACTATATATAGTGACAGCTCAAGGAATTTTTATAGATGAAATTATTTTAAAAAAATTACACAAAAAAGTTTTAAAAATCTACTCTTATCATATATTTTTAAAAACATAATTTTTTTTTTAAAAATAGAATAACAAATTTCATTAATAAAAATAAATAAACCATCAAAGAAAAGAGATGAAAGATTTTTAATATATAAACTTTTACAATTGTCCTTGATAGTAACTCCGTAACAAGGGTAACTTAGGGTTTTAAATATAAAATCTGGATCGAGCAGGGTCAACTGGTGGTCTGGTAGGGTAACTGGTGGACAAGTTATTATGATTTAAAAAGATAACAATAATAATTTGAATTTTTTTTCTTTTATAAATGTGATGGGGTCAATTGACCAACCACATTGTATACGACATCGCTCCTGATTATATAGGTATTGATATACATTGTACATGGCACCACTCCTAACTATATAGGTACTAATATACATCATGAAGAGATGGAAAAAACAGTACCGGGTTAATACACTAATTAAGTACTTGAAATACAGCAACAATATTGATGTAAAGAATGATCTATTCTAATGTAGATGAAGACTGATTTTAGAGTTAAATTTTGTCCTTAAATATTTTCCCATATCGGTGACAACGTTCTAGGTCAATTGTCTCTCATAATACAACAGTTGAACGTCTTGCAATAACAACACTTTAAACTATAAGATCAGCGAACTCAGTGTTATGTGTACACTCTCTCAAAGGACTAGACACACTCAAACAGACAGGATGCAATGAGCAGAAGGGGACTCGAATCCAGATTGTGACTAGAACTGATTGGGTAGGACTTACATTCAACAATACCATTTTTGTAATAAGGACAGAGCAGTAGTTTGGTGAATATTTTGAACAAAATTCACCAAAAACACTTTCATATTAGTCATCCCAATCTTTTCTTATTATCTTTTTTTTTTTTTTTCTAAATTGATTCTCAACCTCGTTTTTGCCATGCTTAAATATTAATAAGACCATGGAGATGACAAAATCGATGAACCGGATCAGAGTTGTGAGATCCGTCCGCTCCACTCTCATTCGACTACTCGGTATTGGTTGTCGGCAATCCGAGATCTCAAGCGTCGAAATCATGGGGGGTGACCTGCAAAAGGTTTTCCGATGTCTAAGTCAGCTGATTAAAAATATTAGGGTTGTTTTTGAAAAAAAAAAATTTTCACATAGAGAGTTAGTTCACTTTTTCATATCAGACGGGGAGAGAACCCCTGGGGAATTCATGTGATCTATGTGAGATTTTGGCATTTGCATTCATTGCCTCAAATGTTGGGATTTGGTCCCATTAACTTGAAATCTTGAAATTTGATGTAAGTGGATTGACGGCCGGATCGTAGACTATTCGGATTATGGCCTTCCATTAATCGGGTCATGATCTTAGGCCAGTAGACACATGGTATAATGTTATTGAGCTAAAAAAGTGACCCCTACAAACCTCATTTTTATTTTCAACAAATACATAACAATATCTTGTGTAATCGTTAATAAAATAGTGAAATACTTTATCACCTCTAATTTGCACAAGTTTCATTTCAAATGTCCCTACGAATTAGTTCTAGAGGTTCAATGCTTCTTTCTATAATAGTTAATTCCCATTCAATACAAATTTTACATTTATGATTTGAGTCGATATCAAATTTAGACAGTGACTCCATGTTAATTATTAATTTAAATAAAATATCACAATTAAAATGTTTAAACTAGGGAAATGACTAAAAAAATCCCCCAAAAGTTAGAAAAACTCAAATCATCAACTTTTTAAAATTATACTTAAAAAAGTTTAATTTTATAATTTTGAAAACATAAAACATATTATTCTTTTTTAGTGTGTAATAAAGAGGGATATAATAGATTTAATTATAAAATGACATATTAGTCTTTTGTGTTTTTAAAACTATGAAATAAGATTTTTTTAGGTATAATTTAAAAAATGTCTGATTTTGGTATTTCAAACTTGTAGGAGATTTTTTTTATCATTTTCCCTTTAAACTATTATGTCATATATTACATGATAAAAAATTGAAAAATGATAGGTTTTGCCCTGTGTGAAGCCCCTTCCATAGTTATCTACGATTTGTTTTTTTCTTAAATATACACTCGTCCATTGTAATACATGTTTTTAGAAAAAGTTGAATATATATCGAGATATACAATGCATTTTTTTAAAAAAAAACTTCTTAACTTTCACACAATACAATAGTGGCATTTGAGACTCAAAAACTATGGTTTAACATTTTATATTCATAATAGTTAACTGTTTTTAGAATGAAAAAGGAAAAAATTGATATAACTTCCTAGAAAGTTAGCTGAATCAGTTTTAATCTCAATAAAATTGAAAAATCGTCA
The DNA here is from genome assembly GCA_030737845.1 of Acorus calamus. Classification (NCBI taxonomy): domain Eukaryota; kingdom Viridiplantae; phylum Streptophyta; class Magnoliopsida; order Acorales; family Acoraceae; genus Acorus; species Acorus calamus. The sequence goes on along the minus strand of CM060876.1, from coordinate 8,458,412 downwards.
AAAGTTCCGATAAAGTATATATGATTAAATTGCTCAAATGAACATACAAACGGGTCGGGTCCGGGTCCACTCTGCCCTGACCCGTTTCATCCGAGACCGACTATTTTATTAATATACACTCGTATATTACAAGAATATTAGTATTAGTTGACCCATAATTTTATTTCTTATTTATCAAGTTACAAGTATTTGTGTTTATTGTTTACTTTGTGACACAAATAACTATGAGCACTCCCTTTTAATTCATTATTATATTGTTTAGACTTATGTTTACTTTGAATGTTGTTTAGTAATTCATTCACTCACTTCTTTTGAATTGTATAAAAATATGTTCAAATACAATATTAAGACATCAGTTTAGAAAGTTCAATAATAATTAATGTTTTATTACAAGTTTTTCCTAATAGAATGATAAGACAAACAAATTCATGAGTTTAAATTTTTTTTGTTTTTATTAACTTTTCTCGGGTCGGGTCACTTTTCTTGGGTCGGGTTCGGACCCGACCCGACCCGAGACCCGGCGGATCCGGGTGTGGGTCCACATGTTCAGAACCCGCCGGGTCCTGTCACGGGTCGGGTCCGGGTCCGGGTCCACCCCGATCCGACCCGGACCCGACCCGTTGACAGGCTTACTTGGGCTGCTTGTTTTATATTGAGAAAAGGGCACGTGATACGCACGTGCACCGGGAATGTTTAATTTTTTTAATTTTTTTAAGAAAATCCATATAACTCTAAAGAAAATTAGCTAAATTGGTTTATTTCCTTATAAAATTTTATTAGAAAAATATCATTTCAGTTATTATCGTCACCCCCAATTAACCAGGTACATGTTTAACATTAATTGTTCCTTAAATGTTACTAGAATGCCCTTACCATTTATTTTTGAAAATCTGATATAGCTCCATAAAAATTTATGAAAATTAGAAAAAACCCTTATAAAATCAAAAAATCTTTTCACATCTCTATCTTATTAGACAATATTTATTTTAATCCATACTGTAACCGAAACTAACTATATCTGTCTTTAACTCTAACCATATATGATAAATTATTACTTTTAACCTTATTTGAATTGGTCGGGTCCAAATCGGATCGAGTATATTACACGTATAATCGGGTCGGGTCCGGGTCTGGACCCGACCCGTTGACAGGCCTAGGCCCAAGACGAATGGACTGGGATGCATTTCTTCACAGCTCCTCTGCCCTCTCAAAGGTCCCTCTTTTATCCCTTTATTTGGGGTTTCCCTGCAATCGATTGATCAATTAAGGTTTCTCTTTTCTTTCACCAATTTGAATAATTTTTTTAATTTTTTTTGGCATGCATGGTGATCGAACTAACCGGTTCTCTAACTGGGTTTCATGTTTTTTGGGTACATGTTTTCATCATCTGAGCATTTCAAATGAGATTGTTTTCAGTGTAAAGTTGACACCCAATTGGGTGGTCCTTGCAAAAATTAATCATAGAATTTGATTTATTTGGATATGAATGTGCTCATGTTCCCCCCAATTTACAGATTTTTATAAGCCTCGGGAAATTTAGATCTTTTCAATTGGCAAAGATTGATTATGCTTGGGGTATTCATTTTCTGTGGAATTCATTTTATGGGTTATCTTGAAAAAGGATGGGTGGTGTTTTTTTTTTTTTTTTGATGAAATGGGTGGAACATAAATGGATATAAGTAAAAATGAATGTTGTTTGAGATGGGTTACTTACATGTGAACATTAGTTGAGAAAATCATGGATGTACACAATCACCCACAAATTTTATGCATCAAATAAGCCTGGGAAGATTCGAACTCTAGATTTGTGGGGAGGGTTGGTTACTCGTTGAATAGCCTGTGAAAACTATAGAATGTTTTTTATTGATGAGGAATCCCAACATTAGTTGAGAAAAATTTAGATGTGCAGAATCACCCAAAAGTCCTATGCAATTGGGAAAAGAAAATCCCGGATGTGTAAAATCACCCACAAATTCTATGAATTAGGTCCTGAGAGAATTCAAACTTGAGATCTATGGGGAGCAAACCTATGGCTCTAGCCAAAGAGCCAACCCTGTGAGGGTTTGGAAATTGTAGTAGAGTTCTTCATAAGCTTCTAGGTTGTTAATATTAGTTCAATGACATGTTTCCTTTTCAACCATATCGTTGTTCCTCTTCTTCTTCTTTTTCTTCTTTCTTTCTTCTCTGGCTTCAGATTAGACAAATTTCTAGACCTGGAGTATGTGTAAGTATGTATTTTGAAAAAAAAAAGAAAAAAAAGGAGACATTGCTGGATTTGTTGAGAAAGGGGGTGAATAGGCCTATTTTTCAACAGCCATGTGTGTGGGGCTCCAAGGATGCTTGCCTGTTTGATTTCGCATCATTCATTAGAAACCGAGGAATCAAGGCACTGTGTTTTATATGTGAAGATTGTTTAGATAGATGAATTAGCCGTGTCTAAGTTTGCATGTGGGAGTGGTGGGAGTTTCGCTTAAATGATGTTCATATAGTGATGAAATGGCTTTTGTAGCATTGGGAGAGTGAATCTGGTCTGACTTTAATCCTTTTCCATATTGTAGTCATGAACTTTCTTTCTCTAATCATCTGGCTTCTAACCTCTTCCTGCAAACAAAGTTGTCACTTCCATAAGTCTGTTCTTAGATATGTCAGTTTATGATTTTGGGTGCTCAGTTCTCATATATTTAGATTAAGGACATAATCAGAGATACTGGTAGTGCCTGAGAATAATTTTGAGCTTCAGAACGAATCATCAAAATTCTCCTTAGAGTGGTTTTCTTAACTCAATATCAAGGAATGCAGTGATGAAATTCAGTGTTCTGCTCTCTTGCTACTTGACAAAAGTGAATTCACTCTATAAAAGGCCCAGAATGCTAGGCTCTTGTAGATTAATCATCGATTTCCACACCTTTCACACTATTTTCTGAATTGAATTTTGAATTAGTCACATAATTGGTTCATCAGCTTTCATTCAGTGTACCATTAAACGTCTTCTCTTGCATACTAACAAAATTCATCTTCCAAATAATCATATTTGTCATTGAAGTGAGAATTGCTACCGAAAACTCACACATCAGTTCATAGTTTTTGATATTCAACACTCTAAACCTTCTTGATTTTGCTGTTATTTTCATATTTCAGATAGCAGACAACATCAGCTCAACTCAAAATCTTGTCAAATGGGAAATAAACCCACGAAACAGGAAGAAGGAGAGATTATGGTGAAGGCCATGCCTCCGATGGACCGGGCCTATGTTAAGTGGCTCGCGCGTGATGTTGAAAGGTTGCACGGTTTCGTTCCAAAGAGGCCACGCACGATAAAGCCTCTGGACCATTACATCGAGTACATGCAACTGTACGGCTGGATGGACCTTGATTTGGATGATCCTGACCTCGCCCACCTTTTTAAATGAGCAGAAGTTTCAACAAATGTTGTAATAGATTGTGTCATAACATTTTCCATGCACAGTATGTGTTTCATTATGTGAATCCAGCTTCTATGGGATGTTTGGATGCATAAATATAATGCCTTTCGTGTTCTTCTATATGTTTGTGCATGCATAGTATGAATGGTTCAATCATGTGTGCCTGAGCCTCTTCTAAATTTTCATACATTGCATATAATTAGATTATTTAAAATGGATATTTCATGAGAACCTTTATGATGGAGTTTTGTTAAAAGCAGTATGTGGAGACAACTCTAAAATATATATCTTGTTGAATTTTTTTTATATTTTCTGTGTCCATTCAATTCGTCATGTGTCCATTCAATTCGTCATGAAGGTGTGTATATTTTTCTTTAAATGCATCGGTACTTATTATTATTATTTTTAAATCATAAAATGTTTCAACTACACGTGAGGCATAATGAAAGAGTAATATTATGAAATCTTCCTTTTTATGGAAGGTGTGTATTTATGTGCATGTATTTTTATAAAAAACAATTAAGTATATATTTCATTTAAATATATAGCACATATTTATATTTATAAGTAATAGTAAATCAGATATTTTATCTAATGAAATATATACCTCACTAGAAAAATAAAACAGCAAAGATAAAAAAAGGTTGGTACACCACTCTTGTGTACAATTTTATATTCAGTCTCGTTTGGTTATCAATCTTATACATGCTTTGATAAATGAAACACATAATATACTTTCATTTTTTTTTATGAATGTTTCGTTACATGAAATATATATAAATAAAAAATAAAAACACGTAGATGACTGCATCCCTCACATTCATGGAAAGTAAAAATGAAATGACAAATAGACAATGAAGCTCCACAATAACATTAAGGGTGCGTTTGGTTGCGCGATTGCGCAGCGTTTGTGATTACAGAAAGCTGCGTTTGCAATCGTTGCAATCGTAGTTTTAAACCCAGCGATTGCAGACAAATAGTGCCCAAAAGCTGCAATTTCAAAAAACTGAAAAAGTGAGCTTCCTGCGGAATCAGTTTTGCAATCGCAGATTCCTGCAGAATCAATTTTGCAATCGTGCAACCAAACGCACCCTAAGATGGTCGCTAGTGCCATAATTATTTTATTAAAAAGAACAATAGTAGCTGAATCCATCAACACTCAAGATATCCTTCTAAAACTTACACCAAGAAACTGCATCTCCCAGTGATCCAGAATTTTGGATTATACATCACTACTAACAAATCTTCTCACAGAGCTGCCGCGAAATATTCCTTGCTGAGCTTCGGGTCGGGCTTCATAGATTTCTCCCCAGGCTTCCACCCAGCTGGGCAGACCTCGTCCGGGTTCTCTTGAACATATTGCAATGCCTATGGAAATAAAAAGAGGTCAATAACACAACCAAGGCGGACTATTGTTTTCGGTGTCAACCCTAATTTCATGCGCTTGCTTACCTGAAGTGTTCGCATGGTTTCATCTACGCTCCGACCAATTGCGAGGTTGTTAATGGTAGAGTGTTGAATCACTCCATCTTTGTCGATGATGAAAAGGCCTCGCAGAGCAATTCCCTGTTAGATATAACAGTGCATAGCAAGTAGGCATGATAACCCATATGAGATATACAAATACAATGTAACATCAACTAGGAAATCCTCATGAATTCATTTTCTTGAATAATAATGTTTAGTTACCTCATCTGGGATTAGAACATTATATGCTTTAGAAATTGATTTGGTCACATCTGAAACCAATGGATATTTTAGATCTCCAAGTCCACCAGACTTCCTGTCCGTCTGGACCCAAGCCAGATGGGAAAACTACACAGATAAAAAAAAAAAAAAAGTCAATACACCAAGGAAAGCTAATCTCGGTCAGAACAAACAGCATTGACCATTTTTTTTATAATCACAAAGTGCATCACCTGATCAAAGACTTGTACATGTTGATTCGCATCATTGAACAAAAAATTAGGGGAAACATCTTAATGCAAAATTTAGTTAATTTTTAGTAAATAAAACTACCAGATGCATGTTCTAAAATTCACTTAAACATGTGCATAATGATCCTTGAATGAAGCTTACATAAACTAGCCCAGTGTTTCACTACATGAAAGTAAAGGCAGTGAAATGATGTATATGAGATGGCACTGTGCTGATTCGAAAAAACTACTCAATCTTAAATGATGTTAGAACTGATGCAGAATGTCAATAACATGCAAAAAAAATTGTTCTAATCACTTGCTCAGCATGTCTCATCAAGAAGAAAGCAGGTCCCTAAAAGAAAGGATGCAAGAAAAAAAAAAATTTAAAAAAAAACTTTGACAGTTGGATATTTAGTCCTCTCCGCCCATAATGCTAGTACAGCAGCCATATGCAATAATTTACACTCTTGCAGAAGAGAGATTCACCAAAGCAATCCAGTTCTCAGAGCAAACTGCTGCTTTCACGGAAGATGATTATAGATGCAATCTCAGGTTTTTCCATCAATACATTGTGTTCATTTGGATAGGACTGCAGTTTCATTTCCTAGAAAATCATGGAGGCCCTGTGAACTCTAAAGCAATAGCTGAAGACGAACTGATTCTCTTTAAACTCTAGCATTCAGTGGCACTCATTATGAAAAGAAAGTTAGACTAAACTCTGTAATATTGGCCATAACTAGGAGTCAGTTAAGAATTTACTGAAGTCGCTTAATATGCATGTCAAGAGCTTAATGATCTAAGAATTAAATTCTCCTTGTCTTGCAAACTGCTGTTCTACTAGTTTCAGCTGATCTTTTTTCCCCTTTACTTTTTGGTTAACCTCTGATGACTAAGGTTAAGTTATCCTAAATTTGGATTGAGAGTTCCGCTTCTAAGGTCTCTATTCACTACCCCATGCCAATGGTGATTGATAATGTCTTACGTGCAGCCTGGTGAAAAGTAAGTTATTCGTAGCAAAAAGGGATGGCCTCCAACTATATTGTAATAAACTATTCAGACTGACAAGATAATGAACACAACGTAGAAAGGGCATTTAAGTAGTTTCACTTACCACACTGTCAACTGAAACACCCAATATCTCCGTGTTCAGCTTCTCAAAATCCGCATGTCTATCACTGAAAGCAGTAATCTCTGCAATCAAGAGAAGAAATATAAACACTGCAGTTAGAATGAATTTTTTTAGCATTTAGGTTTGAAGGAAGCATAAAGAGGTTCTGTTTCATATGTACATTAGGAGTAGACCTTACCAGTAGGACAAACAAATGTAAAATCCAATGGATAGAAGAATAATATCACATACTTCTTTCCAATATAATCTGAAAGTTTGACCTGTAAGAATGCATTGTTGATTAGAATAGTGGTCATTTTTTTACCATTTCTGACTGATTGGGAAATGAAAATTTTAGCATGGCCTCACTTTGATAAGTATGCAATTTCAATCTAACAATTGAAAAATTAAATAGATAATTGACATAAGTTTTCTCAGTACTTTTAAATGATATATGTAATAAAATGGGCAGAGGCACTCATGGATTTGGACACAAACATGAGATGTCACTCTATGTTCCCCCGCAGGAACATATATGTATGTCTGAGTTCCATCCAACACACAACAGTCTTATGTGCACGTGAAGTAATCTAGGAAGAGAATGTTTGAAATTTAATTGCTTACAAATTTGTGGTATAATACTTATTTTAATGCAACAACAAATGAAGCCTTGACATGCTATACAGATATGCATGCAAAAAAGGATATATGTTACAAGTAAGACAAGTATCATTCATCAAAAGAAAATTGACAATGCTTACTTCTATTTGAATACTCCAACACATAAACATGTATACATACAACTTAATGACCATTAGAAATAGGTAAATCTAACCACATACGTTAAAGCAGATGTGTAACAAATCAAGAAAAAGGATAACACCACATGAATTGAACTTTTTTTTTTTTTTTTTGCAAGAGCGAAGTAGAGATAAGAGAACACAAATTAGTTCTTTGTTAATCATGAAGCAGATCAAGAAATATAACCCCATAAGGAGTAAAAAAATGTGTATCAATTGAAGGAATAAAACAGAATTATACAAATGCGAGTTATAATTTTTTTTTCTTGTACATTTTACAAACCACATACATTATACAAGATTGAGAAAGTTTTACAAAAGTAGAGAATTTATTTTTCAATTCAGTTATATTAGATAAATAACTTAAACTCACGCACAATAAAAAAAACTGCATTTTTCAAGGGATATATATATATATATACACATACATACATATTTTATATATATATATGATGTTAATTATGTAACGGCCACAAAAAAATAGCATATGTGATGAAAAATTGCATGCTCTATCAGAAGCCAACATTGATAACACCACCTAGAATTTGAACCACCTATACAAGCACATACATTGATAAATTCTTGATCAAAAACAGCTTGGGCTTCAAAATCAGGAGCTGGGTTCCCAACCAATGGAAGCGAACTCTGCACAGAAACAAAAGCATAGATAAACAAACAAGTTATTAATCAAAGAAATAAACGAAAACAAATCAAGGGATGACCCTTATTTAGATAAACCTCACACAGTGCACAATAACACAAGTATTATTTTAGTCTAGTTAAAATTCCGAAATTCCACCAAAAAAAAAAATCCTACCCAAAAAAAATGCCATGTGCTTTTATCAAATGAAATGCATAGAAAATAATCATTTTAGGATCTTCAGATCCATTCAAATCTCGCAAATGTAATGAAAATGACCAAGCAAAATTTAAATTCAACATCTTGAAATACCTATATTGAATTCAACAACATCTCAGATGAAGTCATTGAAAACATTGACACACAACAATTCTCAAAATCCGCAAAAAATCTCCTTTGAGAGCTAACCCACATGGACAACTATTCCTCCTCAGGAAGAATTTTTTATGTCAAAAATCCGCAAATCAATGAAAAGATTATCCATTTTCAACTTACATTTCAAGCTATCTCAAAATTCAAATTTTCAACTCAACAACATCTCAAATGATATTTAAACATCAACGAGCACAACAATTCTAAAATCTACGACTTTTTCAAAAATAATCCCAATTCGCGAACAAAAAATCACAATTTTTTCCTCCTCAAGAATAAAACTTTTACCACAAAAATCCAAGAATAATGAAAAAATTATCCATTTTAAATCAAAATTCAAACTAACAACAAAAACCCACTTCAAAACAAATACAGTCCAATCAAACCAACCAACTACACCCCCCCCCCCCCTCTTCCTTCCAATCAAATCCACCAAAAGACCGTACCGCATTGACGACGAAGCTCCTCGCAGAGGAAGAGACGGCCTTCCGATTCGCACGCGCGCGGTGGGTCCTGAGGCGGAGGCCGTCGAAGGACGTCGGGACGGATAGGGTCCGACATGAGAGGGACCTCGGCGGAAGGGGGACCAGGGAGGAGGCCACGGAGGTGTTGCGGGAGGCGAACGAGGCGGGATTCGAGGAGATGATCGAAGTAGCCGAGGAAGCCATGGCGCCTGAAGAGGCTTCTCTCTCTCGCTCTCTCTCACGCGTGCGCGTTCGCTCGATCGGTCTCTGGTTCCGATGTGAAAGTTTGTGATAGGGCTTTTGCGGGGGTTTTGGTGGACGGAGGATGAATAATTGGAGTAATGGACGGCCCAGATTTTTTTATAAAATATTGTTATGTGAAACCAACCGGTGACCTAACGCTGCTTGGCCTGTCGCATTCCGGTGATTTTGACATGGTAAAGTTGATAAATAACGTGAATGGAAATCTATTCTGTTCTACAGCGTTTGTTGGATGTGGAATTGCAAAATTGATTTTCATTTGGATTTAAAATTGATTTTAGATAATTATTTTTTTCGAGCAGTTTTTTAATACTATTTGTTTTAAATTTGTTGTAGTAAGTTGTTACAGTAAAAAATTTCGTTGCACGATCGCAGAAGCAGCTTCCTGTAAACTCAAAAGCTGATCAATTGTTTAACCAAACGTTGTATTTGATTATACAATTACAAAACTGATTTTAAGCAAAAGTTGAATTTAAAACTAAATTGCAGAAAGTTATTTCTCTAGAGTTTCTGGAAAACTCAGGTTTTGACAATTTTTTCACAAAAATATGTATGTAGCTTTGGTCTCAATTTATCGGTTCGAAATGGGTATAGAAAAATAAGCTTTTACAAATCCAAAACTGTTGAAACTCGTTTCCAAACAAGACCTAAGTATTTGTTTGGGACCACGTCTTGGAACACCGCATTCAGAAAAACCCCCCTCGCGGTGGACAATAATTTTTTTTTGATGCATTGAAAACTTGCCCAAAAATTACTCTTCAATCGCTAATATTGAACAAGCAACGCAATCGCTATTTTACCATTTAGATGGGAGGTAGCATTTATCGGTGTTTGCCAACACAAACTCACCCCAAATGCTCCCCCAAACGGACCATAAGTTCTCTTTTAGATCTGTTGTTAAGAAATTTTTGCATTGTGAAATCCCTAAAATAATTTTTTCTCTTAAAACTATTAATAAACTTTGATTTCCAGAAGAAATAATGTTAGAGATAGTTACACATGTTTTAAAATTTTAAAAATAGTAAATTTTATTTAATGAGATATATGTTTTTGTAAAAATGATATATTTTCATGATACATTTCTGCATGAAACCACTGAATAAAAAGACATGAAATATTGCTAACATGATATATAACTTGCTGCATCGTGATCAAAGTATATGGACTGCCGAAAGCTACCCCGACTTCAAATTTGGACTTGAAAACTCTAGCTTTGATAAAAGTTGCTTATGCGACTTCTTTGATACATACATAGAGTTGCAATTCTCCCTCAGAATTTGCTCCAAAAAAGCCTTTGCTTTCTATCTACAACAGTTTATCATAAAAATTCTCACCATACACTGGAAACTATACCAACCAGGAAGAAATATAGACATCACTGGCAACTTAAACCAAAACCAAAACATGGGTGTTGTGTGTGTGTTAAGAGAATAGAAAGTTTGGAAGAGTTTGGTGTTTGGTCAGTCACTTGTCATCTTGATCTCCTCCAATTTTCTTCTTCCCAATCCAACCAGCCACAATGGGAGTGAGGGCAACCGTGGGAGGAAACCTTATCGGTGATGCTGCCTTGTGCGCCGCGTACGCTAGCGCGAATGTCCCCACTTTCTGCCCCGCTGCATCCGTCTGTATCCCTACCTGAGAGATGAGAGAATTAAAATTCATGTCACTGGTGACTCATGTGGATTAGTAGTACATTTTGCAACTACAAGTCCTTACACAACTATTAATAGTGAATGTTGATACACGTTAGTTAATCGATTTTTACTCCCGTCTACAGCTACAGCTTAGAAACAGTCTCTCAGCCATCTATACTCTGCAATGGTATAGCATACTACACTATTACAATGTATGAAAAATAATTTTTTTTCAAAGAAATATAATTTATATTAATGTATATCAATGGATACTTCATTTTTTTATAACAATATTTACTTCAAGAACATTGTATTTTTTTTAAAAAAAAAAGAAAATTGATGTATATTGTAGACGAGGTTGCATGCATGCTGGACATTTTTTGTTAACCTATAGAAAAACTAGGTCAATACGCACAGTAATTGACTACAGACCAAAGACACAAGAACTCAACCCACAAGACAACCCCAAATGCAATCCGCACCCTTTTTTAATTTTTTTTAAATGATATTTATCATCTAATGAGGTATATACATTTATACAAGATGGAGTATATATACCAATGAATTGCATTGACTCATTTATAGAGTACGTAAAAAATTTCTAATATACCTCGTTACGATAAGTGCAGGTGACTAACGAGATATAACGGGCTGTAAAAGGGTTATAAAATGGCTTGAGTGTAACAAAGCTTTCTTTTGTTTTTCAATCCAGAGCAAGGATTGATGTTGGGTCTCCTCAAAGGAGAGCAATGCCCGTCCACCCTGCAGGGCTAAGTTTGAACTTTGGCATTACCATAATGACACCCTTCTATCTAAATTTTTACAACTCAAATATTTCACATGTATAAAGATGATTAAAGTAAAGGTGTAGGCAAACGATTTTAAATTCTTCTAAAATTCTTCCAAAATAATCAATGTAACATAAGCACGAGCATTTGGGGTTCAAAAGGTATATGTTTCGAATGAATGCAAGATCACACATTGACCATTTGAACGGACTCGTATATTTTTCAATTCGAACGTCACATTGTAAAAAAATAAAATAATCTAATAGGAAATAAAATTGACTAATTTTTTACCTAAAGATTAATAAAAAAAAGTAAATAGCAACCACATGATCTTGTGATTGTAAACCAAAGATTAATATTTAGAAGGCACATTAGAATATTTAAAGATTTTTTTTAGTGAAGAGAAATCCAACATCAATCGATGCGCGAGAGAGAGAGAGAGATGAACTGACCTGATGCAGCAAACCCTGGACGTCGATTCCGGCGGAGACGAGGAGATAACACATGGAGAACGAAATCAACGACAGAGTGATCGACGTCGCCAGGTACGCCCCGCCGTACTTCGCCAGTAGCTCCTTCGCCTGATCCCCCTTCGACTTCCCCCCTCCGCCTCCCCTTCTTTAGAGCTCAAGATCTGAATCCACACAAAAATTAATTAAAGAAATCTTAAATTCACCGGCGGAGAACCGCATCGGATGTTAGGGGAACTCACCTTCCAGAGGCCGAATTCGAGGCCGAGCTTCTTGGTGACCTCTTCCGGGGAGGAAGAGGAGGTCGATCGGACGGTTGGGGGTTCTTTGGTCTTCTCTTGGACGGCTCTGATGGTGGTCGGGGTACGGGTGGGGAGGTGATGGGGTTTTACGCGGAGGAGGGGAGGTGAGGTTAAGCGATTGAGTGGGGCTCTGAGAAGCGAAGCCGACGCCATTGAAGGTGGTGAGAGCGAAACAGAGAGTTTTCTTTTTCTTTTTTTTTTTTGATTTGGGGAAGATAAAGAGAGTTTTGGAGAGAGACGGAAATGCCCCTGATATTTATGCAAACGATAGGAATGTGTTTGGGGCTTTATTTTTGCTTAAGGGTTACTCTGGTCATTTTGTGATGGTTTTTTTCATGAGGTGGGGAAGGCTGACAAGTAGCTGGGTTTGGGAGCACGGGTCGTGTGTGGACCGTTGGTTCACAATTGTGTGTGCTTGTGATGGGTGGTGTGGGTTTTGCATTTAAACCCAAACCTATCTTTAGTTGGCGGTCATTTTTCTATTTTTAGTGATGGATTTTTATTCTATAAACTATAATATTTAGTGCTTAGTCCTTTCGTTCTTCATATTTGTTTTCAAGTTCCCAACTTCTAAAGTCTATTTCTTTATAAGTCCCCCTGTCAAACGGTCGGCTGAACACGGGTCAATTTTTATTATTATTTTTAAGTCCCTAAAAATTAAATTATATCGTGATTAGTCCTTATATTCTTCATATTTCATTTTAAATCCCTAATTTCAAATGTCTTTTTGTTATTAATTACTGGAAAAATATATATATAAATTTGTAAGTATTTTGATATTTAAAATTTGTATACAAAATTTTGAATGAAAAATTTAAAACAAAACTACATTTGCATTGTTAGGTATTGAGTGACAATTTCAATGTTATTCAAAATTGTATATACCTACCTTATAGCATTTTCTGTCGTATTAAGATTGATTAGATAAGCAGAAGAAGCAAAATTATCTAAGCAAATTTGTAAGATATTTTTGAATTTTGATTTAAATGATTTTTCATGGTTGAAATTTGGGAAATATCAAATTAAATTTTTTTAATGTGTTTAGAATTTTAAATTTAAAATTTAGATGCCACCCATAAATAAATAAATAAATAATAGTAGCTTAATGTAAAAAAAACAAATAAATAATATAAATATGTTATATTCCCGTAATATCACATAGATATTTTGTCTAGGGATTAATAATAAAAAAGACATTTGAACACATATTTTGTATCAGGACTAAAAATAAAACTCTTTTACTAAATGTTTAATGGATGCAGTTCAATGAAAGATATATTTTATTTTTACAAAAACAATATATTTTAGAAAAATAAAACTCTTGGAGAAATATGGATAATGCTATTTATTTGGGTAAGAGTGCTAACATGTAAGTAGTGTTTGGTGGTGGGTTTGCAAAACTTATTTTCAATAAATGCTGGGTTTAAAACTGATTATACTGAGTTTAAAACTGTATCTGTAGGAAGCTGCCTCCTCCCAGCTTTCTTCTGTTGGAAAAATGTTTCAGATCCGGTATACCAAATTTGGATGGCCAGGATTAAGTCATTTAGGATGGACACCTAATTGACTGAATCATTAATTTGAAAAAAGTCTATTTTTGTGATGAGATTTATTGAGAGATTTTAGGGATTTGTTTATTATGATTTGTTTGTATAAAATCTCATGTAGAGAGACTTTGAAAAAAGGCTTGGTTTGCACATTTGTATTTAGAGGCCCTAATGGAGATTGAGTGGGATAGTTAATAAGAGACTCCAATGGAGGTTTGCATGTAAGTATGAATGTACCTGTAATTATCAACTCCATTAGTGGATGCTCTACTATTTTGCAGCCCCGTGAATGTAGGCTTATGCCGAACCACGTAAATCTGTGTTCTTCTTGTTATTTGTGTTTTCTTCGATCTCGATATTTGTTATTTTCACTTCCGCTATGCACAACAAGTGGTATCACAACGTCAGGTTTGACCTAGGGGAACAAGATATGAAGAATTATGACATGAAGAATTGTGAACAATGGCAACATCAATGGCATTGGATCGGATTTGCAAGATGAAGAAAAAAGTAGGGCAGATTCTTTGTCCGCCTGGGTATGAAATTTTTTTTGTTTGCATGGATTTTTTTTTCATGGGATTTGTTTATCAGATTATGCATGGTATTTGTTTATGGAGCTCTCGGTGGAGATCATGAATTAAGATGGGATAAGTTCAATTTTTATGCATCCATGAAACATCGGTTAAAAAAAAGGAAGATTTTAAAACTTGTGGCCATGGGATATGTAATACCTAATTGCATGTGATTTATTTGATTTGCATGTTGTTTTGTTTGAATATGGATGATGTAGCTGATCAAAAAGGAAAGAAAACAAAAGAGGAGGATAACAATGTAATATCTGATTGCATGGTATGCATGTATGGGGTGAGATTAGATATTCATGGATTTGGTTTATTGATTAAAAAAAAAAGAGTATCTGAAGATGGCACCGTGGATATCAGATGGCCGCTTGAATTTGGCATGAATGGGTTTGAATTTTTTGCAAGTGCATATGCAAGGCATGAAGGCATGTGCACGAGGCGCACGGGTGTTCCATTTTGAGGTGGAGGTGTGATCAGATCTTTCGAACACGTGACGATTGATTTAAGGCATTGTTTTGGTTCTGCGTCATATTTGATTCAATAGTAGATCAATGGAAAGGCTGCGCAGGCTTATAAACTCGACATTTGGATTTGGCGGTGGTAGAGGTCCAGAGGAAGTAGTTCCTGAAATCACTGCAATTTGAAATTTATAGAGCGAGTCATTTGCATGTGAAGATTCATGTTGGTGAAGACCACTTGGTTTAAAGTAGATTTTGCATTTTGAATTTGCATTGGCATTTGCATTTGCATGGTACATTATTTGCATGATCTTGCTTCAAGGATGACACGGAGCGAGGTGGAGACATCAAGGAAAAGTCTTCAAAGGTTCGAGGAATTCCTGATTCACCGGATATGAGTCAAGGTGAAGATTGTTGGAAAAATGTCTCAGATCCGGTGTACCAAATTTGGATGGCCAGGATTAAGTTATTTAGGATGGGCACCTAATTGGCTAAATCATTAATTTGAAAAAAGTCTATTTTGTGATGAGATTTATTGAGAGATTTTAGAGATTTGTTTATTATGATTTGTTTGTATAAAATCTTATGTAGAGAGACTTTGAAACAAGGCTTAGTTTACACATTTGTATTTAGAGGCCCTAATGGAGATTGAGTGAGATAGTTAGGAAGAGACTACAATGGAGGTTTGCATGTAAGTCTGAATGTATCTGTAATTATCAACTCTATTAGTGGATGCTCTACTATTTTGCAGCCTTGTGGATGTAGGCTTAAGCCAAACCACGTAAATTTGTGTTCTTCTTATTATTTGTATTTTCTTCGATCTCAATATTTGTTATTTTCGCAGCTTTTGCACACAATTTGTCTGAAATCTATCTATAGAAAGCTGTGATTGTAAAACTGTTTGATTGCACCATTACAAAACTAGTTTCCTACAAACGCAAAAACTGTTCAATCGCAAAACCGAACACTGTCATAGTCTCATTTTCAAACTTTCAACAACAGAACATGTAATTAATAGTATGCAGTGGCGGAGCCAGGAATTTGTCTTAGTGGGGGCAAACTTAAACTGGAGCTAATTATAACAAAAAACGATGTTAATTGCCTCTTTTAAAATTATGTATTAAAATAAAAAAAAAATGTATAAGCTTCATTTGTAGTTTCAATAAGACACACCATAGAAAAAAAAATTGATAAAAAAACATAAAAAATGAAAATTTAACCAATCAAATAAATGAATATTAATCAATTAAATAGAATTGTATACCAGAATAATTTATTCATGAGCCAAATAAGAGCTAAACAACTAAATATGAAATAAGGATATACGACTCTTATGAACATAATCATAAAATAATTTAATCAACAAACAAAATTATCTAATACATGTCTTAACAAATTTAAACTACAACATATATAATACACACACACACAAGACACACACTAATTAACCAAAAAAGCCATGCACACACATATATAATGGTTATTGCAAACCAAGTGGGGGCGGCGGGCACACACTAATTAACCAAAAAAACCATGCACACATAGTCACATATATATACATACTGATTATTGCAAACCGAGTCTGCCCCCACTCGGCCCATGTGGCTCCGCCACTGATAATATGTGTATAATTCATTAAAATATATATATTTTTACTCGTCATTTCGATCACTACGTCTCCCCTGCAACTCCCCTGCAACGTATATTCCTTGTCTATTAATAATAGGGAAGGGTTGTAAAAACCCTTTCAACATTCAAACCCACCCTTTGTGTTTGTATTTTATGGGGGGTAAGGTTTACATCTTAAAAGAAGAAAAAGGAGGGAGGGAGAGAGGGCGAGGGAGAGGGGGGAGAGAGAGGGGGAGAGGGTGATTGAGGTGGTGGAGGCAAGCAAAAGAGGCGGCGGCGAGTAGTGGTGGAGTTAGAATTTTTATAAGGGGTCTAATAATATGACTTATGTAAATATTTTATAAAATTATATTATTATATTTTTTAATTTCATTAACATGGATTAAAAAAAGAATATGTATAAAATAAAATAAAAATATTCACATGAAACATATCACAAAATAAATATGAAGGATAATTATCATGTTTTAAAACAATATGTCAAATTTCATATCGATCATTTACAAAAAATTTCATATTTTTTTCAAGATGAGCGCCTGGACGTGGACACCGATGAGTGGGGTCCGTGCCTCCATGGCTGTCCATGGTGTAGATACCCCAATTTTGACCGTCCAGAAAGATGAAAATACTTCAAGTAACACCTGAAAATAACCCATATTTGGGCATCAAATAGAAAACAAACTTCAAACCCCTGAAACCCTAAAAACCTGGTCCAAACCTAAAAAACCCTGGAGAGGGGCGGCTAACCAAAACTAGCCGCCCCACACCAGGCGGCTAGTTTCCACTAGCCGCCCCTTGGCTGACCCCAAACCGCTTCCCTGGATGGGACATAAAGCAGCATTAAATTCTGATCATTGTGGCGGGTTGGGACCTTTAGCCGCCCCATCTTGACCGGTTCAAACCAAGTAACCGACCCGAGCCACCGTTTGCCAGAGATGAGACGTTTGGCAGGTCATGATGGGGGTGGCTACCAGGAAGTAGCCGCCCCATCTTGGGTGGCTAGTTTTAACTAGCCGCCCTTCACCTGGTCTATGACAGAAGGACCAGAGAATTAATGAAGGGTATAATCAAACACACTATTAACCAAGCCACTTTATTATCCCCTGGATATTCCTCTACCTCTTTTTACTATAAATAGAGGGGGTTCAAAACATTTCTACAACATCCATCAATTCCCATCAAGAGTTCACATTCATTCTCACATTCCCAATCCACAACAATTCCCACTTGAAATCCCTAGAGAGAGAGAGAGAGAGAGAGTCCTATTTGTGAGAGGAAAATCCATTTCCTACACAAAATCATCCTCTTATTCCACCCACCAAAAACCCAGGTTGAATCTAGCTTAACCTCTGTCAAAACCAAACCATTTCCTACCCAGGTTCTGCCCAAACTAACCCAGGCCTCGGATGGCTAACCCTAAGTAGCCGCCCCCTACCCGACGGCTCAAACCCATTAGCCTCCACCCACCTGCACCCATTTGTCTCAAGACTCCTTTAGCCAAGCCCCGAAGCAAAATAGGATTACCTGTTTTTCACCTCTATGTACGGTATATCCGTGTCTCAGAGCGAAGACCCCACAAACTCCCCCGTAGGCGATCAAATCCGACCCAACTTTACTGCTTTTCAAAAAAGCAGGTGGCGATTACAACCCCAATTGAATCCTCTCGAGCCGCTGTCGGACGCATCGACCAGGAACGACCCACCACCCTTCCAAGAGACGATCCGACCGAGCCTGCCAAGGCACTCACCGGATCCGAATCCCCGAAGAACCCCCACACACGCACCCCATCGGATTTTTCAACACCGACGAATCCAACACCCGACACATAGGATATAAATATTGAAGGAGGTTTTGGAGTTAATGAAAAGGGAGAGTCAAAAGAGGCTTTTATTTTATGTGGATGGTAGGCTTGTCAACGGGTCGGGTTCGCGCTGGGTCAGGGTGGACCCGGACCCGACTTGTGATGGGACCCGGCGGGTTTGGGGAAATATGGACTCGGACCCGGACCCGGACCCGGACCCGTCGGGCCCGGATGGTTGGTAAAAAAAAACAAGAGGAGAGCTCATAAATTTGGTTGCTTGATCATTCTATTTAAAAATTTTGTAATAAAACATTAGTATTATTGAAACTATATTTGAATTGGTGTCTAGACACTATGTTTGAACATAATTTTATGCAATTCAAAAGAGGTAAATAAATTACTAAACAATATTCAAAATAATAAATACTAACATAAACAACATATTAACCTAAACATCAGAGACTAACAGTGGTTGAGTGGTGTGCCATTGTAGGCTTAGTGGGTTGCTATGAACTTGTGGATTTGATTTATGGGCTTGTTATGAACTTGTGTATACAAAATGAGTTAAGTAAGAAATAAAATTATGAGTTAACTAATACTAATAGTCTTGTAATATATGAGCGTATATTAATAAAACAATCGGGTCTTGGGTCCAACGGGTCTGGGCGGGGTGGACTGGACCCGACCCGTTTTTATGTTCGGGTCCACCAGGTCGGGTCCAACTCACGTTAGGTCCAAATTGGGTTAGTTATATTACACATGTAATCGGGTTCGGGTCTGGATCCGACCCGTTGACATGCCTAATGGAGGGGGGTTAATTAAAAGGAGTGAGGCAGTGAGAGCACACCATACACGTGGATGTCTGGATGAATCATATGTGGTTATTTTATTTTCTCTTTTATTTGTTTTTAAGTGATGGACTCTTGTTGTTTAGGGAATTTCATATGTAAAGGGTGGGGGTGCCCATGACCTGTGGCCCATAATTAAAATCAATCTATCACAAAAAAAGTAAAAATAAAAAATAAAAAACCAAGGTGTCTCGTGCCCCCTCTGGTCCCAAGGTGGCCCCGCCACTGGTGGCGACAGGGGGTGGATACAACGGAGGGGAGGGGAGAGAGAGAAAGAGGGAGGGGGAAGGGAGGAGGTGAGGTTTATCCCACCCCTATTTTTATTTTTTTTGGAGTGGAGTTCTCATCCAGTGGGATGACTTTAATTGCCCCCTTAATATCCCAAATCCAGCCCTTGATTATGAAAAGAGAGCTATCTTAGTTGCATTTTATTCATGAGAACGGAGAGGTCCATTGGACTTCCACAACTTCCAAAGACGTAGAGCATGGAGACCCTAGCTTGAGGGACATCAATTCAAGCTCTGGACTATATATGAACAACAAAAGAGGCTCTCCATTGGGCATGTAGTACTGTATCCACCAAAAAACTACATTTACAATGTGTTTACAAGACTAACTATAATCTATAGCCTCCCTAATACATAGTTTAAGAGAGTTTATAACAAGCCGTATATGACAGCGTATATAATTATCCAAAACACCTACTTTTGTCTATTTACTTGGTCATGAGCCGTTGCTTTGGATCATCCAAACTTTGCGCCATTTAACAACAGCTCAGGAGACTTTGCACCATTTAATTATATTGGATCATCCAAACTTTCAGCTCCTCTAATCTTGCTATAAACAAAATATCTATTCTCGAGCCACCATCATGAACCAAAAAAGATAACTGATAATCAAATAATGCCTCTAACATGTTTATAAAAGTAGGAATGCGTGAGCAAGGTATCTCAACACATCTACACATCTATATCACTAACATCGCCTGGGATTTTGTTGGGAGGTAAACTTGATTAGGAGGCCTTATAATATTTTATGAATAATCCAAGTTTTAACATTTAATCTCAGTTTTCATTATTAAATAACCATTTTTAGAAAACTTTATTTGACGTGCATAAATATACATAGAATAGATCTTTGGAATGAACTATTCATCATCCCAATCAAAGTTATGCTTGCAAAATTATGATTTTTTAAACCATTTTGAAAATAAATTTTTGAAAAATCTATTTCACGTGCATAAGTATATAATGAAAAGAGCTTTTCAATTAGCTATATATTGATCATCATTATAATAAGAATTATGCTAGAAAAATTATAATTTTATAAAGAATTTTAGAAATAATTTAATATTTTGTCAAATTTAATATCTAAACATAATTTATTATGATTTAATATAATTTATTTATTTTTTCAGAATTTTGATAAAAAAATACATAGAGATGAAAATTTTATGAATATTAAATTATGTTTTATTAAAAGAAAAACAGTGTTTGGACTGCAATTTCTCAAATACTTTGGAATATAAAATTTGATAAGTTTGATTAAATAAGATATTATAAGATAATTAAGTGAAACTGATATTATAAGATATTTGATTAAATATGTAAATCAAAATTTATTGGCTACAGATTAATTTTTTTATAAGTTAGGGATGAATAGAATATTAAAAGATTGATCGAAATAAAAAATTTAAGATATGGATTATAAAATATTAATAAATTTATTTTATTTTAAAATATGTGGATTAATAAGATTGATTAAATAATATTTACATAAATAAAAATTTAAATATTTAATATAAGGATAAAATACTGATTAATATGATGTGAGTTAATTGATAAAAAAATGTGACATTAGTTTAAAATTGATAACTTGTGGATAAATGATATATTGTAAGATAATAATCATATATTAAATTAACATAGATAACATCCATATGTTAAAATAATTAATTTAGATAGATAATATTAATATTATATGTATTAAATAAATTTTAATGAAAATTAAATATAAAATTAATATTCAAAGTAAATAGCATATTTTTATTTTTCATATAAAGAAATTAATAAATTACGTATAAATATATTCGTTTTCTTAAAAAATAATTGATATTATGTGAATTTACTTAGATTTAGATCTTTCGAAATATTTAATCATACAGTACTAAATGATTATTAAAAAAAAGCTGTTTTATAATATGTAATCTAAGTTCCAAATATATAATTATATTTATGAGAATATATTATTAATTTTATTTTAAATTATATTTGAAAAATTAGCAATCCAATATTTTTTATTGATAAAAACTATATTAGCAATCTAAATTTAAAAATATAAATTTAATTGTTATTTTTTTAAATTATTATGATATAATGTGATGTACGAATTTAATTATATGTTATTAATATTATAATATCAACATTTACATTTTTTGCTAAATATAAGATTTTAACACTTAATCAAATAACCAATATAAATTAATGACAAATAATATAAAAAACAATTCACATGCGATGCAGTGTGCATTTACGAGTAAATAAATAAAGGTAAAACAATGTTACAAAAGAAGGAAGCAATTTGAACACTTTTGATTATTATAATATAATAGAGATAGACAAATTCAAATCAAACTTTTGAATTTAATGGATAATCGTCCTATAGTGGTATTTCAACCCTGGTAAAAATGAAATAATAATAACATTTACACTAAAAATGATATAATCACATGCACATGTTATAATAGGCACCAAATTTGAATCAGATCAAATTATGTTGTTCTCGAGACAAATTTTAAAAAAAATTTAATTAACTGAGTGAAAATAATAAACCCTCCTATAATCACTCAAAAAAACAAAGATTTCAAGCCGTAACTATTTCCTACTAATCCGAACTTAAGTGGATTCATTACTATCTAAACCTCCTTTTTAAATTCTCCCCAACCATTCCGAAAAAAAAAAAACTAAAAATATTTCAAAATCTCTCTCTCTCTCTCTGCATGGGCTCGACGAGGACCCACACCGCCCTCCGCCGCCGCAACACCAAACCCGCCCGGCCCGATCCGGGCTCATGCGGGCCGCCGGAGTACATGACTCTGAATGACCTGACAACTCGCCTTCCGTTGTTCTACCACAACTCCGACGAGGTCCCCATTAGTGACTCCCTCATGAGGGAGGCCTTTTGGGACCACCTCCAGTCCAGGCCGTCGACAGCGTCGCCGTGTCCCACCGTTGGAGGAGGAGTTCGTCGGCATGGTGGCCCAGTAGGTGGGGTCCGGTGTTCAGACATCGTCGTCGGGGCATTGTTGGTGTGTGCGACGCCGCTCTTTCTCATCTGGAAGCACGTTTTCGACCGGAGTCGCCCCCGGTGCCGGTGGATATAAATGATCTTATCAGGTCTGATCAATCTAAATAAAAAATAATAATATAAAAAGCTTTTTTTTTTCAAGTCGATCTGTTAGGTCTAATCATCAATTCACATGATACATAGATAAGTTGTTTAGTTGAGACACACAAAGAAAAATGCAAAGGGAAAATGTATTTAGTTGAATTTTTATATATGAATAGTGTAAGATATAAAAGCCCCTAAAAAGTAATTTTGAGGTTAATAATTATATTTTGATGAATGTTATGTATTTGGATTTATATCTGAACAGTAATGTAAGATACATATCAGGCTAAAAAAATTACATTAAATTTTAACCTATGACTTGATTTTGATGAATGTCATGTAGGATTTATACATGAACAGTTGTGCAAGATATACCCAAAAAAATTGAATTTTGATCTGATAGTTTTATTTTGATGAATGCATGTATTTGAATTTATATATGAACAGCAGTGTCAGATACAAATGCCTAACAATTTTGTATTTTATTATAATAATCTTTTTTTAATCAATGTGTGTATCTTGAATTTATATATGAAAGCAGTGTAAGATACAAAATCTAAAAAAATGAATTTTGATCAAATAATTTATATATTTTGATTACTTTCATGTATTTGATTTTATATATGAACAGTAGTGTAAGATGCAAAAACCAAAAATAATTGAATATTGAACAAATAATGTAATTTTCATGAATGCTCTGTCTTTCAATTTCTCTTGAAAAACGGCATGTGTAACATAAAAACTAATAATGATATTTTTTATTAACTCTTGTATTTGAATTTATAAATGAACAGTAAATTAAGATACAAAAACCCAAATAAATTGAACTTTTATGTAATACTTATATTTTTTTTTTAACTGTGCAGCTTCAATGGAGGAGTTCGAGTAGGGCTTTGACACACACTTTGGAATCCCCATCTCGTGCAGTAGGTAGAGTTAGATTTTTGTTTAGATCCTTTTTTCTCTCTTTTAGAGAAGATCAAGCGATTGATCTATAGTGATCATAGATCAAGTTGTGCAAAAAGAATAAGTAGCTAATTGTGTTTGTTTGTTTAATTTCCCATCAAATGATGTCCCTTGATGTCAAATTTCATGCATGTTATTAGTGGTTATATATCTTCTACAGATGATCTCCAGAGACATGAACGGCAGCTTTATGTGCCTTCCTCTTATTTTGAGGGGATATTTTCTAAATGATAATAATAATAATATGCTTTATTTAAGAATGAGCTTTGAACGAGAGTGTAACGTTTTTATCAGTATATATATAAAACTCTGTTATGAAAAACCTAAAAAATTATGAATTTAATTCATATTATTATATACTTTATTTCTTTTTAATAAACGAGTGTGTATATATATATTTTTAAAAATTCTATTTCATTAACTAAGTATATATATAATTTTAAAAACCCAAGCTGCATGGGCCTTAACATGTCTAATTGTAAACATCATGGTATATACTTGTCTAATGAAGTATATACAATATGAAAAGTAAATTATAAATAGCACATATCAATGGGATGCACATTAGATTAAATGTATTTTTTCAAAATGAGTGTGTATTTTGGACTGAGTGCACCAGCACTCCTACAAAAATAAGTGTATTTTGTGAAGGAAGGTGGCACTTTGTCTACGGAAGGCCCATTAAAGGCAGTTGCAAAGCCCAGCCCATCCCCAGCATACCGGTGTGCTTTTTTTTTTTAAAGGTAGATTGGCCTCATCTGAGGCAATTTACATTGTCATATTGTCAGAAAATAAGTAAAAAAACTAACCCTGACATATACTTCATGTTCATTCTTTACATCATTTACGCACACATCAAAACTCCTAATAACTGTTGTAAAATTTTATGAATGACATCGTCTTTCATCAATCTCATGTGTCTCGTGATCCTTTCACTCTGAGCGTAATTTGCTAAAGCTTCTGGCCCTTTCACCGCATTGCGAGACATGCACCTTCCAAAACACAACAGACTCTGCAACATCCACCATTGTTCTGATCGATGTGCTCAATAGAGTCTTGCACGCTTGTATGCCCATTCGGATGGCCTCAAGCTCCGCTCTTAATGGGAAGGCCCATGGCCATCATGTAAATCCAGCTCCCAACACACGACAAGGTGAATCTTGGATCCCAACATAAGCAGACCCCTTCACACTACCCTCTACCATAATATAAATAGGACTACTAGTCTACTAGCTATGTGAACATTGCACATGATTCACTTATTGGCTGTCTTAGAATAATGTACTGATAGATATAGAGTCAAGAATTGATGTAGGAGAGATTATATAGATGGTATCATCGAAAGAGATTCATCAAATAAATTATAAATCAACGGTCACAATCTCGGAATCGCACAAAATTTTACATGGTAAAATATATTAAGAAGATCTTCTAAATTAGTGGTTATACAACTAACAATTCTTATTTTTTTAAAATTCATTTATTTATGCCTTTAAATTATGGATTTGACGAGTTTTAGTAAGTTTTAGATTTGTGATATCTCAATTATAACAGATCGGAATTGATTTCTATCAATTCCAATAATCATTTAGGACCTCATAGAATCTGGAAAATTAGTTTTCGAATTTTATTATTTTAGTAATTTTTTTATTTTATGCTATTAGTATAAATAGCAAACTTGTAATCTAGGGTTGACAGTTTTTATCGATAATATTTTGAATTTCCTTTGTTTTGGGGCTTCTTCCTTGTGGATTCAAAGATTTCTTGTGGATTCAAGGTGTTTATAAGATCTCAACGCTAGTTGCATCTTTTTATCTAGTTTTTCGCTATGTTAGGTGGTATCAGAGCGAGGATTTGCCTTGTTGTGATGGTAAATAACGAAGGGAGAGACGATCAATTTAATGACGCTGGTCGTGGATTGGAGTACCAGCGGAAAGCGTTCGAAGAAAACCGCAATCATATGCGAGAGATCCGTAAGATGATTGCTAGCCTGAACCTAAACGCCAATAACAGACATTCTAAAGGTGATAGGTTACGCATTGAGGGATTTACCCAAGGCCGACCTATTGCTCGGAACATCGTTCGACGTTCCACTCATTATCAATTTGATGATGAGGAAGATTCGAATGATGAAGATGATGGACTTCATGGGTATCAATCGGGAAGGCGGCATATGAAATACAATGATTACCGTTTGAAGGCGGATATTCTGTATTTCAATAGTTATATGCAGATCGATGATTTCCTTGATTGGATCTCAGAAATCCAGAAATTATTTTAGATGATGGAGGTTCCAGAGGAGAAGAGGGTCAAATTAGTGACATTTCGATTAAAAAGTGATGCAGCTGCTTGGTGGGACCAACTTCAGAGAACCCGACAACGACGAGGAAGAGCATTTGTTCATACGTAGAGGATGATAAAACAACTCCTCATGGATCAATTTTTACCACAAAATTATGAACGATATTTACCCCAATTATATCAAAATTATTGTCAAATTGTAAGGGTGGAATCACGACTGGAGATATCAAAGGCGCAAGATGCGACAAGATCAAGTCCTGTAAAAGATGGGGTTAATTTGAGGGCCAATCCTTATGATCTACCATCATCAGAGAAGTATGAAGATTCCAATTAATCAGAACTTTACTCAAATCAAAATCAACAAGAGAGCGAAATTTTAGTTGAACAAGAAGTTAGATGATATATGTGATGGTGCAGAGTTCGCGGAAGAAGAAGGAGAGCGGGTCAATTTCATCGTTGAACCAGAGATTGATGAAGACATGAGCAATAAAGAAGTAGATGACGTTGTTTTCTCTGGTGTCATTGGAGGAGAACAAGAGGAGTTGCTTCCACAGTCCATAGCGGTGAACCCCAAGATGGAAGAGCCTCTACAGAAGCTCGTGTTGCAAGATATATGCATCATCAACAAGAGTGTTTTGGATGCCATCATCAACAATGATAACGATGAAAACTTTGCGGCTACTACAATGGTGAAGAAATTTGGGCTACAAATCGAGGTGCATTCAATTTTCTACATGATCGATTTTATTGGGAAGAAATTTAAAGTCAAGAAAACGTCTCTTCTCTTGCCAAATGTGAAATAGAAAGAAACATCAATTGAAGAGCAGAATAACTCAAGGATGAGTTCTTTTGAAGAAGATGAGTCTGATGTATAATAGATTATGCAGATGGGACCACCGAAAGAAGTCCATCAAATAAATTACAAATCAACGTTCACGATCTTGGAATCGCACGAAATTTTACATGGTGAAATTTATCGAGGAGATCTTTTGGATTAGTTGCAAAACAACTAACAATTCTTATTTTTTAAAAATTCATTTATTTAGGCCTTTAAATAAGATATTTTACTATTTTTATTAAGTTTTAGATTTGTGATATCTCAATCATAACAGATCAGAATTGATTTTTATTAATTTCTATGATCATTTAGGATCTCATAGAATCTTGAAAATTAGTTTTCAGATTTTACTATTTTTACTAATTTTTTTTTATTTTATGCTTAGTATAAATAGCAGAGTTGTAATCTAGGTTGACAGTTTTTTTATCAATAATATTTTGAATTTCCTCTGTTTTAATTTGGGGTTTCTTCCTTGTGGATTCAAGGTGCTTGTGAGATCTTAACGCTGATTGGATCTTTTTATCTAGTTTTCGCTGCGTTAAGAACAAGCATGCATTCTCTTCAGATAGTCTGTAATAGCCGAGACCCTCTTATGCCGGTTTATGCTAATATTTACGTGTTTGGTGTGCAAGAGAGGATAATTTTATGCTATTGTGCTTTTGATTTTTTATTATCCCTGAAGTAGTACATTTGGTTTAATTTTTGAAAAGCACCTTCGAGACATATTTGGGATTCACGCTCAACATATGAAGTCTTCATTTTTGAGTTACCTTTCATATAAAATTAGTTTGGCATTATTTGGAGTTATATTAGAAAAGTTATGAATGTTTTACCATTTCTGCCCCTAGAAGAATAAATTGCGAGGTCTTCGGTTCAGCGCTATTTTAAATATAGTTGGAGACTTCTTCTGATCTTGGTTCAAACATAGAAGTTGAAGATATTTTCGTCAGCTTTCCAACAGAAGTTGTTTCATGTGAAGTGGATTTCCATACGATAAGTTATGGCTATTTGAGTTGAGGCTGCGCAGAGTTTAGTGGAAAGGGCAATTTGGTAATTGGATGGATTTATTAATTTCATTCAAATGGTTAAGTCGGTGGTGGTGCTGTGTTTATATGTTATGTGAGAGAGAGAGAGAGGCCGAGAGTTATTTCGGGTGGAAATCGAAGGGGAAAATTAGAAAAATTGGGAAAAGCTTCGTGGAGCATTTTTCGTGATACATTGGGTAAATATTTTTGTTTTTTTCATTGTTATTTTTCGTATAGGGTTGTTTTATTTTAGTTTTGAATCAAATTTGTTATTTGGGGCTGGAATATGATTATGTTTTTGGGGCTGAATAAATAGGTATTCGATGGTTGATTTTACAGTATCATTTTGGGGTTTGTAGTGGAGATGTCATGTTTGTTTTGGTGGATTTGGGAATTGTTTGATTAATGAAGTTATATTTTAGTATCTGATTGAGGTTATAATTTTATCAGTGGATTCCGGTCTGCGTGGTTTAGGAGCTGGGTTAGGGTGAGTCCAGCTTGGATTGTGAATTGTGAGGTAAGTAACCCGTTTGACTTTTGCTTGTTCCATTCCATTCCACGTTCTATTGTTGTTGTTACCATTTGGTTTGTTGTTTGAGTTATTCAAGATTCTGTAATTGATCGAGATCCTGAATATTCATATCATTGGTCTATTCATTTTGAGATTCCAGGGTATTTCTTATTTTGTGACCCTTTTATATAATCCATTATTGATTCTCGTAAACTTAATTGACTTGTTAGTATAGTGAGCTTTTTTGATGTTATGATATACATCCTAGTGATTTGTTGACATCCTATGATCAACGTGGTTGTGCTGTCCGACCATGGAGCTTTGTGGTGTACTTGATATCGCTGCTTCTTATATTACCTTTTTGTTTGCTTGGAGTTGGATGACCATGGACCTTACATTTAGGTTGAGGATTAGCTCCCCATGAGCGCGCATGTACGTACAGGTCCTGTAGGGGGGCCGGTTAATACCCTACCGTGCCTGCACGACGGGGGGGCAGGTAGCGTGATATCCGCGGTGGACGTTTCGAGGGCCACGCGTGAGGTTTGTGTGTTGTGGACATCTTGGACGGCGGGGGGCCGAGATGGGGTCATGTAGATGGTCAATCATGTGCTTTGGACGTTCTTGGGTCAGAGTTGTGAATTTTCTTATCATTCAGATTGAGATGATTCAGCTTGATTATGATTTCAGGGTATTTGCTCTCAGTTCATCGGTGATGCCCTTGATGTTATTGGTTGGCCTTGTCGGTTGTGATGTGTTATTTTGAGTTATTCCTTCCAGTTTGATTGGTGGGTTTATCATCAATGTTGTTTCTGTTCTCTGTTGATGAGCTTTCAGTGATTCCATTTGTATTCATACTTCGACCTGACGTTATTGATATTATTCAGCTAGATTCTATTCTAGTTTTGATGTCATATCTGGTTTTCATCTGTGTGGAATGTCTGGGTTACTTACTGAGCATTTTTCGCTCATTCCATTCTATTTTATCTTATTTTACAGAGTAGAGGCTGGGTTGGTGGACGTTGGCTTAGTCTTCTTTTGGTGCCACGTCCAGCTGGTGATAGGTATATATAGATGTGTATAGTTTGATGTTTTGGATCTGTATATGATTATTTTAGTAGAGGCTGGTCTGATGACCCAGGCATGTGTTAAAATGCTCTGTATATATGGATGACTGTATATGAGGTGTGTAGATGCTCTGTTGACTGCTTAAACTTTCCTAGGTGTGTTGTGATATAGGTGATTATACATATCTTGTTGATTATCTGTTATCCCAGGGTTGTTATCATATGTGATTATATAGGGTGGACATTTCGATGTTTTGTTTTAGAAATAAAAAAAAAAGGATTATGGTGACATGTTAGGCGCGTGACGCGCTCGTGTCGGCGTTTCGGGGCACGGGCCGTCACATAGTCCAAGCCTGATTCACCACATGATTGACATTATTTTTTTCCCTCTGCAAAAATCATTTGGTTTCTATTCAGTCATATTTGCCAATATATAGCTATAAAAATATCAAACAATATATGTGACGGAGCTGAGATCACACATTCCACCCAATACATATGTCACGCCCCAGGGCGGCCGTCCCCGAGACGTGGCAAATATATAAATGATATCAGTAATCCATACACGAGGTCAAATAAATACTCCACAATAGAAAAGGCAATACACAAGTAACTGACATCAAATATATACAAAAAGCGGAAGCTCAAATGACTAAGTCTGTAATTCAAAGACATATTACAGACTAGAGTACACAATCAACTGTCCTGTGAGAGCCAATATATACAATAACTGACATCAACAGTCTACATACCGTGCACAAGCACAAGTATAATACATACAATGAAAAGGGAATGCTGATAGCCTCCGACTCGCAAGACATCCAACGCGAACGCAGGTCTCCTACTCGGATGGCGCCAGGGGAGCTCTTCTCTTGGATCCGACTCAGCGTCAACTGGGGAAAAAACATAAGCGAGGGGTGAGCTACAAGCTCAGTGAGTGGTCAGAAACCAAACACCAACACCAACATTCGATCCTAAGGCAATCACCTATCAAGGAAACCATGGGTAGAAACCCAACGGTTAACAAGGTCACACGGCGGTGCGACCCTACCCTGCCCTCGCCCTAGCCCCCACAGGGGTGAGTCTAGGGACTCGAAGGACTAACAGGAGCGAGATGACCAGCAGGCGTGATCGGGAGTTTGTTACAAGAGCTCTGAAAGGATTCGAATCACCCTTCGTCCACCGCATCCTGCACAGCGCACCTCCTAGGAAGTTCGTACAGCCAAAGTTCAGACTTTACAATGGGACGACCGATCCCTTCGACCACGTGCTGGGCTTCCGACACGCTATGGCACTTTACGAACAGCACGATGAGCTCATGTGCCGCATGTTCCCGTCCAGCCTCGAAGGGGCGGCTCTCAGCTGGTTCCACCAGCTCCCTGGAGGATCGATCCGCTGCTTCGAAGAGCTCGGGACTTTGTTTGCAGAACACTTCATCTGCAGCAGAAAACAACAGAACGACCTTGGCGACCTTATGAAGGTCCAAATGCAGACGGGAGAGTCGATTCGGGCGTATGTAGACCGTTTCCGTCTCCTTATGTTCGAGGTAGATCGGTGCGATTCAAACGCCGCGATAATGGCATTCAGAAACGGCTTGCCGCCGAAGCATCACTTGCGTAATTCCTTGGTGAAGAAGGTCCCAGAGTCCCTTAGTGAGCTCATGTGTAGGGCGGAGAAGTATGCCAAAGTTGAGGACGAGGCCATCTTTTCGCGACCCCAAGCCGTGGCTGCGGTTGCAAAAAACCCAACACCAAGGGAGGACAAGGGGTGAAAGTCACATGCCAATCAGAAAAATGGCCCGACCGCCAACGAGGTCCGGGAAAGGACGGACACGAAGTTTACTCTGCCCCTGGTGCAGATTCTGGAAAAAATCAAGCACGCACCATTTTTCCAGTGGGCGCCTCCCATGAGAGGTGATCCAGCCACTCGGGACAAGGGATTGAAATGCGAGTACCACAGAGATTTTGGGCATCAAACCGAAGGCTGCCGAACCTTGAAAGGGTTCTTGGAATCCCTGGTTCGCAAAGGGAAACTCTGAGAGTTCATTGAATCCAGGGAAGGGAACAAGCCGGAGAAGCACGTGGTGGCCGTGGGGCCCTCGCATGCTGCGGGGGTCATCGATGTAATATGTGGGGGACTACCGCAAATGACAGAATCCAAGTCATACGCAAGGACAGCCAAGCGCAACTCGAAACACCTTGAGATTCTGCAAATCGATCAAGAAGCGAAGCTGGCACCGAAGAAAGCAAGGGCCGACGACCCTGGGGTGATCACATTCTCTGACGAAGACCTCACCGGAATCATTGTACCGCACAGCGACGCCATGGTCATCACGTTGCGGATCGCAAACTTCGATGTTAAGCGCATACTCATCGACACTGGGAGTTCGGCTGACATACTGTTTATGCAGCCATACCTCAAGATGGGGCTGAAGCCTTCAAGCTTGGAACCAATGAGAGAGCCGTTGATAGCTTTCAACGGCAGTCAGGCAGTACCATCCGGGCGCATAACCCTGCCGGTCAGGGCAGGAGACGAAACGGTCATGACAGAGTTCATAGTCATGGACCTGCGTTCACCTTATAATGCAATTATGGGGCGCACGTGGTTAGGCGCGATGAGAGCCATTCCGTCTACCTACCATCAGAAACTGCGCTTCCCGTCCGCTCAGGGAATTATGCAGATACACGGAGACCAACTTGCTGCAAGACGGTGTTATGCCATAGCAACCTCTGGGAAAGCCAGACTCGAGGTGGAGGCCGGAGAGGAGGGTGACATCCACCCTAAAAGATAGCAATTATTGAAGGATCAGGTACGGGCAGATGATGCCCGACCCGATCCCGCTCAGCGGGTCGTGGAGGATCTGAAAAAAATAATCATCGACCCACAAAATTCGGAGAAAAACTTCCTTATCGGGACCGCGTTAAACCCGGCCGAGAGGGAAAGAATGATAGAGTTACTCAGTCAGTACAGGGATGTGTTTGCTTGGACACCGTCCGAAATGCCGGGTATTGATCCAGAGGTAATATCCCACCGGTTGCACATCTCCCCGACGGTCCGTCCCGTTAAGCAGAGACAACGGAGAGTGGCTCCCGTCCACGCAGAGGCCATAAAAGAGGAAGTGAGAAAGCTATTGGAGGCCGGGTTTATACGGGAAATTCGATACCCAGACTGGCTAGCCAACACAGTGGTTGTGCCGAAGAAGAATAAAAAATGGCGCGTCTGCGTTGATTTCACCGATTTGAACAGTGCCTGTCCGAAAGACAGCTTCCCCCTCCCAAAAATAGACCAGCTGGTGGACGCTTCATCGGGTAATGAGCTGATGAGTTTCATGGATGCATACTCGGGATACCATCAAATTCCGATGAACAAGCATGACGTCGAAAAAACGGCCTTCATCACTCCCGTAGGAACCTATTGCTACAAAGTAATGCCCTTCGGGCTAAAGAACGCAGGCGCAACCTACCAAAGACTGGTCACGAAAATGTTCGAGCACCAAATCGGCAAGACCG
The DNA here is from genome assembly GCA_030737845.1 of Acorus calamus. Taxonomy (NCBI): domain Eukaryota; kingdom Viridiplantae; phylum Streptophyta; class Magnoliopsida; order Acorales; family Acoraceae; genus Acorus; species Acorus calamus. Next base: position 8,425,764 of record CM060876.1, on the reverse strand, counting down.
TGGAGGTGTACATCGACGACATGCTGGTGCGAAGCGTTCGGAAGCAGGATCACCTCGGGCACCTAAAAGAGGCCTTTGAAGTACTTCGAAGTTATCGCATGAAGCTGAATGCAGCTAAATGCTCCTTCGGAAGTGGAGTCCGGAAAATTTCTTGGTTTTCTAACCACTCACCGAGGAATTGAGGCCAACCCCGATCAGATTAAAGCGGTGCTTGAAATGGATCCGCCAAGGAATCGGAAGGAAGTTCAGAAGCTGACCGGGAGATTGGCCGCCCTGAATCGATTCATCTCCAAAGCAACAGAAAGGAACCTTCCTTTCTTCAAATTGCTCAGGAAGACTGAAAAGTTCGATTGGACTCCCGAGTGTCAGCTGGCCTTCGAAGAGCTAAAGAGATACCTCTCGTCACCTCCGCTCCTGATGAAACCTAACCTCGGTGAGCCACTTTACATTTACTTGGCGGCATCCGATCATGCGGTTAGTTCCGTCATAGTAAAGGACCACGAAGGAGTTCAAAGGCCCGTTTATTACGTTAGCAAGTCTCTTCACGGACCAGAGTCCCGATACTTATACTTGGAGAAAGTAGTCTACGCCTTGCTCGTTTCATCTCGGAAACTCAGACACTACTTCGTGGCTCATTCAATCAACGTCGTAACCGACTATCCCTTGAAACCCATTTTGAAAAAAGCAAACATCACAGGGCGTATGCTCAAATGGGCGATCGAACTCTCTCCCTTCGATCTGTATTACGTACCGAGAAACGCCATTAAGGGGCAAGTCATTGCCGACATTCTGGCCGATCTGACACCACCTTCTGGCGAAATTTTGACGATAGAGAATCAAGAAGAGGGGTCCGGCCCAAAGTGGACCTTAAACGTCGACGGAGCCTCTAATCGAAGGGGCGCGGGCGCGGGATTGGTTTTAAAAAACAGCGACGGGCTCTTATTTGAACATGCCATCAAGCTGGGTTTTCGGGCATCCAACAATGAGGCCGAATACGAAGCTCTCATCGCAGGACTGGATCTCGCCGCTCATTTGGGAATACGAGTCATCGATGTCTACAGCGACTCGCAGCTGGTGGTGTTCCAAAGCACCGGCGAATATGAGACCAGAGACGAGAGGATGACATCGTATCAACAAAAGGTGCAATCATTGCTCTCCCAGTTTGAATCCGCAAAAGTACATCAGGTAGAAAGAGAGCTCAACACTCAAGCCGATGCTCTAGCAACCTTGGCGTCATCTGTCAGCGGGAAGCCAGCCAGAAGTATCCAACTTGGCTACCTGAAATCCCCGAGTATCGAAAGGCTCGGCGAAATTTTAACAATCTCCTGCGTGGAGGACTCCCCCAATTGGATGACCGATATCAAAAAGTACCTATCGGAAGGAACCTTGCCAGAGAGCAAAATCGAGGCGAGAAAGCTGAGACAAAGGGCAGCCAGGTATTGGGTTTCATCCATGGGAATCCTCTATAAAAGAAGCTTTCAAGGTCCATACCTCAGATGCATTGGACCCCGGGAGGCACAGCGAGTCCTCAACACATTACATTCTGGCCTGTGTGGAGGACATGTGGTTCCCGATCACTAGCCCTGCGGGCCGTGTCAATCGGTTATTTCTGGCCAAGCATGAAGAGAGATTCAGCCGAGTTGGTCCAGAAGTGTGAGAACTGTCAGCGGTTTGGGAATCTTATTCACCAGCCGGCAACGGAAATGGTTCCTATGAAAAGTCCATGGCCGTTCGCGCAGTGGGGTTTAGATATTGTCGGACCCATGCCTACGGCTCCACGGCAAAAACGCTTCCTGCTAATAGCCACCGACTATTTCACCAAGTGGGTAGAGGCGGTACCCCTGGCAAGGATCAGAGATATAGAGGTCAAATCATTCCTTTGGAAAGACATAGTATGCCGATTCGGAGTCCCGCAAACAATCATTTCAGACAACGGAAAACAGTTCGACAGTAAACTGATAAAGAATTTCTGCGAGGAATTGAAAATACAACACCACTTCTCTACCCCACGGTACCCACAGAGTAATGGGCAAGCAGAGATTACTAATCGGACTATTCTGGACGGCTTGAAAAAGAGGCTAGATAGCGCGAAAGGGAAGTGGGTCGATGAACTACCATCGGTCCTATGGGCCTATCGAACTACCTCAAGAAGGTCCACCGGCGAAACACCTTTTTCACTAGCATTCGGGGTTGAAGCCGTCTTGCCGGTTGAGACCGAAGTGGCCACACACAGAACCGAAAACTTCGACGGAGCAGCAAACGATGAGCAACTAATGCAAGACCTAGAACTTCGGGACGAAGTAAGAGAAATTGCAGCCATCAGAAACATGTACTACCATAATCAAATATCCAGATACTACAATCGGCGAGTAGCAGGCAGAAGCTTCAGAGCCGGAGACCTGGTCCTTAGAGAAATCATTCCAGAAACCAAGAACAAAAATGAAGGCAAGCTAGGTCCAAATTGGGAGGGCCCTTTTAAAGTCACCAAAGTTGGACCAAACGGGGCTTACCACCTAGAAACAATGGGAGGGTTCGAGGTCCCTCGCCCTTGGAATGTAATCCATTTGAAGAAATATTATCATTAAATGAGAAGTTTCTTGTTTTCTTCCATTAAATCTTCTAAGCACGGAACAACACGACAATAAAAGCCGCGCTCAACGGGCTGGGTCTGATCGGGGTCGCTTTTAGCACCCGATACCACTCAGCCCTCGCAGCACGCACTAGCCGAATGGCCCCCTAAGCCGCCCTCAACGGGCTGGGTCTGATCGGGGTCGCTTTTAGCACCCGATACCACTCAGCCCTCGCAGCACGCACTAGCCGAATGGCCCCCTAAGCCGCGCTCAACGGGCTGGGTCTGATCGGGGTCGCTTTTAGCACCCGATACCACTCAGCCCTCGCAGCACGCACTAGCCGAATGGCCCCCTAAGCCGCGCTCAACGGGCTGGGTCTGATCGGGGTCGCTTTTAGCACCCGATACCACTCAGCCCTCGCAGCACGCACTAGCCGAATGGCCCCCTAAGCCGCGCTCAACGGGCTGGGTCTGATCGGGGTCGCTTTCAGTACTCGATACCACTCAGCCCTCGCAGCACGCACCAACCGAATGGCACCCTAAGTCTAGCTCAACGGGCGCTGGGCACTCAACGGGCAAAGTTCAAGCTCGACTCAACCCGATCAATCATACGTCGAGAGGAACGGCAAAACAGAGCCCGCATATTGACCCCCATACAGATAAACGTGCCAGCAATATCATTAAAAAAAAGGGTAGGATCAAGGCGCAAAACCATTTTAATACAGCACAAGCATTCAACTCATTACAAAGAAAACAAGGGTAGTCCAATGTCCTTTAAGAATACAACGAAACGTAAAAAAAAAAAGGGGGGGCACCGCCATCCCAAACAGCACTACAGGAGATCGGAGCACCCTAACTTTCTCGAGCAACATGGCTTGACGAAGTGCGATTAATCGAGGGAGCGCAGTCTTCCAAAGCATTCGAAGGGCCTTCTGGGTAATGAGCCGACACGGCTGGGGTTTCCTCCACACCAATCGTGGTCTGTAGGGCGTCACTTTGCAAACATCGACTCTCCGGTCCAGCAGCGACCTCAGAGGATTCACTCTTTACCCCTACAACACTGGCAGCTAAGGGCTTTTGTGCAGCCGGGTTATCTCAGCAACCAGGAGAAGGAAAGTCATCGACATCTATTATGTTGGTTAAATCACAACCAAGGAAACTGGTTACCTGTTCAGGGATCCCTCCGTGCTCGGGGAGTGTGGTAAGATTCACAGGATCATCACCTGCGTCCTCGCCCACAGGATCGGGGACGGATGGGCTCGAAGGTCGAGTGACTCGCTCGCCGCCAGGAGCGGAGACCCCCTCCTGGCCATCCTGAAAGCCCCTGCGGTACCCCTGATCGTAAGCATCCAGAGCAGCCTCCCTGGACTTCTCTTCAATTGGATCCAGGCGATCCTTTACAGTTTGGAGGACATTGATCTCGAAATCCAACGCGACCTCCCTACTATGGCGTTCAAACTCCAACACGGCCTGGGCCCTTTCGGCTCGTTCCTTGTCCAGCGCCTGGGACAACTCGAGGCATTCCCTCTTGAGTCGTCCGACGACTCGGGAATGTTCTTCCTCTGCAGCTCTCAGATTGGCCTCGATCTTCTCTCGAGTGATGCGCTCTTCTTCGCAAGCCCGATGAGCCCGGGCAACGTCCGCAACAACTTGTTCGTAGGACGGGCCTACTGCACCCGCGTAAACACCAAGCTACAGCGCAGAAAGAAAATGAAGCTGATGAAATAAGCACGAATTTAAAAGTTTTCGACCCCTCCCTCGCCGGAACGCAGAAACTAATATTACCTGATATGCTATGCTCTGAAGAATGGAGCCGATCTCTGGAATGGAATGGCGCCGGCCAGGGCCCTGTCCTTCTCCAATACGACTGATCGGATCAGGCCAAGGGCTACATCCCGATCCTTCAGACCAGAGTCGGTAGTCTGAACGGGGCGAGATGTTGCCCGGGGAGCAGGAACGAAGGGACGGGCCCCGGAGTCCCTGACGGCGAGCGGTGGAGGTGGCAGCCGAAGGGCCGAAGCAGCTTCCTTGCCTTTGCTAGCAAGGGTGTCAGTTAAAGATGGCCTCGGTTGAGGTGACAAAGCAATCGGGCTAGCCACAGCAACCTTGCTCTTTTTGGAAGGAAGGGTGGAGGCCTGCGACGCGGAGGATAGTCGCTTCTTCTCTGAGCCGGGGAGCTGACCGATTCTCCCCGACTGAGCGTCCACCTCAGCTCGAAGCGCCGCCAGCCTGGCCATCTTCTCCTCGCTGGAAGGGGTCTTCGACCCCACAACAGGATCGGTGCCCGACCTGTCTATTGGAAGGGAGGGAGCAAGAGGATCCACTGCCGCAGACCCCTTCTCCTTCACGATGCCGGGCTGAGCAGAACCCACCTCCAGGACGAGACCCCTCTTGTCACTGGAGCGAGAACCGGATGCGATAGGGCCCGGCCTATCCTCTGGGCGGGCATCAGTTGAAGACATCCCGAGCTGAGGACGGCTACCCCTCTTCTCCGAACTCGTCGCTGACTTCCCAGCGGAATGAGAGCCAGACTTTTCCCCCGATCTGGGGCTTCCTCTCAGGCCTCTCCGCAAACGAGAGCCATGCCGAGCACCGCCAGATGAGCTTTCGGTCACCATTGGGTCACCAAAGCCGAGCTTATACAGCGGCCGCAGCTCTTCCTCGGAGTCTCCTTCGGACGTATGAGAGCGAACCTCCTGAGCGGCTGGGGACGCAACTGGAGACGAGTGAGGGGGATCTTCGAAGATCTCGGTCAGACGCGGTCTCAGCCGACGAGTGCTGCTAGGATTCGGGTTATCCCAGCCCAGAAGCCTGAAGAAAGCTCGGTCGTTTATTCGAAATGCGGCGTTCACGTGCTCCAGCTTCACGGAACTCTCGGAAGGGCGGGAGTTAGCACAGGGAGCTGGAGCCGAACAAAAGAAGGATCAGTTAAAGTGAAATTAGATGTTCAGCCGCAAGCGAATAACGAAAATGACTGCCCGACCTATCGCGCCCATTAAGATAGAGCGTGGCACCCTCCAGATATCTTCGGGGGCATTGCCAAATTCCCAGTTCCCGGATAGGATTATTAACTTACTCTCGGCCCAACCTTTGTCGGAATCTGGAAGCTCGTCTACGAGCTTCCGTCTAGAGTCCCTAGCCCTAAAATGGTAACCCCTACCGGACTTTCGAAGCTCGTATGTGTGCATGATCTCGGGGACTCCCAAATCAAGGTCATAATCCCTATTCATGGCAACATAGCACATTAAAACCCTGAAGAAATTGGGATTGCACTGAGTAGGGTGAAGGTCAAACGTCGACAAAAACCTCCTAACGAGAGGGGGAAAGGGCAGCATTAAACCACCCCTCGCGATCTGCGAAGGGTACACATACATACTCGAGTGGTCTAAGCGCTCTAATGGAATGGGGAAGGATTCGTAAGGCGACCATTCCATTCCTACCGACTCGGGGATGTCAAACATACCCCTAAGACCAGCCAACGACTTTAAGATCGACATCCTCAAAGAGGAAGAACGAGTGCAACAAAAGGAACGCTTAGATAGAAGGGCAAATGTAACAGACAAAGCTCTCCTAACGCATAAACCCTACGACAGACAGAGACGAAGAAAACCGAGTAGACAGGTTTAAGAAGAAGAAGAAATACCTTTGACTTGGGCAAATGAAGCGGTGATCGCTAAAAACGAATATAAAATCCCTGTTTTAAAAAACGACGGACCTGCCAGAAAGGCAGTGTGTCTTTTCGGATGACCAACGAACGACGAATGGTCTTGGAAGGCGAGAAGTGCGGCAGCCCTAATCATGGAAGATGATTCGAACGCCTTAAAAATCCCGCCCAAATCGGCCACGTGTAAAGCCTGCCCAAGTCTCTGACATCCGAAGATACGCGCGATCGCGAAGCCCAGGTTTTTCGTGGTCACCAACGGCAGATCATCCATCCAATCTGGAAAATCGAACGGTACTGACGAAACTCGGCAGATGGAACCGCGGATGGACCGATTTGACCAAAAAGTGTAAGGGCAGGGGTAAAATCGCGAAGAATTCCCTCGGAGCAGGAAGGACCCTTGCCCGACTTAGCGAAACTGCCCGTTCTCACCCGTCGACCGAGCTAAAAAGTATGAGCATTAAAACAGTGGCATGCAGAAACGAAAATAGTAAAAGACAAAGGAATGACGAATTTCCCACGGTCCCTTCCAAATAGAAATTTATTGTTCATACAATAGCTAAAAAGAAAGAGAGGGCCATAGATAGGCAGCATGAAAACGTCTCAATGGGAGACAAGACCACCAAAACCGGAGGAGAGGGCCGCAACACCGGATCAGGACGCGGTTGGTCCCTCCCCCCGAACACGAGTCCCGGCTCGTCGGCGCCTTAGCAGCAAGCGGAATGACTCATCCAGCTCGCGGACGGAGGGGTACGCATTACCGGACGACCCGTCTTGAAAACCAGCTCGGTACCCAGAAACATAATCCTCCAACCGCTCCTCTTCCGGGTTGAGGACGGAAAGTCCCCTCGGTACCTCTGCGGAAGACGAAGGCCGTCCGGCCACCTCCCGTTGCGCAAAAGATAACCTCGGCGGCAAGGGAAAAATCGGGATGGGATCATTCCTCCTCATCCGACGGGGCCAGAATCCCCTCGTTCCCCGGGACATGATCGCCTTGACAATGAGGACCTACCCGCGGGAACAAAATAAGGGAAGGCACGGGACGCTGTCCTCACGTCACCCCTGGCGCGATAAGCCGCCAGTGGGAACGGTCTGACATGAAGAGCCACGGTTAGTTCGACACGACGGGAAGCATCCCCGAGTAAGCTAACCCAGCTCCGCTCCCGAAAGGCCAGCGCCTTGGCAATATCCTCCAGCCTGAGCTCTCCGTCCGAAGGACAGTCCAAGTCCCCTGCTGCAAAGAAGAGCTCAATAGGAAACAAATCCCATAAAAGATGCTGATTACGCGGTAAAACAACAATGCCGGAACAGGTAGAGATTATTTACCAAGAGAAGAGGACCTAAACACGGATGGAAGCTGCCATGAGGAGTCCGCTGATTTCCACATCCCTGAAATCCTTAGAGGATGAGTCTTCCACCCTACTATGAAGTTGTCATCCACGTCCAAGATCAGGGGAGGGACACCCGAGCGCCTGGTCAGGCCATAGCTGCCGTCCCCCCCCTGTGACGGTTTAAGCTGATAGAACTTCGAAAGCTCCTTCAGCCTAAATCGCACCTTGGCCGCATGACAGAGGGCGACCACACTGGAGAGAATCAGATAGCTATCAGGGGTCAACTGAAGCGGATGGATACCGTACCACATCAGGAAAAACCCTATGAGGTCAGGAAGGGGAAAGAATAGTCTCCCTATCTCTATCTGTGAAAAATAGAATATGCATGAATTCTGGTCCGGAAGAGGGGGCGCCTCGCCCTCGTAAGGAACGACCGTAATATCGTCAGAAATGGTAGGCATTCTGACCAAAACAAGAACAATGCGAGAAGACTTTAAAAAAAAAGGAAGAAGTGAGCAACACATCTACCACAAGCCGATTATATACGTGAAGAAGAACGAACATGCATTCAATGCAAATTCAAAGTCCCGACATCGCTACGGGAAGATGAGTCAAACATTAGACGGGGATACGAAGAGGCGCTCATGTAATAATGGGCCACGCCCGTTTACCGATGGAACGATAGAGACAACCCCTCCGTCGAAGCAATCAACACAGCCATTAAAGGGCACAATTAGTTACCACGCACGAACTTCAAAGAATCAAAAGACTTAGCACGCAAAAGAATGTTTAAACTCGGGACGCAGCCCGGACAAAACACCCGGTCTTCGCCGGGAAGATGTTCGCAAAAGGGAAAAGTACAAAAGAAACGAAATCAAAAGAGGCAGAGAGCATGAGGCATTGGCACCGGCTTTACTCCTGGCGTCCAGGGCGAGAGGTGGAAGTAGTCGGCCGAGTTGATGTCCCCGGATCCTCCTCCGCGAAAGGACCGCACTTCCTTTCAAAAAGAGAGAGATGATACATCTCCTTCAGTTTAGTCTCCGAAGGGAAGGCCTGGCCATCTTGTCTAGCCGAGTAGCCCGTGCTAAAGCCAGCACAGAAGTCCTTGAAGCGCTCGCTCTCCTCCTCCTCGATCAAGTGCTTCAGCCTCTCCACCTCCCTACACACGGCACCGACATAGCCACACGCCACAAGGCTGGCCTTGCGGGAAAGGGCCGGGGGCATGGAATACTTGCCCATGGCTCCAACTCGGGTAGGGCTAACACAGTACACATACTGAGGCACCCGAGACGGAGATATGGGAGGGGACATCGAAGCCCGGGGCCCCCTCTCGGCCGTAGGGGATGACCGCGGAGGCTCGACAGGTTCCCTCTCCTGGGAGAAGCGCTCCGCAGGAGTTACAGGAGGCGGGGAGGGCGATGCCGGATGAGCTAAAGGAGAGCTTCCACCACCGAACTCACCCACACCTTCTTCGAAAGTCCTGGGGGGCGAGCCAATGAAGGGCCGAGGACTGCCCGATCTCTCTTCCTCCACCCTATTCCGTTGGACGGATGACGAGGCCGGAGGGGGGGTCCGAGAATGACCACCCATGGGGAAGGTCTCCTCGTCGCTATTTTCGTCCTCGGCGATAACGATGGGGCGGTCATAGGGCACAGATGACCGGACCGCAAACCGGGGCCGACGACTCGACCGCCTCAACGCCTCCCCGGGATTAGAAGAGGAACCAGAGACGCCGCCGGAAGACGAGGCGGACGGAGGACGCCGATTCGAGGGCCGGCTCACGGGTGGATGAGGAGCTACCGGTAAAGGGCGAGCGACGGAGCTCGAAGAAACCGCACCGAGTAGGGTCTTCCAGCTCCTACCTTCAAAGGCCAGGGCCCGTTCTACGTCTTCCGATCGCAGGACCCCTGGCGGGGGGCAGGCGTTCAGAGAAGATGCACCTGAAACAAACGCGAGAAAGTCGTAAGCCAAAGACTACATTTCATGAGATGAACTAAGTTGAGTCCGATACAAGGGCAAGGGAACTTACCCGAGCCTAAGTATGGCCCCCTCATCCTGGTCGGAATGCGGAAAGGGCAGTCTTCCGGAAACCAGGGACCCCAGACACGAAGGACCTTCGAGCGCCAGTCGTAGATAAACTCGTTAGCGTCCAAGATCAGTGTTCCCGAGGCGGGTCTCCGGGACAGATAAAAGAGGGGGCATCCTCCAGTCAGGGGCTTCAAGATATAGAAGCTCCTCACCTCGTTAAGCCCAAGGCGGATGCCGAGGGCGCGATTAAGAGCGGCGACGGCCGCTAGGATACGGAACGCGCTCGGAACAAGCTGGAGGGGGTGAAGATCGAAAAAACTCAAAAACTCGACTATCAGCACGGACAGAGGGAACAGAATCCTTCCGGCCTCCACCTGGCCGGAGTAAACCCATAGCGACGAAGGATCACGCGGAGGGGGCATCTCCCCCCTGTACTCTTCTACTATGATGACCCCAGGTAACTGCGCCATCGGACAAAGGAGATGAAGACAAAGAACAGGAAGACAGTCGAGACTCGAAACGGGTTTGATTTAGTGACAGGTACGGGAATCACACGAACAGTCCGAGCGTATAATAAGAATCCGATTTTTCGTATCCTCAACCGTCGCGACGATTCGAAATAAGGGCGAGGCGGCAAAAGTCTTTGAAATCCGCGCCTGCGTAACATTAATGAGGAAAGCGTACGGATAAGTGACAAGTGGCTTTGAGAGATGTCGACAGATTCACCGGTCATGACAAGGTGAAAGCTGACGGAACACGGCACCCCTGACGAACGAGCCTCCTCTGGTCAGTTCTTTCGGACTCCCGAGACCCTGGAAGCCCAAAAGAAGGGGGCATTTTGTAGGAGGCGAATTTAACCGAGACAAAGAACGGGAAACAAAACACAGCCGGGCCCATCTCTCAACCGATGAGCCCACAAGCCAAACCATGAGTTCAGGCCCATTAGGCAGTACCAGGATGGGGCACCACTGCCCGCGAAGTGTATGGGCCTGACAAGCCCAGATGTAACAAAGGAGAGTCAGGACGGGCAGGACATATGCCCGAGTACGGCTCAACACGGGTAAGACTGCCCGAACAGAGTGCTGAAGGTTTAATTCGTGTAGCCACGAGGGCGGTCAAAATCGTGGCAGCCCACCTCGTTCAAAGGGCACAACGGTGTTCACGATTGAACGGCTGGACGGACATGAACCCCTTCACTAAGAGCAGCAAGACAGTTATCAAAGGGAATATTCTCTGACATCTTAAAGGACAGTGCGTCAGGGAAACCGTTATAGGCAAATGATGATCCCTAGGTGCCACGTGTCCCGAATCGGTAGGCCATACAGGGGGTACCACATCATGTTATGGATACCCCCCCGAGGTCCAATCGGCACGCCCTAATCCAGTATAAAAAGGAGGCTACCCCGCCCTCCTAAGGTATGCGCAACACACTCCACTCTCTGTCGTTCTTTCCCTCTTTGGGTTGAAGGTTCCTCTAACAAGAAGGATCACTGACTTGAGCGTCGGAGGGGCGTTAGCCGGCACCACACTGGTGTGAGTTGCAGGTACCTGAGGACCGAAGCCGACGAGGAGCTGTCTGACTTGCAAACAGCGAGGAGGATCTGCAGGGCTAACCGGATCAGCGAAGTCGGAAGCTCAGACCCGCACCATCTCTCCGGAACCAACTCAGAAGCCCGGATCGACCAGGATCCGACCCAGGAGGACGAACAAGGAAATTCGCCCACCACACACATAACTCCCCTGGAATCTTTTTTAACATACCTCCGAATGTGCATACTAGTTTTTTATGGTACGCTGAATATAGAGCACATTGGAATTTATTTTACATATTCTAAAAACAAATTTATACAATTTATGAAAATATAAATACTGTATCTTTCATAAATTGATGTATACTATTTTCCTTGGATGTAAGAATGACCAAGTGGCCCAACAGATTGGTGAGGCCTTAAGAAGGACCACCCGAACACGGATATGTATACAACCACATTTTGATTTTGATTTTTTTTTTTTATAAAAAAAATCTTAGCACTACTAGAAATGTCTTTTATTACGGCGGTTTTAAACCGTCACTATAGACACTAAACCGCCCCGTATCTTTTACTGTCACTCCATGATACAGTATAACAGGATTATCTACTATGGTATGTCATTTATTTGTTGTGGTTCCTGTTGCGACAGTTGTACAAACCGCGGCAATAGGTTACATCCGAATACGTTGTAATGGGTTTTTTTTGCGGCGCTTTGTATGTGATGGTTATTAAACCGCCACTGAAAATGCCACATAATTTTTACATGGGTTTTGCAACTGTCTTTTCATCTTCTTAATAACAGCCCGACACCATTAATTAATTTATATAAATTCACCCAACAAAATTAATTTTCATTATATATTATGATTGCCAATGAATAGCAAAACAAATTTCATAAATATTGCAAAACTAAATTTCAAATAATATCCAAACCTTAGAACATGGAAGATTAAAGGATTGTTTCTTACAAAAAAGAAAAGAAAAATATTGTATCCTATAAAAAAACAAAACTACAAATCTAAACAAAATTACAAATCTATCCCTATATTGACGATTGAAACATGAACATAAATCGGTTAGGCACTGAAAGTGAGAAAGTTGATTAATTTGTTATTGCATTTGTTTCTTCTTCTCTTCCCTTTGTTGATTTTGTTCGTGCATTTGTTGCATTTTTCTTGCATCTCTTGCGTATGGGTGCATCTATGTATCTATGTCCTTGTTCTCTCTCCGATGCAAATTATTGTGTTGGTGTAAGTGGAGACAGACAGCATATACTAGTAAAAAAAATTCAAAGGCATTTCTTTCAAATGAATAAAAGATCACATGGAAAAATCATATAAAACTAAATCTCAAGAGATGCACAATAAATAAATTATTACATTATGCTAATAACAAATCCAAAAAAATGCTGAAAATATGATCAAATGCATCAATTGTTTAGAACTCTAACTTTTCAGAAAAAAAAATACAAAAATTATAGAAGAAAAATAATAAGAATATCCTTATAGAATGGAAGATCCACACAACTATAAGGACTGATGAAGATGAGAGGAGCCTGATGATTCACCAGAGTTTTAGAACTAACGAAGAGGAGAGGAGCCCGGTGGAGAAGACAATATATCATGAGGATTGCACACAACACAATGAGTTGAGAGAAGCCATGTAAATTATAATAGAAGAAAATATGGGAGGGTGTTTTGAAGAGATTGGCCGAGAGAGGAGAGAAGAAAATATTTTTGTGATGCTTTATAGAAACACAACAGTAAAAACTTTTAATGGGCCCGATTATTCCGCCGACTTTTCTAAAAAATTTTAAATGGCGCCAACTATTCTGCAAATTTTTCTGACCTTTTTTGCTATGGTTTTCAAATGTAGCTATATATAATATTGAGGTGGTTTCTAACAATCACGGTAACATAAAAATATAAGGGCAACATTTATTTGGCACCAACATTTCCACCTAATATTAGCTACATTTTCTAAACATAGCAATATTATACATGGTGGTGGTTTATTAAAAAATGCGGCAATAATATTATCATTCATTTATCCCCACAATAAAAGTGACATTTTGTTGGAAACAACCGGGATAAAATATATATAGTGGTGTTTTAGAAGAACCACAACAAATAAAAACCACAGCCAATTATTGCATTGTTCATATTAATGTATGTCAGAATACGTGAGAATGGAATCGGTGTGAGTCAGGGATCTCTAAGAAAATCTATATCACATAACTCCCCTGGAATCTTTTTTAACGTACCTTTGAATGAGCATACTAGTTTTTGATGGTAGGCTGAATATAGAGGCGCATTGGAATTTTTTTTACATATTATAAAAACAAATTTATACAATTTATGAAAATATAAATATTGTGTCTTTCATAAATTGATGTATACTATTTTCCTTGGATGTAAGAATGACGAAGTGGCCCAACAGATTGGTGAGGACTTAAGAAGGCCCACCCGAACACGGATACAGCCCGTATACAACCACATTTTGATTTTTTTTTTATTTTTATAAAAAAAAAGTTTAGGTAGCCTGTACTCTACAGTCTACAACTATATGTCCTTCCAAGAGAGTTCATGGAACTTGATCATTGTATATTTTAAAGCCAACCACCAATACAGGATTATTAAACCATAAGAAGGACTCTATGGGAAGCCTTTTCATTGCTCCCCAACAACACAACCCATCACATTATACTCCACTTTGTCTGTCTGTTTGTTACATGGCAACTATATATATCCCCCTCACTGCACTATATCTCCCTCTCTAACAAAACATATATATGAAGTTATTCTCCCATCAGTTTCAAGTACATTTCACTTGCTTAAAGTGGAATAATACATATATTTACTTTGATATATGTGAAAAATAATACGTGCATGTTTCAATAAAAGAAGATGTTATACTCAATCTATCATTTATGTAATCATTTTTACATTCTTAATACATTGAATTTTTTGTAGTATTATATTGGCTAACCAAATACATAATTATACAAAAAATGAAGTGAATGCTCGTGTAATATAGTATATATATTTATTGGATTTCATATATTGAGTTATGACTGTAGGAATAACTGAGTGTATGAGCGCCCCTTCCTCAAAATGCAACCACAAGAATGTTACTCTACACAGGGTTCTATAAATTCTATGAATGATCCATGTATTAACCATGTGATTGCATTTGTGGTTAGATTCTAATGGATGCATCAGGTTTGCACTCTAAAATTAATTCAGGCTCAATCATCTAATGCCTTTTCTTGCAAATCGATCACTCCAGTGAATAAATAAATTTTTTTTATGAAAATTAATATCTTTATCGAAATTAGATGCATGAAAAATGAGCAAGTTTGGTTCAAATAATAGACAACAAAGCTTGATATTTTAGTTAAGATGGGGCTAAAACTAGTCTTACTAGTCTTCTTCTACAATACATATCTCATAAATTGATCTCTTTGTCTAAACACGTCTGATATGATGATCTTGATTAATTAAGTTCATAGTGTGTGAGAAGATTTGTCCATGACAATCCATATTAAACCAATCATCAAAATGGGGTCAACTCTCACCATGTGCAAGGGGGACATGCTTTGTAGATCACTCTATTCAATAATCATTGCCCACTGTACTAATTTTGAGTTTTAATTAAACAATTACTTTATAGTTTAATGAAGGTGGATGGAAGGGGTGCCATTCCAATTGCATTGGTGTTTAACATTTTGATTAGAGCCTCTTGTATAATTAGTAACATGGTTCATATTAAACTATATTAAGATTTTCAATTGTTAATAAAAATGAGTTTAGATAAACCAGTTATAAATTTTGATATTGACAAATTAAACCATAACCCCCTTACATGGTCATTCTATACATCCACATCCTAGCTAGCCAAATATGCTACCCAGAGTTTGGCCATTATGGTACATGATGAGATAAGATAAATAAGTTGTGGGATAAGTGACAGAAGAATAATTATTATTTTGTTATTCAATTAATTAAATGCAGGATCGCACGTGAATAATTATCTTGTTTTTGAATTAAAAAATTTGAGATGTTTTACTCTTCAAAAGGGTGACCATATCATGGTCACATTTTTTTTGTTTTGATAGTAACAAGTGTAAATAATGATAAATTTGATAAATCTTTCACCTCTGACAATTTGTATATTATGATAAAAATAAGATTTTAATTTTTTAACTTTTATTGTCAACAGAGAGGGGTGATATCCTAGGGATATCATACACCACTCTTTCTATGCGACAATATGATTGAAATTTATTCAATAAGATGATGGTGAGATGATTAAATTACTTTAAAATATAAGTGTAGGTGTTCACATCTTAATTTCTTACCAGTTCACTATTTAATATATAGTATTTTTTAAGTAATTTTTAATACACAATTTTATTTGAAGTTTTATGACCAGTCTCATGTATTTTCAAAAATGAAAATGAGAAATGAGGCTTCCATGATATTATTCTATTTATTTTTATCATGAACTTAAACGATGCAAGCCTGCTGTAGCAAATATAAGATCATGAAAGGCAATCACGTGAGGACTGGTGATAGTGTTATCCAAACTAGGGATAACACTGTCCCTTTTTTTACCATCCCTGACAACCGTCCGTTTGCGACCGCTGATTGCATGTGCACCATGTGATTTGTTTTCACGTGCCTTCCCCTTCCCCTGACACCCACCAAAAATAAAAATAAAAAATAAATAAAATCCACCGTTGTTATTTATTCTAACAACTTGATAAAAAACATCAACGGTTGTCATGCTTCGTGGGGACGAAAATTTTGATGGACCCTCCACACACGGAATTTAATGCGGTTTGCATGGAAATATAAGTATTTTTTTGTTTGATGTGACATAATTCTTTGGTGGCTATTTAGTCAAAACATTGAAATGATATATAATTGAAATATAAAAATAAAAATAAAAATAAAAGCAGAACGAATTGCGTGAAACAAACGGTTCCAAATTTATTGCACATTCACATTTCAGGGTAAAAATCCCACCCCAAATGAGGAAAATCTCCACTAAAACTAGGGGAAGAAAATGATTCAGTCTTTTCAATTTTGTGCATTTTTTTAGTAACTTGCATAAAAATCAATTAAAATCTAAGGATATTTTTTTTAAAAAAAAATCCAATTTAACACTATTTTAAAGAAAAAATTCAAAAGGCCAAAGGCTAGTGTTATAAACCTAAAATATGTAATATTTGGAAGTGAATTTAGTTAGTTAAATAGATCATAAAAAATTGGGTTTATGAAATAATCAGTTATAAATAGGGATCTTTTTAAGGAAAACGATCCAACAAACAAATATTAATATGTAATATTTTGATCAGTCCAAAATCAACTTAATTAGAATAATTAAATGGTCAAATTTTGAGTAATAGTACTGGGATTTTCTTAAATTGTAATTCTTATATGTTATTAATATCTAGCTAATCTCCTAACATATACTTTTTCTTGGTGTAATATCTGATATTTATATTGAAAATCTATAGTAAATTTAAATATTTTTAAAAATATATATTTGATAAACTTCAACACCTAAAAATAACTTGAAATTCAAGATCTAACTCAACAATCCATATTAAAAAAAAAAAAGCTTAGAGCGACCTTAAACCACCCTTAAAATACACTTGTCCTAATTAAATAAAAAAAAGGACAACTAAGTTTGTACAAGCACAAAGTCATAACTCATAACCAATAACATAACCTAACCCCAACCATTAAAAAAATAAAACACACCTAGAATATCATATCCATTTCTTTATACCTCCATTGTATGGTGGTTTTGAATCACTGCTGAATTGAATAACCATTAAATCCCTCTCAAAACATGCATTCAATTCACCCCACACTCACATGAGAGTCCCCCACCATCCTAACCCTTTCAACAAAAAAAAAACCTCCATTAATGCCAAGTGACACCAAACTCTCACCATCCTCTCCACCTCCAAAACTGAACCTTTCATAAATTTTTCAAAAAACACAAACACCCAACACACACTCTCTCTCTCTCTCTCACACACACACACACAAACACAATGGGTATCAAAAAAATGAGTCTCTCCTCCCTCTTCTCCTACAAAACCACCACCACCACCTCCCCACCATGGCCATGGCCCTCATGCAAGCACCCAAAGACCTCCTCCTTCCGCCTCACCGACAACTCAGCCTTCGCCGCCGAGGACCCAAACTCCGATGAAGACACCACCACCACCGCCACCACCACCACCACAGTCACGGCGTCGTCGGAGGGGAGGCTGTTCTTCGACGCGGCGGGGGAGTCAAGGTCGATCATGGAGGAGGCCAGACCAAGAGCACCGCAACAAATCGTGGGCGGAGGCGGAGGTGGTGGCGGCGCAGCTTCGTTGAGGGAAAGCGTGGCAGTGGAGATGGAGTCGTCGGAGCCGTACGTGGACTTCAGAGCGTCCATGGAAGAGATGGTAGAGGCCCATGGGCTTAAGGGGGACTGGGCCGGGCTGGAGGAGATGCTTCATTGGTATCTGAGGGTCAACGTCAGGACCACCCACTGCTTCATCGTCTCCGCCTTTGTCGACTTGCTTTTAAGCTTCGCTTCTTCTTCTGAATCTTCTTCGACGACAGTACTGACAACTTCGTCGTCGGATACTGTTGGTGGTGGTGGTGGTGGTGGTGATAGTACTAGTTGTTCAGTGACTTCTCCTGATGATTGTTTTGTTTGTTGTTTGGATGAGGAGGAGGAGGAGATTGGGGTTTGTTCTTTTTTTGATGTTTGATTGATGACGAGTTGAAGGAAAATATGACATTTTTTTTTTAAGATGTCCATGTGAGATGTTTCTCATTGATTATTAGCTAGGGTGTACAAAAAAAATTAAAGATTTTGGTAGGGTTGTTTTTTTGCACTTTTGCCCTCCATGAACATCGTGTTTGTAAGAATATCCTCTTAGCTAGGATACTAGTTATCCATATACTCTTTAATTTATGTTTGTTGCATATATAGACTCGTGATATTATACGGTCGTGCGGTCGTCGATCACGGGTCCATCGCATCGGACGGTCGGATGCGATTTCCGATGCGATTCACGTCGACCGTTGGATGCGATGGACCCGCGATCGGACGGCCCGCGATCGCGACCGCACGACCGCATATTATCGCTTTACTGCATGCATATATATATATATGTGGGATGTATTTGTAATATTACAAGTCTGGTTTAGATTGGTTATAAAGGTAAACGTGAACTTCACTCAGTGCGACACCAAGTTAAACTTGATCTAGACTTGGGTAGTGTTTAGGAATTAATTAGTTTGAAAAATAATTTTTAATTTAAAATAGTTTTTGAAAATAGTTTTTAATTTAGAAAGAACAGTTTTGTTAGATTCTGAAAAAGTATTTTTTTTATAACTAAAATTGTTTTTAATTTTTTTCAAAAGCTTGTATGGCGCTGGAGGCTTTTGACACGAATTTAGATTAAGTAAAGATCATAAACACTACCTTCTCGTTTGGAAGTGCGGTGAGGAAGCCTGCATGCATGTTGAAAATCCGAGTGTCAAAAACTGGTGTTGGAGAAGCATTGAGTGCTTCTCAAATGCTAGCTAGCTTCTTTTTTTTGAGAAAAAAAAATGTGAATCTAAATCTGTCCATCACGGATCTAAACGGGACTTAAGTTATTTAAGTCATCTAGACTCTTCCGTGCATGATTACTCATGTGTATTTTAGAAACTTAATATAATAATAAATAATAATAACTTGATTGGGCCGCATCTTAATGATGTGAAAACAGGGTCCTGATCCGACCCCCTAACAAACTTATTACATCCACATATGGCCATCTTATATGCAGCTTTAAAAAACCATATATTATATTTGCTTCTAGGGTTGTTAAAAGTGTTTCATGTTTTCATGCCAACCCTAGAAAGACTGATATGAAATTCCTAAACAATTTCAAGATGGGTGGATATCAAATGGGGGATGTCAAGGAGATTTAATCCCCATTTCCAAACATTACAGTGTTGGAGAACCACTTTTTGTAGGTGAGTAGGAGATACTTACAAGAAAGATGAAATAAATGGGAATTTATTGATGTGTCCAACACCCACTGGTTTTGTGTGAAGGGGGGACAGTCTTGTTGTCTCCAATGGAAATATTTGTTGATCTACCAGCCTATTTTAGTGTCAGGTATTAATTAATCAAGTTAATTGAAAGAGCCAAAACTTGTGGGATGTGGGAAATTGTTTCTAAAGCCCATCCCCAAAACCTTTTCTTATAAACAAGTCCCTATGATATACATCTCTTATTGGAGTACTAATTCAATAGGTTAAGTCAACCCTTCACATAAAGTACCTTTTCATGACAATTAGAAACCTTTTGAAACTAGATTAAGATATACAAAATTATGTGATTCATCATAGAAGTTTGCCCCCTCTTTGAAAAGGCAATGAACAGTTACAAGCATTCAATTAAAAAATAGTACACCTATGTGTCACATATTCTGGTTGCATATGTTAATTAGAAGCCCCCTTCATGAGAAGGCAGTGAACATTTATAAGCATTCATTAAAAAAAAATACCACACCGATGGATCACATCAAATTGGATACCACTTGGAAATTTCAAGACTTTATAAACAGACGACATGTTATAGTTTTGACAAAACAAAAAAATGCAAAATAAACAAATTATGAACATTTTTTCAAATGAAGTGGCAACCATCCATCAAATGTTTAATGTATCAGGTGAATTTGATGAGAGGAATACATTATACCATGGCTTGAAGATCTTATAGAATAATATGTTTAATTTTTTTTTTTTTTTTGCTTGGTAAAAATATGTTTCATATTGTTTACAGGTAGAGCTATTAAATTGAGATGTCTTATATTATAACAATAGATCAACACATCTCCCAATGTCAAAAGCATTTCTTTTGAGTAATTTTATCTTTTGTAGTCTTATTTAAAAAACATCTCTAAACATAATGGCACAACATCACTTCTAAAAAATGTCTTCCTCATTAGGTGAGGAGAGAGACTCACAGATCTTTGCTGATTACTTGATGTAAGGAGTTAATTAGTTTTCTTTTCCTTCCTATATTTATATCTGTTATCAAACCCTGTAAAATTGGTATATTATTTGAGATTTATTTTATTTTAATTTCTTGACCTTTTTCTACATGTGTTAAAAATTTTATCTACGAGACATCGATCAATGTCCTGGTGGTATTAGACATTGGTATGATCTATTTGGAGACACCTTGATTTGATTCTTATCTACGTGGGTGGTGAAAAAAATATACGCCTAGTGAACTTTTATCTACAGTCTGTTTTGATCCATGTTAGCATTATCTATGTTAGCTAACTCTAATAGTGTTGTCCTTTATATCCGGTTAAAAATCTTTGTGTAAAAAAAAACACCCAAGACATAAATATGACATAAATATCAATGGAGTATGGTTTCCCTATTGCTTTCAGAACTTCGATCAACTATACGTGAGGGACCTTATTGAAAATATCATTTTCACAAGGTCTATTAAATAATTTTAATAATACAAACAAAATCATAATAAAAGTCTTGACAGACAACTGTATGCTCAGTTTTATTGGAAGGGAAGCTTCTAAACGAGCCCTCTCGAGATCTGTGGCATCTCATTTTTCATTGAAAACAATGCTTCACCCCTTTCATTTTTCATTATTTATTTATTTGTGTTTCACTTATTAAAAGCTAATTAATTAAAAACCTGACAGACACGAATTTCAACTCCATTGGCTGTATTAAAATGGCTAAGTACGGCCCTGAGCCATGGCCCAGTTGGTCGGACCATGGTCCAGTGCCAGACTCGGGCCACTGGTCATGTGGGAGCTCAGTCTGGGTTGTGTTATTGCAGTTCGCACATTGTTTGAATGTGGGAAAAAATCGATATGACTTCCTCAAAAATTGAATAAGGTCTTTATAAAATTAATAAATTTCTTTTGTTATATTATGGAGTTATATCGATTTTGTTTTTAAAAAAAATAAATTTCTAAAAGGTATTATAATAATTTATCATGTATGGTTATAGTTAACCATATATTTGATTAATTTCGGTTATGATAGAAACTAAAATAAATATTACTAATAAAATAGGAACCTGAGACAATTTACCAATTTTACAATGATTTTGTCTTATTTTCATGAGTTTCTATCGATTTTCCCCTTTATTGTTATGTAAATTAGACATTTGCATAAGGGACATGTTTTCATGAAAAAATACAATTCTAGTGGATTGAAACACACGTATTTTTATGTTTTCTTTTGTGATATAGAGTATATATTGAGATAATATTATAGTATATATATACACTGAATCAAGTGATTTTAATTATATATATGTTGCGTTATGTTGTTGATATTTTTGCTGGAATGTTTGCAAAAGTGCATTGAGTGTGAAGTATTGATCACCCTTTAATAATCTAAAGTAATTGAGTGACATGTCCTCTTATCACTAATTTGAAATGAGTTTAATTTTAAAAAATTATAAGAAATTAGGTCACATGATTATCTGATTAATCCAATATTTTTATTTTATTCCATTTATTATTATTAATAAGTCATTTGCTAGTAAGATAATAACCCCAAATTTTCTTTAGAGTTTTCGCTTCTTACATGAAAATACAAATGGCAATAAATGGATTCTAATCTATGAAAAATATTTTCTATAAAATCTTATAGTTAAAAAATAATTTTACACTTGGGTGAAACGCGTAGTTATATATCCTGAAATGGAATTCTGTAATACATGTGGACAACGAAATTGTTGCATGTGAAAAATTATGACCTGTCCACTGATATAATTAAAATTTCAAAAAATATAAATTTACCATATTTTGAGCAGGTTAAATTAATTGGGTGTTGATTTTAGATCCAAGTGATGGAGTTATTGCAGGCTCAGAAACCCTTGCTGCTCTTCTTCACTCCATTTGAAAAAACAAAAAAACTTTGAAATTCTAAATGTGTTGGAGAAGGTTTTTATGGGTTTGAGGAACATATGAAAATTAACAAAATTAAACTAGCTTGTTTTTTGAAGTTAACAATTGTTTTCGACATTTCAGAATCCCAAGATTTACTCGTTAATGTCAATAAGCTTTCATTTAGACATCACTAATTAATTTATATATTTGGCTAAAAAAACTAATTTGGGTTTTAGTCAATAAAAAAAATTAAAAAAGAAATCAGTTTATTATTTTTTTCATCATTGTGCGAGATGTTTGTGGATTATGATTAAAAAAATTTAAAAATAATTCTTCTACTAGACAATATTATTAAATATTTGCGATAATATTAAACATATGCGTTCCAATTGATTGAATAACATGTCACAATCACAATGTCAAGAGGAATCATTTATATTAACATTTTGCAAATGCGCGCAACAGCCAACAAGACTCGTTTGGTTTGATGGATTGTTGATTTAAGTGCTGATTTATAAGTAGAGATAATATAAATACTGAGTGAAAAACTGTTTGACTCTACAAGAAAAATAAATTTTTATTTGTAGTGCTTATAGAAGGGTATTTATATAAATTTTATTAATTTTTTTTGTTATATTTGATTCACCACTTTTTATAAAATGCAAAAAATTGATAGCAAAATGATCTCTCAACAATCAATATGAAGAAGATTCTCTTATTTTCTGCTCTCTCCGGCGCTCTGAAACCTAAATCGAGTGCTCTCTCTGACGCTTCACCAGGCTCCAGCTCCTCCCGCTTTGACGGGAATGGAGGGTCTCCCTCCTGACCCCCCCTTGGGGCCAACCTCCTCCACACCCAAGGGTCCTCCTCCTCGAGCGGGATCCATCAACAATGTTCTCAAGACGCTCATCCCATCAGGTTATGTACAACCCACCGCCAGTCAACTGACACTTGCACCTGAAGCTGAGGCCTCTTCGAAAGCAGCCCCTTCGGAGGATCATCAACAGAAAAAAGGAAAAGTTGTTCTCTCCTCAAAAAAGGATGGTTCCCTCTCATCGTTGAAACCCAATGGCTTAGGTCGTGGACAAACCTCTGTTCTTCTCGGAAGCAGGGCTCCAGTCATGACCAAGTCGGGTCCGTACATATCAGGTCCCCAGACCAAACCCCGGAAACCAATGTACAAACCCCCATCAATGGTGGCTTCTCCAAATCCTAAGCTTGGAACGAGCTATTCCAAAAGCCTTCAGATGCGGGCAAGCACTTTCTGTTAGAGTTCATGGAAACCTGCCCTGGAAAATGGAATCCCAAAGATTTGCATTGGTGAGGAAGACTATGGAAGCTCGGTAGCGAAATGGGAGAAAGCAATGGTGGGTTATGTGATCGGAAAATTTCCGATCTATACGCCTTTCCTCACATTCCTGAAAAATCTTTGGAAGATAAAAGGTGAGTTTCAACTTTATCTTCAAGGAAATGGTTTTTTGTAGTGAATTTCGATCTGAAGGAGGATCTGAATCGGGTTCTAGAGGGAGGTCCTTGGACTATGGACAACAGGACCTTCGTCTTGAAGAAGTGGTCACCTTCAGTGCGTATGGAACAAGAGAGTCTCACCTCAATACCTATTTGGGTCAAATTCCCCAACTTGCCTCTTCATTTCTGGACCAAAGAATGCATGGGAAGATTGCAAGTGCAGTTGGCATCCCCCTTTCATGGATACCGCTACGCAACTGGCCACCAGAATATCGTATGCGCGGTCTATGTGGAAGTTCTGGCCTCCTCGGTGCTCCCGGACTCCGTGGTGATCGAATCTCAGGCCGATGGTAAGGAAGTTTTTCCTATCATTTATGATTGGAAGCCTCAATCATGCTCGCATTGTCTTACTTTTGGACATGATGATGCTCTTTGTTCCAAGCGTCCTAGACTTATTCCTTCAAAGAGTCCTGTACAAGACGGATTCACCACCGAGAGAAGGGGGGTACTTCCCATAACACAAACTATCAACCATCTGCGAACAACCCAAAGAAGTCTAGCACCAAGGAGCTCTCCGCTCCTTCAGTTAATGTTTCTAACAAATTTCAGATTTTACGAGATATCACCATTGATGAAGAGGCTAATGATTCACTCTCCCTAGTTCCACAATCATTAGTGCAAGCTGGTTTGGAGGTGGTAGAGGGGTCAAATCCCCTTGACGATCATCAGCAATGTTCGAACGACCCCAGTGAGGAGGAACTTCAGATACGTTCTGAAAGCAAATCTGAAGTCTGTCGAGACCAATTAGACACCCAAAGTAGTGAAATGTTTGAGGATGCATCAGATCTAGTCCAGGCATCTCTACCAATGTCCAGTAATGTGGAAATTGTTACTCAACAAGCGGCAAGCTCGGTTGACCCCTTGAGTGGCATAGCAGGTTCCTCTGTGGTTGTCTTGGGAATCTCCTCTGCGACTTCTGAATGTGGTGACCAATCGAAAGAAAATCCAAAGTTAGAAAGAATGCGAAACATCAAGGAGGAGGCGAGGAAGAAGACGACTCCTTCACCTATCCCAAAGGAACCCCAGCTTGGTCAAGGGTCCGCTAATGTTGCTAGCGGACACCCCTCTCAACAGGCTACTCAACCCTTGGGCTCGCAACCAAGGCGTCAGATGCGAAACAAATCAGCTAAATCCGGCATGAAGCCGGATCAGGCTAATTAGTAGATAAGTATTGGTCCCCTTCCCAATCCACTGTTTTTATGGATTGTGTCTTTTGGAATGTGAGAGGGCTTAACAATTGTGTTAAACAATTGGATATTATGAAATTTATGCAGTCTCAAAAGTTGCACTTTATAGCTTTGTTGGAAAATAAAGTCGCTTCAATGGACGCCTCCTTGGTTAAATATCGTATATTGGGGAGATACTCTTCCTTATGGGGCCATCACCACGATGGAATTGGCCGTATATGGTTATTCTGGCTCAAAGAAAAAATGGGTGTGGACATCATTCAAGTATCGGATCAGTGATACATTGTCAGGTCTTCCTCAAAAGCTTAACCATCTCGTTGCGGCTCTCTGTGGTTTATGGCTCAAACTTGAAACTGATCGGGCTGAGCTCTGGAACAATTTGATTGGGTCCAACCCGGGTGGCTCGATCCCCTGGCTGATCGGAGGAGACTTCAATGAAGTACGGTTCTCACACGAGAATCAAGGTGGTCGGTCCCCCAATCTCTGTAGGCTACATCGATTCAACTCTTGCCTGGACTCATGTAATCTTCATGATCTCCATGTTCTTGACCCTCTTTCTCCTGGAATAACAAGCAATCAAGTTGGATTGCTTGTCGTCTTGATAGATTGATAGGCAACTCCGCCTGGTTCTCAACATTTCCAGAGGCATATGTTCAACATCTTTCCGAAAAGCCTCTCCGATCATGCGGCATTGAACTTTTTGCTGAACCGCCCCTCCATAGTTATCCGAAACCCTTTAAATTTTTTAATGCATGGTTGGGGCATGAGTCTTTCATAGGGACTCTAACAAGTGCATGAACACAACCATCGAGGCTCAGCAATGTACCGCCTAGCAAAAAAGCTTCAACACCTTAAGGGGATTCTAAAGGTCTGGAACGTGCAGCAATTCGGACTTGTCCATGATCGTCTCCGACATGACAAGGCTCTCCTCTCTTCGTTCCAGTCTTCTCTCCTCCAAGACCCCTTAATCAGTCCTTGAGGGCCTCTGAATCTCGGGCTAGGAGCTGCTATGTCAACTCACTTTGCTTGCAGGAAGAGTTTATCCACTAAAAAGCTCGGCTGAATTGGCTCCAAAATAGTGATAGATGCTCAAAATTCTTCTATGCCTAGTTCGCGTCACGGAAGTCCCACAATACACTCAGGAAAGTGATGTTGCCTGGTGGGGATGAAGTGGTTGATGAGCGGCAGGTTCAACAGTATACTGCGGAGTTCTTCAAGCAGCTCCTTAACAAAGAGTCTTTCACTCCAGTCCCCCCCATCCATTCCTCAAAAGGACTCTCTGATGATGATAGAGATGCCCTTTGCGTTGATGTTACAGAAGAAGAAATCCATCAGACCCTTCGTAAGATGAAAGGCGATGGGAGTCCTGGTCCGGACGGATTCACTATCCGCTTTTTTCAGCAATGTTGGGAAACAGTAAAATCTGATCTAATAGCAGCTGTTCTTGAATTCTTTCGAAGTGGTAAACTTCTTAGACAGCTCAATGCTTCCTTCATAGCTCTAGTGCCCAAATGCTCGAATGCTAACTCACTGGATCTATTTAGGCCAATCTCTCTCTGTGATTCAATGTATAAACTGTATAAACTTCTCGATTACAGCGAGTTCTACCTTCACTGATCAGCCCTAACCAAATGGCCTTTGTAAAGGGGCGTAAGATCAGTCATGGCATTCTCATGGCTCACGAAATGGCCAAATACCTTTCTAAGAAACATGGGAAAGGCCGAGCAGCAGTGAAGATTGATCTTCGCAAAGCTTTTGATTCCATCCGCTGGCCGTTCATCCAAGCTACTTTAGAAGCAATGAACTTTAGTCCAACATGGGTCCAATGGATCATGGCGTGTATCCAGTCCCCTCGGTTTTCAGTACTTATCAATGGATCTCCATTTGAGTTTTTTGAAAGCTCCTCGGGACTTCGTCAGGGTGATCCGATCTCCCCCTTGCTTTTTGTTTTGGGCATGGAAATTCTCTCTCAATCCTTGGACGCAGAGCTCACGCGAGGCAAGATTGGATCTTTCACGGATGATCTCCTGATTTTTTCGCCCATTACTAAAAGTTCGGGTCATGCTCTCTTAATGTTCTTATCTCAATTCACCACCCTTTCTGGACTAGAACTCAATTGTGGTAAGTCTGTGGTATTTTGTGGTGGGAGAGAGGATCTGCACATGAATTTTTCTGCAGACATTAGTATTCCCAAGGGGTCACTGCCAGTCACTTATTTGGGTCTTCCTTTGTTTACGGGGGTGCTTACCTCTAGGCTTTGCCTTCCATTGGTGGACAAGTTGCGAAAGCGTCTTCAGTGTTGGCATGGTCACATGCTATCATTAGCAGGAAGATTGGAGCTGGCTAATTCGGTTCTATTCAGTCTTCAACTGTATTGGTCTTCAGCATTTGCTCTTCCACAGGGAACCATAAAGGCCATGGAGAAGGCGATTCGATCATTCCTATGGGGGGGGGGGTCATTCTCTTAAGCGATCTCTTCATCATGTCAGCTGGAAGACAATTTGCCTACCAAAAGAGGAAGGCGGGCTTGGCTTAAAAAGGTTAGGGGACTGTGGTCAAAAGCAGCTCAAGGTGCCGGGAAATAGCAACAGGAGATAACTCTTTGTAGGCGAATTGGATTTCCAAAAGATACTTAAGCAAACAGAGGGTCTGGACAGCAAAGTCTTCAACCTCGGGCTCTTGGATCTGGCCAAAAATACTAGCCTCACGATCCTGGATCAAGCTTGAAGTAAAATATCTTCTATTCAGGGGAATTGGTGTCTATCTGGGATGACCTTTAGATAAACGGCTCCAACCTCTTGGACCTTATTCCATCTGCATCGTTGCGTAGAGACGTAGAACCGACACAGAAAGTTGCTGCTCTGGTCTCCCACGATGGTTGGTCCAAGCCGACTTGGTGGGATCCGCTTTGGAATTCTGTTTAGACCAACATTACTGAGTTGGACTGTGGTGGTCCTGGGAGTGACTCCTTAATTTGGTCGGCTAGTGTAACTGGCACTCTCAAAACCTCGACTGCATGGAACTTCTTCCGGGACAAGGGAGTCAAGATGAAATGGAACAAATGGGTCTGGCAGAAATATCAACCCCCTAAATTCTCAGCATGCGCTTGGGTCGCTCTCCAGGGAAAGACACCGACTCTCGAATTGCTCCAACGTAAAGGACTAACGCGTGACACAACTTGTCCTCTGTGCAAGTCTGGCTCTGAGACCCTCCCACATCTCTTTATGCACTGTTCATTTTCTGCTTTTATTTGGGCTGCAGTTTTCCAGAAAATGGGGACTAAACGGGTTTAGCACCATCATCTTCATGGGCTTGTCGATTGGCTAGACCAGAATTTTCAGGTGGGAGCACCACGAACAATTATGCAAACTGTTTTTGTTGTAGTTATATGGATGATCTGGAAAGAACGGTGTCAACGTCAGTTTCAAGCTAAAGAGACCCATAAGGTGAAAATCTTGCGCTTGATCTCCTCCACAGTTCAGTCAATCTACCAAGGGAAACAATTAAAAGAGATTCAAATCTCAGCAATTCAAAAACTTGCAGAAAATTGGGGAATTGGTATCCTTCCACTGCTGAGTGGGATATCCAATGTTTCTTGGCATCCGCCGGACCTGGACTGGACAAAGTGTAACTCTGATGGTTCGCTTACAGCCGATAGGGCGAGCTATGGAACAGTCTTACGAAACCACAAAGGAGAGTTTCTTGCGGGAGCAGCTGTACAAGATCAGTCCCTTAACTCTATAAATGTGTTAGAGTTTAGAGGAATCCTTCAAGGATTAAAACTTGCACGAGCTCTTGGTATTCAAAAAATACACATGGAAAGTGATTCCTTAACAGCCATTGCATGGATCCAAGGCAAAGGCAGCCTCCCGCAGCAGGCGTTGCGTGATCACTTTGCTCTGAAAGAGGCGCTGACCTACTTTGTTTCTTGGAAAGCCTCTCATGTCCTTCGTGAGGGCAACCAGGTTGCTGACCTCCTAGTAGCCTGGAGAGAGACTACTGGTTCCTCAGTTTTTGCTCCTCATCAAGTATGGGAAGAATTAAAGATATTAATTGCTAATGACGCGAGAGGGACTGTGTACACTCGGTTGCGCACCAAGTGAATGGGGAATGGAACGACCTGCCGGTGCCAGGTCCTACTGGTTGGTATCTTGCTCTTATCTGGCTTATGTTCAGATCTGAAAGTTAACAGTTGGTTCACTAGTGACTTTTGGGTTCTTTTTGTTGGACTTATGGCCAATAGACTGTCTCTATTATGTTTATAGTCTTCTTCTTGTAAATTTGGTTGTATTTCTGCTTAATATTGATGCTTTGTAACTACTATCTACAGGAATGAAATATTATTTTTTACCCGAAAAAAAAACAATCAATATGAAGGTAATATTTTAAAAACGATCAAACAGTTTACTTATTAAAAATATACTTTTTCGTTAATAAATACTTGTAATAAGCACTTAAAACAAACAATTAAACAGGAAATAAGTATTTTTTTTAAGTGAAAAGCTAAATAAGTGTTCATTTTCCTCCACACCAAACGCCCTTCTTTTCCAAGTTCATATTTGTTTTCAATAAAATCATGGTCAAATGGTGTGTGGTTTATGAAATTGATTTTTTAAATGATAGATTTTGCGTATAGCTCTATCAAATTTATTTAATTTACAAAAAACACATGATTTTACAAAAAAACATAATTCAAATAAATATATGGGGGTCGTGTACTCTCCCGTTTGTTATTCACCCCACCCAAAATAATATTGGGGTGTGGTGACGGACAAGGGGGAGAGAGAGATGGTGGAGAGGACCAGCACTGGATTGATGGGGAGAGAGAAAAACATTTTCTATTTCTCTCTCCCCACCTACCTCCCTTGGCCTCCCCCCTCTCTCAATTTATCCCTAATCCCACCTCAAAAATTATTTTTAACGGGGTCACTATAACAAAATAGGATTTCCAGACAAAAAGATGTATAAGAATAACCACCACCAATGTTAATAATACATCCAAGTGAGCTATTTGTTTTAAAAAAAGATTATAGGGGGGGTAGGGAAAATGTGTTATTAGGACAAGAATGGGAATGGTATCTTAATATCTCGGATTTCAGGGTGGATCTTCATCATTAAATTTTTTTAAGTTTTCGAATGATTTATGGTATAATCAATGAGCATTTTATGTGGGTTGTCTTGATTAAATTCACCAGATTGTTAGAACAACAATTTAAGGTTCCACATTGATTGTGTTCCGTGAGAGAGTGAGCTTTCAATTTTTTATTATAATTTTAAATATAAAACCTTTGATTGAATGCTCACATTGATTGTTTTGGTGAGGGAGGTAGTGTCCCATTCAATTAACATATGCTGAAACTTGTGATCCGGACACCATTAAAACCAGTCTTTTGCCTAGGCTTTTGTAGGTCTCGTGATTGTTTCAATAACCCCTCCCATATATTCAATGCTTTTCCTTTGGAACACTCTTAGCATTCAATTTTTTCAACTAAAAGATATTCATTAAACAATTCTAAATTTCAAAAAATAAATTTGACAACATGTCAGTATTGCAAAAGAAAGAAAGAAAAAATTTAACCTTTTAACATTTTATTAAAAAAGAGAAAATGTTAGAGAACCCATTTATAATCCCGTTTGCAGTATGCACCTGTATTGATTTTTAAATAGTATGTATATCATCAAATGAAATATACATTATATATATTTTATTTAAAAAAAGATAATGAATTATATAATTAACGAATTGTTTAGACCTATTTTTAAAAATTGTAATAAAATTTCACCAAGTTATATACTTAATCCCCATATGGATAGCGGAATTGAGTTATTCTAAATAGATAATTATGTCAGTATAGATAACAAATCTACATGAATAAGAGATTTTCTGTTTGATTGTGTTTTTTTATTCTAATTGGAAAATGTAAGAATAAAGGTTGAGTTGTTTGGTTGATAAAAAATAAAATATAAATAAAGTGTAAAAAAGTTTGATATGATAAAATATAAAAATTTGATTTAACATGTGGGCCCATGAGAATAGATAAAGTGAGTATAGCTTATCCTAGGAGTTACTTAGAATTGTTATACTCTCTTATACACATTTAAACTGGCTTAATAATACCAAGTTATACCGTGCAAACAAACAATCATTTTCTCTATCCATTCTTATATCACCCTTATACTACCCTTATACTCGTTTATTCCGTTTCCTAAATGGGGGCTTAGAGAACTATTGAGATATACAGGACTGTTAGCATGATTGTAATGGGATCTCAAAATCAAGGAAAAAGATATATACAGCCCGTTTTACAGCTCATGATTTTTTAAAAATCATACACTCATCTTTTGAAGTGTATGCTATTATATGAAATGAAGTATACATTAAGATATATTAGCGTATTTTTTTTCGTAGTGAAAAAATAATAAACAAAAATTGAGTCATATACTATGTTAGGACCCATACGTTAAAATAACGCAGTATATACTAAACTATCTTAGCGTATGAGACTGCAAAACGGACTGCGTGTATCAGCAGCGCCCACAAAATCAAGGATGTTGGGCTTTTTGATTGGGCTGTAAATTGTCTAGAATGTTCAGGTCCTGCAATGGCTTTTTGAGATCGGATTTTGAATTGATCTTTATATTTGGATTTGGATCCTACCCATAGTTTTCTATGTCCTTTATACCCGGTTTTTAAGCAACCTGGATTCGGATGGCATCCTTTATACTCTGGTTTTTAAGCAACCAGAGGTGTAAATATTGGGTTGTTTTATTTGAGTCTCTCAAAATTATAAGTAAGTCCCCTTTATTAATAAGCCCCTCACATTCTCATAACTTAATTTATAAGCCTCTCATATATTAACCTCATGTTTAAACAATAAATAAGCTCCTCATTTGAAATACGTGTTAGATTTAAATTCATATAATTGTAATGTAATTGTAATATATGTTTTACATCCCCTTCATACTAATATTTTTTTTCCCTTCAGTAAGGCATTCATACCAATGTTTTATATGAGCATTTATTTATATAGAGTATGTGATTCATTATATTGTGAAATATGTGATATTAAATTTTTTTAAAATCAAATCCTTAAAAATTGTCAAATATTCATAGAGATAATATTCAACACAAAAAAAAAAGTTTTCATGCATAAAGATCGATTTGGCACAAAAAAAAAAGAATTATATTAATATTTAGCCAATCAAACATATATTTCTTTATTATTTTTGGTGAAAATTGAAATAAACAATTATAAAAAAATTTACATCGACCATATACCAAAAAAAATTAAAATCCACATTTATATATATCTATTCAATTTCAATTGGAGCATACATTGATGAGATGGGGGTATGCTTATTAGAAGAATCTTAACGAAAGATTTTACCAAAAAATTAGGTGGGCATACTTATTGGGGGTGTACTTATTAGGAAAATCTAAATGGATCTTTCACAACAAAATCCATGGCTTATTTACAATTTTGAGGGGCATAAATAGAGCCACCCGTAAATAGTTTAGGCTATTTTTCGATCTGCAATTGAAATGTTGGGATTTTTAAAATCCCGTGTGTCAAACTCAACTTTTAAAAAAGAAAAAAAAATCCATATAACCCCACTATAAACTGACTAAAATTTATATAACCCCCTGAATTTTTTTAAAATCCATATAAACCCTTGAAAACACATAGTAAATCCATATAACCCCCTAAATAAAATTTACGTAGGGATGATTAATATTTTGTGAATATTATATTTGGTTAACCCTATTAAAAAATACAGTATACTAAAAAAAATTTACAATGTATTAAAAATGTGAAAAAATTTCGATAAATAATGATTTTGCCCATCCGAATAGAGTTTTATAATATATCTAGATAGGGTAAAATCATCATTTTTATAGGATTTTTTATATTTTTAATACATTGTAGTAATTTTTTTATTATATTGTATTTTTAATCAGGGTTAACCAAATAAAATATTTGTAAAATATTTATCATTTATTAATGAAAATTTTATTCAAAGAGTTTTTTAGATTTACTAGGTGTTTTGAGGGGGTTATATGGATTTTAAGAAAAGTCAGGATGCCATATAGATTTCAGTCAAGATGAGGTTAAAAAGCTAAAAAAAGCAAGATGAGGCTAAAAAGCTAAAAATATATTTGGATCCATACTTATTATCAAGTGCAACTTTAAGCTTTATATACATTTTTTAATGATGTAATGATGATGACTGTTTTTTAATTAATCAATGAATCATGTTTGTTGTTGATAACAGAAACTGCTTTTATTGAAATAAACATAATTTTTGATGTAATAATGAGAGCAGCTTTTCAATTTAGTGGGGTTCTTTGATAATCTGTTTGTGATTTTTAGCTTTTAAAGTTTTTAGTTTTTAAAGAAGCTAATAACAACCTCAATCGGGTTGTCAAACGCACCCATAGGGATATTCTAATTTTTAAACGCGTAATCCGACCAAATATAGGATTCAAACGGGGTATTAGTTTATTTGAGTAGAAATTATACAAACATAACAAATAGAGTAATTACAAAATTTAATCAAATCATATTCATACTTAAATTTGTTTATTCACAAGATTACCACATAATAATTCAAGAAGGGTAAAAAAAGGCCCGGATCTGGACACCCTCCAACACATTAATAATACTTTTAATCTGGGTTCATATTGCTTGTGTGGCCCGTCTGATGGTGTATAAACTCTATTATAAAAAAATATAAAATATACGTATTTAATTCATACAAAAATAAAACTTAATGTATGTTAATAAAAGAAATATATTTTATGAGCTAATTAGTATATATTTAAAATATAAAAATGAAAACCCAACTGAGTATTGATGTTATCACTAAAAAAAGTAAAACAAAAAATAACTCAGATGATCATTTCAGATTGGACATCTCAGGTTTTAAGTCATATTGTACAGAAAAGAAAGAAAAATCTTTAACGTGTAGAAGTCCCAATATTAAGTGTAGACCCACCTAAAAAAAACAAAGGCACTCATCATCTGTGACCCAAACTGGGGAATCGTCACTGCATCATGTGATGAATACAAATAAATAGGAGGAGGAGACACATGCAGTGCAGACTTTGATTCTCTTTTGGTGAAAAGATTGTCGCCAGCCATGGTTGATGATATCCTGAATTTTTGAATAGTGAAGAATAATCATATCCTGATATCTCCAAACAATGGACCAAGCTTTCACTGTTTTGGATGGGTTGCTGAATAAAGGCTAGTCTGGTTGAGATCATTTAATTAACACACACTCACTCACTACCACTCAATTGCTAGGCGTCAGAGCTTGTCCATTTTTTTACCCCAATTTTAAAGTGCATACAGTGATTGTACTTGAACACACAAGTTTGTGTGATACATGGGTGTACGGTGTTCGCACGTGTGGGAAGTGGAAGGAAGGAGACTGAGTCCGGTCAGTCCGTCTTCAATTAAAGCCTAGTTTAATAATGAAATAAGATTGTAAGGATGACTTATTATAATTTTAGGAGATAATTAAGATTACAAGTAACAGATATGTGGTTAAAGTACAAGTAAAGTACCACTGTAAAAATTAAGATAAAGTGTGGATAACAATAGTGAGGAATGTTTTACTCAAAAATAAAAAAATTTGAATGAAAATTGATTTTTTTTTTCTGTGTATAGATTAGGATAACAAGTATTCTTTCTTTTTATTCTGATTTTAATAAATGTAATGAAAAACAAAATGTATATACATTGGCTTTTATATACCCTAAAAACTATACTAAATTATCTTCAAATATTAACTTTTACTAAACTAAGCCAAAAAGTTGATGATTGTTTTTGTCGTTTCTCTCATTTATCAAAATAAAGATAAAAATTAAGATGAGATATATGTTATTCTACCATTTATGTGGAACATAATACATATATCATTATTTTTAATTTCAATTTGAAACAGATGTTAGCAATTCATCCTGATTTTTTAGTATAACAAGAATAATAGATTGGTCTATCCACGCGTCGGTTACTTATCATCTTATCTAATCAGT
This sequence comes from Acorus calamus, assembly GCA_030737845.1. Lineage (NCBI taxonomy): Eukaryota > Viridiplantae > Streptophyta > Magnoliopsida > Acorales > Acoraceae > Acorus > Acorus calamus. The sequence goes on along the minus strand of CM060876.1, from coordinate 8,390,936 downwards.
TATTTCATTACCAAACTAAACATAAGAGTCTAACACATGAAATACCTCACATGCCTAGCACCTAGATATGTGATGTGTTTACTATTTATCGAGGACTGATGAAATCTGATTGGATTCGGACTAGGAACGAAGTAATATTTTTTATTTTAGTACTAATTTATTGATTTATTTGTGTTAGGAAGGGGGGGTCTGGCTGCACTTGATCCTGGGAGACAGAAGTGGTCCAAATGGATCACCAAATGCACTCATGTGTTAGGTTTACAAAAGTGATCTTTTTGTTTAAGGGAAAGGGCTGTGTGGCATACTAACCATGGTACTTGGTACACAGCATGCCTAAAGGTGGATGATATTATTGTCTTCTCTTGTAGAATTTCAATTCTGTGGGCCCTTTTGTTTACCTATTGTTGAAATTTTTGCTGTTCTGATTGTTGGTATTAGTATATAGATAATGTTTTTTTTCATGAAGACTGTTTTTTTTATTCATGCATTTTCGGAGCCTAATTGTTTGTTTCATTTGTATGTCTAAATAAATGTACATGATTTGAGAACTCAACCTTTTTAAAAAAAAATGCTTGTGGAAATGATCATGTAAAGACAGTTTTTATCATCAGTGATCACCTAAACATATTAGGCTAATTTATGTATTTTTGCGCGTGTTCCCTCAGAAGAGTCTTTTAGAGGGTTTATATATATAAAAAAATTAAGAAAATCATATAGATGTCTTAAGTTTATTTTAGTGGGGTCATTGTCTCAATCCCTTAATGAATTTAAACTTTTTATTATTGTAATTTTATATAATGATCAATTAATCATTTAATTAGAGGGTTGTTTCTCCTTGTTCAAAAAAAAAAATTCCTTCATAATTGAAAAGTTTCATGAAGGGAATGGAGTATCCATAAACATATATGGTTGAAAAACATGGGGTCCATTTATTTAAGGTGGTTGTTATTACTCCAAAACTAATGTCTTTTGATGGATTATCTAGATTGTTTTCATTATTAATTAATTAAATCAAAAGATAATTATGAGCAAATTTTAATATAACTACCCCAAATGCGTGCTTCATTTATGTTCTGATCTTTCTTTGATTGTTAATTATAAAGTAAACTTCATGATATACAAGTTTATGTATGGCTTCCAGTTGAGGTTGAATCAGATATTAATTGATTTGTGACAATCACACTATTAGCATTTGGGACTTAATTGGATCTCATCTCCAATTTTATACCCCCTATGAAAAAAACAACTTGCATTATACCACCAATTGGGTTAATTAAAAATAGCCAAACCCATCTATCTATACTAATAATATATAGTCTATCCTCACCCATTTGAATGCCCAAATGGATGATTTGGATACATAAACAATCAATTTAGTATTCAAAGCCCCATAAAGACCAAATTTTCTTGGTCCAAAACCACTTACTCCACCTTGAGAATCCCCATGTCACAACTCATCAACAACTACAACCAACAAATAAAAGTATAGTAATAAAAGAGAGAGACGTAAACACAAACACAAAAAAAAATACAAGGGATAGGCAAAGTCATGACTACTCAAAACTCATTAAAACCCATACAAATTAAAGGTCTCTCATTAAAACCCTAACTAAATATACACTTAAAATCCCATTACACTAGAATAACATTTTTTTCTTTTTATATTAATCATCTATATACAGTTAACAACTCGATACAATATATTCAAGTTGTTAATTGTATACAGACATAACACTTAAATAAAAATAAAAAAAAACAGATTCTATCAGTACTGGTGAGTCTAAACTCTGTCTCTCCTCCCCGCCCCACGCATCAGTATCCCTTTCGGCGGGCAGAGACAAAGACGCCGTTCCAGATCTCCATGAAGGCAGTGACAATGAGCTCGTGGTGGTAGGGGGAGTTGAGGGAGAGGAAGCAGTCGAGGAGCTCTCGCAGCTCTTCGAAGCTGTAGATTTCCTTCTCCACAATCATCTGCAACATGGAGTTCCTGAAGTCCACATAAGGGTCATCGGAGTCCTTCACAACCGCCACGCTTTCCTTCACCTTACCACCACCCCCGGCCGCCGCTGCCGCCTTCCTCCGCCTCCTCCTCCTCTTCTTGACCTCCTCCTCCTCAACCACCACCACCTCTCCTCCTCCTTGTAGTGGGAGAAGATGGGTTTGGTTTGGGAGGAGGGAGGGGTGGGTGGTTTGGGTTGTTTGAGGTGGTTGGTGAGGAAGGAGGGAAGTTTGGGGAGGCGGCGGGGGCGGCAGCCGCAGCCGACGTCGACGATGGTTGCATGACGGCGGAGGTGGAAGCCTTTGGTGGTGGGCATGGTTTGGGTTGTTGGAGAGGAGGGGCTTTTTTTTTGTTGAGTGTGAATTGTGTGTGAAGAGGAGGTTTTTAAAAGGGGGGTGGGGGAGGGGTGTTTGACCGGGTGGGTTTATTAATTGTCCATGTGAGGTTAGGACTTTGGGGTGGAGGAAATGATGGTATTATCTGACTGTGTTTGTTTTTGTTGGATGAATTTAGAGCATTTTGATACCCCTAATAATTTGAATTACTTTTAGATGTGGAATAGGTTGTGGGGGTGAATAGTCCCCTAAATATAGTATTTTAAGTTCCCTAAAATCGTGTTATATGTATTTCAATTAATCTATTCTATTAGCTGGTATAAAAGAATCCACATATCAAATCATATTTCACAATATATTACAAATCAGGAGATTCATGTGATAAATTATCTTTTACATTTTGTAAATTTTTACTTACATCTTATTTATTTTTAACAAAATTTTTATTATTACTTTTTAATTAGAATAATAAAAAAACACAATCAAACAGAAAATGGTTTAATTCCATCCTGCTAGTTTTATCTATGCTAAACTTATCTATGATGAATTAATAATTTATGTCGTTATCTAAACGGGACAAGTTTTTTTTTTGTTGGGGGGAGTGGGGGGATGTATAAATATAAGTTTTTTTCTTCTGAAAATCCTCAAAATTCATGGGAAAAGGAGGCCAAATAAACTGCCCAATGGTTCCTAATTTGTCAATGCATCAACCCTACTTGTTTCTTGGTAAGTGGGATACTGTTATTGATCTAATGAACCGATCCCGAATATATCTGATATTCAGAATAAATCAGATCAATCATATTTTTTTAATCACATCACATAATTTATCTTATTTTGTTAGTTCACCTACATGTGGGTCCTCTTTAAAAAAAATCCTTGCACATGAAGAAAGGAAAATATATATATAATAAACACAGAGTGAAAATGCATGGCCTTATGAGATGGAGGAATTTTATTTCTATGGTTTATTGGTTGGCTCTGCATTGCATGTGATGGGATTTTGCAGGGGAAGATGTTTATGAACCTTCTCTGGATTAATGGGGTATTTATTAAATCAACAGTGACAGTTGCATTTCTGACAAACTTTGATCATATTTGTAGTTCAGATTTGTAGTCAAATATAAAAACTGGGTTTGATTTTAAAATTTTGGGAAAATATGATCTAACCCCCTACAAGCTCTTAAATTTGTGATAACCCTTTCTAATTTTAAATCAAAATCCCTGTAAAGTTGTCTAGTTAAGCTTCTAATCCTCTCGATATACTCAAATGTTGTCTCATTAGAAATCTACAAAAATATGAAAATCCCCAAGAGATATTATATAATTTATATGAAATTCTATCATTATTGTTTGTCCTTGGACCCCTCTAAAAGATAAATAAAAATTTGATAAACTTCAAGGGGAGCTATATTGACTTTGTAATTATATAGGAGTTTATCGATATTTCTAAAACATAAAAAGGGGGTTAAGAAAATGTTCTTCCTTCAAAGGTGTAATGTTACATAGTGTCCCAATTGCAGGCATGCATGCAATCCTTTCTTGTTTTGATTTACAACTGCATATGTATTTTCATGAAGATAAATGTGTGCATTCATGAAATGAAGTATATACAAAATTAAATATTTTGTTTAATATAACATATAATTCACTTGGTAAACATAAAAGTGTGCATGAGACTGTAAACAAGGATTGTGTGTATAACAATAGCACAACCTTTTTAACTAAAAAACCAAACACATGAACTATGTATTCCAATATAAAATATCCATCCACAGCTACTGATAACATATACTAATCAAAGTACATGTATTGGAATAACAATATTCATATATTAAGGGTTTTAAATAAATATTAAAATCGAACCTACTTGGAAGCTACACATCCTTCTTTAGCCAGCTTTTCCCATGCTAATTCTAACAAAATGGTCCTCATGAGACTCCACATTAATATAAGTCAAAGTTATAAAATTATTGATTTATGAGAGAGAGCTATATAAACGACAATCACATCTTACAAAAAACCACATATAATATCAATAACGTGTTCTTCTTGAGCACCTCAACATACTGTGAGGCCTTTTTTTTTTTATCTAGGCTAGGAGATTATTTAATAAAGCTAATACCTTGGAAATGGTAGATGTATGTGGGTTCACTACATTGCTTGAATTTTCAATAAGGACAATAAAAAAGAATGAGAGGTAATAATTCTATTTCTGAATAATATTATTAAAATATCACAGATCTTAAAGATAAATATTTTTAAATATATATTTGATCTAATTAGAGTGTGACATATTATCAGGGTATTTAAGTTATAGAGTTATTGTAAAATTAAGTATTTATAAATGGTTTATTAAATAATGATGATGAATGACTATGAGCATCAACGCCCTTAGACACTCATTAACAAAAAACCCTGTATTTTTTTTAAGTAATAGAGGGGATAATACAAAATGAAAGTCACAGACTATACATTGGTTGACATATTCAAAGGAGGCCGCAATCAATGGGGCATATATTTCACAGTGTTTTTCACTTTGGACATTTGTTACACTCATCTCATTTTCCGATCCCATATACATTACTAGCCGCACGTCCTACCTACAAATTCATCCATAGAATTCATTCAAATTATATATGTGTTTCATTTCTTACAAATACATATATCACAAAATGAGTATATTATTTAAAAATAAAAAATGTATGGACTGTATTTGAGGTTAAAAATGGGGATGAATTTAACACTGTCCTATTCTTGATATCATCTATACTTGGATCAGATTAGGTCCAACAGGTGTTGGACAATTTGATTGTCCAACGCGTTCATGCCGTCCGATCTTTATACACAAATTAATAGAATCCTAAATAAAAAGGTTTTGAATTTAATTGCATTCTAAATTTAGATTTGAAATCTTATAAAATATTTCAATCACAACAATATAAGAAGATCAAACGGTCAGGAACGTGTTCGACCTAACCCAATATGTGTTTGTGTGTGGATTTATTATTGTTTATGAGTAATAATTTGTATTGAGAGTTTATGAAATAATATTTGTAGAACCATAGTAGATATGTTTTGTGGAGGAGAAAAGGCATATGATGACAATTAAAAAAGAGTGTTGTTACACACAGTATTTATTCCATACCCACTTCCAGTCATATATGCTTCCATAGAAAATTACCAGAGCATGTACTCACTTTAGTGAGGTATATGTTTCGATAAATTTTTTTTCATATTTTCTATAAACGCATCTATGCAATTCCTCGGAGTATACACACACACACCTCATTTTTTAAAAATTCAAAACACTTGTAGATTAAATTTAAGGCTGAAAAATAAACTAGATGTAACATTATCCATTTTAATGGTCATTTTTTGTTTGATTATATTTTTAGTTATTTTTCATTAGGAAATGTAATGAAAGAATTTTTTTATTGTTTGGTTATCTATAAATAAATTGTTGATAAAATATGTATCAAATGTGGATAAAGAATAATAAAATGTGGAAACAAAAATTGACATGTCCCTTGATTATAAGAGATGATATATGGCACATGTTTTTAGTCTTATTCATCACTATTCCATCTCCGCTACCCAAATAGAGGCTAAGAGTTCTCAATGAGCCTAGTCTAGCCCATCTAATATCCAGGCCGGCCTGTAATAATACATTATGGGTGTGTATATATATATATATACACATTGATTATATTGTTCTTTGAAGTATTTGTATATGTTTGTGTACAAGTATAAACTCTCCTATATAAACTCCAGGTCATTCATTCATTGGTCCACCGAAGAGTAGTGAATACCACTGCATACAAAGGGTGTGTACCCTATGAGGACCACTGAGACATTGTAGGACTTCAATTAACTTCTGGTGACAAAAATCAATGGTGAAGCACTATAAATATTTCCCTCACTTGTCACTGCATTAGATGATATTTTAAATGCCAAGATCCTTGAATACACTCACTGAAGTCTTGCCACAGGTTTCGATGCTTTCCAAGGACCAGTATGAGACACAGATTTTGCATTGACAACATGAATCACTCATTCAATTGAAGTAATTTTAAGAGACGATCTGGGACACACAAAGACAACTTGGCTGTTTTTTTTGGATCTCTATATGAACATAATTTTTCAGGGACTGATTCAATAGTGAGATACCTTGCATTAGTTAAGGATAATATCTTAACGTTATTTTTGGTCCTTTTTTTTCTTCTGAATTAGTCATAAAAGTATATGTCCTCATTTGGGATTAAGAAATGGATTAACAAGTAAAAATGGTGGGTCAATTCTTAAAAGGAGGAGCATAGAGTGAGGGTCTAAGATCTGATCCAAGGTGTAAAAGTACTGTTGCTCCGAATTTCTCATTGGAACATTTATATGTTTACTCACTTTTTTGTTAAAAAGATTATTTATTTAGTAGTGGTTATGAGAACATGCTAAGGAGATATTTCTATCTCAATTTTTTTTATTAAAGTAAACTGATTCCTCTTCTACTCCTTGAATGTAAGCAAGTTGTTGAACCACGTAAAATATGTGCATCCTATAGTACATTTTTTGTTTGATTTGTCTTCCATCACTGGCTGAGGTTGAATCATAGTAGTTATGGCACTTTTAACATATTTCTTATTATGTTACAATGAGACACATTTTTTGAATAAGTTCAGCTATAGAACAAAGTTACAGCCTGTGTTTATATCAACGAATCTGTCATCAAGAATTTATATGGTACATATATTGAAAGCCACATGGTAAGTAATAACTACTAACTAGTAAGCACTGCACAAACCGTGCAATGTACATTTATCTATTCCAGAAGATATGATTATATAAGGCACACATGAGTAGATGTGAATTTGGTCAACAAATGACATTGTACAATAGCAAAGCAAAATCAAACAGTTTGCAAAGGTAAAACTGAAGTGCATTTAAGAATGGGTGCTATTACACCCAGATCCATTTTCTAGCCTCAATTCCACCTTTATATGCATCGATATAAATATGCTTACATTAACAAGACATATGTTTTGAAAAAATAATTTACATTTTCTATAAATGCATATATGCAATTCATTGGAGTATATGTTTTATTTTTTTTTATAAAAGCATGTACCTCATTAGATGATATATACTATTTTTAAAAAATACGAAACACATGTAAACTAGAATTGAGACTGAAAATAGTGCTGAATGTAACATTATCCTTTAAGAATTCCCTCAACAAACAGGAGTCAATAACTAATCCCCGTTTATATGGAGGAATAAGAGTTGGATAAAGCTGTAATAGCAATAAATTTGAAGTCATTATTTGAAACGAAGAGGATAGCATAATAAAAAAAAAGATACAATCTAAAATATCAATATATCCCGAGTAAAGCGATCTCTTACTCCAAACAAGGGCAAGATGGGATCGGATCCTTTGCTTTACTATTGTTATTAGGATTTGTTTAACTTTTTATGTAAGGCTGCCACGTATCATTTTTTAGATCGATCGGTCAAAAATTAGTTATCATGGGTCCCACGTTTTTTTAATATTTTTTTTATTGACACTGCCGGCTGGGTATCTTGATGTTTTCTTATTATTTTGTTCTCCTCTATAGGTGATACATACAAGATACAATGGTCTTCCTCGCTTTTAAGTTTCGATTTCCAGGTGAAGCGGACCAGGTGGTTTGGAACCCACAACCACGGGAGTCTTTTTCTGTTAGAAGGTGCTACGACTGGTGGAGGAGGGAGCGCCCGACATACCTGTCCACTGTAGACAAAGCAAAGGAGATTTGGAGAGTTTCGGCACCTCTCAAGTTCGATTCTTTGCATGGCTGACGTACCAAGAACGCATATTAACGAAGACATACAGGGCTCGATGTGCACCCATGGATGATCGAACTTGTGTTTTGTGTGGCGTCGGAGAGGAATCGGTATCTCACTTGATGGTGGATTGCTCGTTGGATAGATTGATATGGGGTCGCCTTGGTTTGGCGACGGGCATCTCCACAAGTTTTTCCAACTTGCAGGAGCTTTGGGATGCGGGTAAAAGATTGCGGGCGAGAGGCGACAGAAGCGTCAAGGCAAAGGTCTCGCAATCTTATGTTTTGGCTGTCATTTGGGCTATTTGGTTGTCGTGAAACCATTGTATTTTTCGTAATGAGTTAGTATATTCCGAAAATGTGTGGGAGATGGCTTGTCATTTTATCAAAGACTAGGGTTTTGCCTGTGCAGGGGCGAGTAATGTGTCCTTTCAAGGGGATGTCATTGTAATTGAGGGGTAGGTTTTGTATCTTTCTTGGTAGACCCCTCATGTACCCGTTTTGCTTTAATTAATATAACTAAGGCTCATACCTACCTTTCATTAAAAAAAAATACAATTGTTTTCAATTTTTAGTTGTATAAAATTATAACAAAAGAATTAATTAATTTAGGGATCCAAATTGATGTAAGGATCCCCAAAAGGCCCGAGGCCCGAAAGCCCGGCCCAGCCCCCCGTTCACGGGCCGGGCCGGCCCGTTTTAGGGAGGGCTGGGCTGGGCTCGGCCTGATTATGGGGCCCAGGCCCGGCCCATAGGCCCGCCCATGGGCCTGTTCGGGCTGACCCGAAGCCATGGGTCTGGCCTGTAGATCTGTGGGGGACAATGCAATAAATGTGTCACATGTAATTTTCATTTGAATTGTGGTTGAATTATACAAATCATTAACATTTATATAAGTACTAACCTAGTTAGATATATGTAGTTATTTAGTTTTTAAGTAATTAATTCATTTAATATTTTTATTTTTAAAAATTCAATAGATGTAAATATTTTTTCTTAATATTACGATTCAAATTTATGTTATTTTAACATTTATATACAAATGAACAACTTAAAATTAAAAAATAAAAGAAATAAAATGTTTAAAAACTAGGCCCGTTAGCCCGAAACCCAGGCCCGGGCCCGTGGGTAAGGCCTGGGCCTTTTTTTTTGCAACGGACCGGCCTGACTCGGACCCGTTGGCCAAACAGGCCCGCGGGCCTGTGCCCACGGCCGGGCTTGGGCCCTGTTTCAACGGGCCGGGCCGGCCCATTGCCGACCCTTAAATAGATGTTGACCGATTACATAATGATAGCATCCAAGTGTCAAAAGGTGTTACGGTTGAGTGTTCATCATGTCTAAAACTATATAAAAGTCCCGGTTGCACTTAGTTTTTTTTATAATCTAAAACACAGTCTTATACTCTTATATACCTCATTAGAAATCCAGTTAAACATATATCTCGTTAGACTATATATGTACATCATTAAATTTATCCTTACACTTACTAAAAATGAGTTTATTCAATTCGAAATGAAGTGATATACACATTTTAATAAAGCATATACATCATTAGATTATCTTACCTAACATTTGTATTGTTAAGTGTTCAACGACAATTTCAATGTTATTCAACACTGCTTATGCTCTCCCATTCCGAAATTGCATTCTCTTGTAGTCTTAGATGTCTAATTAGGATTGATTACATAGGCAGAAGAAAAATTATTACATGAGCAAATTTTGAAGATTTTTGAATTTTGATTAAATGATTTTTTCATGGTTGAAAATTGTGAAATATTAAATTAGATATTTGAGTGCGTTTAGAACTTTAAAGTTAAAAATTAAGATACCATTAAAAAATTTATATGCAGTCAATGAAAAGTTTATTTTGCATGTTCTACACTTTTATTTATTTAGATATTAGTAATTTTTGGGGAATCTAACATATTTATATTATATATTTATTTATTTAACGTTTACTAACATTTTAGTTTTTATTTATTTATTTATTTTAAAATCTCATTCATGAAGGATCTGAGATTTTGTCCCACTGTTTTAAAATCTTGGCTACGCGCCACTACACACCATAATTGATTTTGAAGTATCAAATGATGAAAGTTGAAAATATGTTGAACCAAAAATATCATAATGTTTATCCATTTAGATATTTCACCAAACATTTTATATACAAGTTTTAAATATCAAAATACTTACAAAATTATATAGACATTTTATCCATGGACTAATAAAAAAAATTTGAAGTTGGAGACTTAAATGAAATATGAAAAATGGAGGGACTGATCATTAAATAATATAGTTTACAGGAACTTTAAAATAAAAATCATATTTCACAAACTAACCTAGATGGATATTTGGTGGAGGTGGAGGGACTAAAAGCGAAATAAGCGGTTGAATTTGAGAACTTAAAAAGTAACATGACAAGGAGGGATCGAATAGACATATTTACAATGACTTACAATTAAAAATCCATAAAAAAAAACATGTGTAATGTGAGTTTTGGTTAGTAAAAATGACCAAGTCGAACATTTTCCTATATAAAATGGGCTGAGCTAAGTTGGGCCTTATTGGCTCTATAGATTATTGTTCACTCTAGATACTTGCTTTGTATTGCAGTCCCTTTGTAATCACCAACGCACTGTATAATACGAAAGAAAAACGATGTGTCTAGCCCCATTTACAGTCCACACCATTTTTATTTTTATTAAAAAAATCATACACATTTGAGTTGAAGCATATATTATTTCATGAAATGAAACATATACTGAAAAACAATAATATATTTTTTTAAGTTGAAAAAATAAAAATAAAAATTATGTTACACATTATGATAGAACCCCATACATTATCATTACCAAAGACAGACCCATGCTTCTTAGTGGCGACTTATCCCCCCGCCCCCCCCCCCCCCCCCAATTGATATTTATATATATTTAAATAATACATCACCCATTAAAAAAAAGAATACTATGAGAGATGACTTCTAATCAGGGGCTGAGCTATAGCTCGACTTGGCCGGGCTGTAGCCTCCCCCCCCCCCCCCCCAAATTTTTTGAAAAAAAAAACTTTAGGTTGGCAGTGTTTATTCTCACCATTATTCAGTCATAATTATCCCTAATTACTACCCTTAGCCCATGTTTGGATGCCGGATAAACCCCGAATAAATTTTTTATTGTGTTTGGAAATCCCGGATAAACCCAGATAAAGTATGCCAGAATAAACTGGTATAAAGTGATATATGGATTCCAATCAACCCCTAGAATAAAAGTTATGCAAGGTTATTCCATCCAAAGAATATGTGGGGCCCACTGTCAAATCAACTGTCATCACTTATTATAAATCATCTGTTAAATCAACTATCATTACTTTTTTACCTTTTATAAATTTTTATCCATACTTTATTCACATTTTACCCAAACAACAAAACATTTATTCTTACAATTCCCAACGAGAATAATTCAAAATACAACCAAACACACAATCACTTTATCCTTATTTATATTCATTTATGCTCGAATAAATATATACCCAAGAATAAATCATATTTTGTATCCAAACGGGGGCTTAATCATCGCTGATTATCCTCTATCACATCAGTTTGTATACGGTTGATTATTTCCTTGTATAGATTAATTAATCCCGCCATTATTTGTCCATTACACCCCCTGTACAAACATCAATTACTTACCTTGCATTAAAGAGATGTAACTCAATTTCTATCTATCACACGGTTAAATACACATTTCTTATACAATAACACAAAAAGAGAAAGAATTCTCCCTTACTACCAATTTTATAATAGTTTTCAAATTTCTTCTACAAAAATATGGTTATAAAATTTTTAAATCTTTGTTAGAATGATTCTTTTTTTTATTTTTATGTTTACAAGTCTAAATATATTGAGATCAATTATATTTTTTTCAATTATGAAATTTGTTAATACAACACTTCACACTAAGGTGAAAGATGATTTTCTTGTAGATTCTATGATTGTTTACATTGGAATTTTATTTTGCTGAAAATATTGATTCAGATTGGATAAAAGATTATTTATATTCTTTAAATGATCGTAAACATAATTTCAATAACACATTTCTGAAAAAAGTTAAATCTTTTGCCTAATTTTTATATTTTTGCATATCTATGACAAAAATTTCTAGAAGTGAAGTATAAACTCATTTAGTTTATATAAAATTTGAATTGTTTATTAGATTTCAAGTTCATCTCAGCCCCTCCCAATATAAAATCCTAGTTCTGCCCTTACTTCTAATTATTACAAAATCTTATGACTTTCTTCTCTTGCCTAATTAAAATAAGTTTGATATTTTAAAATTATTTTGCACAGAAAAAAATAAAAGATGATAATGTAGTATATATTGTGCTATAGTTTTGCTACTTGGGCCTCAAAATTAAAACTCTATCGAGAAGCCCCATAATGTGTCCTTTACTTTGGGTTTGACTTTTAAAAAAGATTAAAAATGCAAAATACAATACTACATTTCCTTTAAATTTGAGTCTTTTACTCCTAATACAGCACTCCCTCATTGATTGTCATATGTAACCGCCTTCCAATACAACACACTCTCTTTTTCGTAAAATTCTCTTTTTACCCGCCTAAGTCATCTGCCACATCAAAAATTTATTCTGGTCGGCCTACTCATCTCCAATGAACGGTGTCATCACCTCTGGATTTCTTTCGCCACCCTCTATCATATAAGAGATGGTTCGGCTATATTTCTAGCCCTCCTCCGGCCTCCACATCCACCAACCTTATCTCCATCCTTTTTTAAAATTCAAATATATTTCAAAATGTATGTTATTATTAAAATAAAAACAAAATATGTTTGGCAACAAAAAAAACATAAAATATAATGCATATATAGATCAGATACATTTGGAATGCAACTAAATTTCAAAGAAAAACAAACATTGTTTCAAAATACAAACAAAACATGAAGTATATAAAGCATATAAAGTTCAACTATATGTGGAATGTAACTTAACTTTAATGAAAAACATAAACTACCTAAAGGCACACAAAAATTTTAAAAAATATAATGCATATAACATTCAGATACATTTAAAAAAAAATAAATCTGACAAATATAACTGACTTTCAAAACATTAAACAAATATTGTTCAAAGTCACACTAAAAACAAATAGTATAATGCGCATAAAATTCAAATACATTTGAAAATGTAACTTAATTTTAAAATGTTAATGAAAACATAATTGCATAAAAACACAAAAATACAATGCATATAATGTTTATATACATTTTCAAAAATTTAAATTTAACAAATGTAACTGATATTCAAAACAACAAACAAAAATTGTTCAAAATATAATGCATATGAAATTTAGATACATTTCAAATATAATTGACTTTCGAAAAAACAATTGTCGTTCGATATCACATTAAATAACATTAAGTACAATACATATTGAGGAAATATTTTTCCCTTCAGTCAACTTAATTGGTCGGAGCCTCCTTCTAGAATCCGCACCAAGAAGAGTATGAACTCTACACTAAAAAAAGAAGAATCAAGGAGGATATTGTTGTAGTGCTAGCCAAAGGAACTCTGAAGAGATGTATCAGTAAGGGAATTCAAAGGTTTATCTCATTAATAAGGTGACTTGATTAAAAGATAACTCATACCTTGGCTTGTTGTTAATCTTTTCTTTTATAGAACTCATGGGCTAGATAGTTATTGTCACTGGCCTCATAGCCGTTGTAACAACTTTTCTTTAATGGCTGCTTGGTGGACGAATTATGTGGTAATCACCCTACTTTATTGTAGTTGAACATGCCCTTAATTACACATGTTTTATGAGTAATGGGTCTTAATTATTCACCTGACAGTTACTGGAGTTACGGGTTTCTGACCGTTCCTGAGGTCCTCCTCATGGTCTTGATTTGGTCAGGATACGGAGTCCTGCTCGGCGTGTACCCAGTCATTCGTCCGCGAGATGTGACACCGTCTGACCAGACCTGATTCAATCTGGTCGAGTCTCCCTTGCTCAGAATGGCATTTGCCCGCGAGATGTAAGGCTGTCTGACCAGACATGGTTCATCTCAATTAGAGGCCAGTCTGCGATTTTGTCATTGTCAAAACCGGGTCACGGGTTATCAAATGCGGTGATTTACGTTCGAGTAACTCTAGACATGTGTCACTACTAATTGGGTGCAGATTTTTTCCTCTACACATATAAAAATTAATTAGATTTGAAATGTATTTGAATTTCAAATACTTATCAACACTATATTCAAAAAAAAAATTATATATCAATAGGTGACTACACAAATGAAAAACATGAAAAAAACAGGGTCCAAACTTGAATCGACCAACTTTGATGAATTATAATCAAATCGATCGAACATAAAGCAGTGGCGGATGATCATCCAAAAAATAAGGGGGAATTAATTAGGGGTATATGTGGTCACCCGTCTATTATTTTTAGATCCATGAAATTCTTCAAGCTTTTTTTAGGTCTCTAAGGTGGTAAAAAATTATCTTTAGGTCCCTTCATCCGGATGTTGTTCAAAATACCAAATATGTCCCCCGCCCAATTATTTTAGTATATTGTTAGCACTCTCTAATACATTATTAAATATCTCCAGTATATTGTTAACACTCCCCAGTATATTGTTAACCTTCGTATAAATCGCTCTCCACCCAATTATTTAAGTACACTGTAAATACTCCATCTGTTAACACTTCCCAGTACATTGTTAACTTTCGCATAATTGGGCGAGTGCATATTCGGTATTATTGAAGAACATTCGACTGGAGGGATCTAAAAATAATTTTTCACCGTCTTAGGGATCTTAAAAAGATTTAAAAATTTTCAGAGACCTAAAAATAATAAACAGGTAACCATAGAGACCCTTAATTAATTTTTCAAAAAAAATTGAATTTGCTATTCACATTATAACATATACGATTCAATTGTTGAAATAACAATGTGTATAAATGAATCAATTGGAAGTAATAAAAATAAACCTTCAAAAACTTATTTCGATTGGCTCTTTGGTGTTTCAACTGCGTATTAAATTATTCAATTGGTAGAATATCAATTGGATTGGATCAGAAAAAATAAATATTATAGTAACCAATATGGAATAAACAAGAACTGTAACTACCTCCTTGATTTGTGGGGATCAATTAACGAAAAAGCCAAATAAACCATATAAGGTATACTAGGAATTGTACTGTGCTATCATATTATATCAGGTGGCAGACTTAGCTGCAAAACGGACTGAGTGTATCAGCGTTCAAAAGAAAAAATGTTAGACTCAATCATTTTTACAGTCCAAAACTCAAATCATCCATGTTTTTATTTTTTAAAAATATTAAACATCACTTAAGGAGGTATATGCTTTAACAAAAAAGTATATATCACTCCATTTTGAGTTGAATGAACCAATTTTTAGTTAATGTAAGAAAATTTTTAACAATGTATATATATTTCAACGATGTATATGTTTTACTATATTTTTAATGAGGTATATAAAAATGCATTTTGAACTGTTAAAAAAACTGAGTGTAACTAACTCATCAATAATTCACACATGTATATATTTCTTTGAAAAAATATACACTTCAAAACAAATCGAAATACTGTAAATAATTGTAGAAGGACTGAACATATCATTCTACGCTGAACATGTAATTTCCCAATCTCATGAGAACATCTTGGCTTCACCTTCAAATTCACCTGGGCTAAATAACCAACATGGACCAAATTGTGCTTATGGGCTTGCTGACTTTTTTTTTTTTGTTGGTACTCTGGCTTGCAAGACTTTTTAAATGTTTTGGTTTTTTATCTAATTTTATTGAGTGTTAATACACTCAGTCTATTTTACAGCCCTATAGTTTATGAGATTCTAACATAGTGTTAACGCAAAAAAATTATCATGTTTTCAGCGCAACAAAAAATGCACTAATATATATCAATATATATTTTATTTCATATCATAGCTTGTACTTCAATGGAAGAGTGTATTTTTAAAAAAAATAAAAAAAAAACTGGTGTGGACTGCAATTGGGATCGCTAGAAGTATCATTTTCTAATTTTATTTGCAATCTCTCTTGTGGTCTTTTATATGTTTATATTTTTATTAAAGCCCATGTTTCATTATATATATAGATGGAGGCCATTATTTCCTACAGTTACTCATTCCACCCCTTTAAAAAATAAAAAAAATTAGAAAGGGAGAACTCACCCCGGACACCGACCGTCTCCTTCGACGCCTCCATCTCCTCCCCCCTCGCCCTCCCTCTCCTCCTCCACAACCCATCCCCCCAACCACTGCTCCTTCTATACCTTCGAGCTCCCCCGCGCCAAAGAAGTGATACTTGTAGTCGACCTCCACTATCAACAGCACGTCAAGGTACCTCGACTTCATATCGACAACCTATTCTTCTAAGGGGGCGGGGGGGGGGGGTGATTTGAGGAGGCGGAGGGGGGGGGGTGTGAGGAGGAGGGGAGGGTTCGAGGAGCTTGTTGAGGAAGGATCTATGGAGAGAGGGGTCGATGGGAGAGTGGTTCTAGGGTTAGGGATTTGGGTTTTTTAGGAGGTGGGGTTGGGGTGCTGTCTGATGGGAGGGGTCGACGCTTGGTGGGGGAGAACCAGAGAAAGTGACAGTGGCGGAGGTGTAGGGAGGTATGGGTTGGGGAGGATGGATTGCGGAGGGAAGAAGAGATGGAGGCACGGGAGGAGAGATTCCTTGTCTCGGGGTGGGTTCCAAACTTTCCAAAATATAGAAGTTTTATTTTTTAAAGGGGTGGAGTGAGTAACTAAGGGTGAAAATAATTGCTCCCAATTTTTATGCCTTTGATTATGCCTTTGATTGAAATTACAATAAAATACCCTTCATTTATTATATATTATGTTATAAGGGTAAGAAGGGTAAATCCAAAAAAGTTTGGACCAGGTTGTTTGTCCTATATAGTGCCCATTCATTTAGCCCATGTTTGGTTGGGGAATAAAAGGGGTATAAAGTGGTACAGAGTAGAATAAAGTAAAAAAAAGTGTTTGAATGAGTGGTATAACATGGTATAGGTATGTCAGAATAAACTAGTATAAAGTGGTATACAGATTCCAACCAATCTCTGAATTAAAGTTATTCTAGGTTATTCCACCCAAAGAATAAGTGGGCCCACTGTCAAATCAACTGTCATCACTTCTTATAAATCACATGTCAAATCAACTATCATTACTTTTTTACCTTTTATAAATCCTTATCCATACTTTATTCACATTTTATCCAAACAACAAAAAGTTTATTCTTACGTTTTTCAACGAGAATAATTCAAAACACAACCAAACACAAAATCACTTTATCCTTATTTATACTAGAATAATCATAAACATCAGAATAATTTAATTCTTGAACCAAACATGGGCTTAAAGATATGGGAATAAGTAATAGATATATGTATACTGACGAGTGATTGTGTGCGGCGGAACGGCGGTGCGACCACGATGTGGACCGTTCGATCGCGGGTCCATCGCATCCGACGGTCGATGTGAATCGCACCCGATCGTCTGATGCGATGGACCCGTGATCGACGGCCGTGATCGCCGCCGCACCGCCGTTCCGCGGCACCTAATCATCCCTCTATGTATACTATGACATGTAACTTTTTATATTATAAGAAAATGAAAAGCTAAAGATAATGATTTTCGAAATATATTAACATGTAATACACAGCCTGATAGTAGAATCTCATCCAACCATTTTCTATTCACTGTTTCTCTCTCTTTATCTCTCTTTATCAACAAAAAATTTATTCTTACGTTTTTCAACGAGAATAATTCAAAACACAACCAAACACAAATCACTTTATCCTTATTTATACTAGAATAATCATAAACATCAGAATAATTTAATTCTTGAACCAAACATAGGCTTAAAGATATGGTAATAAGTAATAGATATATGTATACTGTCGAGTGATTGTGTGCGGCGGAACGGCGGTGCGGCCGCGATGTGGGCCGTTCGATCACGGGTCCATCGCATTCGACGGTCGATGTGAATCGCACCCGACTGTCCGATGCGATGGACCCGTAATCGACGGCCCGTGATTGCCGCCGCACCGCCATTCCGCCGCACCTAATTATCCCTCTATGTATACTATGACATGTAACTTTTTATATTATAAGAAAATGAAAAGCTAAAGATAATGATTTTCGAAATATATTAACATGTAATACAGCCTGATAGTAGAATCTCATCCAACCATTTTCTATTCACTGTTTCTCTCTCTTTATCTCTTATCCTCTATCTCGCACTCTGATTGTCTGCCTATCTTCCGACCGCCATTCACAGCCTTCATTCCTGCTTTTGATTGTCGGTATAAGGACAATCATCGTTGTTGTAAAACCATAGCTAGTGGTATACACACACTCATTCCTCTTCTTCTTCTCCTGGTTGCCACTACGTCCTCCGGTCCCTGTATCCTTCTTCATCCACCACCTCAAATTTTGTTCCCATTGTCTTTCCCATCCCTTGCCTGTCATCGAAGCTGAAGGTAAACACCTCATCTTCTTCTCTTTGTCCCCATTTTGTTGAATGTTTTACATTTGTTGTTGAATTATTGTATTTGATTTTAAAAACTCTAGATGTTCTTTGAAACCTTAAGTGTTGAATATGTTTATGTGATATTGTATTTTGTAGGTCTTTATTGTCGGTTCGACAAATGAAGTATCGACTTGCGACAGAACTAAAGACAACTGATATGTCGATCTGGGACTGAATTGGTGATAATTGGCCTATCGACCCTCCAGAAAAAACGTCAACATGGGTATTGTCAAACTTATATATACACCGTGACATTAAGATTGTCAAACGAGTGGATTTTGTGTTTGATTTTGGGATGGGGTGTGCCTTTACACAGGATGGGTTAGATAGGGGTGGGTTTGGTTTATTTTATGAGAGCATAAAAACATTTTATTTACTTTTCTACTGGAATTTAGAATGATTTTTTATTATTATTATTAATCGGAAGGACTCCCCGTGGCTGACCTTACAATCAAGCTGGGAAACCTACCTCCACCTGTTTGCCCTGATCCCACCATGCCCGGCCTTGGGTGTAGATCCAGTAGGCGGTGCCTAGGGCCCCACCCAAGGAAGGGCCCCAAATGCCCGCTTGTGTTATAGATTGCAATCTAGCCCACTGTCAAATACAATTATTTTAGGATAATGTTATGTACAATCCCTTTTTGAGCTCTAATTTCAATCTATACATGTTTTAAATTTTTAAAAAATAGTATACCTCATTTAGTGAGATATTTGTTAAAAAATAAAGCATATACCTCAACGACTTGCATGTATGCATTTAAAGAAAATGTGAAAAATTTATATCAAAGCATATACCTCGTTAATATGAGTATATGCTTGGTGAGAAGTGTATAGGACGATAATTGGGTCTGGAAAAAAAAACTGTATAATAACACTTATTTTTATAACCCATTTGAGCCCCAAATAGAACAATAATGTAAGCAATTTCATTCATCCAAATATAATTTAATCCATCCAATTGTTATATTTCTTAGTTTTGCTTAATTTTTTTCTTTTTTGTTATTGGATATATGTTTTTTAATAATTATATTCACATACTATGGTTAATTGAAGATAAAATTTAAAAGTTTAGACATGAAATCTCTTTTTTTTTAGATGACAAATATTAACAATTCCTATTTATTTATTCATTATCTAAATATTTAATTTTTGCATGTAAAATAAATATAAAGTATATCAGAGTATTTGATCTTTTATGCTTTTATTATATCAACATTATGATAGTCTATTGAGTTATATTTAAACAAAAATTTTTTATAGAGTCCCATTTAAAAATTTCGTCTAAGACCCTACCTAAATTTTCAGATCTCAGGGCCGGCCTGGATCCCACTGGGAATTTGGAGTGGTTGTCATTTAACAGGGTGGGTATATAGCTCCACTATGTCTATATTTTGCCAGAGAAAATCTTGAATATTGATAATATTTATTGATGGATAAATATACATATTGTTTTTTTGGTGTCAGGATAAATATTTTTTATTGATGGATATCATTTGATTGGAAAGATTGATTAAAAAATAAACTAGGATTAAAAGTGAGCTATAAATAATTATAAACATAATCATAAAAATAATTCATAATTAAATTTTCAAAATTAAATCAATTATAAAAAGTACTCACCGGTGCTAACAAAAAAATAGGAATGTGAAAATAAGTTAATGATAGGTGTCATATATATTTAAATTGGATATTTAAACATGTTCATCCAAATGAATAACAAACAAGTGCATATTATTAAATTTAAACTAAATTTATTAAATCAATATTAATCAATAACAAAAAAATATTTTGTTAGTGAAAATTTACGATGGCTAGATATAATTTATTGATAAATAAAAATATATTTTTTATTAATTTGAAAGGGTAAAATCATCTATAATTTCCCTTTCAACTTGTAAATTTTATAGTAGTATAAGAGTTTTTATCTAAGGCCCGTTTGAATTTGAGTTTACATATATTCTACGTTTAAAAAGTTAAAAATTTTCAAATTCTGATCTAAACACATTTTCAACATTTAGCTTTTAAAATCATCATATTCCTTTTTAAGTCAAAAAAATCTTACAGTTGAAAATATAATAAAATGTAATTTTTTAAAAGCTGAATTTGAAATATTTTAAAGAATCTTAGAGATTCAACCTCATATCCAAATGCAGACAAAGACGCCTAATGATTACATTATATCCCACATTATTTACACGAAATTCTATCACTTTAACAAGCGTGTTATTATTTTTGTAATGATCATGTGATAAAAAAATTCAATTAATTTGTTGTGGTTCACACCACTCTCAAGTTAACAGGGATATCTATTAAACTTTATGCCCTCTTTGTTAGCGGCATAGGTGAAGAATAAAACAAATAAGAAAAGAAAAAAATATGTTTGTTTATACGTGACAAATTTATAAGCGATTATAATTATATCAGAATAAATAAAAATAAATCGATATTGATATTTCAAATCATCTCTAAAACTATGTTATTCCATCCAATTATTTCATTGGTATAAAAAACTCTCATATTAAATTGTTTTCTTACCATTTATAATTTATTATCTCCATATTAA
This sequence comes from Acorus calamus, assembly GCA_030737845.1. Taxonomy (NCBI): domain Eukaryota; kingdom Viridiplantae; phylum Streptophyta; class Magnoliopsida; order Acorales; family Acoraceae; genus Acorus; species Acorus calamus. Next base: position 8,369,636 of record CM060876.1, on the reverse strand, counting down.
TTCATATTTCATTCATTATTTATTATTCGATGAATAAATGTTTTATTATTAGACTTTTAAATTAAAATAATTAAAAACACAATGTGATATATTTATTTTTATCTGAAAGAGTAATCTCCGTAATAACTTACGATCCTTAGATAAACGGCGGCTAAAAGTAAAACCCCATACTTTATTTTGGATTCCAAAAGAGATAGAGAGCGCCCCAAGTTTTAACCTTTATTCCTTACGGCCTTCGCTTTCTCTATCATTCGATTCCTCTCCATTATTTTTTTTCCTTATAGAGAGAGAGAGGGAGAGATCCCTCCAAAGCCCAGCAACGAAAATGACGATTGGGTCTGGTGGATCGAGCATCGTCGGTACATCTCTATTTTTTCAGTTCTATCGATTGAATCCTTTGATGGGTTTTGTTGTATAGGATTTTGTTTTCATTGTGGGTATTTTTTTTTGTTTTGCGATCTTATTGTGTTGTGGAGACTGTGTTTGTGATTTTCTTGGTGGATGTACTTTTGACTCTTCATGGATCTGCTAGTGTTGTTTCTAAATTTTGAATCAAAATCACATTTTTTAGATTTTATCAGTCATACTTGTTTGTATTGTGGTTATTTTATGCCTATGGAGGATGGACATAGACACAGAACACAGAAACTACATGATACAGACATGGTGACAGAAAATATTGAAAAACTAGGGTGATAAGACATGTCAATGAATAAAAAATAATGTATGATGTTATTGTTGTTCAAAAAGTTATAGCATACATCCACAAACCGCAAAAAGTTGATACAACTATGATAAGTGGAGGAGGAAGGAATTTATTCTAGTAGGGGCGATTCTTAAGAGCATCTCCAATCATATACCCAAACTTTTCCTATTCCCTAGAATTTTCACCATCTCTTGAAATAAAATAAAATAAAAAATATTTTCTTTCTTAAGTCTTCTTATTTTTACCTCAATAAAAAAAATTATTTTTTACCTTTTAAAAAAAAAAATTGGATAATAATAATTTTTAAATTTAAATATTTTGAAGGAAAGAAAAATTGAATAGTAAAAATGTTTGGGAAAAGAACTTTGAAAATGTTTACAGGAAATAATTAGAAAAATATGTGAAATTTTTAAAAGATTTGAGTAAAACACAAAGTGATGGTTGGAGATACATCATATCGAATCAAACTTTTACTCAAATTTTTAGTGAAATTTGGATATAAGTTTGAATAAGGGCTGGAGATGGCCTAACTATGACCTATATTTTTTTTCCTAATTAATTTTCATTGAACACAAAAGAGGATTAAAGATTTGGTATTACAAGGTATATCTGAACTAAAAATAATAAAAATGGATTAATTTTTTTTTAAATAATTTAAAATCCAAAATAATTTAAATAATGCATGAGCCTCATTTGCAGTTCTAATGAGATAGATGAGTGATAAAAAGAAAGCTTTTAAAGCTAAATACAAAAGACAAAAAAAACTATCTAAATAGATAAAGAGATATTAGCCAAATAGAAAATCATATAATTTTTCTTTGTCCCCATATGGCTATTTTATATTTGAATTGGCTATTCAATAACCATACAAGGTTTAAAAAATAAAAAATGAAATATCATGTATAATTTGTAAACATCAATGTCAAACAATTTAACTGACAATTAGCTTCTCTTAACTAATTAAAATCTTTACACCACATCTAACCAAACTACATTAATTGGTCTTCAAAATTAAGTGGGGACAGCTGCCCGATAGACCCCATCAAGCTCCTCCCTTGATTACAGTGGTGTGTCAACTATCAACTCCATTAAGATTTTGTCATTTGACTTCATGTGAGTATTAACCTTACAATATATTATTATTATTATGTTAACATCATTGGGTTTCATGCATTGTGATCTACTGTGTTCATCGTGCATCCAATACATGTCCGAAATTCAAACAAATTATAGTTTACTTTTGCACACGTGGGATGTCCCCAACATGTGTTCAACGCATCATGCCATCATTGCGTGTCTTTGTCTGATATGTGCCGACGTGTTCATTGAAGTGTATATGCTTCCTATTTTTATGCATTATTTGTGTTGTTCATTTCATCATTGTAATATTAACTCTTCATTATGTTATTTTTTGCAATTGAAACAATTGTTGTTTTTGTTTAAAATGAGTTCCTGAAGGGTCAAGTTGGGTTTTTATGGGGGTCGTTATTGTACAATCTGGCAATTGGGTTTAGGTGTAATGGAGTTAGAGTAGTAACTTCATGGGATGGAGGGTATGTTTGGGGTTAAGACTTCAAGTTTGATTTGGATAAATGTTGGTTTCGTTCTAAATTTGTTCCCGATTGTCATTCTTTGTGGGATTTGGAGCTCTACTGCTTTTGTCTCTCTGATATTTTACAACAAATATGATCATTGTCTTCATTGTAGTATTATTTTTCCATCAGTCCATCTGCTCCGAAACTTCATTGGATCAGTAGCTTGTCACATGTTGCTTATGTGTTTTCTATTGCTTGTCATCCATGTTTGTTTTTAGTGCATTTTTTGTCTTCTGTTTAGCAATGTTTTTAAAGAATATTCACCTCTCCTTTGTTTAAGTGTCCTACTTTCTCCTGGCTGTAGTTTATGTATGTACACTCATATGTGTTTGGGTAGGGAAGGCTGAATCAAGTAAACAGTGAGAGCTATATTTTTATCATATATTATATCTCATCAGAAGTTGTTGGATAAGATTCAGTGATGATATGAACTTCTATTGCAGCAAATTCCAACAAACAATCACATTTTTTGAGTGTTGCATTATAAATTTCTTGAATTGCCCAGCTCAAAATAAAATAAAATAAAAAATCTCAATTGCACACAAGTGTGACTCTCTTTAGTTTTTCCTACCTACAAAAATGATAAGCAGTGAGATCTTAGAAGGTCTGAGAAGCATCTAAACATAACTTCTTGTATGAACTATCATGAAAGCTAGTACAGCAGATGGATCCAAAAAAGAGAACCTATTGTAATAATGAAATAACTTATAATTTTTCCTCCTCCAATTAAGAGGTGCAACTTGTGGGGTTCTGTCAAACAGCAGAATAGATAGCAAGCCCTGTGACCCTTAAGAAGTTTGGAAGGTTTTTCAGTCCTTTTGTCAAGAGGCCTATTTGCATACATGTGGCCTTATATCTTCACTTTAATTCTTTATTTAAGATGGAAGATAATGGAATTAACTTTTTAATTGAGAAGCCTCATGGCCATTTCATTAAGCTCAGGTTTGTGAATGACATGGATAGCCTCACAAGCTTGCAGGTACAAGAGAGCAGGATGGGACTCTTGTCAAAGAACTTCACTGGGACTCTTCTTGAAGTTGAAATTATTGGGATTCAAACATTCTATACATTCTGTTTGGAATAATTGCAAAAAATATTGCATACTGAAATTATTGATTTGTAGATAGCTTGTGCCGTGCACCATGCTACTATTCAAACCTGTTTTCTAATTACTTCATATCCTGCAAATTCTTGTTATGAATTTAATCCTCATTGCATATCAGAAAATCATGTTCCTTTTTTTTTTGGTTTTTGAACCCATTTTGCACGATCTATGCATATATGATACCAAAAAGATTCAATGAATCTTACAGAAATTTTCTTTTTCTAAAGTTATTCATTTGGGGCTTCTTTAGAAGCCTTGGAACAAACTCATTTTGCATGAGAAGGTCCATCTTGGGATTTTCTCCTCATTTTGGTATAGTTTCTGTGGAATGTCATCTGGAATACATGGTTATAAATGGAATTTGTCTATATAATTCACTTTATTGCACATTTAGGTTCTTAGTCTATTCATGAATTTGTTGATGCATTTCATGAGGGAGTTTCACATGTTAACTTGACATGCGCTGTATACTTTATCTATTGAAATATCCATTGGCATGCTGCTTATGGTTTCTTTTTATTTTATTTTATTTTATTTTATTTTATTTTATTTTATATTATTTGAGAAAAGCATTGTCTGTCAGCAACTTATGCAATTTGGAAATTGGGAAATTTTATGGTTATTTTTGAATAAATGACCTCTTGAGTTTTAGAAGGTGATAAATGGGAAGTAGCATTAGTGAGAGAAAATCTGAATTCCATCAAGTTATAAGACAACAGTGATTTGTATATATGATATGTTGTGTACTTGTGTGCAGAAATTGATCATATGCTAAACTCTTGGAAATGCTCAGTTCTTATGTGTTTTGTGGACCGTAAAACAATACAAAATTTGTAGCATATCCCATGTTACTGTTGATTTATAATTTATAAATCAAAATCTTGAGCTATGTAACCCAAGATATCCTATGATTGTTATGTGATATTTTTTTATAGACTGATAATTCTTCACTATGTGGTCCATTTTGGTTTCGTTAGGAAGAGAACCATACACTTCATTTGATGAATGCCATGTTATTCCTTGTCCTTGTTGAACCTGATTCAGTTGTTAGATCAGGATTATGATCCTTGTCTGGAGTCAAGATCACGGACCATGAGATCTGGAATAATCAAAATATTCCAATAACACTGTGCACATTATGATGTACTATAGACTATAAGAAACACTATTGTCAATTTGCCAGTGAAACTTTTTAGATTAGCATCCGCCAAACTGTTTTCTGACAATTTCTTTTGCAGTGCCTCGAAACTTCAGATTGCTAGAGGAGCTTGAACGTGGAGAAAAGGGCATTGGAGACGGTACGGTTAGCTATGGAATGGATGATAGTGATGACACATACATGCGTTCCTGGACCGGTACTATAATTGGCCCTCACAGTGTATGTCTCTGGTCCCTTTTTGCTTTTATAGCTCTATATAGTTTCAAACCAACTATATTATGTCATTATACATGACGAACTGCTGTGATGATAGTTTGAACACTGCATCAGATCGCCAAAATCTGATAATGGATGAAAAATAAAAGGGAGGAGCAAAGTGGGTGTTAATTAAGGAAGGATGATGACTTATTTTAAGGAAGGATCACTGTGTTATAATAATGGATCTCTTTGAGTGGACAATCTCAATTGGCTTCCAATGGTGAACACCCAAAGGTGATAGAACTTACAATGGACCACAATTGAACTCCATTCATCAGATGGACTGGATTTAAGAATCTGCCAAAGCACTGGTTGATCATACCTTTTTCTTACAGTTTGACATATGAATTCTACCATGCTAGTCTCCAACTTGAGAATTCTAATGTATATACAAAACTTTTGCACGCCCTTTCTCTTTCATCTCGAAATGCACCTTAGTCATATTGTAAATTTGTAATTGCTCCATACATGCATGTCATTGGCATTCCATCTCTTTTACTATGAAGAAAGCCATTTATTTTTTACATGTTAGCTGAATTTGAACCTTTTTGAGGATTTGTGCTGTAATGTATAAAAGTTTATCCTTAAATATGATCTATTTGAGAATTTATGATATTTTTCCTGTGACCTAATGAATCTTTGTATGCATATTAGATGGGCAAGTGCATTTTTCTCATCTATCTTTATTTATTATTTTGCATGTTTTTTTTTTTTTACCAGTGAATGAGGTAAACGATTATGAGGAGTGAAATTGGTTTTGGGAGTTGAAGTAAGCAAGTGCTAAAATCTTTATTGATATCTTAATATCTTATTAACTTCCATCTTTTGATTGCAGTCTGTGCATGATGGTCGAATCTACCAGTTGAAACTCTTTTGTGATAAAGATTACCCAGAGAAGCCACCAAGCGTTCGTTTCCACTCGCGGATCAACATGACTTGCGTGAACCACGAGACTGGAGTGGTAAATAATTAAAGTCTAAGATTTCCTCCGGTTCTAATTAATAACATTGAATTTACTTTTTGAATGCAATCATTTATCGTATGATATGCATCTGAGTCTATGCAGGCACCGGCATGGACGCTGGCAGGTCAACCAAATCGATCTCACATGGTTTATTTGTTCCTTTAGAAATCCTAGGATGTTAGTCATTAACAACAAACTTTGGGACATGGGGTGACATTGATGCCTGACCATTAACATCTTGACACATGTGATTTTCCTTTTCCTTTTTCTTTTTCTTTTTCTTTCTTTGATAATCACATTGAACTATGTTTTTTCTTGGTAAGTAAATATATATATTTTTTAGTTGAATCTTATCCTATTTAATAGGAATAGGGGATGACTGGTGGACTAAAGGGGATAAATGGTTGGAGAACAACTTATCCAGTTTTGTATAAAAAATAATCAAGATAAATGGGCCAATTGTCTTGATTTTGAAATGAATTAGAGGATATTTTGTCCCAACAAAAGACTAGAGTAACATTTATCTCCTGATTTGACAAATGTGAATAAAAACATAACTGATACACTATTTTTATCTCCTTATCATGGTTTTTCTCTTTCAATTTCAGGTGGAATCGAAGAAGTTTGGAATGTTGGTGAACTGGCAACGCGCGTACACAATGGAGGACATCCTAAAACAGCTGAAGAAGGAGATGGCGGCCCCACAAAACCGAAAGCTGGTCCAGCCTCCAGAAGGTACATTCTTCTAGTTATGTGGTTTACTGTTGAACTTGATTCATAATGTGCACACGAAGATGTGAATTGGTCAAATTTAATTAAGATCCTATGTGCCGCTTCGATGGTGCCATGGGCATGCAAGTTTGTTGAAGTGGGATTGATTGTGTGCATATGTATCCTGAAAGGAAGACTTGATGCACTTTATCCTTCCATATATAATATAAGTTTTTTTATTAAACATATGTAATATAAGTTTGGTAACTTCTTCAAGTATTTACATTTCTTGGGGGAATTATAATTTGCATTCACGTAACTTTTCGTGTGTGGAATTTTATTGTGAGAGACTCAAGGAACTGAATTGTGGTTTATGCTGCTTTTTTGTTGCTCTTATTACCCAAATGCATCCTCCTGGATGGAAAAGAAACTCCATTACACACCTGGAATAGAGCAGAATTGCAACTGAATACCAAAAACCATAATTACCAAAAGAAACTTGTATTGAACCCAAAGTTGGATGAGATTAACCCAAATCCCGTACAACCTGATCATCAAATCCTAGAAGGTTAACCTCAATACAACTTGTGAGGTTCAACTTGGGTTTGGTTTAGATGTTATTCTAAACAATTCGAATTCTGCATTTGACTAGTCGACATAACGGAGGAAATAGTAAGATGAAAAATGAGAGGCGGCAAGAGAGAAGACTAAATGAAACTATGAGAGTGTGATAAGTTATAAAGAAAGAACAAATTAAATGATTCAGATTTCATCTCAGCAAATCAAAATTTAATATTTTAACATTTAAAGAGTTTTGTTACACAAATTTTTTATTTCAGCACCAATTCCGATCCTTTAGAAAATTATCAGAGTATATACTCATTTTAACGAGTTATATGTTAAATAATTTTTTTCACATTTTCTGTAAATGTATTCATATAATTCATTATGAATTAAAGTATATATTTTATTTTTAGAAAATAAGTACTTCATTAGATGATATATGTTATTTTTAAAAAATTTATTGGATTTAAGTTACCACAGTTATCTAAGGCTGGACCGGGTAAAGCTGACTCCTTAGTTCTGGTCCAACCCAAATTGTATTGGTATTTGTTTGGGTAATTGAATCCATCTAGTTCAACTCACAACTTGCCGGACTAAAAATTGAGTAAAAAATAAAACAAATTTTAATTTAATTTAATTTAATGTTTTTTCTTTTTGAAACAAACAAATGTTTGTGTTTTTTTTTTTCTGGAAAAGTAAAAACGTGGACAAACTATGTTTCCAAACAGTCCTAAAAACTATTTATAAAATATGAGTGAGGACAGTCAATGTGCTTGAACAGTTGTTTGAAGGAACAGTCATTTTATGAAGAAGAAAAGGCAAGAGTCCTGCTTATCCAGTATGAGATGCTTCCATGAAAGAAATGACACAACACAACACAATTGGAACGAGTCTTTCTATTCATTTCATCAATCACATGACACGCATATCGTAAAGTCCACTCTTCACTCAACCTGTCCTGTCTCCCCTCTGTTTACACTTTATTCCTACACATTGACTTTGTCAATGTGGTTTGTAATCTCTCTCTCTTCCGTGGGTGTGTTTTGTGAGTTGGTTTCACAATGGGATAAATTTTTAAATAAGGGATAATTATGAGAATAAGTGAATGAGATGACAGTTTATATCTGTTTATCATAAGAAATAATCAGGATAAACTGTGGATAGTTGTTGTAATTTTAAAATAAAAATAAAGATATTTGTTTTACTTAAAAGTTAGGACATCTCATTTATCTTAACTTTTTGTCTCAATTTTAACAAATGTAAATATGAACAAAATTAATTGACTTTTTATCCCCTAAAATTAGGACAACTTATCCTTAAAACCTTAACTCATTGTCAAACTAGTTAAGGGGATAAGTGATGGGATAAGGGGTGATTATGGGGATAAGTGAATGAGAGGACAGTTTATCCCTATTTGGTATAAAAAATAATCGGGATAAACTGTGGATAGCTGTTCCAATTTTAAAATGAAAATGATGATATTTTGTTCTATCTAAAGGCTGTGATAGCATTTATCCCAGCTTTTTGTCCCAATTTTGACAAATGTAAATATGAACAAATTTGATAAATTTTTTATTCTTTAAAATTAGAACAATTTATCATCAAAACATTAACACATTGCCAAACTAGCTCTAAAGTGTTTATGTTTTGGGCAACCTTTTTTTTCAATAAAATTAAGGGTATATGCCTACTATTTTCTTTTAAAAAAAGTGATTTACAATGAAAATGATATTTCACTTTTTTTTAAATATATATACACACTCAATCCATTAAAATGCATATTGTTATAATATCCTATCATATGATAGTGCAGTTTAATTTGAGAATAGAGCCTGATATAAGTGAGAATTAGTCGAAATAACCTCAAAATGAATGTTTGGAAGTTTGGAATAAATAAAAATCTGTATTATAGAATTAGCTGGTATGAAATGGTATATGAATTCTAGGCAACTCTTGCAATTAAGTTATTTTAGGTTATTCAACTCAAAAGAATATATAGGCTAACTATTAAAGTAACTGTCATCACCTCTCATAATTCAATTATCATCACTTTTTTACATTTTATAAATATTTATCCACACCATATTCACATTTTATTCAAACAACAAAAACTTTATTATTATGTTTTCAACGAAAATAATAATTTAAAACATAACTAAATAAAAAATTATTTTATAGTCATAAACCTTAAAAAACGTAATTATCTATCCAAATGGGGTCTTAGAGGTGAGTGTTTGCCTATGTGACATGGCCTGTTAGGTCACGGAATGCTTGAGTATCATAATAATCTTATCTAGATATTTGATCATTTGAATAAATAGCTATATAGGGTTGGATTCCATTTTGATTGTTTTTATTTCAACTTATTTTTATTATTATTACACCTCTCCTCCTTACCGAGGTGTGTGTAATCTGTTTATGAGCGGTGAATCTGGGGTTCAATCCCCGTCCGACCCCTTACACGGGGGTGTCCACGGTCCACTGGACTACCTACCAAAAAAAAAAAAAACTTATTTTTATTATTTTTATGCTTTAGTTAAAAATTAATTTACCCAAAAATAACTATATAGTCTCGTTCAACACTACCCAACTTTTCTCAATTCCAAATGGAAAAAATCCCCAACAGAATAAGAATCCCTATTCCACATATAGAAAACTCTACAGTCTACACTCCCCACCACAGTCAAACCACACCCATTCAAACCTCCAGTCTGAGTCAAATATGGAAACCTCAGTCAATATAAACCCCACTCAATAATGATAGTATTAACTATCCTCCCCTCCCAAAAATAATAATAAACAAACAATATAATAACTATCCCGATCAATTCGCACACGCCTTACACATGTTCTGACGACTCTCCCCCAAATCACAACCGTCCACTTCAACAAAGTCCACCGATCCAACGTCCCAAAATCATTCCCACCAAAAATAGCCGCCAATCCCAACCCCACCTCACCTTCTCCTTCCTTCAATCGTCCCTTCGACGCAAGACCCTCCTCTTCCCCCTATAAAACCCTAAAAAAATCCCCAATTTTTCCATCAAATCAAAATCAAAATCGAAATCGAAAATCAATGGCGGTCCCAATCGAACCCAAACAGAGACCTTCGAAGGTCCGATCGGTCTACAAACACAACCTCGAAGAGGAGATGATTCGGATATCGCACCTGATCGACGACTTCCCCTTCGTCTCCATGGACACCGAGTTCCCCGGCGTCGTCCACGCCCGGACCTCCCGCGCCGCCGACGAGTGCTATCGGATCCTCAAGAAGAACGTCGACGACCTCAAGCTCATCCAGCTCGGCCTCACCCTCTCCGATGCCTCCGGCCGCGTCGCCGGTGTTTGGGAGTTCAACTTCGCGGATTTCGACGCCGCCTCCGACCTCCAGAGCGCGCCGTCGATCGACCTCCTGAGGCGGCACGGGATCGACTTCGAGCGGAACCTCGCCGAGGGGGTCGAGGCCGTCCGGTTCGCGGAGCTCGCGATGTCGTCGGGGCTCGCCTGCAACGGCGACGTGACGTGGATCGCCTTCCATGGATCGTACGATTTCGCGTATCTGGTGAAGGTTCTCAGCCAGAGGCGGCTGCCAGAGGAGCCGGAGGGGTTCTTCGAGGCGATGAGGGCGTTCTTTCCGAGGTTCGTCGACGTGAAGAGGATGTGCTGCGAAGGCGGCGTCCACGGCGGGCTCGATCGGGTGGCGGACGCCGCCGGTGTTTGCCGGACGGTCGGGGGGAAACACCAGGCCGGATCGGACAGTCTGTTGACGTCCGACGTGTATTGGAGGCTGTCGGAGATGTGCTTCCCCGCCGTCGACAGACACGTTGGAGTTTTGTTTGGGTTGGAGAAATTCTGTTATTCTTATTGATAATTTTTTTTAGAATTAATAATTTTTTTAATGGAATATATTATGGAATTCTTTTGAATATGTGGATACTGTTATTTGGGTTTTTTGTTTTTTAATGGAAGAAATTAAGAAAGGGAATTAATTAATCCATTTATTTACATAACATTGCCTTCTTCATAATAATTTTGAATGATTTTAAAAGAAATCATATAATAGAAAAACAAAAATTCCATTTAATGTATTACTACTAATAAGAGATATAATCATGTATCATTTTTAACAATTTGGATGGTATAAAAACAAGAAAAATGATGTCCAGTTCACTTTACATTCTATCTGCAATCCACAAGGTCATTTTTTTTAATTAACATGATTTGTATATTAATTATTATACTTCATCATCATATTAGCCATGATGTGAATGAGAATTATTGCATGTAACGGCTTGTGGAAATTTTATGTTTTTCAATTGCAAGTTGAACTAATTCGCATATAAATGTAAGACAAAAAAAAGGATAGAATTAAAAGTTACCAAAAATAGGGATGGATGCAACCTCACATAAAGTCAGAGCATGGGTAGAGGCTAAAAGAAAAGAAAATTGATATCTTAGGGTCATTTGCAATCTAATTATTAATCAGTATGTACGTGTTTTAAATGTTTTATTAAATGCATTCTTAACTAATATATTGTATTCTCTTAAATAAAATGATGCATTTACTTAGTAATGGTATATATAATATAGGTCGATGATAATATGCGGGTCGTGCGGTCGTGCGGATCCGACGTGCGTCGTCCGATCGCGGGTCCATCGCATCCAACGGTCGATTTGAATCGCCCCTGACCGTCTGATGCGATGGATCCGCGATGGACCCGTGATCGACGACCCGTGATCGACGCCGTACGCCCGCACGACCCGCACAATATCATTTCCCATATAATATAATAAGACAGTGGAATATATGTTGCATGATTTCATACATCTGATTATAAGACGGGAAAAACTCATCAGTGTATCCGCACCCAATTAAAGAAGAAAAAAAGAAGAATGTGACTGCAAACAATGACTTAAAGTTTAGACCAGATGAAATGTAACCAGTCCAGCAGTTTTTTGAAAGAGACAGATTGAGTGAACCTGGAAAATATTACATATTCAGAGATGGCTTCCTTGAAATTTCTGATTTTAATCGTTTTGTTCAGGTTGGTGCCAGGTGTCAAGAGCTGGCAACATCATATATGCATTGAATGGAATTTTAAGATCATGCAGACTAATCTAGATTTTCATATGGCAATGTACAAGGGATGTGCATTGCATCACGTGACAAAGTCCAAAATAATTGGGTTATTATATTCTTTATTTTGGTGAAAGATATATGACTACAAAAAATTATTCACATATCTTCTTAATATAATTCATTATCCACTCGGACTATACAAGCTTATCAATTCGAAGGAAGATTTTTTTCTTCCGGGCCAGTCATGATTTGTTGAAAAATATTGCATACGTTTTTACAAGGACAGGAGATAATTTTCTCCTAATTTTATGGATTAAACTCTGTGTACAGTATGGCACTTCCTTTTAAATCTTAGAGTTATCTGTTAATCTTATATGAAAATATACATAACTCACAAAAGAATATATGTAATTTAATACATGACCGTAGTGACATAATGCCCCTATGCATAAATGCATAATATAGAATTATAGAAAAATATTTGTGCCATTTTCTTTTTTTTCAAGGGACACTGTCCTTCTTCACCCTAGCTAGCCATGTAATTCAACTTGCATTTTTAGTTATAAGGGTAAATAAATAATATTTCGATTATGGAAAAAATTTGTTGTTATAATTCTTCATTGATGATTTAGAAATAATAAGGATGCATAATATAAACCCAACACAAAACCTCTTCAAACACCATTATGTGATCTGAACCTTTATATATTCTAAAGGACCAAAGATTATCATTCTCCACTAACCAATCTACCATGACCCTATGCCTATTCCCTCATCCTTTTGTCACGAGGGGTGCCGGACACGGCCAAAAGTCTGTGCCAAATACAATGATAATGAATGATTCCCGACAGAACAAAATAAAAGTTTGAAAAAATGGTTTAAAGTTGATCTGATGGGGGTTTAAAATTTTGTGTATAAGTTATTTTAATTTTTAAAAATAAGTCTATTAATTTTACTTTTATTCACATTTACATTTTAGATAAATAAAAAATTTGGATATTGTGTTAAAAAGAGGAGGGCCGTGATGATGGAGGTTAGGGAGAGAGAAAATTAACAAGTTAAGGGAAAGTGCTGTTGCACATAATTTTTTATTTTTTATTAGTTCCACAAAACCATTGTAGCATATATATTCACATTAACAAAGTATATGCTTCAATATAAAATTTTTTATATTTTTATAAACGCATCTATACAATTTATTGAAGTATATGTTGCATTTTTATAAAAATATGTACACGTATTTTGAAAAAATTCAAAATACGTGTATATTAAAATTGAGGCTTAAAAAGGGGTTGCACATGACATCGTCCAACCAGGGCCTATACAAATAATCCAACTTGGACTCAGACTCCTCTAGGCTGAATTCAGCACAAGTTTTATATTCTTCAGGTGCACTAGCATCGTTAGAATAGAGATTGAATTTGTAATATTCACTACTGCTTACAAGAGGCTCTTGCTCAATTAGATAATCTTGAATTAATGGAATGCAAGTACAAGACACAAGCCCATTTCCAACAACAACTTCATCAAGCTACGAATTATGTGAATGCGTTAGAACGTTAATTGGAAAAATTATGGGCTCAAAGAGCACGAATTCAATGGATTCGAGATGGGGATCGAAAAAAAAAGTTCTTCCATGTGGTAATGCATCGTTGACAGTCCTAGAATCATATTCTAATACTTCGTGGTCTGGATGGATATGAATTGAGTCAGGAGGAGGATATCCGAAATCATGTTCTAGTCACTTCCAATACCATTGGGCTTCTCAAGGTGGTTCTCCTAGCAGTGCCATTGATGTTTCAGCGATGGCTTGCACGCATACTTCGTATGAAGCGATCTGAACTGGAGTGGAAATACTTGGGGGTTCCTGTGGGAGCGGGTCGGTCCCTAGCTTAGCAGGCATCAAAAGCTATAGATAATGCGACAGATCGATTGGCAGGGTGGAAAGCTGATCTTCTAACCTCTGCAGGTAGGTTAACACTCATCAAATCAGTAGTGTAGATGCTCTCACTTCATTCAATGTTTGCTGCCAGCTTATCTATTTCAATAGCGAACAAGCTAGATGGATTGGCTCAGGTTTTTTAATGGAATGATCTCCTTTTGCTCAACGCATGTACTATATTAGCTGGGAGAAAGTTACTGCGCCGTGTGAAGGAGATTTGACACTCGAAGAACTCGGGATATGAGGGATGCCGTTTTGGGTGCAAGTGCATTCTAATTTCTGTTACATGACTCTTCTTGTCAGGTGCCTTTGGCTCAAATATTAGTGGAATAAAAATCCATGGGACTTGCATTGCAGAGACCGCATGTCTACTGCTTAGAGGACGCTTTGTGAAGATCTTCGTATGGTGCGGATGTATTGTCACCGAATCAAAGGGGAGCTATGCGACATCGATGTTTTGAGTGATAGATGACTAACTATGATCCCATTTAATTGGGTTCCAACTTATATTAACATGGATGGGGCAAGGTTGGGATATTGCCTTTCAGATGTGGTTCTAAATGGGGAGTGACGGGCTGATATTTTGAGCAAACTCTTGCCAGAATATTGGGTAAGTTCCATTCTCATGTGTTAGTTTTTGTACAACGTAGACCTATCGCACTTCGTGGGTGAAGGCGACTATCTCCACCACCTCATGAAAGAATGGGACAACGGTCTGATTGGTGTTGGGAGGATATATCATTAGAGTATCCTAAACCGAGGGAGTTATAGTACTGTTGCTTGCATCTGATCATGCTGACTCCTTATGCTCACGTGTGGAAGCGGATCTGGCGTGTTCCAGTGTTCCCAAAGATCTTTATGGAAATTAATTTGGAACCGTATTCCTATGCGAGAATATTCAGATTCAATTAAGCTTAGAATGGACACTTACTGTCCAATTTGTGAAGTGCCTCTTGAAATGTTGACTCATTTATTTGTTGAATGCACTCTGACTACTGATTTATGACAGATTGCACCAACCTTGCTACTACCTCTGTCAAAGATTTTGAAGTTCACTTCGTGGATACAAGTGTTTGATGATGTTAGTTGGTCCCGGGGACATCAATCACAATGTTGGATTTTGGTCTTGGCATTTCTCTTGTGGCACATATGGCGAGCTAGAAATTCTTGTGTATTCCATGGAATCACTCCAAATGCTCGGCTAGTTGTAGAGTGAGCTCTCACTAATTGGAGTGAATGCATGGCTGCCCGTGGATTAGATGATGGATGCTTTCAGCATGTTCATATTTTACCAAGACTGATTCCTCAATTTGAACAACCTACAACTAATCATGAGTTATTTTATGCTAGTGGATAACCCATATTAGAACTACAGGTGCGAGGTATGTATTAGTGCATAAAGAATCTCAATAAATTATGGATGCAGATTTTAGATTATGGCCTTGGACTTTTCCCATTGCAGGATGAGATAGAGGCAATCCAATTTGTGTTGCAGTTTGTGAAAAATCATAGCTGTCGGTATGGGCGGCTTGTGGGCTCCAAAGGCGTGTGTGGGGTTTTTTCGAATGTTTGGATCCGAATGTGCCTCGCGGGCTTGGTCAGATCGTCTTTCGAAAGGGGGAGGGGGCGTGGTAGGTTTGGTTTCTTGCTGAGATGCCGATAGCTCCTCAGGAGGATTTAGGGGTGGTTGTGATCGCCACGTACTTTTTCAAAAAAAAGCAAGAAAAGTTGGTGTTGCTGTTGATCGCATTCGCAGGGGTAAATTGTGGATTATCCACTCTGAGACATGGCCAGCCGTACGCAGAGGTGAAAACTGAGAATCCTTTTCTGCTCTGGGGACTTGACAAAGGGAGGTTTAAAAGACAAAGTGGAAGTGGGGGTCTGCTAGTAGGGTTTAGTTGCCTAAAGGGGGACGACTAGTGTATAGTAGCTGCCTGGAGCCTGGCTCTATTTACGCAGAGCCTGGGCAGGGTTTGGTTTGAGTTTTGGCTGAAGTTAAACAAGGTTTAATCAGGGTTTTGGAGAGTGAAATTTAGTGGAGAGTGGGTTTCCTTCTGTCAAAATGAAGTTCTTTCTCTCTCTCTCAAGGGTTTCAAGTAGTGTAGTGGAGGTGTGAATGATGTTTGTATTGTGGATTATGGATTTCTTGATAAGTTGAAGAAGTGCTTGGACCCCCCTATTTATAGTAAGAAAGGGGCAGGGAAATGTTCATTGGACAATAGATTAAATTGAATACAAAGATGTTTTTCAAGAGTAAGCCGTCGAGAAGGGGCAGCTAATACTAAAAAACCACCGTAATCATTAGCATTAAATTCTAACTTTATGTCACATCTTTGAATTGCAATTGAGGGTTGAATGTATCATTTTTCTAAGAGTCTTGCTACACAGACCCCAATTCATAGGCCCTACTCACAAGTCCCAATATGTGTCAACTTATCATTGGATGACTGGATCACTTAGACAAAAGGGTAAAATAACAAAATACAAAAGTACCCCCATTTAAATACACCCATTTAAACGTTCAAATCCCTCATTTTTTGGGGTCTGTTTTCATCTTCCGTCCCTCTCGCCGATTGTCATTTAATATAAAAAATAGATTGGTTTCCAAAATCAACGCAACAATTGAAACCTTCAATCATTCTCTATTTTTTTCGTCTAAAATTTTAGAACATCAAACATTTTTTTGGGGGGATTCGATTTCAACCCGATTTATGAGAGTTTCTTCGTCCGATTGAATGCCCAATTGCAAATAATGGGTAAGCGATTATATTTTCTCAATTTTTTCGATTCAGACATGTTGTATTACCAATTCATTCAAGTTTATTCGTCCGATTGAATGTCCAATTTGCAATAATGGCTAATCGATTTTTTTTACAATTTTTTGAATCACACATTTTGTATTGCTGATTTTTTTAATGCAATCCTATGATTTTTTTTAATTTCTATATTTATTTTGTTCTTATATATGATCTGAATAAAATGTTTGTGATTTGATATACCATGAAACTGACTGATTCTATGAAATGTTTGTGATTTGATATACAAATGTAATGATTGATTCTATGAGATGTTTGTGATTTTATATACAAATGTAACTGATTGATTCTATGAAACATTTTTATGATTTGTGAGTAGTTCATGATGAATAATGAAACTGACTGACTAAATGTAACTCCCTATTGTTAAATGTAATTGATTATTCGTATCTGCCTATTTATAGGTTTTGATTGATTTGGATTTCATATGTAACTTAGCAAAGTAAAAGTAATCCCTTATTAGATAAATGTAACTGACTTTTTCAGAATGAATTTTACTCTTAAATGAAATTGATAAAATGTAACTGACATAAAATTGAATGTTAAGATTTGTAACTGGTTTCAGTGTGTATATTTTGTTTGTGTAGGACCAAAGAAAATAGAAAAATCGAAAGAGAGAAGGGGGAAGAACTATTACCCACAATTTAGATCATCCTTGCTCAGAGTATTTGAAATATTTTCAAGCTCACAGTTAAGGATAGGCATTTAGAGATGCTTAGAAAAACTTCATTTTGGAATATGTTTTCTGGATAAGTCATATGACTTCAATAAGACAAAAAGAATGATGATGATATCATTTGGATAATAAAATCATATGACCCAAAAAAGAAATCCTTCATGATCGGTGGGAGACCTCTCAAAATCACTTCAGATGAGATTGATATTATATTCGACATACAATCTGGAAAAGAAGAAGTGAAAGGTAATTACCTATCAAAATTTTTTTTGTTACCAATGCAAATGTAACTAGTTTACCAAAAATGTAACTGATTTTTGTGTCTGAAATTATGCTAACAGTGAACTATGGAACAAAACCCGACATGCCGTTTATTAAGAGGAGGTTTGCTACGATAAGTAGACCTACCGCTTCGTATATCAAAGAACAATTGCTAAAGATATTGGATGGCAATGCTGACCAAGATTTCAAAGATTTTACTAGATTATGCTGCCTATACCTGTTTGTGTGCCTTTTTTACACAAACAGTGGACATACTCTTGGGTGGGCATGCTTCCAATATGTGGGAAGATCGTATCAGTGAAGGAAACACCACAACAATCTCGTTTCTCGTATGTATATTTCAATTTCATCACATGTTCTAAACAAAAATGTAAAAAAGTTTTAAAGATAGTGCATTTTCATAAACTTGCAGGATGGATTGTGGGATGGTGATAATTCATATTATGAAACAGTACGCACTTCATGAAGAGATACCAACAACCATAACAGAGAGTACAATTGCATTAGATAGAGCACGCATCATCAAGATATTTCTCAACGACATCCCCAGGACATATACGGAAGAAGATCACAAGTTTTAACAATGCATTTTGATGATTGACTCAAATTGATCTGTCATGTTAAAGGTGATGTTTTTTCGTACATGTAGATGCAAAACAATTTGGAAGAACCATACAAGTTCAATTGTTAACTGATGTATCTAACTGAAATTAGAAACTTCTTATATGTTTGGTTGTTTTGAGAAATGTAAAGCAATGTGTTCCATCCGTTTAACATTGATCAATGCAAATGTTTTGTACATGTGATTTATGCTATGCTATATGATATGAATTCCATAGCAGGTGACAACATTGCTACATATATTCACAACAATGTAACTAGTTTGTAAACGGATATGTAACTGACTTTTCTAAAATGTAACTAGATTATGATAAATGTAACTCGGTCCCATATTAACCCATTACAAAACTTCAAAAATAACAGAAAGTGTATCACACATTTCAATGGAAAAGAAATACAAAAAAAAAATGAAAAACATCAAAAGGCAGCAAATCCAGTAGCTTCACCAACATTCAGCACATTATCACTTTCACAATTCTTCACTTGCTTTCTCCTTGGCTTGAAGACCTTAGATGCCTTTCTTTTTTATGGAGGCCGCCATTTACTTCGAACCTTGATCGGAGAGTGAACAACTGAATCTTGTACCGTTTCATCACCAACTGTTCTACAATTATTAATCTATGAGGAAAAGTTCATCAGAGATGCATGTAGTGTGTCCAATACTTTTGCAATACTCAAGTTTCTCGTGAGAAACAACAGTAACCTCGACAACATTCAAATACTTAGAATATAGTTCATGATGCCTCTGCATATACTCATTTGATGAGTCATCTGTGTAACAGTTCTTCACAGAATTGTGTTTTCATTTAATACCCCCCCCCCCCAAGCCTTGCAAGTCTCGATCTAGACAAGTAATTTCTAACATTAGAAACCTTCAAATGAAAATATAACTGAATCCCCTGTGTTTCCTAAAAATCCATATAATCAGAAATCACATTGTCGATTTAAATTACTCACAGGTTATAATCAGAAACCACATTATAGAACAAATGACACACATATACTCACTAATATCTGATCATAAAGTCAATTACATTTGTAAAATAAAACATGCTTTCATATAAATGAAAAATTGTCAGTTACATTTGCTGAATGTAATTTAGATATCATGTTATATTGCACACTATTGATACTTCATTACTACATATCAATGTAACTATGAGTACTTTAATATGTCAGATTCAATATAAAAAATTGTTTACATTTTACAAATGTGAATCTAATATACCAGATTCAATATTAAAAATCATATACATATCAAATGCCAGAATTAGAATTTAATGTCAAAGGAATTAAAAGATTAAAATCGAATATCATATTCACAATAGCAAATCGGATACTAGGATAATTAATAACAAACATCAGATTCCAAAAAAAATTGTAAAAATTTGTTAAAAAAGGGGGGAGGGGGGCAAAACCTGATTCGTCACACATTGAAAAAAAGATCAAAATTGTTCAACCCTTTTTCCGATCTATTTAGAGGGTGCAAAGTCTTCAAACTTTAAAATCAGAGAGGATGCGATTGTCGATTATTGGATAAAGTTCTTCAAACTACCGATCGGCATCAGAACGTTCTTAAAATAAAATTGAAAATTCAACAAGAATTGAGGATTAGATTCAATTGTCAATATTAATTGAATGGACACACGCACGTCGAAATTAAAAAAAGGTAAAAATGACACACGCCAAAAAAGGAAGAAATAACCGTCCCATAATGAAATAGTAGTTACCTAAAATGACTTTGAGGGTATAATATACATTGCCACATGTGCCTGAGAATCATTTTCCTTTTCCTAATAATATAGATTTGAGCCCAACGTGGGCTTTTACACGAAAAAAAACTCGGGCTCAGACTAAAATCCGGCCCAAACAGTCTGGGCTCAAATTGGGCCGGGTATAAACTACCAAAGGTACATCCGGCATTATCCCCTTCGTCGTCGCTACAAACGACACACGACCGGTCGGGGACTGACCGTATCATTTAGGGTTTCCATTTCCGGTCACTCTCTCTTCGATTCCAGGTATGTAAAACAAACCTTTCTAAATTTCTCTTTTTAGGGCACACAATTCGCGGCGTCGATGTTTCGAATTCATTTCACAAAGGAATGCATTCACAGTAGCAGTAGGAGTGATAGAAACTAATAAAGAAATGGAGATTCGGTTGGTCGCATGTGAAGGAATGGAGTGGTCGATGTTGAAACGCGTCGCTCAGCATTGCATGCCTGCGTTCGAAATCACTTTACGAGGAATGCATGTGAATAGTTTTATCACTTCCAAACCGTTCAACATGATTTGTGCTAGCTTGTCAATTATCCAAAAAATATCTGTATCTCATCTAATATTTGAATATTTGGAGTGCATATGTGGATATCAGATCTGAAAAGTATCTGAATCGGACACATATCATTAATTACAATCATGATACTTTAAATAACTATTGTATATTCTACATATGATATCTAAAAGAGAATTTAATTTTAATTCTCATGTCTCTAATAATCACCCAAATTATTATTTAAATTTTGAGATGACAGTTATCTAATTATCTGAAAAATATGCGTATCTGATTCTTGTTTGAAGAGATCTGAATTTTGCAAATTAATTTCCGTATCCGAATGGTTTAGGATTGGATACAGATATGACATGCTTAATTTGAGTGTCGAGAGAGATTGGCAAGCAACCAACATTTATGATGATTCATCTTCTGAACTATGCTATTTTTTAAAAATGAATAATTGGTGATGAGAATGATGATTGGAACCATTTCATGTCACGTGTTGGACATGTGGTATAAATGTCTCACATGGATTTAGCAAATAAAGTTGGTAAGAATTCAATTGAGACGAGTGACCTGAGATCCCAGCCAGCATTGGTGAAGCCTACAAAAATCCCCACTGGTTTCCATGCTAGAAACTCTATAGAAATAACGGGAAATGCGTGTGGGTCTGAAGCACTATGGACCTCCCATGCAAGAAGATGAAGAGTATATGCCAGAGAGCTCATACTTCGGTAGTAGTTCTCGCTTGTGGTTGTGGCCATGGGAGATGGTTTACTATTGGTGGTTGAATAAGGGTCCAATATCAATCGAGAACCATGCTAGACGATTCAAACAAAACAGAGAGTTTGGCATCGTTAAATATATATGTCAGAAGCAGTAGTGGATGATGCGAGCATGACTGATTATTATGTGATGAGTTTGTCCCTGACGATTTCCACAGGGCTGTTTGTATTTTGTGCCTCTGGGTTCTCTATAAAGACTCAGGTAATATCTGGAATATAATCTAATTTAATTCCATCCTTTTTAATTAATCTCCATGTCATCCTTTCCAGTTATTTGAAAGAAATAGTTTTCTTGGGGGTTAGTTATGTAGTTTTAGGAGTTGTATAGGTTGCCTGTTTTGGTAAAATCTTTCAGCATCTAGCTTTTCGCAGTTATTTTCAGGATCATATTTCAAACCTTCATAAGGTCATATGAGTTTTGCTTGACTAACTAATGGGTTAAGGTTCAATGATACTAAAGTCAAAATCCTTACAGTATATATTGTTTCTCTGTACTGGAAACTTGACATATAATGGTATTAACTCTTAGTTACAAGTGAAAGCCATGACTGCAAAGTTTGGCCTTAGCATAAGACTTTGTATTATTTGCTCACCTGAACTAAATCCAGTTCGAACTCTTAGATGAAACTGAATCCCAACCTTTGACACAATGTTATCTAATACACAATGCCCAACACATCTAACACTAGAGAAATGGCAGATAAGATAACTGACCTTTTGGTTCATATAAACTTACCTTTTTTTATTAAATATGATTGTAACATTTGGCTAAATTTCATTGTTGGCTGCTAGGTTTCTCTGAATAAATTATCAGTTTATCACATATGTGGAGCAAAAGTTTTTGCTAGGAATTGAGATACTACTGCCTTGTAATACTTCCTGGTAATTTGAGATTTTCAAAAATTGGCTGTGTATTTTAAATTCATAAAGTAACTTTTTTTTTGGGTTGAATTAAGTGGTGGATGGACCCCCTGTACCGATTCTTGAGAACTGCTTCCAGCTAAGAGATGGGACATTTGGTTGAATGTGAAATTTATTTTGTTTGGGGAGTGCAGTAAGTTTCCCTGAATGCACAGGTGACACCAAATAGTATTGTTTACACTCAAGAAAAATTCTGGTTCAGTGTACACTTAACACTGTGTAGTAGGATTAGGCCCATTGATCAGTGAGGAGCATATTATTTGGTGCATAGATGTTATTCACATGAAGCATTGTTTCCTGATTGGAGATGATGTGTTCTAATAAGATTTATTTGATTGCCTCGGAGGTTGGACTAGTCAAAATCTTCACACTTTTCTATTTGTGGTGCATTTCAAGGCTTTGGAGGAAAAACCTTTCATCTCTGTTACCGCTTGTTGTCAAATGTGCATGGCTTTGTTTGCCTGGTGGAGCACGCGCATGTATACACAGGATCTTGTGATATATCCTAATGAAATTTTTTGATTCTCATTTCTTTCTATTTTTTTCCCTTTGATTTTCTGGGTGCATAACTAGCATCACCTATAAATTCTAGTTACAGTCTATCATCCTCTACATATTGCTTGTAATGGTTAGGCTTACTGTGTAGGTTCGAAATCCCATATAATGGAGAAGATGATCTCGGCTTAAAGAGATGCCTTTAAATCATATGTCCTTGGCATGAAGACATCTATGCTTGCTGTTTTATTGAATGCTAATTTAACTATTGTGTCAGATTTTTGTTGAAACTATTGATGCCAGTTTCTGTTCTCATGCTTTTTAATATTCTTTTATGAGCTTATCTGAAATGTTTGCTATTCAATTTTTTGCCCTACTTTTGTTCAGTATAGGTACTCTTAGAATAGCACATTGCATAATTGATAAAGTATTGGCCCTCTTCCTTCTTGTCCTGATAAAGGCGGTCTATTAACATCTAAGAAATCACCCAATTTTATTTCTCACTTCCCATGAATCAAGTTTTAACTATGCATCATCGTGTCGGCTGATCAAATGATGTGGTGACTGTCCATTTATCTGCATATAGCTCAAAATTTTGAAGGCTCTTAATTACAATCTTTTCTAGACAAAGTTGCTATAAGTTACTGGATGCATCATCTTCTCCTTTAATTGGTAGGTGAAGGCTCATGCACAATGCACATCAGTTATTAATTCAATTTACAGCGTATTATGTTATATTGACCCCTAAAACTTGATCTTGATTCCTGCCAATCCTTGTTGAAGTGGAAATTGCTCCGACAGAAGGCCAAGAACTCATGAGGGGAAGTCAGTATGGACCCGTACTAAGAATACTAGGAGATTTGAAGAAACAGTTAATGAATGTTTTCTATTTCTTATTTGATTATGATATTTGTACTTTGCTGTATATTCATACTACCACTTTTGAAGCAGAAGCTGGCTCTCTCTCACACACAAAACACACACAACTCCTTCAAATATTTCTGATTGGAACCCCACAAGTAGCTAATGCCTTACTGTTCAGGATTTTTAACTCCCACACAGCTTTACATGATATGGGATCCCATCTGAGACACCCACATGAGAATATTTAAAAAGCTGAAGAGTACAAAGTTTTGGAAACAAGGATGACAGGAAAAATGTGGAACTATGGTCCATTTATGAGGTATTAAATTTCACTTAATTGCTGCTTCAATGTGTGCCAGCCAGCTTTGGCTCATGCTAGCTTCATTTCTTGGATGATTTGAGTAAATTGTGATTTTTTCAATTTGTCTTGATATACTTGAATTGAGATTGCATTGAAGAAACAATATTTTCCAGCTCTTCCAGGTTCATTGAAGGTTGATGGTGTAGGTTGCCCAGATGGAGAGTGGAAACAGAGGTGGCATTTAAGTGTGTGTTTATTTGATACTGTTGTGTGTATACGTATTGGGTGGGTATTTATATTGGTATTTAATAAAACTGACGTAATACGATTTTCATTATTCTCAACTGCCTCAATTACTCTCTTTTGCATTTAATTGTTATTAATGGAAATTCAATCCCAAACAGTCTTTTCTTTTCAATGCCCTCCCTAACCACCCCAACCCCACCCCATCTTTTTTTTTTTTTTTTTGTTCTCTTCTCTAACCAACAATCTCCAGCTAATAATCTCCTTCTCCTTTATCACAACACATGCACACACATACGATGATCATATCTGCTGTTTGATCAAGATCTAAGGGTGTATAGAAAGGCTTTGATGAGATCTACATGGTCCCCAGTTGCATGAAGTATTGGAAGGAAAACTTGTCTCACTCTAGTGTCTCTACCAACTGTGATTCACGTGCATGACATGTGTAGTTAGGTCTCCTGTTTTTATGTACAAATTATAAATTGTGCATAAACCATTATTTTTAGCAATAGCATACCCTTTAAGCTTTGCACCACTAACAATCACTTTTTTTTACATTAATAACATAACCAGGGCCACTTTTTCATTCAAATTTAAATATGCTTGAGGAGAGAGACATAGATTTGTAGATGTGGGCCATTTTACATTTTCCACCAGCTAAACAAGGATGACACAAGAATCCCCAAAAAGAGTGAAATTTCTTTTGTGCCCCCATAATAAGCTATATAATTTGATGAGTAAGGGTTAACTGACCATGAAATGGTAGGTTTTTCATTTCATGGTTTGCTAACCATTACTCACATTTTCATACATACCAAAAAACAAAAGATGAACTTCAACAAAAACAAAAGAAACCTATAACAGGAGAGAGACCACCAATACTAATAATCCCCTATATTAGTCCCTTAATAAACACTGATCACCACCACTTGTCGCCACCACCACCACAAGAAGAGCAAGCTCTCTAGCTCTTCCTGTTCTTCTTGCTCTTGCTGTTGTTGTTGTTGAAGTCAAGCAAGACAGTACTCTTGCACTTGGGGCATTTGGGGTCATCTTCAGAGAGCATGACATACATGAGGCACCTTGGGCATCCGGCGAGGACCATCGACATCACTTCTGGGCTGTTCGAACCCCCCATCTGTTCGGACTCCGATGAGACGCATGAGCTTGGCGGGGACGACGAAGAGGACGACCTATTCGGTGACTCGTTCATCGAACGGTTTGGCCTTGGCGGCGGTGACAGGTTCAGCTTCAGGTCCAGCCTCGGTCCCTTCCCGTTCCTGCTCATCTTCTTCTTCTCTCCCAGTGACTTGTCCCTCTCGTAGTACACCTTCCCTGTCTGAAAAGGTACAATCTTTGGTCAGTGAAACAGATACCCAGTTGAGCAAAACTTGTTTTGAAGAGAAATAGGTACCATGTTGAGCAAAACTTTTTCTTTTTGAATATTTGATGGTAGAGAAAACGTGGAATGTTAGATACCCAGTTGAGGAAAACATTTTCTTTGTGAATCTTTGATGGTAGAGAAGAACAGAGCATTTGAAGTGTGTTTGGAGAAAACATGGATTGTTAGTAGTAGGAGTACCTGAAGGTCGAGGTGTCTGTGCCACCCAAAAGGGAGGGGGGAGGGCTCTTCCAATTCGACGGAGGAGTCGACGAGAGGTCTGTTGGAAGCTGCACAGCTGATGCTCTGAATTTGCTGGTGTGGATGTTGTTGTTGTTTGTGGTGGTGGTGGTTTTGATTGGGAACCTCTATTGCCATTATATAAGGTGAGAAAAGAAGAGAGAGAGGGAGGTGTTGAAGAGGTGGGGAGTGATGGGTTTTCTTTAATTGTTTTTTGTTATTTTGTATGTTTAGAGAGAGAGAGAGAGAGAGATGTAGAGAGAGAGATGTAGAGAGAGAAGGAGAGGATTGAATGGAATTTAAGTATTGGTAGAAGAAGAGTGTAAATTGAGAGAGGCCAGGAAATGTATTAATTGTTTTTTTGGGGAGAAAAAATTGTCAAGATGATGGAATTGCAGTTTATTTATTTATTTAATAATTACATGTGCAGGGTCACCATCCATTCAATGCCTTTTTATTAGTATGTTGAACTAATTTATTTGTGTGTTTACTAATGCATACCCACTTAAATGTTTAGCATGAATAACATCATGAGCTGTATTATTATTATTATTATTATTATTATTATTATTTGAACTGTTGAAGGATTCAATGATAAGACAAGTGAATTTTTGTTTTTGAGGTTTCTGTTTGATGGATTGGTTAGCTTATGATGATGGGAGTTGTAGATTTTGTTGAAGATGGACAAAAAAAATGATTATGAACTTCTTTCATTGTTCTATATGGTAAATGTTTGACATTTTAGTTTTGCTATAATAGTTGGTTCAACTATGTTTGTAGATTGCTTTGATGTCAATAATGGGTAGCTTTGGGCAAATCTTTATCCACAATATTTCATTATTTGTTGCATAATTGTATGAACATGCCAAGTGAGGAATTAATGATAAAACAGCCATTTAATATCACTATTTTCTCATATTTAAAAAAGGATCACTATTTCTCTCTTGTTTAATCAAATTAGATTTAACCATTACTACTATGATAAAAGTCCTAACCACCATGAGTCAAAAAAAATTTTATGCTATCTAAATATTTCATTAAGATAAATGAGTGAAAATCTTATAACCCATGTTCTTATATAGTCATTTTCTTGCTCCTTTTATGTAATTTTTCATGCCTTCTCAAATATCTTATTTTTTTCTCTCTCTCATTTTAATTATTTATCTTTTTTATCGATTTGAAATAATTATTTTTTTATACGTGTAAATCTCTACATGGATATTTACAATTATTTACTGCAATGGATTTAATGTCTCAGTTGACTCCAAAGATTCTCCAATAGCAAAGTAAATGAAAAGAGTAAATGAATCACTGGTTATATCTTAGTAAATGTCACCTTTAATTATATACCGCTTTTTAGTAAATGAGTATTCACTGCTCCGGATTGAATGAAACAAGTCTTCTTTGTGGCTTCTTCAACTCACTCTTTTTTAATTATTATTATTTTATTTAATGAAAATTGATATGATAAACACACATTAATGTCACTTGTTATGATCCATGTGAGGTTGGGAGGGGAGGGGCATCCTTGGATTTTCACTTGTTTGTGAGTGGCAATTTTGTCAATCACAGTGGATATTCTTGTTTTTATTTCTAGGTTTTGACATACAGGTTTGGAACTTAATTGTTAGAGAACAATAATGAGTTGACCCTAAATCTGTGAGAATATTTAATATTGAGATATTTAGTTCATAATCTATGCATGATCATTTTTGAAGGGAAATGTGTTTTGTTAGTCTGAGATTTTTTTTTTGAAAAAAAGATAGACTTTGTTACCCGATTTCATTATTGAATTCGGATGACAAAGTCTGAACTCGGAATTAAAGATAGGGAATCAAGAGAGAATTAAGGAAAATATATCAAAAAGGAATAAGAAAGCTAAAGAGTCAAGCGAAGAGATCCCCGTTTAGAAGAGATGACTATCCTAGGGAGGCTCTTGATCTTAACTTAATGTATAAAATGTTTATTAGGAATAATGTAAAAATTCACGCATTCAATTCATTTAGTTATTTATTTCATTTTTTAAATGTATTTTTTGCGGGGTCAAGGGTAAATAGACGAATGTAGCTGTTTCAGTTTGACTGTAAGGTTAGTCGTAGGAGTCCCTCCAAGAAAAAAAAAAAGTATTTATTCCTGATTGAGAGTAACTTGTTTTGTTTTTTATGTGCACAGCCTAGTTTGACATGGGGATAAAGAAAAAATTGGGTTAAATTATTTGTTATCTCATATGGTATTAAAAAAATGAGGATAAAACATGGGCAATTGTCCATATTTTGAGATAAAAAATAGGGATAGTTTGTTTTGAGTAAAAGGTGGAACAGACTTTGTTCCAATTTTTTTATTCCTATTTTGTAAATTGGGATAACATTTATGACTACCATTCAAAAAAAAAAAATCATAAAAAAAAAAGAATGTGTTCTACCAAACAATATTAATACCTCATTAATAGGAATGACAAATTTGATATTTTTTTTAAAATTTTTTTAAAATTATCCCATATTTGATCCAAATGCAAGATTGAGGATATGAACACATAAAATGAGGATAATAAAAAGTATTACCAAATGTAAATTTGGATAAGAATAATGGTTTTTTTTTTATTCTCATAAATTAAGCTAACTTATCTTAAAAATTTATCCATTTACCAAACTAGGCTTTAAAAGAGGAGTTGTATATTTAGCATTAGACATTTAAATATTTTGTATGCTTCTACACATTTATCCTCTCACTTCTTCATAAGAGGGATAAGTATCCTATATATTTGATTATTATTTTTTTGTTGTAAAAAGTGACGAATTCATTTTTTATTAAAAAATGCATCAGAAAAAAGGCTTCAAGAAGATTTTAATTTTTTCAATTTCTAAAATAAAGTATGTTAATATAAAACATATCATATTACAAAATGAAATATTTCCTTTAGAAATGATTTTTAAGCCCCAAAAACAAGTTTGGCTCTGATGGATGGCGGTTTCATAGATCTACAGAAATGGCTATAACAGAATTTTCTATTGTAGTGCTTATTCTCCTATGTCGCTCTCTTCACACAGTTTTTCAGACATTCATCGAAAGGATTAGTCCATAACAATGAAAGTACTTTTTCAATCTTTATTATGAGAATAACTCCTACTACTTCTGGTTTTGCGGTTCGCTCACTTGATGAGAAAAACTTAGGGCGTATATGGGATCTCCATTAGCTGGTGACAAGAGATTCATATGAGAAAACATAATGGATTTCATTTCCATGGAAGGTCTATGGCTTGCAGGTAGGAACCTATGCTCTGGACGAAACAAGAATCTAAATGCTAAAGTATTGCAGATCCTTATCCTGGCGGTGACTTGGGCGGTATGGCTTAATCGGAACCATTTGGTATTTAGGGGAACTCCAATATATGTGAAGAATATATGGGAGATAGTTATGTTTTTTATTAAATCATGGGGCGTCTCTTGTGTTGGTGTTAAGAGAGTGAGTTTTGTTGGGGATAAATCATTTGGTATTTAAGAGAACTCCAATTTTGGCTTGTATTATCAAGAGATGTAGTAGATATCTATTATAATTCTATATCTTTGGTGGGTGATCTTGTATATGTTTATGCTTTAAGCAACTCTTTTCTTCGAATAAAATTTAGGATGCATGTCTACCGTTTCTTTTGGAAAAAAAAAAACAAACCCAAGATTAGGCCCCCGTCATAAACCCATGTGGTAGAATTCTTGTTATACTCTTCTGGTGAATACTTTTCTGTTATCTCTTTGGTGAAGTCTTCCACCACTTCGAAAAATCATTATAGCTAACCTGCTCATTTCTTGTGATTGGCATCACCACCCCTAAATTTATCTCGTCATCCTTTATCACATGAGAGGTGGTTTAACTACCTTTCGAGTCCTCCTCCGGCCTCCAACTCCTTTGACATCCACCTCCAACTCTTTTTTTTTTTTGAAATTCAGATAAATTTCAAATATATTTAACAAATAAGTTGCATTAGGTTAGATTTTTTTTGCACATGTTTTTATGATTTTATGTAATATGATTCATTGAATGATTATTTTGTCATGTTAGTTATATAATTCTAAATTATATTTTGTTTCATTTAGCTATATAAGTCAGTTACATTGATCAAAAGTCAAGATACTTTATTTCAGATACAATTAAATTATATGAAATCCATATATTGTTACATTCTGACTTTTTTTTTTACTGTGTCAGACTTTCTTCCATAGCTCAGTTTTAACAAAAATTTAGTTACATTACAAAATCAAATTACATTTCACTCATATTTTACATTATATGAAATTTACATACTAAAATTTAGATATAATATTTCAGTTACAGTTTCATTCTAAATTTACATAGTAAAATTTAGATACAATCTACATTTTAAATTTACATACTAAAATTCAGATACAATCTTCCAGATTTACTTACATTCTAAATTCAAATATATTCTATGAAATCTACGTACTGAAATTTAGATACAATTTTTCAGTTACATTAAGATATAATCTACCAAACAAAACCCACCTGCTCCAAGTCCAGTCCCAAAATTGGATCCACCAGTGTGACTGTTGGAGGCACCGGGTGGAAGAAATGTGGGCAGTGGGGAATATAGATCGATTAATGATATTCTAAATCGTTATAATGATAAAATCACAAGGATACATGACAAGTTGGAATAGTTCAGAGAAAATGCGCCCGCGCCCTACAATGTCCGAGTAGGTGAACAAATTAACTAGGATTGAAAATTTTCATTTGAATTGTTAAGCATATATATAGATCTAATAAAGATCAGTTTGACATTCATTCTCATCTTTATTTACTAGAACACCTACATAAATGACATTGCAATCTTCAATTCATATGATCAGTCTTAAACATCTCAAAATATTCTTCATTCTTGTGAATATAACCATAATTGGATTTGTGGATAGTTTTTTTTTATTGGTAATGTGGATGATAGTTATCAAACCAACAATTAGTATTTCAGGAGAAGAGTACAAACCATATTGATCAAGAGTTTTTACTAGGGTGAAGAATAATTTGGTCATTTGGTTGCTTTAAAAAGGAGCAATGAACCCCTTTATTATTATGTCAAAAACTGGAGAAGGGTGTTCTTCTTCTTCTTCTTCTTCTTCTTCTTTTTAAATGTGGGGAGGAGAAAGATTTAATTGATGTGTGGTTGGATGACCCCAAAAAATCAATGTTTTGTGTGAGTACATTTAACACACAGTCAATGTTGCCAGCTGGAAAAAATTGAATGTGGGGGAGGGGGAAAAGCATTTTAATTGGCCCCCCACCACCCATCACGATTTCAAATTCACAACCCCAAAATTTTAACATGTCATTATGTCACATTTAATTCAGATCTCCATCTAAACCATATAATGATACTTATAATGAAAGCCAATCCAAGATTAAATTAAAAAACACACAAATAAAAGCTGATCATTAATGTTTGGACTTCTTTTCTTTAGCATGAACCACCATGATTACTTGTATTTGAAAATCAATGAACTATTTTATATTGAAAATCAGTGAACTATTCACATATGCATTTTTTTTAGAAAGTCAAATAACAAAAAAGAAATTTTTTTTTTTTGTTGATATATAAGTGTCTTTTTTTCTATTTGTTTCATGGTTAAAATCTATAAGCAACAACAAGATTTGAACTCTCAAACCTTAAATGAAATTAAGTATTTTTGCAATATTTAAAAGGTTTTGTTATACGCAATTCTTATTTTCAGTCTCGTATCTAATTATTCACTTTTTCTACAAGTAGGTCTCCATGCAATTCATCAAATTATATGTTATTTTTAGATACATACTTCATTTTATGAATTACTTAAAAAAAACATGTGAGACTTGTTATATTTATTTTATTTCCAGTGAAATAATGCATAAGTTGTACATTGGGAAAAATGAAAATATGATGACTTACGAACATGTAATATATAGCAGGATTTAGACTTATCTCCCTTGCTTTTAATGGAAAAATAGATGGGATGCATTCAATGTTTTTGAGCTTCAATTTTCCTTAAAGACACCAGCCAAGTTGAACACCTGCTTTTATGTGGACTGTTGCAAAAAGTATTAAATAAATAAATAGAATAAAACTAAAAGCAGTACTTGTTGGATCAAATGTTTTATGATCCAAGAATCTTTTATTGAGTTTTTCATCACAATATTTACACACCCAAAGCAATATGAGATTTGAATATTGGGATTTGACTTCAATAGTGTTACTTTATTATAACATTTATGTGCACTTTAAAAAAGGTATTAATTATTTTGGGATTCATGACTTCAACATATGAAAGTGAAGAAGCATTGTAGTTCTGTTCTAACTGTTGTCTTGTGACATGGGGAAAAATACATTTATCAACAAGCACGACCATGCTTTGCTTGACAGACTGAGCCTTCTATGTATGGCAATATTAACATAGTCTACTATAATCTCTCTCTCTCTCTTCAACCACACCCCCCTCCCCCCCCACCTCACCTCTCAATGTGGGATCCATTTAGGGTTGCATATTGTTAATGATGTTTGGTCCACGAGAGAAGATTAACATGTTTTTTTTCTTTTGAAGAATGATGCTTTTCAGAATTTGATCCATTGACTTCTTTCAAAGAGGTAAGAGGTGTTTACCGACTTAACTAAAATTCGATTTACTATATATGTTTGCATTACATATTGTTTAGATTCAGTTATGTTACCTGATAATCTTCAAAATTTAATTGATGATTATACTATCTTCATGCCATCTCTAAAATATGATCTCAATCTCATTCTTTAATTTCTTCAGTTACATTTATATTATTCCATCTTTAACATGTCACATAATCATCCCAGTTAGTGCTTATATTTAAACATATTAATAATATAAAATTAATATCAGTATTCACGGTGAAATCCGAAATTTTTTTGAATTTGAATATTAATTAATATATTATCCAAAACATTTAGGAACAGACATAATATTAAGATATCAAATTATGCATCAATCTTACTCTGACCAGGGATTGACTAGCTCTGATGAGACCTCAGACCTCACCTAGTTGGATCAAATTTAAACACACATCAATACAAACTCTGTTAAACTCCCACACATCCAACTTAAATACGCATCAGTACCAACACTATTAAATCCATCTGTAAAGTCTTTTCCTATAAGAGAAGGCACTTCAATGCCAACCCATCACAAACACGTTTAACCCTCTCAATGTACATCACCATATGTAACATTTTCCATGCTATAGTGCATGTATGTGACAACTAATGCTACTACCAATTAACAGTGAGTATTTGAAAACTCTAATTGATTATATATATTTACATAGTATATCCTCATTTAGGAAAATATAAAATTATATGCATTCAATTAATTCAAGTATGTATTTCATTTTTTAACAAAAAAATATGTATTTCATAAAACAAATATATAATTTTAAAAAAAAGTGAGTGTGACTGCAGCAATGGCTAATCATGTGTCATTATATCATATGAAATCTCTAATCAAGTATATATTGAGGGTTTCATGACCCAATCAATCCAACCTTCTCTCTTCTTTTTTCAGTTACTCGATACCTATCACGTGTATCAAGAGATGATCCTAAAAAAAATCACCGGGTATCAAATCTTACAATCTTACAACATTGAGACTTCAAATGGAGTTGAGCTTTACCTAATCCTGGGCGATCGTAGATTGATGAATTCCAAGCTCCAGAACAGATTCAATCTTCCAGAATCTGCTGTCCCTCGAGATCGCTGATATTGGCTGTCAATGGACCTCCTCTGGAGGCGTTGATAGTGTTGTTATTGCTGATGCTGATGCTTTGACATTGAAGCAGCTGTTCTTGAAGACTTTGTACCAGCTCATTCAGTTTGTGAATGGTCCTCTCTTGGGATAAGATTATCTACAGAATGGAAAACAATAAGCTCAAATCATACTTATTCTTTATGGGCCCGTTTGGGGTGTGACATAAGGTTATTTGCCCTTGATAGCTATACTGGGATAGATAACAATCCATGCTGAATAGGTAAATTTTTGTTTGGTTGTCTTTTCTGTTATTCTCATTGGGAAACGTAAAATTGATCTTTTTGTTGTTTGGTTCACCTTGAATAAAATAAGGATAAGTGGTAGATAAGAGATGGATAAGAGTTTATGACTTTTTAAATGACAATTATACCCCTGCATAAATTATTTGTGTTTGGGAATTAGTATAAAAGATATGAGTGTGATATGATAGATGTGACAGTTTTTGGAATGTGTGCAGAGAGTATTAGGTGAGATAAATATTTTAAAATGACAGAGAAGGATATTTTTATCCATTGACATAGATAAGTCCTGATAAGCAATTCCACCATTTCTTAGAATAGTTATCAGGCCTTATCCTAGCTTATCCAGACATAACTATCAAGGTTTATTCTTGTCAAACAAACAGCTGTTTGGGGCTTATTTTACTGTATTCTCCCCTATCCACCCTTTATTCTCCACCCCAAACGGGGGGTATATGATACTTGGCATCCTATTATCATTTTCAAAACTTGCATCGCAAAATACCTGATGATGAGTAGTTGAAATCTTCACATGAGAAACTGTTAATGTAACAGGCTGAGATACCGTAGAGAGCTGTGATGGAAAAGAAGAATACTTTTTCAGATATAATCTTAATGTTGCTTATTAAGGGGTGCAACTTGGGTAGGTTGAACTCGACTTCACCTGAATTTTGGCCGGGTTCAGGTTTTAGCTGTTGGATTCAATCTAAACCCGAGCAAACTCGAATCTGATTCGGGTTGGGTTTAGGTTGAGAGTCGGGGTTAACCGGGTCCAACTTGAACCAATGGGGATGAGTGATATATTAAAAATGTTCTAAACTGTTCAAACTATGAGATGAAATATAAATCATCCAATTTGTTTTACCCAGTATCATACTTCCATAGTTTCATTTCTTCTTTCTCTCATGCCCCTCGTATTCATATTTATTATCTCCTCCGCTAAAGCACCGTTATTCTTTGTTGAAATTGCCTTTTGAATTGTTGAGAATGTTACCCAAACCAAACTTGACGAGTTTGACATCTCCGGTTTGAGGGGGTTGAGTTGAGCTCCAATACGACCCAACCCCTGCCAAGTTTGAATATAGCACCACCCTGTAACTTTACAAACTACTCCACGTCGGAAAATAAACCTACTCCCTTCTCAATGACAACTGTATCCACCCTTCAGATTTTTTACAAGCAAAGCAATGAGATTTGAGCCTAAGACTCATGGTTGCAAATTTTTTTGCCAACCATTAAGCTATGGGTCCAATCCCCCTGTAGGAATCTGGCTAGGCAACTACTATATGTTTTAGTAAGGGAATGATTTATAGGCTTGAGAACTATACATCATCATCATATCTAGAATTTAACTTCTGCATGGCAAATATTGCCATAGATTCCTGTCAAAGTCCATGTCCAGTGTCACCATATAAACTTTAACATGCTTATAATACTAGAAGTGTATCAAGATCTTCCCAAATCATATGATTGTCAATCTTTCCCCATTTACCAATAACATCATTACCCATCTGGACTGCATGTCTAAAATAAGCCAACTACCTCTATTTATATTCTCCATATGTTTATTCACTCAACAAGATAATTCTAAGTTCCTAGATGACTGCATTACCAACACTACCAAACCTAATTTGAAAAGGGTCCAACTTAACACCCTTAGTGACGTCCAACCTGTTTATTCATTAGTTAGAACTGCTGGGCACCTTCATCTATACACAGACAAAAGGAGGATGAAAGGCCACACATCCAAGCAAAATGGAGATGAACATAAGACCTTTCTCTATGGGCAAAAATGTCATCATGTAAATATACCCAACAATAAAAGGCAATATCACAGGGATCCCAAACCTCATCAACGAAGAAAATACTTCAAGATCTGAGCCTTAGTGATAATAACACAATCTCAAAATGAAAACAAGGATGACATAATGTTATGTTGTAAATCCATTGGAAAATTAAGAGAGAGAGGAAGGTCACCCTTTTTTTATTGCCCGGGGGGGGGGGGGGGGGGGGGGGGGGGGTTGGGTGGGAGAGAACTCACAAAATCCTTTACTGACAAGTTCAGACAGGGTTCCATTTAATAAATTCTGTGTGTATCATAATAATTGGGTCTAGAAGATCAAAAGAAAGGTTAGTGAAAAATTGATGTAATGATGCATGCACTGCAGATAAAAAATAAAAAAAATAAAAAAATAAAACTTGAACTGATATATAATCAGTAAGCTAAACTGATTACAAAACATTAACACAGATGCTCTATAATAGATACCAATAAGGTCCTCAATTGCCCCCAAAATCTGAGACCAACATATTCCACTCCCTACTTGGAACTGTCAATGTGAGGATAAAAGACTGCACATGATTGGAAATATATTAAGAGAATAACAAGTTCTACTGAAACATTAACAATTTACAGCAATGACTAATGGTATGGAAAGCAATCAAGTCAAAATCCACAGAGCTAACTTCTTATTACCTTATTAGAGACAATTTTGTCCTAATTCATGGGAAAAAAGGCCCCTTTGACCACTCAAAAACCCAGTTTTTGTGCAAAACAAGGGTGAGAATTTTTTTCATCATTTTCCTTTCTCTTTTGTATTGTTAGAAGAGAGGATAAAATTTTCACCTCTCCATAGGAGTGAATATGAGGGACAATAAAATCACTTTGTATCACTTTTCATCACATTCACAAACAACAGAAAAACTGTTCAATCACTTTTCCTTTCT
Source organism: Acorus calamus (assembly GCA_030737845.1). Classification (NCBI taxonomy): domain Eukaryota; kingdom Viridiplantae; phylum Streptophyta; class Magnoliopsida; order Acorales; family Acoraceae; genus Acorus; species Acorus calamus. Next base: position 8,332,874 of record CM060876.1, on the reverse strand, counting down.
TTCATTTTCTATCCACAATTGTGCACAAACACACCCGAATTCAAAGCATGCAAGTAGGTAAGATCAAGTCACATTATCACTTAATTCTCCAGTCATGGACAAATCAAGCAAGAACAACAAAATGCGCAACTTATTTTCAATAATCACAGCCAACAAGTGTTGTTCACCAAACTATCATCATAATCTTAAAAAAAAACATCATTGATCACACTCCACCCAACATAATCAGCAAATCAAAATCACACAATCACACAAGCTAATGAATCCTGAATCATAAAAAAGCCATTACCTTCTCTTTCACAACCTCCTCCTTCTTCAGCACACTCTGTTGCATCACCGAGAGCCCCCGTGGGAGGGGGTCCATCTCATTCATAAGCGGCTGCTTCCACTCGAACTGCGAAGTCACAATCAACAAAACAAGCAAGAAAACCAAAACCATCGGCCTCGGCATCACTGCGACCGACGGATGCCACAAAGCCTAATCCAAAAAAGACCCAAAAATCGGTCAAAACTCACAAACCCATCTCTCAATCACGAAATCAAAACCCAAGTTGACTTTTTGTCCCAATTCGAATCCGAACGCATCAATTCAATGGATTTCGCATGTAATGTAAAGGATGAGTTTTTGAGGGTTAGAGAAGACGAGAAGGGACGGGAGGACTCACAAGAGGGAGCTTCGACGGCGCCGCATCCCATCAGACGGCCAGGATTGGAGAATCGGATTCCGATCGAAGGCTGATTTTGGGCTTGTCGAAGGAGATTCTGTGCCGCCTCCGCGTCGTTTAGACGGTATCGGCATTGCTTTTTTGTATTTTTTATTTAAAAAAATGTTAGATTGTCATTTTAATCACCAAAACTTAAACTACACGTATTATCATTTTTTTAAATGATAAACATTTTTAAATGAAATATATGATTTAATAAAAATATATCTTTGCATATTTATATTATAATGAGGTATATAGAATTGTATTTTTCATCAAGAAAAAAATGAGTGTACTAGCGTCTTTTTTTTATAAGTCCCCATGAGCTATACAATTTAGTAATTAATTCCTCCATTTTTCATATTACAGAATAAATCCTCCGTTTAAACAATATATTCTTATGGACTAAAAAAAACCAAACAATTTAGTACTAGGTCCGCCAGAGAGGCAGAGGACTAATAAAGAACATATTGTTTAAACTTGAAGACTTAAACTGAAATATGAAGAAGGGAGGGATCGACTACTAAATCGTATAGTTGATAGGGACTTAAAAATAGAAAATAAAAACTATTTTTTTTAACTACGTGGAGGAGGGCTAGAGGTGGACACAGGTCGGCCCAACCGACCTTCAATCTGGTTTGGGCTTAGGTCCTCCAGGGCTATGGCTACATTTAGCTGCACGATTGCAAACCTGAATTTAGGTCAAAGTTAGGTTTAAAACTGATTTTTCAGGAAGCTACCTCTCCACATCTTCTAAAAAAACTCAAGTTTTGGGAACTTTTTAATATAAATTTGTCTGCAGCTTTTAACCCCAGCTTTTTTATTTGAAAAAAATAATTTCCTGCAAACTTAAAAAATGCTCAAACCTATTACCAAACGGGGCCTAGGATTGTGGTGCATGTTTTGTCGAGATTGGGCAAAACTTCGACCCAATAGTCTGTAACTGGCTCAAGCTAGGGCTCACAGACCAGTTATTGGTTGCTACTTGCTGGTGCGGGTTAATGTGTTCTTTTTGGCTCGTTTAAATGGAATTGTGGAAGAATACAAAAGCGTCAATTTATATTATGTTGATATATTTTGATTAATTTATTTCGTGTTATAAGTTAACTAAGATCTCATTTGGATCAACGGTGAACAGATTCCACGGTGAGTGTCACAGTCGTTATTTTTATCATATGAAAAGCTCTGGAAACACTTCTCTACCATGGCTCACTTATCCAACAAGAATTCTATCCAATAAGACTATTCTCATTGGATTTGTTGTAAATTGAGAAAGAAAAGGAGAAAAAAAAATTTAGAATAAAAAATTAGTGTTTGTGTTAAATAAATAAATAAAATATTTATTTATTTATTTTGTTTAATTATGAATGATTGCTAAAATTTTTTTTCCCTCTAAGAGAATTCAAAGAAAATAATATGCACAAACGGTACATAGAAAATGGTCGAAGAAAAAATATTTTATTTTCTTTGACCTATATTACTTTCATTGTCTCTTTGATTTGTGTACAAACAAACCTTATATACACCTACCCCCCGTTTGGATAGCGGAATTGAGTTATTCTGGATAGATAACTATGCCAACATAGATAACAAATCTACAAGAATAAAAGATTTTCTGTTTGGTTGTATTTTTTTTATTTTCATTGGAAAACGTAAAAATAAAGGTTGAGTTGTTTGTTTGATAAAGAATAAAATATAAATAAAGTGTAAAAAAGTTGATTTGACATGTGGGCCCATTGATGTATAAAGGTGTTGATAGGTGATTTGATGCGATGAGGTGTAAAAAATTGATTTGACATGTGGGCCCATGGGAATAGATAAGGTGAGTATAGCTTATCCTAGGGGTTGCTTAGAATTGTTATACTCTCTTATACTCGTTTAAACTGGCTTAGTAATACCAAGTTATACCCTTCAAACAAACAACTATTTTTCTTATCCATTACCACCCTTATACCACCCTTATACTCCCTTATTCCGTTACACAAACGGGGCCTAGTGTTATAGAGAAAGCCGAGGGTTCTATTATCTATGGGACCTTACACCCAATTATTCTTGTAGTCGCAACACATTTTGAATATTTTAAAAAAGATACATGTCTAATAAAATACATACATTCACAAAAATACATACATATATTCTCAAAATGTTGGATTAAACGGGTTGGGTGCCCATGATGGGCTAACCCGACCTGATCCATTTGGAGATGAAATGGAATGCGGCGGTTTAGAAATCGTTCTACCTACATTGACATCCTCTCATTCGATTCCTTACCTCTATTTGAGAAAGTTGATCACAATTGAAGATCATCTCTCACTTGCATACGAAGAGAACACACTTAAAAATAAAAGAGGGTACTTGGGTTCTTGAGTTGTGAAATCCAATGAGGAGTCTATCTTTTGTGATTTCTCTTCACCTATGAAGCACTGAATAATCTAGAAGAGATCCATTTCCGCTGCATTGAACACGAGGTAACCCAAACAACTCATTCTAAATCTTGATCTATATGATTCTTCATTAGTATTAGAGCCTATAAAGGTGTTTGTCGTGCTTAAGTGAACGATTAGAACACATATATGCCAAGAGATTCTCAGTCTTTGGTGATAATACATGATATACAACTTGAGGGCCCTTCAATGACATCCTTTTCTACATGTATTATTAGATACTTAAATTCATGTACATGTAGCCTTATATGTATGCAAGAGATCTGAAAAGTTTTATGATTTTATATGCTCTATAGAATGAGAAACATTAATATACATGCTTTCAACCCGAAATGTAAAATCATATACATCTTATCATACATATTTTTTTTGTGGTCTAAAACATATATCAGTTGATTCTACTCATCAATATGATTTATTTTATATATGATGGGCTATAAATGATTTTGAAATGGGAGAGAATCGAAATCTTAGTTTTTGACCATTTTGTCTTCAAGGATTTTTTTTCTCTCTATGTGAAAAGGTTTATTATTAAATATATATATATTTGGAAATTGATCTATGAGATATTTTTAATCATACGAAGAATTCATGAAATGGTTACCAAAAAAAAAAAAATTCCATAGAAAAAAGAAAGACGGTGTTGTCATGAGGATGAAGACGACCTCCCTTGCACGTGCGATCATGTGTAGTGTTTGATATTAGTCTCTGAATGATTACCAAAAATTCGTTGGATTCATATCAAATTTTAGATTTTTTTTCCATATAATTAAATGTTTTTGGGGAAATTCTATCTTCATTTAGCAATGTACTAAGGGAAATTTTTTAAATTAACCTTAATTAAATAATTATTTCTAAAACTGGCCCTCTCCAATAATTAATTACAAAAATAACCCTCAACATTGTTTTGACTGGTTTGATAATGACACCTCAATATTACCACCTGACACCATAAAAGGCAAGCTGTTTATACCCCATTAAGGTGTGTTTTTTTAGTTTTTTTTGTTATTTTCTTACTTTTTTACTATTTGTTAATCAATACCATTTGGAATATCATTGCAAAGTTTAAAATAAGATCAATATTGAATATATCTAATTTATATTTAAAAATGATAAATTTAAGGTAATTAATTAACATTTGTATATTTATACTAATATTTACATAAAAAACATCATATTTGATTATGTGGATACATCATAACAAAAATTTACTAAATAAATGTAATTAAATTTTAATATTAACAAAAATGTATAAATGTTAATTAATTATCTTAAAATTATAATTTTTGTAAGACCCCGGACCTACATTTAGGCCTATGTTATTCTCTTACATGTTTGGATGATTGGATAGCACAATTATATGTGTTATTCTAAATTATTCTTCATTGGGGGTGTATTAGGGTCATGTATGACTAGATTATATCCTAAGTGGTATGATTGGCATGATTCAGATTTAATTTTGTTAATGCCCAAGATGATGTAGTTTAAATCTGATTTTATTATGGGGCATTCAATTTTGAGTTAGCATTCATACAAAAGTGGAATTAGATCATTTGGATTCCTGTAGAAAAAGTTATAAGTGTTTTTCCAATTATACCCTAGGGATGGAAAATGTCTGGCAGCAGCCCTGTTTGATGTTAATTACATAATTCGAAATGGTTAGAGATGTTTTTGGAGATCGTCTTAAAAATGAAAGCTGTAGATAATCGTCTTAGGTTTCCAACGGAGTTTGAATTATGCAATTCGGAGCTAGATTGTAAAAGTTGTGGCTATTCTAGTCAAGGCTGCGCAGAATTTTTAAAAGAGGGCAATTTGGTAATTTGGACGGATTTATCAATCTCATTTAATTGAATGGGTGAGGTCTGTGGTTTATATGGTGTGAGAGAGTGAGAGAGTCAGCTGAGACTCATTTTATAAAAAAAAAACCAGAGAAAGAGAAGAGGAGAAGGGGAGGAGGAGAAGAGGAGAGGAGATTGAAGGAATTTTTTGTGAGATCATTTGATCATTTGATTTTTCTTTTATGGCTTGCTTTAATTTGCTGATTTGGATTCTTAATTGGGGGAGGTTATATTTGTTCTAGGGTTTTGATTGTTAATTTGGAAAAGAAGAAGAATAATAGGTTGGAGTTGGAGACTTGGGATATGCTTAAAGAGGTTAGACAGATTTTCTATCTTGTGAAGATGCTTATGAATGTGATATTTAGAGATATATTTTGAGGATGGTGTCTTCATATGACAGGATCATCTATGTGTGTAGATCTTATGTATGAAATTTGGTGTCATTATCTTACCTGTGGCATAAGTTATGATCTGTTTTATAAGGACTGTCCAGATTCGAGTAAAAATTGACCTGTTTTTGAATTTATTTTATTTCGGGCACTTACAGATTGAATTAGATTATGGTGTCTTCATGGATTATGATCCTAGCATATCAATGAATATGTATGATTTATTTCAGAATTTTCGGATAAGTAATTGGTGCTGTGGAGATCAAAGTGTTGGGTTATATTGCTGCCCAGATTTCTGTAGTGCTGCCCAGATTTATAAGTGCTGCCCAGATTTGTTTGTGGTTAAGGTGTGAGGTTTCTTGCTGATTTATAGGTGATTTAATTTAATGATGGCCTAAGGATGAGTGACTTTTGGTGGTGTGGAATAATTGGTTTAGTGGTTTGAGGTATGGGGTGTATTTTGCACTTGTTGGTTAGATCTTGGGATATGTCTAGGATTATTTTTTTATTGCATGAGTGTTTTATCTTGGCTGAGTTAACAATGTTTGTTTGTCCAGAGGGGTCTCCTCAATATGAGGAAGGTGGTGATCTTGTGTTTAGGCTTGTGGTGGGAATGGCTATACTCCCAAGAGTCCAGTAGCGATGCGTTTCCGTTGGACTGTCCGAAGCGCGCGATTCTTCGCGGGATGGAATGATTGTATCTGTGAGTGGATCTAACTTGACATTCCGATAATATAGTTCCATACTAAGTCATGTTTATGGTATGATTTTAATCATGTATACATGACTTGGTGGCATCCATAGGCATGATTATATGTATTAAATTGAGATTGCATGATTACTTGATATATTATTATATACATATTGTTATATCTTGAATGCATGCTCATGATTTACATTGTTAATGGATACATATTATATAGCTTTGTTAATGGCCATCTAGCTTGGTTAATATATGTCTATCTTGTCATATCCGGCCTAGGTTTGTTAATGGTTGTCTAGCCTTGCTAATGGCTGATATATATATTATCAACATGATTTATAGATCTTTGCCTAAAGATCTGGTTAGAGACATCGTTTAGGGGTAAGGGGATCTGATCGTATGGGTCAGATCTGGTTGCTTATTGTGGTGACACGTAGGTCCTCGACCGGTCTGTGTCGAACCTGTTTAGGGTGGGTTGATTATGGTAGTTCTTGCAAGTCGTGAGTGCGAACCTACAGTTGAGGTGAGGGTAAACTCTGGGTGTCCTTCACGAGGGAGCGTTTTCAAGGTTCATCCTGGACGCCCACGGTATCCGATGGTTCAGATCGGCTACGCGTCAGAGTGGTTGGATGACGGAGAGCCTTAGCCAAGATCTGGGTTTGACGGTTTAGTTTTGTATTTAGATGCTTCGTGTGAGTCAGTTGAGGCGAGGGTAAACTCTGGGTGTCCTTCACGAGGGAGCGTTTTCAAGGTTCATCCTGGACGCCCACGGTATCCGATGGTTCAAATCGGCTACGCGTCAGAGTGGTTGGATGACGGAGAGCCTTAGCTAAGATACTGGGTTTATCGACCCTGTTCGCAAAGTGATGGAGTCTAGGGCGGGATCCATTGATGCGGTTTGTGATGCGGTCGGGCTCTGGTGGACTTGACGGGTGGAGTGATACTCCCTGTATTGGCCAAGCCGATGCATTCGCAGAAATGGGTCGCCTAAGAGAAGTCACTGCGCGACAGGATGAACTGTGAGGTATTTGTGTGTAGTGGCATTGCAGTCACTAGGATATATATACATATATTTGTAGCGTTTCTAGCATGGGATGGATCCCCTGTAGTATGGGACACAGACGGATCTGTCTTTATGCTGGGGACATAATGAGGTTAGTGTTGTAGCGTTGCTAGCATGGGATGGATCCCCTGTGGTATGGGACGCAGACGGATCTGTCTTTATGCTGGGGACATGATTAGGTTAATGTGAGTTGGCCTCCTGCGGTGATGGTACCTAAGGCTGGTCGGCTTATACTTGTTAGTTATTTATGTAGGTTTTATGGATGTGTTGGAACTGTACTTAGAGGTGTCTTGTAGTTAGTTCCATTCACTAGGCCTTCATCGGCTTACACCCTATTTTTATGGGTTTCATCTAGGTGTTGCGCAGGATCATTAACTTGGGTATTGTTGAAGGTGTTGTGGGCCTCTCGGCGATTTGGTGAGCATGTCAGCTTCCTGTTATTTTTTTTGTACCAGGTGTTCTGTTATTGTTGATATATACATTTGACTGTTTTTGTAATTATGACTTGTGTTCACACGCGGGACGGTGATTGTGTATTCCTTTGAGGCCCCAATTATCTGTTCTATGGCCTCGTATTGTTCATTTATTAATTCATAAACTCTTCCGCTGTCATTTATTCTGATCCAATCATTTATTCCTTATGATTTATTCTGATTATGATATACTCGGTATCGTACACGTGTCACCCCTTGGAGACGGCCGCTCTGGGGGCGTGACAATTTTAAATTTAAACGAAGTATATTCAATATTTGTGTCATTTAAAATGTCTCAACGATATATTTCTAATTGCATACTAATTTTATAACAAATAATTTATGTAATAAAAGTTAAATTGTTTAAAGATATATATAAAAATAAAGGAAAAATAAACATATCTTAATGACATGGAAACAATGTTTGTGTATGTCTTTTGAGGCGCACAAATTAATGACGCTTTAAATGATATACTGAGATGACATTATCAAATCGGTCAAAACAAAGTGCAAGGTTATTTTTGTAAATTATTTTGACAGATGATCATTTTTAAAAATAATTATTAAGTTAAGGTTAATTACAAAAATTTCCCTAATTTAAACCCATATTATGCATAGTTGTAGAAGTGACATATCCTTTTGGTTTATCATTGATTAGATATGGACTGGGTCCTAATTATGATGGTTTGTACACATTGTATTTTCCCTTCGGTGATTGTAAAATGGATCCAAGTCAATACACAATACATGAACATATCAACTATGTAAATTTTATGTATCGAGAACTATATTTGAGGGATATAACTTTCACATCAGAGTATAGGAGCAATGTTCTCCTTACTCCTTGTCAGATTCATAGAAACGAATTGTTGAACACATTAATGCCCAGTTTGAATACTAGAATAACAGAGGAATACACCTAAATAGGCAAAAATGGGGCTAAGAAAGGTGTTTGGTTTGATGGAATAAGAGGGTATCTAGATTCTAGAATATAAGATGGTATATACCTCCACCACCATAGGATAAGCTAATTCAACTCCCAGGTTAGTGGGACCCACCTGTTGCATCACCTTTTTCACATATCCTTCCCATTGTTCACTTGGTATAAGTGTATAACCCTCTCATGCCAAATTCCACAGAAAATGGAATTGCATTTTTTTTTTGGACTGTCTTGCTTGTTTAAACATTGTATTTATCATGTTTGTTTTATTAATTACGTTTTTCATTTATTTAATTGAGATTAACGTCAGTTTTATTAAAAGAAAGGGTGCCTCGGTAGGAACACTGAATTTTATTGATTGAATGTCATTTTATACATGTCCAGATTATTCAAATAACACATACATGATGATTTTTTTTAAAAATTATTATCCTTGGAAATGAAGCCAAAAAAATGTTATATACATGTGAGGGTAAATAATGTTATTTTAAAAAGTATAAATAATTATCTTTACATTATTCACATTTTATTTACATCTTATTCTTCATCAATCAATCAACACAACTAGAATAATTAAATTTCTAACAGCTATTGATATAGCAATCTACGAATAACTAAAAATAGACTTCAACTATCCAACAACCATAAGGTTATTCGCCCTTGAACACATTCTATTGATATAGCAATTTTTGTTTGGTTGTCTTTTCTATTCTCATTGAAACGAATATCTTTTTGTTGTTTGGTCTTGAATAAAGTAAGGATAAGTGGTAGATAAGAGATGTATAAGAGTTTATGACTTTTTAAACAATTATACCCCTGCATAAATTATTTGTGTTTGGGAATAAGTATAAGAGATGTGTGTGTGATATAATAGATGTGATAGTTTTTGGAATGTGTGCAGAGTGTGTTAGGTAAGAATTTTTTAAATGACAGATAAGGGTATTTTTATCTCCCCTATCCAAACACCCCCATTAAAAAGGTTTATTCTTGTCAAACAAACAGCTGTTTGGGGGCTTCACTGTATTCTCCCCTATCCAACTCACCCCAAACGGGGGTTAGGGTATTGTGAGAGAGCTTCACCTAGAAGAAGAGCACCAAATTCGTAGAGGAATTAAGCGATCTACTGTATTATCTCAATTTCCGAATCTCAATAGCGCAAGGCACATAGGCCTTGGCTCAGACATAAAAAGACTATCACTCAATGAAGTTCTTGTTTCAAGGAATGAACCTCATGTAATTGAATTGCTGAATGATATATGAATTTACAAATGCATGTTTTTCTGTGTTCGTGTTGCACTTTTATTGAATGTAACTCTTTGTATACATCATGATAGTGTTCTTTATATGGTTGAGTTATAATTTGTTTATTAGAATCTATTAATTTATAATCAAATGGGAATAACTGAGTTACTAGATTTGTTGATTTTTTCACTTGGACAATGTTAGGCATATATTGACTAAGTTTTGGAAACCCTCAACCCAACTCTAATAGAACCAGAAAATAAAAACTCTGCACAACAAAGAAGAGATCAGGAGGCTTTCCAAATCTGGAAAAGAAAGAATAACATTTCTCGCATTATGTTGTTGTCTTAAAAGAAAAACTTGGAACGACTTCAGTCACTAGAATTAAACAGCTCACTATCAAATTTGAAACCTATGTGTAACGCCTACATCACACCATGAAGCAACATTTAAGGGAACTGTCAAACATAATAAGAGTCTGTCAGACATATTCTCACTGATGAACTACAAGTTCATGCCCTCATCTGATTTCTTCCTCAAAATTGAGAACACATGAAGGTAAACATGACCCACAATGAAAAACATTAAAACCTTTATTGATATTGCACATCATGTTGAGTTGGAAGCTGAGTGTCTGAAGGCTGCTAAGACTATAACACAGGCTTATGTCACTAAGATAAGTTCCATAATGTTTCAACTCTAAGAGAAAGGAAATGAAAAGTCAGTCAAATTTGAAAATAAAATGAGGGGCAGTTCCATATAGTAAGGGTAAGAAACATGAAACCGACCAGCGCAAGTGAGGCAAGTATGATGGTGGAAAGAAGGACGAGTGACATGAAAGGCTACAATTGTGAAAAATTGGTCATTCTACTCATGAATGCACTGAGCCTTAACGTGAACCTAAGAAAGACAAGATACTTTCTCACTCTACTCATTTCAATTATGTTTCTAGCAGTGTGTTGTCCGACCACATAGCTAGAGTTAAAAGAGCATTCGTAAAGTATCATTGTGTCCCAGTGGGAGCAAGATCGATTTATATAGGAAACAATTTTAGAGTAAAAGTTAATGGAATTGACACCTGTAAGTTGGGGTTGTGTAGTGACATACATTACTTCTGCATGATGTATCTATGCAGCAGAGATACGACAAAACTTAGTATAAGTAGTACTCCTTCTAAAATTTAGGTTTTAGTATAAACTTTAATGTCTGTGGTGTAAACATATATTTAGACAATACTTATATGGTTCTGATTATTTTCTAAATGGTTTTATTGTTTTGGTATACAATGTTAATATGAACATTGATTGTTATATCTCTTTAATTGCATTCTCTAATAATTGGATGTAAATGTGTCATGTTAGACTGGGACACATTGGACAAGATAGAATGAATAAACTTGCTAGAGAAGGCATACTAAATTCACTTTCTAAGGTTCATTTACTTGTCTATGAATATTGTGTACCTGAAAAAACAAGAAAACCATTCGAAGAGGCTATTAGAGCTAACATTCCATTGCAATTAATTCATTCTGACATTTGGATCCAATGAATGTGAGGGCGAGACATGGTGCCTCATATTTCATCACATTTCTTGATCATTTCACACATTTTGGTCACGTCCATCTAATCTCCCATAAATATGAAGCATTAGATTATTTCAGAAGATATATGAATTTGGTTGACAACCAAATATATAGACCGAGATCGTGAATATTATTCAATACAATTTAAAGAATTATGTAATGAAAAAGTATTTAGACAGCTAACTATTCCTAGAAATTAGCAACAAAATAGTGTTGCAAAAAGAAGGAATGAGACTCTCTTAGATATGGTTAGGTCAATGATGGCACGTATAAACAAATCTACCCATTTCATGTTGGGGAGATGCATTACTAACAACAACATATGTACTGAACCGTGTGCCATCTAAATCAATAGCTTCCACTTCGTATGAATTTTGGATAGGAAAAAAACTTGACTTAAGTAATTTGCGAGGATGGGGTCAACAACTTATGTTCATGATTACTCATACAAGCATGAGAAATTAGGACAAAGAAGAAAGAAATAAATCATTCTTTATAAGATATTCTTAACGCTCCAAAGGGTATGTGTTCATAGGTGAACAAGTTAATGGAAGTTTAATTTATTGAATTTGAATCACGAGATGCTACATTCTTAGAGAATTAATTTATAAGCAAAAGTGAAGTTAATCAAGATCTAATCTTAAATGAGCTGAAAGATACAGAAGATAATGTTACTCCAAATCTAATGGATGAGATGAATGATGATTTGTCTCAAATTTTTGAACTTAGTGGGAGTAACATATCAATCAATAACTTAGTAAAAGTATTCCTCGCCGACAATTTGAGATTAAGTGAGAAATTTTTATGATTACTCATAAGATGAGAATGAACTAGAATTGTAGAGGAGGCATTTTCGTCCATTACTAAGGAAAATTGGTTAAAGACAATGGAAGAAGAAATGTAGTCTATGGGAATCAACTATGTATGAGAGTTGGTTGATCTTCCACTTGGACATAAAAATATTAGGAACAAATGGGTTCTCAAATTAAATGTAAGGCGGATGGATCCATAAAATGATACAAGACATGTTTAGTAGCTAAGGGTTACACCGAAAAAGAAAGAATAGACTATGTCACGCCCCAGGACGGCCATCCCCGAGACAGGGCAAATATGTAAAATATCAGCTATCATACAAGCGGTCAACAATGACTCTAATAAATAATACACAAGGCTAATAAGTAATGATAATTGATAACTCAACTTTAATGCGGAAGCATAAAAATAACAATAAGTTTGTAAACCAAAAAGAGTATTACAGACTCGAATACACAATCAATATCCTATGAGAGCCAAGTCTAGCCCAAATAAAATACAACTGGTGCAACACGCACGATTTACAAATACATGACTCTAGGACTGCTGACAGCCTCGCACTCGCCAATCCGCTAGACATGACGCTTCCACGCACGCAAGACCACGCCACAAAAAAGCTCCATCTCCATGCCCAACAACGCCCCTGTAAAAGAAACAGTACGCGAGGGGTGAGCTACAAGCTCAGTGAGTGGCTAGAAACCAAACACCAACACAACAATTCAATACCAAGGCAAATTCCTATCAAGGAAAAAGCATGGGTAGAAACCCAACGGTTAACAAGATCACGCAGCAGCGCGACCATACCCTGATCTCGTCCTCACTCCCAAGAGGGAGGCTTTTGGGCACACAGGGAGGAACAACTGTTAACCATAATACTTGGTGTTACTGCATAACAATTACAATGAGTTCATCTGCTATGAGGTAAAGATATACTTCGATACCTCAAGCATTAGGAGTAGCATACCCAGAGTACATTGATGGGTATAAAAGTCATGTGACGACGTGACTATAACACACACTCGCCCTCACCCTAGCCCCTGCAGGGGTGACCCTAGGGGCTTGAGGACAAAACTTGCTGTTCTACACCGTTCATCATCCGGTAGCACTCTCCTGGGCAGCCTCTACCTGGAGCCTCCCATGATCAGTACATTGTCGAGCGCGTCGATGGTACCTACAGGTGGGGGTCCACCCAGGCGGCTCGTACCAGGCAGCTTCAACACGGATCCGGGGAAGGGGAGAACGATTCATGCTCTCAATATCGTCCGGTGGCCACCATCATGTAGCCTCTACCTGGCATACTCCCATGATCAGTACCTCTGTCGAATGCATCGGGAGTACCTACAAGTGGGAGCTCAATGTCAGGACAACTTCAATGTCGGGGATTCGGTATACGACGATATTGGGAGGAACCACTCAATGTTCGCAATGCGAAGTTGGTGGGTCGAGTATCAACTCGAACCCACTTCACCCTCACCAACACTCTCACCCTCACCCTCACCCTCACAGGGTGACATAGGACTTTTGGGATGAGGTCGGCTATTCTACACTGCTCGTCATTCGGTAGTCTCTCCCGGTGTGGCCTCTACTATCTGGTAGCCTCCACGTCCACTATATCTGCTATATGGAGACACCAACAAACGTCGTGGATAGTACCTGGGAGCACCTCACAGGGTTCTGGCCTCTATCGGGTAGCCTCTCATGGCCGCTACCTTGGCCGTATGGACACACCAATACGCGTCATTAGTACCTGGGAGCACCCCACCAAACTTTACTACACCGGACAGTTTCTACACGGAGTCGACGAAGGTAAGAACACTCGACACACGCGAATACGATCCCTATCGATCCGTCATCATCGGTTATCAAACACCGATAAACGCAATGAATTCTCACGAATTCCCTCCAGGGCGCATAACTCAAATGCGGGGAATATATTTTATTCTAAGTGACAACGCCATGGTATGACCCCATAAGAGGTCATACACTTGTCTAAATACATAAGGCAAGGTTCATGATCATACTAGCATATATATATACAACATACAATTATTTCCAAGGATGGCCTACATAAACATGCATACATTGCATCAATCTTGCAAACACACAAGATACAACCTAAGATGCATTGGATAGCACTAACTTAGAAGGGAAGGGTTAAGCGCGATTCACACAACAATAGGTGCATGCCAATAATTCCACGCAAGCCTGAGTCAAGTAAGAACTATATCTACTTACTCAGTTCACGAAAATAGGGAGGGCGATTGAGAGGGAATGTCTCATCCTCTCTTGAAGTTGGTCATTATTTTGCCCCAACAAGATGGGTACAACAACTATACCACACCCTCAAGTCCTAAATCAAAGGAATATTATGCATGTACCCCGTTATTAACCCAAGTTAAACATGTTGGATATTACTAATAATAGGGGTAGTATTTCAAACAAAACTACCTAAGTCATGCCATATTCTATACAATATATAGGCAAGTATAAGGTAGAATAGGGGGTTGTACACAATATACGAGCTATACAATCCTAGCATGCAATATCTAACATATTAGGGGTGCAAAGAAGCTCCATGGATGCGCGATGCACGACTACGTGCATCGAGCGCTTCCCGAAGGTTGGAATCAAACCACTCACCAATACCCGGATCGACGCGTATCCCATCCGACGAGGTCTGTAAGGTAAGGGTATCAATAGGGGTGAGTATTTCCACATAAAAACACTTAGAATATACTAGAAATGCTAAGGACATAGACATGCACGCATACGAGCTCACACGCATGCAAACACGTACGCTCGCACGCACGTCCGAGCCCCCCGGACACCCACCCGAGCGTGTCGACTCTCAGCACGCCCAAAACGGGCCTCGGACAGCCCCGCGTGCAGTCTCGGGCACCCTGTGCGCGTGCGCACGCGACGCGCGCAGACACACGCGCGAGCTCTCGCGTGCCCCCGTGTGCGTTCCCGCGCATACCTGGGCACCTGCACCCGCGGACACGCCCGCGCGCGCTCTCGAGCGTGTGGACCCACGCGCCAAGCGCCAATACCCTCCCCCAAGGCCCCACACACCCCCCAACACATCTACCTAGCATGCATGAATCTCCAAACACCCTACATGCATAAAAAAAACCACCAAAAGAAGATGAAGAACTCACCAAAAGAGGGGAAGGGAAGGGGGAGGTGTGGGGGCTCGCAAGCATACCCGCAACCACCGCTACCACCACCTCTTCTTGCTTCTCCATTCTTCATGGCTGATCTAAAGGAGGGGGAGGGGGGACATGGGGAATCAGCTTGGAAAAGAGGAGAGGGAGGAGAAACCAACAATACAATACACACAACTCACCTTAATCAACTTCTTCCTTCCACTCCTTCACCATCATCATTGGGGCATTCTAACAAACACATGGGGGGTTGAACCAAAAAGGGAGGGGAAACCAATAGAGGGGCTGAGAGAGAGGAGATGGAGAAAGGAAAGAGACAACAACAAATCAACAAGAGCACACACACCTTGATCTCCTCCACAAAAACTCTTCTTCTCCATCACCTACACTTCCTCCACCCAATACACACACAAGGGGTTGGACCAGAAATAGAGAGGAGAAGAGAGACCCCAAAGACGTGGATTTTGGGGGAAATTTATAGCCAAAAGAGGGATGGAATGACCAAGCTGTCCCCAGACTAAAAACTCCGGACAACCTTCACTCAAATGGTCATAACTTCCTCAATACAGCTCCGAATTATACAATTCTAATGCCAATGGAAAGCCAAGAAAAGTATCTACAATTTTCATGTTTATACGCAGATTAAATAACCTCTTCAGCTATTCCTAAATCTAGGCTAAACATCGAATAGGGCTACTGCCAGGATTTCACATCCCCGGGGTATAATCAGAAAAATACCTGTAACTTTTGATACACGAATCCAGTCGATCCAATTTCACTTTTGTATGAAAGCTAACTCAAAACTGAACATCTCTTGATAATATCGGATTTAAATCTTATCATCTTGGATTTTAACAAAATCAAATCCGAATACCAATCAAAACTGCATAATTCCAAAAACGTTATCGGAATTCAATAAAAATTTTATGGACAGTACTAAATGGTACCAGGACCCATAATATGCAATTATATTTTCAATCAGAGTCTTCAAACTCTAGCAGGTAGCTAAAAACTAAAATTTTAGCGACTCCAATCGAAAGATAAGACTTTAAATGACACAGGCCTAACAGACTATGTGGAAACCTTCTCTCCTATAGTGAGGTTTGCCTCCATACGTCTAATCTTAGCTATTGTTGCACATTTGGATTTGGAATTACATCAAATGGACGTGAAAACTTCTTTTTTCCAAGCATCTTCTCATTCGGTTCCTTTCTTCTATTTTTGAAGGTTGATCATCACAATCGAATATCATCTCTCACTTGCATACGAAGAGCACACACTTAAAAAAAAAGGGTACTTGGGATCTTGAGTTGTGAGGAGTCTAGATATCTTTTATGATTTCTCATCACTTGTAAAGCACTGAATCTCTAGGAGAGATCCATTTCTATTGCATCGAATTAGAGATAACTTGAATGACTGATTCTAGATCTTGATCTTCTTTAGAAAAATACTCAAAATATTCAAATACTTGTTTTTTTTTTAAATTCTAATAATACATATAGTCTAACCTATATACACTCGATTCGATATGTGATAACCCCAACCTCTATTCAGGCTTATGTTATCCTTTTATATATTTGGATTGATGGATAACACAATGATATGTTTTATTTTATGTTATTATTCATTTGGAGTGCATTAGGGTCATGTATGCTTAGGTTATATCCTAAGTTGCATGTTTGGCATGATTCAGATTTAACTTTGTTAAGGCTGAAGATGATGTAGTTTAAATCAGATTTGTCTAATAATACATGTAGTCTAATAATACATATAGTCTAACCTATATATACTCGATTCGATATGTGATAACCCCAACCTCTATTCAGGCTTATGTTATCCTTTTATATATTTGGATTGATGGATAACACAATGATATGTTTTATTTTATGTTATTATTCATTTGGAGTGCATTAGGGTCATGTATGCTTAGGTTATATCCTAAGTTGCATGTTTGGCATGATTCAGATTTAACTTTGTTAAGGCTGAAGATGATGTAGTTTAAATCAGATTTGTCTAATAATACATGTAGTCTAATAATACATATAGTCTAACCTATATATACTCGATTCGATATGTGATAACCCCAACCTCTATTCAGGCTTATGTTATCCTTTTATATATTTGGATTGATGGATAACACAATGATATGTGTTATTTTATGTTATTATTCATTTGGAGTGCATTAGGGTCATGTATGCTTAGGTTATATCCTAAGTTGCATGTTTGGCATGATTCAGATTTAACTTTGTTAAGGCTGAAGATGATGTAGTTTGAATCAGATTTTATCTTGGGGCATTTAGTTTTGAGTTAACTTTCATACAAAAGTGGAATTAGATCATCTGGATTCATGTAGAAAAATTTATGAGTGATCATGTGTTTTAAGCTTGTGGTGGGAATGAATATACTCCCATGAGTCCAATAGCAATCGTGCTACCATTGGACTATCTGAGGTGTGTGAGTCATTGCAGGATGTGATACTCATATCAGTGAGTTAAGTATGCTATATATATGACATGGTTAAGTATATTATATTTGAAATTCATGATTATCTTGCTATATGTATAATTAACTTGGAATATGTAGTTAAATGGAGGATTTAATATTATCATCCTGAATGCATGCTCATGATATATTATTGTTATTGCTTGCATTTTAAGTTCTGATATCAGTATGATTTATAGATCATCGTCTACTGATCTAGTCAAGACATCGCTAGGGATAGGGGGATCTGATCGTATGGGTCAGAATCCTGTTGCTTTGTTGTGGTTTACTTCATAAGTCCTCGACTGGTCTGTGTTGAGCCTGTTCGAGGTGGGCTAATAATGATATTTCGTGTGAGTTATAAGTGCAAACCTGTAGTTGAGGTGACGGTAAACTTTGGGTGTCCTTCACGATGGAGCATTTTTGAGGTTCATCCTGGACGCCCACGGTATCCGATACATCAAATCGGCTATGCGCCAGAGTGGTTGGATGACAGAGAGCCTTAGTCAAGACACTGGGTTTGACGGTTCAATTTACATTGTGATGCTTCGTGTGAGTTAAGATTGCACACCTGCAGTTTAGGTGAGGGTAAACTCTGGGTGTCCTTCACGAGGGAGCATTTTCGAGGTTCATCCTGGACGCCCACAATATTTGATAGTTCAAATCGGCTACTTGTCAAAGTGGTTGGATGACAGAGAGCCTTAGCCAAGATACTAGGTTTGACGGTTCAGTTCACATTGTGATGCTTCATGTGAGTTATGAGTGAGCACCTGCAGTTGAGGTGAGGGTAAACTCTGGGTGTTATTCACGAGGGAGCGTTTTCGAGGTTCATCCTGGACGCCCATGGTATCTGATAGTTCAAATTAGCTACGTGTCAGAGTGGTTGGATGATGGAGAGCCTTAGCCAAGATATTGGGTTTGTTGGCCCTGTTCGTAAAGTGATGGTATGTATGGCGGGATCCATTGATGCGGTTTGTGATGTAGTCGGGCTTTGGTGGTTTTAACGGGTGGAATGGTACTCCCTGTGTTGGTCGAGCTAATGCATTTGCAGAAATGGATCGCCTAAAAGAAGTCACTGCGTGACATGAGGAATTGTGAGGCATTTGTGTGTAGTGACATTTCAGTCACTAGGATATATATAGCGTTGCTAACATGGGATGGATCCCCTGTGGTATGGGACGCAGGCTGGTCGGCTTATACTTGATAGTCATTTATGTATTTTTTATGGATGTGTTGAGAATTATACTGTGAGGTGTCTTGTGGTTAGGTTCATTCACTAGGTCTTCACCGGCTTATACCTTATTTTTATGGGTTTCATCTAGGTATTGCGCGGAATGAGTTGGGTGTTGTTGAAGGTGTTGTGGGCATTTCGGTGATTTGGTTAGTCTGTCAACTTCCTGTTGTTTTTTGTACTAGGCGTTTTGTTATTATTGGTATGTATTTGATTGTATTTGTAATTATGACTTATGTTCACACAGGACGGTGATTGTGTATTCTTTTGAGTGCCACTATTATTTGTTCAGTGGTATTGTAATATTCATTTATTTATTCATATACTCTTCCGTTGTTATCTACTGTGCTTCAATAATTTATCTTTGTGATTTATTTTGATTATGATATACTCGATATCGTCCACGTATCACCATTGAGGACGACCGCTTCTGGGGCATGACACGATATAATCATATACAAAGACCAATTTATAAAAAATAAGTACATACCTTTATAAATTAAATGCAATTATTTTTACGTTTTTTATAATAGAGTATATCAACGCCTTCTAAAAAGTAATGATTTTCTATTGAAGACAATTTATTCATTCATAAG
Source organism: Acorus calamus (assembly GCA_030737845.1). NCBI lineage: Eukaryota > Viridiplantae > Streptophyta > Magnoliopsida > Acorales > Acoraceae > Acorus > Acorus calamus. Next base: position 8,313,211 of record CM060876.1, on the reverse strand, counting down.
ATTTTAATAACCTCTCATGGCAATCCATCCCTCAAAATATAAACCTTTAATTGGGATCATGAGATAAATGGTAAGATTAGTTAAAAAAAGAAAAACATATCCCGTTTAGTATAAACTATAATTTGGACAAAATGCGAATTAATGTCCCGATTCTGAAATAAAAATGATAATTTTTTTTTAACTTCCCCTTGATTATTAAATTGATGAATTTTTTAATCTCTTAATTTTATGATAATTTATTTTCAAAATCTTAAACCATCGCACAGCCAAATCAGCCCTTACTTTTGTTCGACCACGCTTAGGGATGGATTGACGACGGAGAACCCCCCATCCACCAACAGATTGTGCCCGCTAACATACTTGGCGTCGTCGCTCGCCAGATAAAGCACGGCGCGTGCAACGTCCTCCGCCTTCAGCGCCACCCCCTTGAGGTTCCCACACCCCATCGCGAACCCGTCGAACTCCTCGTCGCTCAGGTTCCCGAACCCCTTCGCGAGCGGCGTCGCCACCGCGTATGGCGACACGAGGTTCACCCGTATCCCGTGCCGCCCGAGCTCAAACGCCGCGCTCTTCATCAGCCCCAGCAGCGCGTGCTTCGACGCCGTGTACGCGTGCGTGCCCGTGCCACCCACGACCGCGCACACGCTCGCGGTCGACACGATGCACCCCCCGCGCGCGCGGGGGACCATGACGCGGGCCGCGTGTTTCGTGCCGAGGAAGGCCCCGGTCAGGTTGGTGGACACAACGCGCTCGAAGTCGTTCTGGGAGGTCTCGGTTATGGGCTTCGGGACGTCGATGCGGCCCGCGTTGTTGTACATGATGTCGAGGGTACCGAAAGCGGAGACGGCGGCGTCCACCGCCTGTTCGACGTCGGGCTCGGAAGTGACGTCGCAGTGCATGTAGAGGCACTCCGACGGGCCGCCGAGCTGGTCGCTTATGGACTTGCCGAGGTCGTCTTGGATGTCGGCGATGACGAGCTTCGCACCGTGGGCGTGGAAGAGGCGGGCCGTGCACTCGCCAATGCCGCTCGCGCCACCTGTGATCAATGCCACCTTCCCTTCCAACCTTTGCATGGCCAAAAAAAGGAAAATTTAAAGAGCCAGTTGTCTAAAATTACGGCAGTGACGTGTGTCAATCATTCATTAAAAATAGAAAAAAATTAATGGAATCTAATATTGACTCTGACTGGATCCCATTCCCAAATAAACATGGTTCATGTAGGGATCGGGTTAGGTCCAACGAGCATTGGACAATTTGATTGTCCAACACATTTGTTACTATCCGATCTTCTTATTTTGTTGTGATTAAGATACTTTGTAAGATTTCAAAACTAAACTTAGAATGCAATTAAATTTTAAATCTTCTCTTTTAGATTTAATTTGTGTATCTTAAAATTATAAGATCGGATCGTCAAACGTGTTGGACAATCAAATTGTCCAACGCTTGTTGGACCTAACCCGATCCTGTTTGTGTAAGATGAATAACAATTATTTTAGACAACATTAATCTAAATCTTCGGGTATATTACTAGATGTATGGTATATATCCTTGTATAACCGACTTACGAGACGATCTAGAGATAAAAATTTCAAGAGAGTTTACAAAACAACCACTTACCATAATCATTCGATTCAGAAATTCTACAAATCACTCACACGAGACATGAAATTCTTTGGTATAGCAGATTAAAAACACATAACATGTAACTTATAATTATTGAATGAGAAGAATATAAAGAAAAGCATACCTTTTGGCGACTACGGAGAAACCAGAGTTGCTTCCCATTTTTGTTTATTATGATTTTGTGTGGGATCAAAATGAGGAACCGAAGATCCGTTTTTATTAGCAAACCGTGTGAGTCCCCTACATGGAGACTGTAGTGAATGGGGGGTGACGACGCACGTTTGATCTTGATCGGACGGTTTGGTGCTTGTTTAAGTCCAAATACGAGAGAGAGAGAGAGAGAGAGAGAGAGGGGGATCACATGGAGAAGTGTGTTGACATTTTTTGTTCAAGTTGGAGATAATTTTTGTTTGGGTCTTATTAATTCTTATTAATTCTTAATGAGCGGCGCATTATATGTAAAGCGCATTGGCATGATGTAGGTTGTTTGTGACCCATTTTATAGTCTTTTACATTCTGATACACTGCTATAGCTCAGTGTATTATTTTAGGTTATATTTAAATTAATGTAGCAATATGTATAATTTTAAAAAACATCAAAATAGTTGAAGACTATGGACAAAGCTGCACAGAGCATGAGTATATCAATTTTGAAATTTTGATCGATGGGAGTAGGGCTAGATACCCACCTTAATAACAGAGTTGAAAATGAGTATAAAAATCAAGAAATTTGTACACGTCTTGTTTATCATCCTTACACGTGATGAAGATTAGAGAACTCTTGTATGGGTCAATGAGAATGTGATACACGACACAAAATCTTTTGAATCAAACACGTTTAATTTTTGGGTTTTTTATTTTTAAGTCCTCATAAATCATAGGATTTAGTGATTGATCTCTCACTTTTTCATATTTTGGTTTTAGTCTCCAAGAGTTAAAGGATATGCTACTTTTTAGTCTCTAGGAGGGACTTATTCTTAAATTATATGATTTTTTTTTAGTACTTGGGAGGAAGTAAAATGAACATATCTTTTAAATGTGATGACTAAAATCAAAATATGAAAAAGTGAGTGATCGATCCCTAAATATGTATATTTACAGGGATTGAAAACTAAAAAACTCTTAATTTTATATAAATGTTAATGAAAATGAAAATATTTCTATCAAGTTTTTTTTTTTTTTTTATATCATTTAGATCTGAACATATATTTTTTATGTTTGTCACACATAAAAATAAAGAGTAAGACAATATTTTTGTTGATGAAGAATCCCAATGTAAGTTGAAAAAACCCTAGATGCACGTAATCACACATACACAGACCATATGCACTATGAGAATATTTTAATTACATGAAAACATTTTTTAACAAAAAATCACCTCGATCACCATCCTTTGAAATATTCCAAAGAAAGCAAGCTCACATGGGAATCACAAAGTTCAGATGCTGAAGGTGGTCGAAGGTCAATGGGCTTGGCACCATGTGTATATAATATAATAAGTAAAAGCATGGATATGCGTATTTATATCATATAGAATCAACATAGATCATTTGTTGATCATTTAGTATTTATATCATGTAGTATTACTACAATTATCATTGTATTATTCCGACTTATGAGACAATCTAGAGAAAAATTTCAAGAGAGTTTACAAAACAACCACTTCCCATAATCCCTCGATTCAGAAATTATACAAATCACTCACACAAGAGACATGAAATTCTTTGGTAGAACAGATTAAAAACACAAAACTTGTAACATATATAATAATTGAATGAGAAGAATATAAAGAAAAGCGTGCCTTTTGGCGACCACGGAGAAACCAGAGTTGCTTCCCATTTTTTTGTTTTTGGGTTTGTGTGGGATCCACTTTACAAAAACGAAGAACCAAAAGATCTGTATTTATTAGCAAACCGTGTGTGTCTTGTACAGGGAGACTGTAGCGCTTGGAGGGGGATGACGCACGTTTGATCTTGATCGGACGGTTGTGGTGCTTGTTTAAGTCCAAATATGAGAGAGAGAGATCACATGGTGTAATGTTTTTTGTTCAAGTCTTAACCCATTTTAATGGGCGGCAAATTGTATGTAAAGCGCATCGGGCATGATGTCAGTTATTTATGACCCGTTTTACAATCTTTTACTATTTTATATTCTTATATTATACACTATGACGACTCAGTGTATTATTTTAGTGAATGTTTGAAGTTATGTAACAATATGTTCTTCAATAAATAAGTGTCTAATTCTAAAAAAGTTAAAATAACTGTAGACTATAGACAAAGTTACACTGAGGTTGAATATATTCTTTTTCTTATGTCACTTAAATAGCTTTTCAGACAATTTTGTTGGATTTTTAAAAAAATTCTGTTTTTTTTTAATTAAAAAATTAAGATAGTTCAATTAAGATTTATTCTCACACACATACACATACACTTTGACAACCAAACTAAAAGTTCCATCAAAGTTTGATCAATGCGAGCAGGGCTAGATACCCACCCTGTTAACTGAGTTGAAAATGAGTATAAAATCAAGAAATTTGTACGTCTTATTTATCATCCTTATCACTGACAAAGATTAGAGAATTCTTGTATGGATCAATGAGAATGTGATAGTATGACACAAAATCATTTGAATCAAATTATTTTAATTTTTTATATAAATGTTTATTAAAATGAAAATATTTCTATTAAGATTTTTTATATCATTTAGATCTAAATATATATTTTTTATGTTTGTGACAGCTAGGAAACTAAAGAATGGGAGAATATTTTTGTTGACGAAGAACACAAAAAAAATCTGGATATGCACATAATCAAACACATACCATATGCATTATGAGAATATTTTAATTACATGAAAATAATTTTTTAACAATAAATTATAAACCACCTCTCCAGTCACCATCCTTTGAAATATTCCAAAGAAAGCAAGCTCACATGGGAATCAAAATGTTCAGATGCTGAAGGTGGTCGAAGATCAATGGTCTTGGCACCGTGCGTATATAATAAATAAAAGCATGGTATATGTTCATTTATTTTTGTTTGGCTATGCGCATCTAAATCTTATAGAATCAACATAGATCATTCCAACTTTGTTTGTATATATTGCAATAGTTAATGGAATCATGATCTTCCAACTTCAAGAAAATTCGGCACCAAAAGTACTTTGATTGGCATGTGGAGGATAAGGATGACCATTGAGATGGGATTGGGATTGCTATCCTATCAAAATCTGTTAGTTCTCAATGAGGAACTGATAAGTACATGAAATTATCATCAAAATCTATTAATTTCTCCATCCATCCATTCATTTTATTTAGTTCCTTTCATCTATTCTCAGTTAATCTTATCTTTTTTTTCTTCCCGTTTTAACCCCAACCCCATCTCTTCTTTGTTTCATCCCCTCCCAACATAACAGAAAACATAACAATGTACATGATGAACATAACAATGTATAAGAGGAGCATAATAGTGAAAGTTAGAGTTATATTTGCTATTTAAAATACCACCAAGGATTTAAATCATCTGCTGTTTAAATCACTACTACGGATTTAAAAAATTACTACAGAGTAATATTTACATATTATGTTTATAACTTTCACTCTTTTTTAAAACTCGTTATCCGAGCATCACTCTCTTTTACTCTTTGAATACTCCCCTCGGAACCTTGGTATATCATGTTGCCCCCATTCCATGCTCGTTCCCTTTATGATGTGCTCACTGTATTTGATGACAAACACACCACAGTTAACTCTTAAAACACCATAAATTAATTAATATCATATCACTTATGTTAAGACATTATTAATGACAATATAAAAATAACTCTTACTCATTGGATTGTTGTGGGAATTGGTTATCCCTTGTGAGTGGCCAGTCAAAAATATTGTGCATGAAATGGTGCAAACTAAAATACATTTTCAACCACTGGACTTGCACAATAGGGAGAGAATATCTTAGATATTAGTATACATATAAATAAGAGAAAAATTTAACATTATATAAAGACAATATAACAGTGTACAAAAATATTATAGCAGTGCATAAAGAGAGATTTTCATTTTCTACAAACGAGCCATTATGTCTTCAAACTACATGCCAAAAAAATTTAACAGTGGTGAATTCCCCCAGACCAATAAAAGTCTAAAGATATTAATATACTACATAACAGAAGAAATATAGTGTATAGACAATGTAAATCATATTTTCAAGTGGTTAATGGTGTAGAAATGAAAAAGTGCCTACAATTGGGATCCAACAGCAGCTCCAACTATGCAGTGCCTAGCCTAAGACTCCTTGAGCAACTAATTCAAACTAAAAATACCAAAAAATATATACACCCTAAAAGCCTAAAAATTACCTTAGAAGCCCAAGTTTCTATTTCATATTAGGAACTTGCACATTAAACATAAAATATACTTATCAATTTGTATAAGTGGAGCATAAGAGAAGCATAACAGAGAAAATATAACCGTGTACAGGGGAAGTATAACAGTGTACAACAGAAGCATAATGGTGAATTTTGAAGTTCTTCTATTGTCCTATAACTATAGAGAGTACAAACAAAACTAACAAGTTAGAGTCTTAATTACTAAGATGGCCAATGTTAAGCTAGTTTTTATATCATATTAGGATTTACATATTAAATATAAAATATGCTAACCAATCATCTATACAGAAGAGCATAATAGATAAAATATATATACCAATCCGTATAGGAGGAGGATAATAGAGAAAATATAACAATGTACAAGAGGAGCATACCAGTGAATTCACAAATGAAAGAGAAAAAAGTTAAAGGAATAATCCCAAAATGTTCCAAGACAAGCAAATCAATACTATGCCCCACCAAAACACTAGGAACGCGTCTGAGAAACATCTTTCATATAGTTGGATAACAAGATGAAGTATTTTAAAAATTGACAACAAATTGGAGTCCTAGAATAATCTATGTGCTCTAATTGTTTTGGCATTGTCCCCATTCTCCAACTCAACTTCCTCCAAGGACTGCTTATGCCACTTTTTTCTAATAACTTGCAAGCATCCTCTGTGGAGCTTGGAGCTATCGCTAAGAGCTCCAGTAATGCAAAAAATTTGTCTCCCTGTCCATATATGCACCTGGTCAATCAAATGTCATATGAGCCCCAGTCCTCGGCTGAGGAATAACCCATTGGTCATCATATATAAGTTTACCAACAAATGCTTATCTATGGAACCTCAAGGAAACATCATACCATATATTAGTTATTAATTTGTTTCGTTAATTTACCATGTCCACTTTCGCCATTCAATTATATTAATGCAACTCATCCGATAAAAATATAATCAACATGTCATTCCTTATAATCACTATCCTAATAGCATACCTATTGCTTAACTTCTAAGAGCCTATTCATAGATGATTGTATCACTCATTTCAACTTGTGCACCCAGGGTTGGATGCGGGACAATATTTTGGGGTGGGCTGTATTAAATACTAATATAGAAGTTTTTTTTAGGGAAAAGTTGATCTAACTCCAAGTAAACTTGGTTAAATCGATTTTAATCCCTGTAACATCCTTAGATCTATGTAGATCCATGTCTTATTAAAAAGAATTGTTGTTTTAGTCCCTTCCATCACTCCAACTAACCAGACTAGTAGTTAACTCTAACTAAACATATGAGATTACCATAATACCCTTCCATTCATCTAACATTTTTCTCTCTCTCACATAAGCCTCTCCCGCCCAAAATGAACCCCACGAGAAGACTGATGTCTTCCCAAAGCCTGCCAAAGTTATGTGGCAATTTTTAAAATTTCAGTCTCAAGGGCATTTTGGTTATAGAAATGATCTATTTCAATTTTTACACTTTAAAAGGGATTTATTCAAATATGATTTTCAAAGATTCTATTAGTTGAACACAATATTGTTAGAATATGCTTTTCTTTTTTGACAAAATTTTGACCCATGGACTAAGAACATTAATTATAGCAGAATATAAGGACATAAGATGATTTAAGGATTTTACAGGGACTAAAACCGATATAGCTAAGATTATAGGGAGTTATATCAATTTTCCCATTTTTTTTTTATTTTTATTTGATGTAATTATTATATACTATTTAGATCTGAGATTTTTATTCTCAATCGGAATATACTTTATGTATAAATACAAATTTATAATACATGAGTACTATTAAACATGGTATTTTTTAGCGCTCATACACCTCCTTTTTCTGGCCCCTACACTATGATAATGTAGTATATACTGCATATTATAGTGTATAGGGTTCTATTATAATGTATAAATATAAAAAAATTATTTTCTCACAATGAAAAAAATACACTGGCGTAACTCAGTATATAAATTTCATGTAATAACATGTACTTCAATAAGAAAATGCAGAATTTAAATTAAAAAAAATGGTGTAGACTGCAAATGAAGCTATAGAAGAGGCTGGACAAATCATTTTTCTTTTTTTTTACTCTAGTTCCAGTCCTATATGTGTCAATAGAAAATAACTGGAGCATATACTCACATTAACAAGATATATGTTTCAATAAATTTTTTTCACATTTTTATAAATGCATTCATACAATTTATTAGATAATATATTTCATTTTTTTTTATAAAAACATGTATCTCATTAAATGAGGTATATGTTATTTTTAAAAAATTCAAAACATGTGTAAATTGAAATTGGGGATGCAAAAGAGATTGTACGTAATATTATCTTAATATATATCACATATAACAAAAAACAAAAAAAACAAAATCTGGGCTACGGATACTATGGTTTCAAGATGCAGTGGTGCCATCAGATACTTCACATAAAGGCTCAACAAATTTTCTGATCTGCTCGATATAAGAAATTCTACATATGATGGATATGTGTTCCATCCACTGTGGAAGGGAGCCAATATAAAGGTAAAAGAAAAGTTTTTTCTGCGGCATGTGGATCTTGTTTAAGATCTCAAGCCTTAAGTCAAGAGCTAGGATAAGGGCTGAAAATGCAACAAAAAATGAATACATGTAGAACTAGTCTCAGATTAAACAACAAATATTTCTCTATTCCAATCCAAAAAGCAGCAAAAAAAGATAAAATTTTCCCGTCCACGGAACTCATTAGTCAATAACTGGTAGATAAAAATGAAAGCACAGTTCAAAAAAAAATCAAATACAGGCATCACAATTTAATTAATCAAAACAGTCTCAAGCTACAAACACCAATAAAATGGAAGCATAAGCATAACCAACCTAAGCTTTATATTCCATGTACCCCAAATGTGAGGAAAAAACAACATGACAACACTCAATTAATCATGATCGTTCAATTGGAAATTGTTTGCAATACACGTCAGAGATTGTTTGCAATACATTGTTATATCCTTTAGGTTGAATAAAAATCTTTATTTTTATTTTAAAATTGGGATAATCATCTGCACTTTATCTTGATTATTTTTCCTTTATAACAAATCGGAGATATAACAATAAGTCGTCTTCCATTACTTATCACCACATTTATTTCCGTATCTCCCACTTTTCCACATTTTAAATAGTCCTAAAGATTTATCGTATCACTTAAAGTAGCATGACAGCGCCCCATGCCTGTGCCATGCTTCAACTTATCAAAAGGAAAATGTTACCCTACCCCTTTTTCAGCCCATATATAGTTTTCATATCTTTTTTATTTTTAATGTATTAAAAATCAATAAATCAGTTATTCAAAATATAAAGATGATATCAATGGAGAAGATTCACTACACCGAACTTCCTCTTTGTAGGATGATAGAAATATCTTTTCTTTAGTGAAAGGATCTATGTTAGATTCTTGTCACCTGTAGATAAGGAAAGATTTAGCCGAGAATAAATAAACATACCAATAATAATAAGAAAAAAGATCCACTGGAAAATTAGAAGAGAAAAAAGGTAGATTGCATTGCTTCAAAGGTACATGGATTCTTTTGTACACACATATCAATTACAAATATTTGGCATTTCAAAAGTACCCTTCATTCCTCCCTTTGAAGCCAATCTGCCCAAAAGTGAGGCAGACGAACAATCCGAAGTGCCATGTGATCAACCACAACCTGTAAAAGGGGGAATAAAATATTTTAAAGCCTAGCAGGGTTCCCTTAATCGAGCTGGATTGTTGCCAGGTATTGTTCAATTTATATAGAAAAATGTTAAGTACAATTACTTTTATTATCTTATATGCAGTCTTGCACATGATTATTTATTTTTTTAAATAGTAATGTTATTTAATGAGACACATATTTTTATATAAAAAATGTATATACATTCATTTCCGAAACGAATTGAATGTAAAAATTTGCACGCTAATGTATATAAATCGTTCGTGAGACTTTCCTTGAACTGCGTGTAACAACGCTCAATGATAGAGGTATCCCCTCTTCAGAGGCCTGGCCAATTCAATTAGCATGATTTATAGGCACATGTTTATGCTAGATTTCCCATAGTAGGTATGACAACCTCATTATAATGTTAGTCATGCATGCAATCCCATATTGATTTGACTTTTTAAATGTATATGTAAAGTGAAATATATATTTCAATAAATCGTATATATACTCATTTATGCGAAACTATATTTTTGGCTTGTCTATCAAAACATAGAGATTAAATGTGAGGTTCCGACATTTTAAGGCTTGTAAGACCAAACTCAGGCCTTAAAACATATGGGGTTAGAACTTGGCCCAGCCTTGTCTAGGCCCAACCCATACCTAGCCCATTGGCATGCATATATAATAATGGAAAATGACATGTCTAACCCTTGTACAGTTCTAATGTAGTTTACACCTGTTTCTTTTTTTAAAAAATCATACACTCTTCCATTAAAATTTATGTTATATAAAATGAAGTATATACTGAGATACATTAGTTTATTTTTTTTCAAGTTGAAAAAATAATAATTTTTTTTCATTATATACTATGATATATAGCCACATATATTATGTTAACGTATTATAATATGGGGCTGCAAAATGGATTACAAAAACGACTCCACTGTATGAGCGCCCGTACAATAATGGGTGAGTATTGGGCCACATGTGGATGGGCTGAGACATCGCAACTAATTATGGGCCATTCGAAATGGGGGGCTTACCAGAACTGGGATGTGAGGGCCGGCCCAGTGGGCCAGTGGGCCAGTTCCTCGCCGATGCTCTGAAAGAAGAGTCCGGTGAGGCTGTTGCCGTTGATCGCCGGTATGCTCGATGGCGCGAGCCACCCGATCAGCCCAAACCCGATCACATTTAGGTCCCTCCTCAGCCAGTCCCTCTCAAAGCTTCACCAACCACACCACCACATATGACAAGAAAAAATAATAATGTCAATTCATATACGGTTACTAAAGACCAGTTTGGCGTTCATTATCATCTCACTCTGCTGGAACACTCAGAAAAATCAAGATTGCAATCTTTCATTCTTGTGCTTGCAAAATTATCAAACTAGCCCTAAGTGAATGGTTGTATCATATGCATGTGGATGGACATGAACAATCATTTTTAGTCAAATTTAGTGCTTACCAGGTGAACCTTCCACCTGAGGCCACTGTTTGCTTCAATGGGTTCCTTGCAGCCACTGGGGACCTTATGAAACCTAACAAAGATCACCCAAAGAAAATCAGATATTATATTCAATGTGGGGGCTCTCTCTTATTATATGATCAAATGACATGAAATGATGAAGTGACTCTCACTGGATGCAAGAGATGGCTTGTTGGATGGGCGAGATGGGGTGAGAGAGGGAGTGCCCAGGCCTGCTATGTGGGTTGATGTTGCCATGGCTGCCATTGTTGCTTGTGCTTCTGATTCTCTCTCCCTCTCTTGAGAGGTTGAAGAATAGGGTTAGGATTGTGGGTTGAGGAGATCTTTGGATGGATTTCGAATGGATGGAAGATTTGGATCTCGGGCTAACGGGTAGCTGCCACGTGGACATTTTCAGATAACCTGAGTCTTCTTGTCCACTTGTTCTAGCTAGTTTTTGGGTCTGGGGCTTGGGTGGAACAGGGACCTGGATGTACGTGTTGGCCCACAGGTTGTGTAGCTCATTGACTGAGTCCAAGATCTTTTTATGCTCAAGTCAAATTTTTTTTTTTATATTTAATCATTTTTATCAATTAAAACTCAGGTCTCATTTTATTTTAATTTTATTTTTTTAAATAGTAAACATTATCAATCTAATAAAAATTTTAGATAGTAACTTACGCGGTGGGCTAGGGACCACCCTCCACGGTTCCACGAAGTATGTCGTCGTGAAGAAGCCAGCCCGCACAGTCACCCCTCCCTCCAATGCCGATTACTCAATGGCTCGGATGACTCCCCCAAGGACGTGCACCTCGCGCGTGCCAACTAGATGACACCCCGGTCTTGAATCGTTTCGTTAAAAAAACAATCGATCTAATGAGGTATATATATGTTTTTATATCACTCCATTTAGAGTTAAATTAATTCATTTTTAATCAATATAAAAAAATATTTAACAAAATATATACATCGTCTAATAAGATTATTGTTTCACTGAATTTTTAACGAAATATATAAGATTGTATTTTAGACTGTAAAAAAAATATATATCGAAATATATATCTCCCAGCGATAAAAATTTCTCACTTAGAAAACTAAAAATTGACTTAAGAGTAATTTGTCACTTTTTCACATGGGATCTTAAGCTATTAATAGACTGTCAAGATAAATGGGAGGCTACCACGTATTCTTGAGTTGACATGGGGCATATGTAGATGAAGTCATGCATCCAACATGACTTTTTTATTTAGTTATTTAAATCAATTTAATCAGGTCTTAAAATAGAGGGTTTAACCAAATGAACACCTTGGGCTATGCATGGCTTATTCATCAAATTGTCATAAAATCATTCGATTTGTAATGGCACTTTTAACTAGTTGGGTCATACAATATTGCAGAATTCGTTTGAACTTTCGTGACAAATGGATATTTAAAAAAAGTGTATGACATGAGTTGAAATAATGCGAATCATTTTATTCCACTTAGTATTTAATCCCTTTATATATACAAGTGTCTAAGAGTTACACGTGTAATGCACTATACATATTATGAGATAACACATATAATCTAACAGTCTTTGTCGTTGCGCGCGCCGCCCCTGTCGCTGACGCGCGTCGCCCTACCGCTACTCGCGCTGCCCTGTCCTCCAGCGCTGCCGCGCAACCCTGAGAAAATGTTTATAAGAAAAGTCCAATCCAACACCGCAAAGACTGGTCGACACAACAGAGGTAGTTGAAGAACCATTGCTGGTTGGATGTTTAAACCAGCTCCTTCAATCCAACATAATCCAATAGAATCTCCTTAAAACATTTGAAAAAAAAATTAAACATTCAGGATAAATAATTATAACTCACTTACCTCCTTTTTTTTGTTGAAAATTTTTAAAAATTAAATTATATCAAAATATGCATAATTTTATAAAAACCCTTATAATCAAACATTATAGAAACTCTTACAAGCAATAAAAGTTAGCCAAACAAACTCTTAATTGATGCATTAAAAAATAAAATAAATTTTTATTTTAAAAAAACATTCAGGAAAAAAAATCAAATTGTAAAAAAAAAAAAATCAGACGGTTGCATTCACGGCGTGAAGAGACGGGCGAAACAAGTATGACGGAGTGTTTTTTTGATAAGTTTACATGTGAGTGGCATGTGCTAGGTTGGACAGGTGTCACCCCCTCATTTGTGTTCACAGGTCGGCCTGTGTTGTTTACACAGGAGTTCTGAACCCTCTAGTATACACTAGATTAAAAAATTATAAAAATGTATTTATTCAATTTATTCGAGCGTGTATGTTATTTTTTGTAATTTGTAAAGATGTGTATTTCTTCTATTGATTACATATCTTATGAAAAATATCATGACATGGTGATTGCAAAAGTGATTACTAAATGATTGTCCCTAACATTTTCCATAAATAAGATATGAACAATATATATACGCTTTCTAACAAGGGTGTTGTTGCAATCTTGTATACAGTCCTGTGTATAGTCCAATTTTATTTAACGAGTATATATTTTGTTAGATGAAACGTGTGATTTTTTTTCTTCTAGATGGTAATACATGTACTATATCTTTCAAAGAAATCGAAGAATGTGAAAAATGTAAGAAGAACCGAGTTGCAACTCTTAAGCCTACTCTTCTAACAATTATGTTATTGTAGGGCTAACATTGGTGGGTTAGACCTCAATTTGGTTGGGCCAAAGCCCAGAATGATAAACCAGTGCTAGAAATAACAGTGACTCAGGGAGTGAAGATATTCATGCATGACTTATAATCAATTCAGGGCCATTGAAAACTGTTCCTATCCTCTCATAACCTTATTCACAACTTCTAACACTAACGCATTGAAATAAGAAAATGATCCCATAATAAATAAAAAAAATTTCCAATTTCGAGACCCAAAACCAAAGTGAACCAATCACAGAAGTCACAACAGTCCCAAAAAAAAGTGATAAGACAACATATCCTCTTATGAATGTATGAGTCACCAAATTGACTAAATTTTTTTTCAACATATCAGGATTCTTGAAAGAAATAAAATAAAAAATAAACATGTGGATGAACTTGAAAAGTGAGTGGTATATTTAAAAAGACACATCTTAATGTTAAAGATTCAAAGAATCATTGTGTGTGTCAATTATAGTATGCCAATGACACAAACTCGTTAATGTGACAATCAATGTTTTTTGGTTTTGCATAAATGTTGATTTAAGTGAGCATTTTCATTACAAAATTATTTTTGTCACTTATACAGAGTTATTTCATTGAGTCACACAGAGATTCCAAATGTCCCATCACACTCTAAAATACCCCGAGTACCTTTCAACACCTTTTGTATAAATGATATTAATTCTTATGGTATTATGAATCCTCAATTATTATTTATTTGTATTAAATAAAAAGTTAGAATTATATGAATATGTTTCGTCTAATAGTGCATATGTTTCACTGGATTTTTAACAATGCATATAAGAGTGTATTTTACAATCTAAAATAGTGATTTGATGATTTGAACAATAAAATGGTTATTTAAAACATAAAAAATTTCAAAATGAACTCTATTGGAATTGTGGGGTATTCAAATTGTTGGTTTGTGTGGGCCTTGGTCTAGCCCATATGAATCCCGCCCATGAATATGCATGTTCGTGCATGCACGTGGAATATATATAGAGTGCTGATACACGCATCCAATCGATGCAGCATATACACTACTGTTTTATCAGAGCGTATAAGATTCTAACATAATATATGATCCCAAAAAAAATTATTTTCTCACCACGAAAAAAAAAACATTAATGTATCTCAGTATATACATCATTTCATATAATAGAAATGCACTTCAAATGATGAGTATATAATTATATAGAAAATGAAAAACGGGCTGAATTGCAAAACGGACTGCAATGTGGGTTACGTGTGTAGATACTCCAATTTTGACCGTTCAGAAAGACAGAAATACTTCAAGTAACACCCGGAAATATCCCACTTTTGGACATTCAGTAGAGAACCAAAATTCAGGAAACCGGAAACCCTAACCCCAGCCCTAAACTATACCTAGCCAGAAACCCTAAACCGGAAACCCTAAAACTAAAACTAAACCCTAGCATTGACCTAGACCTAAAACCAGAAACCCTAACCCTAACCCTAAGACCCAAAAACCCTGTGTCCCTGGCAAAGGGCGGCTAGATCTAACTAGCCGCCCCATACCAGGCGGTTAATTTGCACTAGCCGCCCCCCTAACCGCCCCCTGGCCGACTTTGGACCAGTCCCCTGGATGGGACATAAGGCAGCAATAAATGCTGATCATTGCGGCGGGTCATGACCTTTAGCCGCCCTCTCTTGGCCGGATCAATCCAAGTAACCGACCCAAGTCACCGCTTGTCAGAAATGGGACGTTTGGCAGGTCGTGATAGGGGTGGCTACCAGGATGTAGCCGCCCCATCCTGGGCGGCTAGTTGGAACTAGCCGCCCTTCACCTGGTCTCTGACAGAAGAACCAGGGAATTAATGAGGGGTCTAATCAAAGCCAACCCACTCCATTACCCCCGGGATATTTCTCTGCCTCTCTTTTACTATAAATAGAGGGGTCCCAAGCCCAAATACAACACCACCAATTCATCTTCAATCACCAAAAAATCCCAACATCCTTCAAACCACAAAATCCACACTAGAAATCCCTAGAGAGAGAGAGAGCCTCTTGTGTGAGAGAAAACACCCATTCCCTACACAAAAACACCCTCTCATCCCACCCTCCAGAAACCCGGGCTAAACCTAGCTTAGCCTCTGCCCAAAACCAAACCCATTTCCTACCAAAGCTCTGCCCAAACCAACCCAGGCCCTGGACGGCTAAACCCTAGTAGCCGCCCCACACCCGACGGCTCAAACCCACTAGCCGCCCCCCATATCCACACTCCTTCGTCCCAAGACTCCTTTAGTCAAGCCCGGAAGCAGAATAGGATTACCTGTTTTTCACCTCTGTGTACGGTATATCCGTGTCTCAGAGCGGAGACCCCACAAACTCCCCCCCCCCCCGCAAGGCGATCAAATCCAACCTCAACTTTTCCTGCTTTTTGAGAAAGCAAGTGGCGATCACAACAAAACCCCGTCTTTTCTGAGAAGCAGTCGGGCGGCTCAGAAACGACTCTCCGGGCGGTGATCTGATTAGTCGCGAGACGGACCAGGACCAAGTTCGCAGAACCCCCGTTTTTACATACCGACAAATCTGATCACTGGGACCTCCCTCGTGAAAAACAACAAAAGGTAATCCTCTTCTGCCCCCTTTTACAAGCTTGCTAGAATGCTATCAACCCTCTAGGAAGGTTAGAGTTTCTCACTCCTTGAATTAAATCATCTTCTACTGTGCATTATAACATCCTTTATTGCTTTGTAAGCCGCACACAGCTGCGCAATACCTTACTGCTTTCGTAAGTCGCACATAGCTGCGCAATCCTTTACTGCTTTCGTAAGTCCCCAGTGCGCAATCCTTTACTGCTTTATTTACTGCTTTCAATCGCATTCATCCCCACTCCACGTCATGGAATCCCACATAGAAGAGGAGGTATTAGAGGAAAGGAATCACCAAGAGGGTCAGGCCACACAGTTCCTGACCCATCTAGAGGAAAGGATGGCTAGTCTAGGGTATCAAACGGTAGAGGACATATTTCATGACCTCGCTGACTACCGTCATGCCAAGACCTTGAGACAGGAAACCCCTGTCGAAACCCCTAAATCCACTCCCAAAGCCCCATCCACACCCAGCTGCTCGGTCAATCCGAGCATTTTTTCATTCGCCCCCCTTTCCCCTGCGAATCCGAAATTCCCAGTTGTTTCCACCCCAGGCCCCTACCAGGCCACCCCAAACCCGGGACCGCTAGGCAGCCCTCCCAGGGGAGAAACATTGGACGAAGCCATCCGGAGAATCCTCTCCGAGACTGGTCCCTCGGCCCCCAAACACATGTCTCTACATAACCTGAGACAAATCCTGTCAGTCCACCTACCGGAGGGATTCAAAATCCCCAAATTCCGCCGGTACAACGGTCGTGGAGACCCAGACATTCATTTAACTGCCTTTTATCTAGACGTACGCCCGTTTCTAGATAATCAACCTCTACTAGTCTTCCTCTTCCAGAAATCATTGGAAGGAGAAGCACTACAATGGTTCTCCACCCTCCCTGTAGATCACTTGTCGAATTTCTCGGCTGTAAGCGAGAAATTCTTGGGCCGCTACGGTTACCAGAGGATTAGGACCCCCTCTATTTCAGATTTAACCGTAGAGAGAATGAGGCCTAGGGAGGAATTCGAACAATACGTGTCCACCGAACCGGCCTGCAACTCAGAGAATGTCAAGAAATTGACATGATGTTACAGAGCCTGAGTCCAGAGCTCCGTACGAGCCTTTCGTACGGAGACTGCACTACGTATCAACTTCTGATTGACCGCCACAACAGGATTTTCCCGTTGTGCAGCACCAGTAGTCCAAACCCAGTCCCCACTTATCAGCCATAGGGTTGGACAACCGCCTCGTAAGGCGCAAACCCCCACGGTGGAGGGGATCATTAGCCAAGTATCGGCACTCTACCCGAACGGAGTGCGAGTTCCTGACCGAGGAACAGCTCTGAGACAGTACACGCCCGGTTCATCCGGATATGCACCGCCTCGGCAAGCGAATCAAAATTTTACCCCTCGATCAGTACCCGTCCCCGTGCCAATACGAGAAAACCTCACAACCCATGATTCCCCAATTCAGGCCCCCTCAATCCATAACCAGGACCAAAACAGGAGATCCTCTTATCCTATCCCCCCAAGAACGCAAGTATAGCCCTTAGAGAACCCGGGTACGGCCCCCATGATAAGGCTACACCTTCCCCCTCCTACGGCCCAAGATGGTCAAACAGAAGGGATAGCTGTTCCCCCCTCCCGGAAACCCTAGGGAACATCCTCAGAGCCTTATTATAGGTCAATAGCATTTCCTGAGCTATGAAAGCGTCTACACCATAGAAGTCGCTGACCATGAAGAGTCACCCAGAATCATTCCGGGTGGCATAATCTTACCAGCCTCTTCCCCCGTCCTACCAACCCCCTCCCCTATTCTCCCCAAACCCACAAGACTCTTTCCCCCAAAAAAGACCAACCAATATCCCCCTTACAAATCAACAGAAGCCTGCGCCCAATAACACAAAGCCCCCGAACCACCATTGACGCACTAAACCATCATACTACTAGAGCAGGCAGAATCTTCAACACTGTACCCTCTTATAGACACCCCCTGCCTGAAACCGAAACTGAGGAGCCCCGCGCCGGGGATAGGATCGACATCCTAGACCAACTCCGAAAAATCCCCGCGAAAATTTCCATTTTGGAGCTAATCGAAACCTCAGAACACCACCAGCAGGCTCTAAGAACGTTCCTAGAAAGAACCCAAGTCGACCCGCAAATCTCTACCCTAGGCATACCAATAGCTCTAGCCACCGCAGGACTAGGGCCCGTCATCACCTTTAGACCTAAGGAAGAAGTTCATGATAAAGTCGTCAACACCTCAACCCTATGTATAACAATCAACCTCGAAGGACACTCGGTGGATAAAGTTCTAATTGACACCGGGGCAGGAGTAAACCTCATGTCATTACAAACCTTCGAGCACATTGATGGGCGCATAACCACACTCTTTGAAACGGACACCCGTATATTTGCCTATGACAAAACGGCTCGTCCAGTTCTAGGCTTCAAGGACTTCCGATTAAAAGTGGGGCCGCTAGAAACTAGCACTAAAGCTTATGTCCTAGAAATGGATTCAGATTATAATATGATCCTAGGACGTAAATGGCTAGCGTCCATAAAGGGGGTCTCCTCTCCCCTGCACCAGTGCTTGAAATTTCCCTTGGGAGGTCGGATAATCAAAATACAAGGGGATGCGATCAGAGAACCTAAGCCAAGGTTCGCCGATAATGAAACCACCGCCATAAAAACCAGTAGCTCAAGACCCATGGAAACCACCATCCACATCTTAGATTTCCCGGCCAATTGGCTAAATCCCCGGAACACTCCCCCCGTTACCTCAAAGACAAGCCACCCTAGGTTTGAAAATCCTGGCTGGCATATAATGGGGACCATGGGTTACCTTCCTGGGGAAACTCTGGGACACAAAAATGGGATCCTGGACCCCATCGACCTCCCGGCATGGCTAGACAAGAGGGGGATCGGCTCACCCAAACACAAATCTAAATTAGAGGGAAAATATAATTGGAAGTTGTACGAACATTTCGTAAGGGAAATAATCATAGAACCCGCCGAAGAAACCGTATGCCCCCGCCCCCTAGACCCTATCCGGGAAAGCGAGCTAGACTATCTCTCTGGCTCCCTAGAATGGTTGTTCCCACTCCCTGATAAACACCTGAATCCACACTCGCCACCAGACGACAAAACTCCAGCTGACCCAGCCTCCTTTTCTCGCAGTGCTCAAGCATCGCAACAAAGGAGCGCCAGCTGCTGGAGGAAAGTCGGCTGAAACACTTCCACCAATCCAGTAGGTTGTAAATAATAAGTGTCTTTTCTGTTCAAAAAAAAAAAAAACAAAAAAAAAAAAAAAAACAAAAAAAAAACAATGGAAACCAGAACCCTAGGATCCCTGTTCGACAAAGATGACTTCACTCCAGCATGGCACCCCTTCAGTGACGACTCTGATCTCCTGAACGAACTACAGCGTCTCGCCAGTCAAGCCAAAAACCCCAACCCTAGTACCTCGTCCAAAACGGTAAAACCCACTAGGAGCCAAGTACTTGACCAGATCATTAGCAACTTGGAAGGATATAGCAGGGCCATACTAGGTTTAGAGAAATTTGAATCAATAGCGGTTGTAGAAGAACCAGACCTAGATAACATAGAAAACCCAGATGACGGTCTAGGAGTCTTCGAAATCTGTGATGAGGACGATGAAGAAAGAGAAGACCTGTCTAAGGAATTCAAGCAGAGCCTTCAAAGGTTCGATGAAAAGACAGAGGAAGCAGATGAGAAGATAGAGGAGCTAAACCTAGGGACAAAGACTGACCCCAAAATCATTTCGATTAGCGCAGAACTAAATCACGATGAACGAGAGAGACTGATTAAAATATTACACGAGTATAAAGACGTCTTTGCATGGTCTTACAAGGACATGCCTGGGCTCGATACCTCGTTAGTCGAACATCAGTTAATCTTAGAACCAAACGCAAAACCAGTCAAACAAAAGCTGAGGCGCCTCCATCCCGAGGTGGCTCTAAAAATCAAGGATGAGGTGGACAAACTCCACCAGGCTAAATTTATCCGGGTGGTCTTATACCCAAAGTGGATAGCAAATATCGTTCCAGTGTCAAAAAAAGATGGAAAGATCCGAATATGCATCGACTTCAGGGACCTCAACCGAGCGTGCCCGAAAGATGACTTCCCACTCCCACACATCGACCTCCTTGTCGACAACACTGCAGGATATGAGATGCTCTCGTTCATGGATGGCTTTTCTGGATACAACCAGATCCGGCTGGCAGAAAAAGACCAAGAAAAGACCTCCTTCACCACACCCTGGGGAACCTACTGCTACATAGTGATGCCTTTCGGGCTCAAAAATGCAGGGGCAACCTATCAAAGGGCAATGACCTCAATATTCCATGATATGATGCACAAGCTAGTAGAAGTATATGTGGATGACATCTTGGTTAAATCTAGAACTCGAATAGGACACGCAGAAATACTTAGGCAAGTACTGCAGAGATGCAGGGAATATTCACTTAAAATGAACCCAAAGAAATGTCGTTTCGGTGTCTCCTCGGGAAAACTTTTGGGATTCATGGTAAGTAAACGGGGGATAGAAATAGACCCGACCAAGGCAAAAGCCATCGCCCAAATGCCCCCACCCAAGAACCTAAAAGAACTAAGAGGGCTTATAGGAAGGTTGCAGTTTATTAGGAGATTTATTTCTCAACATGCTGAACGATGTCGCCCCTTTTACAAACTACTAAAAGGGGGAGTCCGGTTTAATTGGGATAGTGAATGCCAAAAGGCCTTTGATAATTTAAAAGAGTACCTTCTTAAACCCCCAGTTCTTTCGGCCCCGGTACCCGGGCGCCCCCTACTCCTCTATATAGCTGCAACTAAAGAAGCCATTGGTGCGGTACTTGCACAACACGACGACATGGGAAGAAAGGAAAAGGCCATTTACTACTTGAGTAAAACCCTGATTGAATACGAAAAAGCCTACCCTCCTACAGAAAAAACTTGTCTAGCATTAGTATGGGCTTCCCAAAAATTACGACATTACTTTCTCGCCCACAAAGTCAAATACTTTGCCAAAATAGACCCAGTAAGGTTCTTATTCGAGAAAGCCATATTGACGGGACGCTTAGCCCGATGGCAAGTACAGTTAAACGAGTTTGACGTCACGTACGCCACTCAAAAATCCGTCAAAGGACAAGCCATCGCTGATCACCTCGCTCAACTACCCCTCCCCGATTACGAACCGGTAAAAACTGACTTCCCGGACGAAGAAATATTTGCGCTTATTGAAGAGAAAAATAGAGAGACATGGACGCTATACTTCGACGGAGCAGTCAACCAAAAGGGAAAGGGAATAGGGATAGCACTAATCTCTCCCGAAGGCGTCATTATCCCACAAGCGTTTCAGCTTACGTTCAGAGCCACCAACAATATTGCTGAATACGAGGCCCTGATAGCAGGTTTGAAGGCAGCCCTAGCCTTAGGAGCTAAAAATTTAGACATCATTGGAGACTCCCTCTTAGTGATCCGCCAAACTCTTAAAAAATATCAGACTAGAGACCCAAAGCTGAAGCCATACAGAGAACTAGCCATAGTCCTGTTAAAACAATTCCGTGAGGTTACTCACATTTTCACACCCCGGACTGGCAATATTCTTGCAGATTCTCTAGCCTCCCTAGCCTCATCGCTCGCCTTCCCTTATCTAGGACATCTGAAACAGTCACTATCCAGAGACTGGAAACACCTGCCACCGAACTCGGTGACCCTAAAACTCAAAGTCTCCTAAAAACGAACCAGGCCAACAAAAATGCTAGTACCGCGGAAATCCTAACTCTTGAACTAGGAAATATAGACGACGGAAACCCATGGTACTTTGATATTAAAAACTACCTTAGAGACGCTTCATTCCCAAGCTATGCTACCAACGACGACCAGAAAATAGTTAAAAGGATAGCAGTCAAGTACTGCCTCCGAGGGGGTATACTCTTCCGAGCATCTTTCAACGGAGAACTACTCAGATGCCTGGACGACGAAGAAGCATACACCATTGTAGAAGAAGCTCACTCCGGAGTATGCGGAGGGCACGTCAACGCCCAGATGCTAGCAAAGAAGGTACTAAGAATGGGCTACTATTGGCCCACGCTCGAAGGGGACTGTAACAAATACGTTAAGCGTTGTATCCAATGTCAAACCCATGCCAACAAAATACACGCACCAGCATCTTCTTTACATCCCATGACTTCACCATGGCCCTTCTCCATGTGGGCATTAGACGTAATAGGACCATTCCGGGACACTATAGAAAACACCACCCAAAAAGCCTTCATCCTCACCGCCACAGAATATTTTACCAAATGGGCTGAGGCCGAGTCCTATGTAGTAATTAAAAGCTCTACCCTATCTCGTTTTGTCCGCACTCACATCCTGGCACGGTTCGGCACCCCCAAAGTGATTATAACTGACAATGGCCCCCAGTTCATCTCCCAAGAATTCCAAGACCTATGCAATAAACATCATATAGAACTTCATCATTCCACGCCATACTACCCACAGGGAAACGGACAAGCAGAGGCCACCAACAAAACCTTGCTCAAAATCATAAAGAAAACAGTAGAAACCCACAAGGCTACCGATTGGCCTGATAAACTGGTAGACGCCCTCTGGGCATACCGAACCTCCATTAGGACGCCCACTGGTCAAACCCCCTATTCACTCACATTTGGGACCGAAGCAGTGGTACCTTACGAAATCCTCGTCCCATCCTTGAGAATAGTACTAGAAGAAGATCTCCAAATTGAGGAAAAGAGGGAGGCACTCCTACTACGCCTCGAACTACTGGACGAGAAGAGATTAAGAGCGGCAGACCATGCCCAGGCCTACCAAAGAAGGGTGGCAAGGGCATTTGAAAAGAAGGTGATAAAAAGAAAATTCGAAATCGGGGAATTAGTACTTAAGCAAATCATGCCATCAAGACTGCCCACCCGAGAGGAAAGCTGCAACCCACATGGGAGGGACCCTATGTGATCACCCATGCCTATTCCGGGAATGCCTACCGCCTGGTAGATGCCGAAGGAGTCGAGGTTCCAGGTTCGTGGAATGCACTTTATCTGAAGAAATTCCATGCATGAAAAGCTTTCAATACTTAAGAACTATTATTCTTCCTTCCTGCGATTTCCAGCGTTTAGTACTTGATGATAGAATTATAAGACTCTCAAAGATAAACTCGTATCTATTTGAACACGTTTTCGCCAAATCATGTCATTCCCTTCACACACGTATAACTGGACTAGATTTGCCTGATAGAAGAAAAATTACCTACCTCGTGGACTGGGACAATTTAAAAACTCCCCAAAGCAAAATATCCCTTATTTCCGCCCCGCTCGTATTAACCCTAGGTCAAAATGAGGAGTTACCCGGACCTAGCATATGTCCCAAAAACTGGCTCTGGCACTATATAAACACTTCTAGAGGGAAAGCATGAAAAGAATCGGGGTGAAAAACAGAAGAGCCCCCCCCTAAAATCAAAACAAAACAAACAAAAAAAAGCAAAAAAAGAGAAAATCAGGCAAGGAGAGGCCAAACACCCAAGTGAACGGGTTAAACTCTCTATTTAGCAGGCTTTCACGCCTTTACGCACGGTATACGCTAAACAACGGCTATACCAGTACAGATCCAAACAACGGACTGTACTTTCCACCCAAAAATAAAGAAGTGGTAAAAAGAAGAAAGCCAGAGGGACCTAGGAAGTAAGACATGTGCTAGACTGGGACAATTCTAAAATATTGCCCGAAAGGAAGATATTACTCTTACCTCATTCACCCTCTCCCCTTTTATTTTTTTTTGCAATGGGGGTTCAAAATTGAGCTATGTCCACCGGGAAAAGCGAAATTTTGACCAAGGGTAGATCACGTCCAGGTTTACACTTACACACACACTCACACGAGTTCACTTAGAAACTTGCCTATCCAAAGGAAGCTTATTTGACTTGACTCTTGGTACATTCATGGATTTTTCAGCATGTTTAGAATAATACGATTAAGCATTTGAAAACCATGAACCTAGGAAAATCGACGCCTAAGGCTTATACCCTCAAATACAATCCTGGTTTGGACATGAGTGACCACAAGGGCTCCTCCACGGGGACTTGATGGTGTCTTTTACTTATGAAAATCAAGAACATTGCCCTCTCACCTAAAAAAGTCATTGAAGAACTAAAATGCCCCCTTATGCCACTTATACTTACGCATAAGCTTGCATTTTCCTTTTCCAAAACACCTTGGCATCCGATTTTCTTGAAATATTAAAGTTAACCCCCCCCCCCCGAATATTAGAATTGTCCCCACTCATATGAGAATTGTCCCCACGAAATTTAAAATTGTCCCCACTCATATGAGAATTGTCCCCACTCACCTCATGCCCTTCCGCACATGCGTGAGAAGAAATTGTCCCCACCTCCTACACATAAGTTCTTCTTCACTCACGCACTTGGAATCCCTTCCTTGCGCACTAAAGCCTGGTCTCCCACACTTTACTTTCTCGCATTTATATTTCCATTCCGCCTTAAGATGGATTGTAGCCCTTGACGATTCAAGCAAGAAGGGCTCGAAAGTCATGCAGGGGCGCAATCTGGACGGATTTAACACTTGGTCCATGGAAAGAATGTTTTTATAGGTCTCGAAGGATAAAGCACTCAGGAGGACTTTCAGCAGCAGCAGACAAGAAGCAAAACCAAAAATTGTCCCAGGCAGGGGGCGGCTAAACCCGACTAGCCGCCCCCTGGAGACGGCTAATTTATACTAGCCGCCCCTGCCCCCTGCCCTCTTGTCCAGGTAAAAACCCAGGCAAGGGGCGGCTAAATGCAAGTAGCCGCCCCTCACTGGGCGGCTAAACGCAACTAGCCGCCCCTCACCTGCTACCCCATCTGCCCTGTCAGTCCCAGTCTCAATCAACTCTTCAACTCCTTTGAATACCTGTCAAAACATTCCTTTCCCAAACATGCATACACACATTTTAGACACATATTCATACGCAAGACCTGTATCGATACCATGCTATAATGATTATATATTAGAATTCTACATCCATCCATAAATCAAAACCTATAAACACCAAGTTCATTCATCCACACACATACACATCCCTATAGATTAGGAAGGCTTTCTAAAAAACATTAAACATCCATGCTAAACTATACCAAACCATGCATACAAACAAGAAATTAAATTATCCCACCATGACCATAAACGTAAATTGTCTTCTAAAAACACCAAAAATGCAAAAAAGTAAGAAAGAGATAGGTCCACCAAGAGCTCCAAACTCCGAAGTCTTGAGCTATACTTCACCGAAATATCACCTAAAACCAAAAACAAAAGAAGAAAAGCATGAATTCTTCGCATATGTACTATTCTTCTATTAAAACCAAGACACAAAGAAGTTATACCTTGGCGTATCGTCATCCGCTGGAGGCTGGGTAGGAGGAACGTCCTGACTTGGCTGAGAAGGGAGCGGCGGATAAGGAGAAGACTGAACCTCTGGAGCATCGGGAGCGGCAGGAGTCTCTCGAACCGAAGACGCGGCCCTCGCGTATATCCCACGACTCCGAGACACCGAAGGACGAGAGGCACGGCTGAAGGTGGCCCCAGTAGCCAAGGAAGCCGAGAGAGAATGGTCAGGCTCAAGTGGAAGAAGATCGAGGTCCGCCTCGGTCATGGAGACCCCTCCAACCAATTTCCCCCTCATAGTAGCCTCCCAGAGACGGACCTGCTGCATATCTCTATCTCTCCTCTCCAATCTCTGTCGGAGGCGACTCTCCGTCCCTCTGGCCCGATCCTCGGCGGCCCTCAACCTCTCCTCCAACTCCCGCGCCCTCGCCTCCGACGCCCTGAGCGCCTCTCGGTCCCTATCCTCGGCCGCCTGCAGAGAACGGACTAAGTCTCCCATCAAACCTCCGGGAACACCCGCCGAAGCCTCCAACTCCGACACCCTCATCTGGAGGGAGTCCCTCTCACGGCCTAGGGTAATGAACCCCTCCTCCCTCGAGGCTATCATGGACCTCAGCCGGTCCGCCTCCTCCTCAGCCCGGGAAGCCCTGCCCCTCGCCTGGCCCAACTCCATCCTTGTGGCCATCAACTCGCTCCGGGCCACATCCAACTCCCTCGTCAGTTCGAGCTCTCGCTCGGAAATCACGAAAGGAGGAGGGGCGGAGGAAGAAGAAGCGCCGTCGGCCCTCGCTCTCGACAGAGCATCCACCTGAGCCTCGAGGACCCGGACCTGGTCCTGCAAACGCCCTCTCTGTGCCCGCAAGGCCTCTATCTGCCTGGCCCGCGCTTGGAGGTGCCCATTGGCGGTCTTGAGCCTCTTCTCCATCTCATTCAGCTCAACCTACAAAAGCAACATCGGTTAGAATATACCCAAGGAGAAGAAAAGAAAAGAAAAGAAAAGAAGGGAGAAAGACTTACATAGGCATCCGGGACCTCCTCCTCCATAGTCCCGAGGATACCCGCATACTCCCGACGATACCAGGCTAGGTATTCGTCACTCGAAGTCACCTCAGGACGGCGCTTCACCAAGGCGCCTCGGCTCATCCATCCCGCCATGTACGTCGCGTAGTTCCTCGGGAGATTCGTGTCCCGAGGAATCCCAGCCACCGGGATCGAAGGGCGCTTCGGCAGAGGATCAGGCACCCACTGGTGGTACCCAAGCTGGCGGACGACCCGGCTGATCGCATGAAACACGACCTCATTAAAATAGATCAGCCAGATATCCCGCGACAACTCCGCTGGGACCTCCTCCTCCGTGTAGGGCCTCCACGTCATCTATAAAGCATCAAAAAGACAGGAAGAGCGCTTAGTCAAACGAAAACCAAATACAAGCCAAAACAAACCTCGAAGGAAAATTTATACCTCTTCCTCCGTCAAGACACGGAAGGCCTCCCGGAACTGAGCGAGGCGATGCAAGCGGGAAGATCCCCGGGGTTCTCATCTCATGGCCCAAGAGAGGGCACGATCGAACGGAGCCAAAGTCGGGCGATCAATGGAGAAATGCTCATAACCAAAGATCTAGCAAAACAAGAGAGGAATTATCATGATCAAAGTGAGCTAAACCCAAAAGAAAGCACCCTCTACTCACACATACCTGGAGAAAGGGCGCAAAACCACCAAGGTTCTTTCCCCCAGCCCTCTTGACCTTCTTCGAGAGCTCCGCAAATAGATGGGCCAGCATCGCCGCTCCCCAAGCGTATCGCCCCATGCCCTCTAGGTCCCTCATCAACAGAAGAGAATGTGAGGAAACCTTGTCGGAGGCCGTCGAGAAGAGGACCCGGCTGAAGAAGTATAAAAAGAACGCCCTCAACTCCCTCCGTGCCCTCTGTGGGCACGCGGCCGCCTCTCTCGCCTCGATCATCGCCCACCGCCTCTCGAAGCTAGCTGCAGCTTCGCCCTTCTGACGCTCTGTAAAGGAGCCGAGGCCGTATTGCCTCGACAACTGCCCAAGGGGGATCTGGTTCAGCGTCCTCACGCGCTCCACGTAGTCCCATTCTCCAATCAACTCCAGGAATAGTGCCTTATAGTCGGCGAAGGTGGCCGCAATCACTGCCTCCCCCAAGACCGGAAGGCCGGTGATCCGATAAACGTCCTCAAGCGTCGGCATGACAGCACCGGTAGGGAGAATGAACGTGCAACTCTCCGGATCCCATCTCTCCGCCAAGGCCTCCACATATGGACGGTGGACGTGGAATGGCTCGATCAGGAAGAAGGAACGGAAGCCCGCTCCATCCACCAAACTCCTCTCCCCCTGCCCCAAGAAGGTAAGAGTCCAAGTTTACGAAATCATGTTAAACCATGCTTAGCAAAATGACACTTCCATATGCTAAATATAGAAACAAAAGCATGAAAGTAAGAAGCTACACTCTTCATATGATCACGCATACTAGACAAACATCAACATATCCCACCGTGATCACCACTTATAGGCTTTCTTACATCACAGCTTATCATGCTTATACCTTACCTAAACACACCTAAGCAATATAAAACTGGGACCCGTGAAATGCATGCATACACTCCCCCATGCTCTACCACAATCAAACACGTACGAAGTCACATACGAGTAGAAAAGTATCAAATGCAAGCATGCTAGCCGTATCACTCCTCTTTCTTTTATATGCATACAACAAGCATGGATGTACATATAAAAATTGTCCCCTTCCTTTTTTTTCAAACACGAACCCGTTCGCATGCTTACAATATCCCACCGTGATCAAACTATACATACAAGCATGGATCTTAGACATACATATCACTCACTATTACCTACTCATGCATATTAGACACACATACCACACACTATCACCTATTTATACCACGAAAGACATACACATATAAATAAAATGGTAAGACAAAGGTTGGGAACATACCATGGCCCGCGTGGACCCAGGAGCGTCCACCTCGGCCTCGTCGGGATCGTCCATCCCATCGTCATCCCCCTCCTCGTCTTCTTCAAACACAGCTTCCTCGGCCTCAGCCCCAGTACCAACACCAGCCTTCGCGGCCCCCATATCCATACCCTCGGCCTCCCCGGCCTCCTCCCCAACATCAGCCCCTCCTACCTCCTCCGTGCCCGCCGCACCGGAGGCTAAGCCCTCAAAAACACCCATAGCTCTTCTCTCCTCCATTGCTGCCCTGGCCTCCATGGCCTCCCTATCTAACATCCCAATAATGGCGTCCAATGACGCCCTCTCACTCTCACTCACCCCCTCGGCCTCGGCCCCTCCCTCCGTTGCACCCCCAACCAATCCCCCGACCCCCGAAACCACCTCCTCGACCACTGCCGGTCGATCCCCACGCCTCCTCTTGCCTGTATAACCTATCATAGCACCTCCAACCTCCGGGACAGCCCCCGAAGACATACCCGTGCCCCTAGCCGCACCGGTATCCACCGACGGCACCTCCGCCACACCCACGACCTCCCTCACGACCTCCTCCTCCACCCGATCACTCCCCGACGAACTAGACCCCGAGACAGCCCCTCTCTGCTCTCGGGAAGACCTGAGGCGCTTCATCATCGAAGTTGTCTTCTTCTCCTTCATCATCTCCTCTGATTTCGCAAAAAGAAAGACCTAAAAGAAAATCTAGGGCTTCGAAATCAAGAAGAAAGGGATGATGAAAGGATGAAAACAAAGGATTCAAGGCAAGTTTTTCCGGTTTGGAACGAAGAAGAAGAAGAAAGGAGGGAAGAAGAACCATTTTAAAACGTATGGAGAGAGAGAGAGAGGGTCTTTTTGGTTATAAGGGACCCATTCATGGGGCGGCTACCCGCGAGTAGCCGCCCCCTCTCAGGCGGCTAGTTACAACTAGCCGCCCCTCCCAGTTTCTTTGTTTTGCTTCAAAACCCCTTTCCAAACTCTTCTCGGCCCTAAATTCCAAAGTTCTCCATACCAAACAGCCATGTATTGGCTTATTTCCACACATTACTTGACCAAACACGACCTGCTCGAAGTTTTGCCACACTTTCAGTACCGTTCAAAATCCAATTTCTCCAGTTCTGGTTCTTTTCCAGAGTTCTTATCCTTCGGATGATCCAACTCACCCAAACTCAACTCTTACTTGCTTTCTGTCGGCGATATCCCCTCCTTGCTGAGTTTTCCCAAGCACGGGAACGGTAGGCACGAGGAAACTGACGCTGGGCTGCTCCGTGCACGATAGCTAAGAACCCCGACCGCGGGTTGGATCACTCACCATTTACTTTTCCCCGCCCTCCACCTGGATAACTCACCGATAGCACGAGGAAATTCTAAGTCAAGACCTAGCCTCTGACGGTCTAAATCAACTCCCCGAGTAGTACTACTCGTATTGGCACAACTCCTTGAAGGTCGGGCCGGCCAAAATAGGGGTCTCTTTCCTTATCATCGGTCGAAGTCTTTCATGCTTCGCACAAAGACTCCGTCCGATGAGGGACAATTGTAGATACCCCAATTTTGACCATCCAGAAAGACAGAAATACTTCAAGTAACACCCGGAAATATCTCACTTTTGGACATCCAGTAGAGAACCAAAATTCAGGAAACCGGAAACCCTAACCCCAGCCCTAAACTAAACCTAGCCAGAAACTCTAAACCGGAAACCCTAAAACTAAAACTAAACCCTAGCATTGACCTAGACTTAAAACCAGAAACCCTAACCCTAACCCTAAGACCCAAAAACCCTGTGTCCCTGGCAAAGGGCGGCTAGATCTAACTAGCCGCCCCATACCAGGCGGCTAGTTTGCACTAGCCGCCCCCCTAACCGCCCCCTGGCCAACTTTGAACCAGTCCCCTGGATGGGACATAAAGCAGCAATAAATGCTTATCATTGCGGCGGGTCATGACCTTTAGCCGCCCTCTCTTGGCCGGATCAATCCAAGTAACCGACCCAAGCCACCGCTTATCAGAGATGGGACGTTTGGCAGGTCATGATGGGGGCGGCTACCAGGAAGTAACCGCCCCATCCTGGGCGGCTAGTTGGAACTAGCCGCCCTTCACCTGGTCTCTGACAGAAGAACCAGGGAATTAATGAGGGGTCTAATCAAAGCCAACCCACTCCATTACCCCCGGGATATTTCCCTGCCTCTCTTTTACTATAAATAGAGGGGTCCCAAGCCCAAATACAACACCACCAATTCATCTTCAATCACCAAAAAATCCCAACATCCTTCAAACCACAAAATCCACACTAGAAATCCCTAGAGAGAGAGAGAGCCTCTTGTGTGAGAGAAAACACCCATTCCCTACACAAAAACACCCTCTCATCCCACCCTCCAGAAATCCGTGCTAAACCTAGCTTAGCCTCTGCCCAAAACCAAACCCATTTCCTACCAAAGCTCTGCCCAAACCAACCCAGGCCCTGGACGGCTAAACCCTAGTAGCCGCCCCATACCCGACGGCTCAAACCCACTAGCCGCCCCCCATATCCACACTCCTTCGTCCCAAGACTCCTTTAGTCAAGCCCGGAAGCAGAATAGGATTACCTGTTTTTCACCTCTGTGTACGGTATATCCGTGTCTCAGAGCGGAGACCCCACAAACTCCCCCCCTCCCCCGCAAGGCGATCAAATCCAACCCCAACTTTTCCTGCTTTTTGAGAAAGCAGGTGGCGATCACAACAAAACCCCGTCTTTTCTGAGAAGCA
Source organism: Acorus calamus (assembly GCA_030737845.1). Lineage (NCBI taxonomy): Eukaryota > Viridiplantae > Streptophyta > Magnoliopsida > Acorales > Acoraceae > Acorus > Acorus calamus. Next base: position 8,281,651 of record CM060876.1, on the reverse strand, counting down.
GTCGGGCGACTCAGAAACGACTTTCCGGGCGGTGATCTGATCAGTCGCGAGACGGACCAGGACCAAGTTCGCAGAACCCCCAGTTTTTACATACCGACAACGTGTATCTTTTTCCATATATTTATAGAGCCCATTAGGGCTTCTCCTCTTCACGTCAATCACAACGGCCAGAAAGAAAAAAGTGTTCGGCAACGTGTGTTTGGTGCGGCAGCAGTGTAGAGACAGAGAAAAGAGAGAGATAGGAGAGAGGAGAGAGAGAAGAAAAGTTGTTCCTTCTTCAGATTCCCCGCAGATTCCGATCTACATCGAGGTTGCACAATAAGAAAATTGACATTTAGCGACGGACATAATCCGTCGCTATAGGATTTTGGCGATGGCAATAGATGTCCCAAGGCCGTCGCTGTTGAGGGTGTCGCTAAACGTTATGAGACGGATTATGTCCGTCGCCATTGACCCATCTGCGACGAATTTTGTCCGTCGCCATTGACCCGTTCTGTGACGAATTTCATCCGTCGCCATTGACCTATTCAGCAACGAATTTCGTCCGTCGCCAATGAAAATTTATTGACGCCTTATATCCGTCGCAATAGAGTAATTTAATGCTTTCTTTTGACCTATAGTGACAGTCTATAGCCGTCGCTATAGATGACTAGCAACAAAATAATTGCGAAAATGCATTTCCATTTTTTTTAGAAAAAGGTGCACATTTAATGATTTCATAAATAAAACCTTTATATACATTCAACATCCATTTTAATTTCAATCAACTCAATACAATAAACAAATTAAATATTAAATATCAAAGTAAGCTCCAACAAATACATTTATTTATGTAACAAATGTTCATCCTTTCTACACCTAAAAATGAGATGACAATGATATTTGACTAATTCATATAGGAATTGCTCCGACAATGACAATGACAATGACAATACTTTCTTGTAAAATTTATCCAGCTGTAGCTTTGTTTATGATTTCTTCTTTTTGCCTTTGCTAATCGCCAAGTGGTGTTTTTATACATTCTCAAGCAAAATACTAAATAGCCTGCACATAAAAAAATAGACTATAAATCAGAGTTTGAGACATATATAAATTATATAATAATGGTATCTCTTAAGAAATTATCTGAAAGAATAAATGATTACAGGGCACTATAATCATGACGACAATAAGCACATTTCACCCATCAAACATGAACAATATTATAGTTTTTTGAGCTGACATGGAAACTAAAATCAACGAAATTAAAAAGATTTAGTAGATGACGTATTTTCAGGAAAGCTAAAACATGAAACTACTTGTATGGATGCAAGTGATCAGTTAAACAAGTATCTAAGAGGGAATGAATGCACTATTTTAAAAAATATCGTATATAAAATTGTGTTCATTGCATGAAAACATGCAGGTACATGTAACCATTAAATAAACAGCAGTTGAATCTTATATCAGATATCAAACTAAAATTAGAAAACAATAAAAAAAAAGATATCAAAATGCAATCTATGTAGATAAGCATCACACAGGCAGACAAGATAAAATTCTAATTTTGAAATACTAGTATACTTACAGAAAGACAGGTACACGGTAAAAAAACTTCATGTTCAAGTGAGTTGTTTTTCGTTGTCCATCTGCTCCCTGCCTCCCACCAAGTCAAAATATTGTAGATATCTTGATCGTTAGCAAGTGAACAACCTTTTTTAGGGTAGAAAAATTAATAACTTACCTGAAAATATGGATGCAATGCTTGGTGAGGTGGCGGGAAAGCATGTTGTATGCTGTGGGACATCTATGCAGTGGAGGCCCAGATACAACCATGGTGCAGAACGTGGCGGAGGTAGGTCTCAAGCAGTATAAAGTGTCATCCCTTATTCTGTGCCACTCCTCGCAAGTCCCCTCCTGACATCCCCGCATTCCCAAACTGTGCTATGATATGAATGAACAAGTTAATCAATGAATGAAAAATCAAGAACCACCCACATCCCCATTAACAAATATAAAAAGCATATCAACATCCACACTCATGTATATATCTATATAAACCTAAAAGCACCTTGGGAAGAAGGGGTTCTCTGTCTATTATTTCTACTTAGTGACTTTTATGCATGAGAAATGGAGATTGAATAGATGATATACGGTTTAAATAGATCTGGGAAATCAAATCTCAAGTATTTAGGTATAAGGTTCACCTTAACATATAATTAGAGTTAAAAAATGCATACAACTCTCATTAATGATTATAAGGTTCTTTTACGGAAGTATATATTGTCCATCTTTGTTTAGTCTGGCTTTTTTTCACAAAAAACTCTGATCCATCTCTTCAGTGCACCCCGATAAAACCTACCAACCATGCTCCATTATAAAACAAAGGCATTGAAAAGGGAGCCTTACCCAGCACTTTCAGACAAAATCTATTGTAAATTGACCTGGGATGATCTACTTTGAACCCCATCTCCTCAAACATCTTTAACTGCAAAAAATGAAAATGTTATCACTATTATATAACAGTTTTTCATGAAACCAAACAGCAGTCCCTTCGGAATAACAAATTCACAGCTTTCCTGTAATGATTCAAGATCATTTGCAAGATATGTCAAGTCAAAAGGGAATAAAGAAGAATGAAAGAAATCTCCAACTTAACTTTTCTCACCCATAACAACCTTCTTGATATCTCCGTTATGCCGTAATGATGGCTACACTGCAACAGAAAAGCACCCAAAAATATTAGTAGAAATCAAAGGCATCCATAAAGCCAAAAGTTGTAACTCTAGGTATTTCATACAGAGACTGATTTTTTAAATTCAAAAAATTTAAGCTTTTAAATTAATTATGACAATGAGAGGAACAAACATTGATAAGCAAACCACAGAAATCCAACAAAAAAAAACAATTATCAAAACTCTCCAACTCCACCAAACAATACGAAAAACAAAATCCATATCTTCAAAAATCAACCCCTCATATTCACCACACGCCAAAGTAGAACACCTAAAAAATAAACATTAACCACAATTTTAAAAAAATAAGCTTCCTTTCCAAACCCAAAAACATGAAATCATAGGAGGAACACAAATTGAATTGTAAAAAAAAACGTAGGTGTCGAGGAAAAAAATATGAAATGATGAACATAGATTACCATCGTCTGTTGATTCAGAAGAACCTGCCAAAAAATTAGAATAAAAACAGAAAATAAAAAACCTCTGCGAATAAGACATGAACACTCCTTGCCCACCGAGAGCGATTTTACTTCACCACGGTTGACGGAGAGCTCAGGGATGGTTTTATCTGTCTGTTTGAGAATGGGGAGGGGGGAGAGAGAGAGGGAGAGAGAGAGACCAAGCCAGAGGAGGAGGTGGACCGGGACAGATCTGATGTGGAGGAGGAGGTGGAGGGGGGAGAGATATAGAGCCGGAGGAGGAGATGGGCTGGTGCACGGATCTCGAGCGGAAGATCTGATGCGGAAGAGGAGGAGGTGAGCGGGGCAACATCGGTAGAGGAGGAGGGGCGGCAGCGGCTATGACATTGCGGACGGCGAGGAGATGCCGTTACTACAGGGTGAGGGGACGGCACCGATGGGGACGGTGTAGATCGGCGACGGTGGGGACAATGGGGATCGGCGCTGTCGACCTTGATTTTTTAGGTGGGGACGGTGGGGTCTTGGGGTCTCTATTTTTTTAGGAATTTTTTAGGTTGGGACGGCGGGGTCTTTCTTCTTTTTTAATGTATTTTGATGGAAGATAATGTGAGAGATGACGGGGTTTTCCCCCACTAAACACACGATCCCATTTTCTGAAAGTTAAACGGGTAACTGGACATCATTCAGGATCCCATTGCCCATTTAAACAAATTTTGTCACCTGCTTTGAGTCTACGACAACGGATTAAAGCCGTCGCAAATTTGCGACGGCTATAGTTCATCGCAAAAAGGTAAAAGGATCGTCCCTGAATCTCAGTTTTTTGGTTGTGTTGTTCTCTATATTATTTGGAAGATTATTTACGGTTTCATTGAAGTAACCATAAATCCCTCTTTCATTTTGTATTCTTCAAATTTTAGGCAAAAGTTGAGAGGACATTATTCTCATTATATTTTGGTATAATAGATTATTATCAGAATGCCCCGTGGATGTTGGCTTAGCCAAATCACGTTAAATTTAGTGTTTTTTTATGGTTGTTTGCTTTTATATTTTTCTGATTGCATCGATTATTGATTTGGGCATTATTATTATTATTATTATTATTATTATTATTATTATTATTATTATTATTATTATTTATTTCTCACAAATAAAATTGTAAAAAATTTCAACAAGTGGTATCAGAGCAATGTTGAATTTATTTGTGTGATATAGTTATGAGAATTTCATCAGCAAAATAATTTATTTGAATAGTTCCAATTGGTTGACATGGAAGCCCAAGATGGAGAACATCATTTACTGTAAGGATGTGTTTGAACCAATTGAAAGAGATAAAAGTAAACCAGAAAAAATGACAAAAAAGACTGGACCAAATTGAATTGGGAATGTGTTGTCATTATTTGACAATGGGTTGATGCCAGCGTATTCCATCACATTGCGAATGAAATGAACGCACACTCTTTATAGAAAATGTTTTAGTCTTTGTATGAGAAAAAGACTGTAGGGTATAAGTGCTTTTAATTTGGAAATTCGTGAACTTAAAGTTCAAAGGTGGCAGTGTTGCAGAGCACCTGAATGAGTTTCAAAGCTTAGTGAATTAGTTGACTAATATGAAGATGACTTTGGATGATGGATTACAGGCACATTACTGTTTTTGGGATCTTTGTGAGACCGTTGGAAGACGTTAATCATTACATTGAATAATTTTGCTCCAGATAGTATGTTGTCTATGAGTAGAATTATGAGCTGCTTGTTCAATGAAGAAATAAGAAGAAAATCAGCGGATAAGATGATGCACATGCACTTGTCACATAGAATAGGGGGAGGAGCAATGGTCGGGAACATGAAGGTCATGGCAGGTGCAAAAGCAAATCAAGGTCTGAAGAAAATGCATGCTATCATTGCAGTAAACCCGATCACTTCAAGAGGAATGAGGAAAAATATCAAAGAAAAAAGATGACAAAAAGAAAATCACGACGTTATATATACGAATAAGTTTGTGGCCCTCTCTTTCAAAGAGAAAAAATATTGCATATTGCATATCAGAATACTTAGTGGATAATTGATATGGGAGCATCCTACACTATAAGAAAAAGTACTTTTTGCGATGGTTTTTTGCGACGGATAACAAAAATCGTCGCAAATGCTTGTAATTTTGACGGTGTTTTTTTCGGTCGCAAACACTTTTTAGCTTTTGCGACGACCACGTTGACCGCAATTAAAAAAAAATTGCGACGAGTAAATGAGGTCGTCGCGAATGATTCATTAGTTGCGACGCGAACGCGTCCATCGCAAATACTTAAATTCAATCCAACCGTCCATGTTTTAAGTTGTGATCAGAACCGTCCGATCTGTCTGTATATATATATTCGAATAAACCCTAAAAAACCCTAAAACCCAAAAACACGAACACATCCATCTTCGATCACCACCCGTCCGATCTTTAATCACCGCCGTCACCGTCGCTGTCCGCTTCGATCACTGCCATCGCCGTCCGCTTCAATCACCATCGTCACCGTCCGATCTTCGATCATCGCCGTCGCCATCCGCTTCGATCAAACCGCCATCGCCAGGTGAACTCATCCACTCCTCTTTTTTACCCTTCCTGAGAAGCGCTAGAATGAAGTTTCTTGGTTTTCTTTTGTTTAGACTTGATGGGGGTTTATAATATTGTTCGGGGAGTGATTCTAGTTTTGGTTTGACAATTTGAGAAGACTTGATTTAGGGGTTACTTTTGAATTCTGAATTTAGGGTTTTTTCGAGGAGACTTGTCATTTTTGTGTTTCGTTTGGATTCTATCAGGCAATGGAGGATGGACTGTTTTTTCGTATTAAATTGCTTGGTGGGGTTTTTTCCATTGATAGTTTGAGTTTTTTTTGAAGATTTCATGCCGTCGAACAAGAATCACATTTTCCAAACATAGAATGATATATAATGAATTCTTTTGTGTGTGTGAATTCGTATGTATTACATCTGGACATTTATTAATCAGTATTGGGGTTAGCTTCTGCTTGGAGTGTTTTTTGGGCCTATCTTTACTAAAATATTCTTATGATCTATGTTTTTCTCAACCAGTGTGTTTGAGACATGCTTCTCCATTACTAATATAATCTGTTGAGAAAAAAGGGGAGATGTCAACACAGTCAAAATTGTCACAATTCAGTACTGGCTTTGTCTGAAGAGATTTAATAACTTTGCAAAAACCAAAACAGTTTGAAAATGAGTTCTAGAAGGGGTTTTAGCGTCCAATTATTTGATAAGAAATGTAAATGAAAAAAATGAAGTCATCATTTATAAGTGTAACAAACCAAAAGCAAAAACCGAATATTTTCGATCTTAATTTCATTTTCAATGATTTCATACTAATAAAAGGACCAACAAGGTTAAGACCAAGTTAGTGTTCAAGGCTACTATACTTTCCTACAATAAATATATTAATCTTAATATCTTATCATAAAACCTGACATCCTAAAATTGATGTCCAATTAAGAGTTCTTGGATTCGAGATGAGATTCGAGAGGAGGTGCGTAATCAATTAAGAGAAGAGATGCATAGCGAGTTACAAACTGCTGTACTCGTAGCGGTACGAGCTCACATGTGGAGAGGTAAACTACATGTACTGCTATGTATTTGTTATTATTTATAAATATTATTTTTTTAATGAAAATTTGGTCATTTCTATTTTATTAATAAAAATGTCCGAAGGTGGTAGGGGAATAGAGATTTACATAATAAAAGTAAATTTATAAATAATATTTATAAATATCACAACATATGATCAATTTGTTTGTAGGTTCCCGATGCATGTAGTTCGCATCGTCCACGATCTCCTTGATCGGCCAAGTTAGCATTGTAAAGATTTTGAGATAGTAAGTTTTTTTGTTATCCAAATTACTTTCATGGACGAACTTAGACCTCTGTTTTTTGTATTATGACATGCTAAAAGAATTGCTTTTGTCTAGAGAGTTAATATATAGGATTTTGTGCCTATCTAGTTTCATGTGATCCTAGAAAGTTGGCAAGAGATTCTCTAGTTTCATTATTTTAGGTCATGTATTTTTGCAGCAGAAACAGAAACCAAAATTTAAATACCAACCAATACCAAGTCAAACTTATTTGACAAGATTTCTGCATAGTTTGGACTGGCTGTTAGAAGATCATAGTTTTCATCATGAACAGAAATGATGGTTGAAAATATGAGATCTTTACTAATGTTTATACTCAACATAAACTGATTTTCATTAGAGAATATGGCTAGATGCATCTAGAACTAGCTAGGACCACCCAATGTGACACTTTCAAGGAAAAGTGCAATTGAAAATGCCAATTCACTAATATAAAGCTTAGATTTGGCTCAGCTTATAATAAACCCCCAAACATATCCTCCAGTGGATTGCACTTTTCCTTTTTTGTGGTATATATGGTAGGCATGGCAATGCCTCTTTCAGTTCCTAACAACTCTTCTGTTCAAAAGGGGTATGTTCTTGTGCATATTCTTTTGATCTTCTTTTAATATATCTATTACATTGATAGTTTTGATATTTGTAGACAACTTCTGGTGAGGTCCTGGCAAGTGGTGAAGAGATCCCTTTTGAAATTGTAAGTTGCTTAAACATGGAGCATAGTTTGCTCTGTGAAACTAATAATGTGAATTTTCTTGGAGATATGTTAACAAATTGATTTAAATGCAATTTCCGGCTATATCAACATTTGACGGTATACATGCATCTAAATAGGAAGAACCAAATGGAGCAAAAGGTATTACATAGTTATAACTTAAAGTTGACCTTGCGTGATATCTTCAACAATTTAGTTGTCTTCTTGCATGATATCTTAAATAATTTAGTTGTTTATCATTTTTGTCCAATTGTTGGATCATTTATAGATTATATTTTTCTAAGCACATCCCTTTTTAATGAGGTAGCTTGATATCATCTATCTTATTTGTCATTGTGCTATAAATGAATACTCAAGAAGGCCTTGCATCAATCAATATCCACAGAGTATCTTGTATTACTAGGCTAGGTGAATTCTTGCCTTAAGCATGGCAACTATAATATAATATTCTACAACCATGGATGACCATCCTTTATGCCCATAGAAATAAATTGTAAGATTGTTTTACTGATTCAAATTTACCAAGTTATGTATAAGAATTTACCAAGCTCCACACCTTGTATCAATTTGTAGACAGATTATCCCTTATAAATTTGATTTCATTAAAGTATCAATTTGTAGACAGATTGATAAAATCTGCAATTCAGGCATACCTCTGACATTCATGTTGACTTGACTCTGGTCTGATGACTGTGATATTTCAAGCCTGTGATACCACTAAACGATTTCCCCCCCTTTTTTAACACAATTGGTGGGAAAAATATGATGTACTATAAAATTAAGAATAAATCATATTCCATAACCACCTTAGACCAATTTTTGCATTACATACAGGGCTATTATACAGGGAGCACCAGAGTAGTCTTTATTTGTAGTTCTTTTTTGGACGAATTATGTATTTTTTTTATTGTTCTATAAGTAGGTTTATACAATTCAGCTTGGAGTATATAATTCATTTTTATGAAGGTAGTATATGCTTGTTGGTAATGTTGTTTTATGGGTGTCTGTTGATTGAATTTTATAGTCCTTGGAGGATTAAAAGGATTGGAGAAGCAGAGCAGGAAAGGAGCGTAGGAGATGCAAGATAGTCTGTTTTCATTAAAATGTTAACCCTTTAGTACTCTTATTTGTAATATAACGTCTCAGGTTTTTGTTTGAAATAATGTTAGAAACAAACCTATGAAGAAAGCGGCTTTCATTTGCTCATATAGTTGTAAAGTTGTTGAAGTTTTTCATTTGCATTTTTTTTAGTCATGAATTAGGTTGTTCTTGTCATGAATTAGGTGGATGGGATAAGCATGGGTTCATATTACTTTTTAAGTATTTTTCATCAATTATTTTTACAGGTTACATATGAAAATTTTTAAAATTTAAATGAAGAAGAGAAAAAAAAAATTGCGGCGGTTTAGGTCCATATAGCAAAAGCCAAAAAATAAAAATAAATTTTTATTTGCTACGGGTAGCTTATCCGTCGCAAAAGATGTAGTTTACACTGCTATAGCAGAAAGGAAGTTTTTGCGATGAGTTATTTACGATAGTAGAAAAATCGCTATGAAAGATATTCGAGACGGCTCAAAACCGCTGCTAATCTTTTGCGACGCCGTTCGATATGACGGAGCATAAACCGTCGCAGAACCGTCGCAAAAGGTTATTTGCAACGGTTACGGAGACTATTTGCGACGGTTTGAACCCGTCACAAATAGTACTTTTTCTTGTACTGCTACCATGCTACTCCTAAGATGGACTTCTTCACTTCGTATAGGGCTGGAGACTTTGGCATTGTGAAGATGGAAAACACAGTCACTCAACGATTATAGGAAATGGTGATGTGTGTATATGGACTGATGTAGGACACACATTTACCTTAAAGAATGTTTGTCATGTTCTTGATTTGCGCCTCAATATACTTTATAGGGTTGCTTTGGATTGCCAAGGATTTGAGAATCACTTTGGCAATAGAAAAATGGAAGCTCACGAAGGGTTCGCTAGTTGTTGCTAGAGGAAAGGCATGTTGTTCTTCATACTAGACAACGGTAAAAGTGTGCAAGGATAGAATGAATGAAGCTGAAGAGAATTCGTCTCTAGATTTATGGCATAGGCGACTTGGTCACATGAGCAAGAAGGAGTTACAAGTTCTGGTAAAGAATATCTTCCCTTGTTTTATATATTATGTATTATGTACCTTCCTTTTATTCACTCCTCCCCCTTGGCTTGCTCCTTGGAGTAAGACATTTTCAAAGTTATGTAACCAATGACAGTTATATATAGTCTATCTCAGTTTCAAAAAAAAAAGTTCGAGTAAAGAAGTTTCTTATTCCCTTTACCAATGATACGTCTCTTTGCTCTAATAATTACTAATTAATTGAAAAGCATCATAGAGTTTCTTTCGATAGAAGATCAATAAAGAAGTTTAATATTCTAGACTTGATTCACTATGATCCATTCGAGGTTGAATTGCTTGGTGGTAATAGGTATTTTGCTATATTTGTTGATGATGCATCTAAGAAAGTGTGAGTTTAATTGTTTTGAACAAAGGATCAAGTGGTTGAGTACTTTCAGCACTTTCATGCCATGGTGGAACGAGAGACATGAAAACGGTTAAAGTCACCGCGTACCGTTAATAATTATTTATCGCATCACGATATTCGACACGAAAGGACTGAACCTGGTACTCTACAGTACAATGGTGTCACAAAACAAATGAATTGCATTATTGTTGAGAAAGTCAGATGCATATTGAAAATGGCTACATTGCCTAAAACATTCTAGGGTGAAGCTGTTTCGATTGTCTACTACTTAATGAATGGGTCACCATCAGTTCCTTTGGATATGAAGATTCTAGAGAAGGTTTGGTTCATGAATGATGTTTCGTATTCGCATCTGAAGGTCTTTGGATATAAAGCTATCGTATTTGTACCCAAAGAGGAGAGACAAAAGCTTAATGAAGCAGTCTCATGTATCTTCATTGGTTATTGAAATGAAGAGTTTGGCTACAGGCTATGGAATCCAACAACGAAGAGGGTTTGGCACAGGGATGTGGTCTTCTATGAAAAGCAGACTATTGAAGATTTCGATGGGGTTCCAAAATCAGTTGGTGATTTTGCAGATTTGACACTGGTTTCTTCTCCAATGTGGCCGGCTACTGATGGGGAGGAAACGAAAAATGAAGATTTTGATAAGGTGCCAATGATACTTGACGTTGATGAAGATTCAGAACATGAAGCTCTTGAGCAGGGGGAGCAATGCCATCAGTTAGATACAGTGATTTCTGTGAAGTAGTCATCAAGAGAGTTAGAGACAGATATTTCAATAAAGAGGTTATCGAGAGAGTCAAAGACTACAGAGATTCTGATGAAGAGGTCATCGAGAGAGTTAGCGACTACAGGGATTCCGATTAATATATGATCGCGAGAGCATAGACCATCATTGAAATTCCTAACCTTTGAATATATTCTTTTACCTGAAGAGGGGGAGGCAAAACATTTTCTACAGGTACAATCCCATGAAGAACGTGATCAGTTTGAGCTTTGTGAGAAACTAGACAACGTGGACTTCAGATGAAGAGTCACAGACTGGGTTCCTCCCTCATTGGGTTGGAGGGGGAGAATGTTGGGTTTGTGGGCCTTAGTCCAGCCCATATGAACTCAGCCCATGAGGGCATCGATATGCATATTCATGTATGCATTTGGAATATATATATATAGCCCATTAGGGCTTCTCTTCACGTCAATCATAGCGGTCCAGAAAGAAAAAAAGGGTTTAACAATGTGTGTTTGGTGCCGCGGCAGTGTAGAAAGAGATAAAAGAGAGGAGAGAGAGAAGAAGAGTTGTTCCTTCTTCAGGTTCCTTCACGGATTCCAATTTATATCGAGGTTGGGTTCTCCATATTATTTGAAAGATTATTTAGGGTTTCATTAAAATAATTTGTATCTCGCTTTCACTTTGTATTCCTCAAATTGTGGACAAAACTTGAGAGGACATTATTCTCATTACATTTTGGTATAGTGGATTATTGTCAAAGTGTCCGTGGATGTAGGCTTAAGCCTAACCACGTTAAATTTGGTATTTATGTGTGGTTGTTTGCTTTTATATTTTTTTAACTGCGTCGGTGATTGACTTGGGCTTCGTATAATATTATTCCGCTATTGTTATTATTATTTATTTCACACAAATAAAATTGTTAAAAATCTGAACACAAATGTCCAAAATCTTTAATGTGAGTCTTCATTTTACCTCATTGTAGATACTCTTATGAAGGGTTACTTTGATGTCCAGTCATGTGCTGCAGGTGATGGTTTGCAAATTGCAAGGGAGGCTCTGATGATGTTGAGAACATGGTGAATTAATTTGTCTTCTTTTGTTTGTATGAGATTGTAAATATATGAGTGGTCTAGAGATAAGTTTGGAAATTGAAGCTTGTGTGCTTGTTTGTTTGTTTGTTCATATTTATTAATCCGAGTGAATTTATTTTCTAGTAGGTACATAGAAAAAAACAAGTTTGTTGTCTTTTTTAAAGAAAAATTGAAAACTTATGAATAGTTGGGAGGATAACCATACTTCAAAAGGAATTATTATTATTATGAGCACTTAAAAATGTACTTATCTATTGATAAATACTTGAAAAAATATATTAGGATTTGCTTCTTTGTATTCCGATTACCACCCCCCCCCCCCCACCCCACACACAAACACACAATCTAAGCTATTCGAATTAATTAATTAATTAATTTAAAAAAAACTACTCCTACTCCCACAATTTGGCATGTTTTGAATTTTCAACCACAGTGCTCCTTGTTAATCAATAAGATGAATTAAATAAAAGAATTATAACCTTGTGTTATATATTAATATGATCCTAAAAAAATACATTATGGATTCCATTAATAGTAAATCAACTCCTTCATTATACATTATAACATATGATTCCCCCCTCTCAGGTTATATTATTATTTTTTTCATTAGTCATAATCAACACTAGTTTCAAAGACACATTATAATATAACTTAATCCAAACAATTAGTACAAATCATGGGTCCCATGCTTTTTTTTTCAATTCCAGTTCTTTTGTGCCCAAATGGGAACACCATATATGTCACAACCAAGGTATACTAAAATAAGTGAAACACATCATGAAAACCCTAATTATTGGTCTTCACTAACCAGGTGAGGACATGTTTTAAAGATTCCAAGCTTCATGTCCTGTTATATATTTTTTCAGCTGGATTTGGATTATTTAATATTCCCTCCTGATCAGTGTCATGTTTATGTCCCCCAAAGCCCTCATTTAGTATTGGCAAATAAAAGTGTTTTTTGACAAAATATTCCAATTGTTCATACTTCAATGGCAGCCAGGGTGGCTACGTGGCTATCTTGAATATAAAAAAATTAAATAAAAATATATCATACAAAGGGGCACATGTTTTGTGCTTATCCTAATCACAATGATTATTTCACACATTACATTATATTTTAATTAATAATCTATATGGATATTTCCTTTCCTTTTATTACCAAGAGTTACTGAGTGATAGATGGGATCTTGGCAAATTATTACTAAAATGGAATCCAGTGTATATTCACATTAAATGAATTAATAAATAATCACAAACTTTATTTTTTTTAAAGTAAATTTTTTGAGAAATTTATATATATACCCCTATTAAATCACTTTTTTAATGTTATACCCCCACTTAAAAAGATCATTGCATGTATACTCTTGAAAAATTTATTCATATTACAACTACACCCTTTCGTCTGTCTCCGGTATCTTAACTGATTTAATCACAGCTATATATCTAACCATGCCCCATGAAATGTTTATTTTACCCCAGACTCAATCTAACCCTAAAACCTCAAACGGCCGCCTCCCACCTCTCACACCACCTTTTTCCCATGAAAATCATAAAATCAAAACCAAAATAAAACCTGTAATTCCATCTTCCAAAGCTAAGATCCCCTCCTAGCTCAAACCCTAAGATCATCGTATGGAGAAGGACGAAGGGCTGGCTGAACAAGAAAGAAGGGTTATTTTGATGCAAGAGTTTTTATTTCAAGAAAGCAACGTCTTTAGTAAACTTAATTATTATATAATTATGTTGAAAATACCCTTAAACTTAGGTGAATAATAGATTTTATTTGCAGACACAAAACTCTTTCCATCAGTCATAGTGAGTTTTCTTTAATAGAATATTTTTAATCATTATATTTCTAAGGCATGAATATCCAAAACCAAACATTTTACATATAATATTTCCAACAAAAAAAAGGCTATAATGGTAAACAAATAAGAAACACTACCAATATTGCAAACATGTTATGATATATTTCAATCATATTACTTAAATTACTTAATTGTGTTAATTTCTTGTCTGTTTAGATTTTCAATTATAAAAAAACCAATAAATTTATTCTCCTAGGTCATAAGATACATATCATTGGTATACACCTGTCTCCCCTTTCAATTTTCTCTCCTCTCTCTTTTTCTACTTGCTTGAGGCAAGTTTTCAGACTTGTAACATCTTGTGAAAGTTATATAGTATAAGTTTTTTCAAAAAAAAAAAAAATTGGTTAGGTTATTGTTTTTTTCCTCAGTAACACAATAAAATGCCATTCTTTTTCTATTTTCATGCATGAAGAAGTGAAAGGTATCAAAAGTGAGAGAAAAAAAACAAGAGAACATATTAAAAGACATCCAAACAAAGCCAAACACAGATCTAAAATAATAAACAAAAGAGAAGCATGTTTGTGTTGGCTGGCACAATGGGAACAAAAAATAATGCAGCAGTTGTACTGGGCATAAGATGGAAAAAAAAGAATGTGAGGACTCAATTCCTACACGATATAGAAATTAAAGAACACAAAAATTATATGTGATAAGGACTCCAAGAACATTATCTTTTATCTTTTATACTGTCGTGGCAAAATAGTATGTATGACTCTCAACTGGTCAGTACTGGTTTCACTGAGACTAATAAATCTTACAGATAAATATCGGTGACTGACACATTACATCTCACAATATTTCACTTTTTCTCTATCACCTTATTTGGGTATAATAGGTGGGGAATACGATGTAGTATGGAAAAATAAGCTTCCAATATGTTTATTTACAAGAAATAAATGGGTATAATTGTGTACAATATGTAATAATAAACTGATATTCATTCTATCTAGATTTTTTTTCAAATTGTGTATGAGGACTCACATGTCAAATCATCTGTCAACACATCTTATAAATTAGTAGACTCATATGTTAAATCAGTTTTTTATTTTTTATAAATTTTTACCGACATCTCGATTATATTTGATCTATAACTTATTCATGGTTAATTAATAAAAAAATAAAATCTTCATTATTAAATTTTTTTAAAGAATAATTAAAAACACAATTAAATAAAAAATAATTTATTTTTTATTAGTTCCAAAATATCTTGTGTCGTGACCGAACAAAAAAATTGAGTTCAAACTTTAAACTATTCAATTCAATTTATAACTTACAGTAACTGAGTTCATGAGTACACACCAAGTTCTCTCTTTCAAAGTGAATCTCCGAAATCATGTCACAGTTCTCTGCATGTAGTCCTCATCTGCTACCTATTTTAAAAAAATATGTTTCGAAATCCACAAAACAATATATTAAAAAAAGGTCCAAATCAAAATTCTTAATAATGCGGGTAACCAGCACGTGATGGGGATATATAATATACACATATAATTTGGGAGAGGGACCATCAGAGACAGATTTCCTGAGCAATCAAAGGTTGATCAAACGGTGGTTATTGAGAGTTCCTCTGGATCTAACCTTTGATAATGGTCGAAGAAAATATGCTACCTCATCCATCCATTTGTCTCCTGGCTTGCCAACTATATAATCATAGAAGGAACTTTTGCATTTTAGCCCTTAAAGAATTTTTGCTTTTACTAGCTATTCGATCAGTTTTATATATGTAGTTGAAGTCCATTCTTTCGTAATTTTGTTGCATGTTAGGGTCTGGTTTTTTTAGTAAAACTCACATAAAAGTGTGTTTGTGCACAAATTTGAAAGAAAAATAAAAGAATGTGAGGAAATTTAAGTCAAAGAGAAAGCGGTGGAAAGTAAAATATTTTCACTTTGATCAACTTTCATGGTGTTTATGCATACGATGAAAAAAAATTTCATCACTTTCTCCTAAATTCTTACATATGGGAAATGTAAAAGTTTTTTCATTTTTTCTAATAAAACAAAATAGGAGAGGTTGAGTGATGGAAATTTTTTTATTTTTCTTATTTGATACAAATACTAGTTTTTTGAATGGTTAAAAGAAAAAAAATTATTTTATCTTATTTTCATTCACTTTCCATCATGCACAAACACACCCTAAATATCATCTTTTTATTAAAAAAAATGGTTATAAAATTAAACAGCCTTGAAAGAATTTTTTTCACCTTTTTTTCTAATTAAAATTTTCATGTCAGTAGAGTAAAACTATAACATTTTGTTTGGCATATGTAGGACTATAGATATTTTTTTGTCTACTTAATTATATTATATCGTGATATTTTATCAAGTTACGTTATTGAGTGATGTGTGGTTTCTGGATAAAAAAAAACCGAAATTTTATAGTCAAGGTTTTACCATTCATCACCTATATAAATTTTAATGCTAAAATATGAAACATATTTATCAATTTACCAAACGCAACTTAAATAAAAAAAAAGTGTATGGTATAGTATCTCTTCATTCCTGTCAAACAGAACACGTTACAAATGATATAATATGTACAAATGATATATGTACAAATTAATTATGGTAACTTTCGGGAGCTTATACTTAAATTAAAATTATATAATATAAATTTCCATTATTACCGTTATATAAATATGTACATATGCATGCATTTTATTGCGAATACTAAAGAATGATACGACTAGCATAGCGTACGGCATGCCAACTTAGCCAGCTACAAACTTCGAGTCATGAGCTTCATACATAAAACTTGAAAATACTAGACTCGGTCTATTTTATTGTCTAAAATGGAGGCGCCTATGTTTTTAATTTTTCTGAAATCATATATTTTATTTAACAAGTTATGTATTTTAATAAAAAGTAAAGTATATATTTCAATAAATTAAATATATAATCATTTATAAAAAATATGAAAAAAATTCAATAAAATATTTAGTTCATTATAGTGAGTAGATGATGCTAATTAATGAAGAATATATATGAGACTGAAAAAAGAAGTGACTACAACAATACTCAAACTAATAATTAAAATATCAACTCAACAGCCCAATTATAGAACTTTACTCAAATCCCACCTTTATTGATGGGACAATGCTTTATGGTTATTGTGGAGGAGGAAAAAATCAATATCCTCTCAAAAGGCGACATGTGTCAAAGATTAAATGGGTGCAGATCAGCGCTCATGAAAACCGATAATCCAATTTGGTAAGAGTTGAACAGGCAAAGTGGTTAGACGCTCCCGAACATGTGAGACATGATCACACTAGCCTCTACTCTACTTGAGGTGACTCAAGTATGGTTGGGCAGTTCTTCACCTCGAGGGCGTATATCATATCGCATCTAGTGTAGAATTACGATACTCGACCAGGTGAAGACCATGAACAGAATCACTATAACAAACGTTGATCTGCTCGATCTGTAACGGTCAAGTGTTGATTAAGTCCCATTGCCCGTTGAATACAGATGATTAAGGGCACGTTCACACAGGGGCGGCGCCACCCTTTCAACAGTGGGGTCAAATGACCCCATGAAGTTCAAAAAAATAAAAAATAAACTAGCCCACTCACCATGTTTAATTCAAGTTTGACCCATTATAATTTTTTAAAAGTAAATGAAATGATAAGTCCACTTTTTTTTAAAGAAAAACAAACCAGCTCCTTAATTAAAAAACAAACCGGCCCAGATTTCTGAGTATTATCCATTAAAAACCCTCTACCCATTACTTTATTAGAAAAAAATAAAAAAGTGGAACCCTAAAATATCATATTAAAAAAAAAGCCTTTGGGATCCCTTATCAGCGGATTCGTCGATCACCCACACATGGACGGATGCGGTGATCATCGACGGATGGACAAACGTGCCCATTGTTGTTGTTCGTGTTCCCGATCTCCCCTTTCTACTATGTTTCAGGTATCTAACCATGGATTTTTTAGAATTAAAAGGAATTGGTGGAGACAAAGAAGCATCTCATATATACATTAGTGTATTTGCTTCTGAGGTTAGTATTGAACTTACCGATTGAGACTGCAAGAGTTGAAAGATTTTTTTCATGAATGAAAATCATGAAGAGCCGAATGATTGTTTGGTCACATACACTGAAAAAGACATATTCGAAAATGTTGATAATGATTTTATCATACAACAATTTCAAAATATAAAATCTCGCGGAGAAAAAATTGTAAAAGTTTATATATTGAAAATTTTGATGGTTTATTTTTATTAATATAAGTTGTTACATTTTTAAAAGAAAAATTTATGTTTTTTATAAATATATGATAAAGTAGATCTTTTGAAAATTTTGTAAAATTTATTCTTTTTAATGACCCCATTTATGAAAATTTCTAGAGCCCTACTGCGTTCACAATTTATACAGCAGAGTGGTTACCATAAAACTGACCTACTAACAGCCATAAAAGGGGAAGACTGTTACAACAGCTAACCCTATAAAAAGGGAAAAGATACAGAAAATCAAGATAAGAGTTTTATCGGCTAACAAACCTTATTAAGAGTGAGATTATCTTTTTTAGTACCCTTACTAACATAAGCATTAGAGTCCCCTTGGCTGTCACCGGTATCCCTCTTACTTCTTTGTAAGTGCATGAACCATATTCGGTCAAATTTATGTTTGACAAGGAGACTCTATCCGTTTACATTGATCGAAGGAGAATTCACCTCTTCATTATAATTTTGTTTGTTTTATCATCTTTCTATCACACAAAATGTTATAATAATAATAATAAGATACACACACACTACCATATGTTGTGTATTTATCAAAATGTTACTAAAGAAACTTCCCCTCAATATGTAGCTAGAACAACAAAAAATGATCAGGAAATTAAACACGTACACACACAACCCTCAGTAATGCAAACATCATCCCATATAAACATAAATTTACGTGATCCGGGTGACAAATGAGAGAATCCTCATGTATTTTTTTTTTAATGAAAATGCCTTAAATTTAATAGAAATACATATGAAAGTCACAAAATTTAAAGATTTTTATCTTAAACAATTTTATGTCATTTATAATAACGCACTCTCATTAATCCATACAATCCATACAATTATGGATAGGAGGATAAGTGCCCTAACTAAAGAAAAATATCCTATTTATGTTAAAATAAATAAATATAAATGTGGATAATCATTTTCACAACTGCTTACATTTCTTGCTATTCTTGTTTGGTTTTTATTTGCTTTTTATTTTTCTTTTTCTATTCTCCCCCTTGATCGGACATGGTCCGTTTTGAAAGATTCTTTTAAAAATGAAAATGACCACAGTTTATTTAAAAAAAAAAAACATAATGTACGAGAGGGTGTAAAATGGATTGACTCTCGTATAAATATCTCTACAAAAAACACAACCCCACCTTACCTATCTATCCTCCTCAATTCCATACACCCACCACCAAAAAAAAAAAAAAAATGCAGACAACAAGAGCAACAACCCAGTTCCCCACAGACCTCCCATGGAGGTGTACTACTCCAACCATCTCCACCAGCAGCAGCACCCAAAACCCTAATTACGAAGAAGAACTGATCATGGAACCCATGTTCGAGAAACCACTGACACCGAGCGACGTGGGTAAGCTGAACCGGCTGGTGATCCCAAAACACCACGCCGAGAAGCACTTCCCCCTCCTCTCCTCCTCCTCCTCCTCCTCCGATAATGACAACTCCCTCTGCTTCGAAGACGAGTCAGGGAAGCAGTGGAGGTTCAGGTACTCCTACTGGAACAGCAGCCAGAGCTACGTCTTCACCAAGGGCTGGACCCGCTTCGTCAAGGACAAGTCCCTCCACGCCTCCGACGTCGTCTCCTTCGCCCGCTCCACCCGTGACCGCCGGAGGCTCTTCATCGGTTGGAGAAGGACAACCCATGACGTCCCCACGACGATGGCTTCTTCCATGGCGGGGGACCAACAACAGCCCCATCTGTGGGAAGGAGGTGAGACAGTCGGTTACGTTCATTATTCTCACCGGGTGATCATCATATTTATCGTTCACTCATTCATTGAATAATTAGATTTTTTTTTGTTTTTAAGAAAAATGATTGAACTGATAAAAAAAAAATTGAAGCAAAGCTAACTAAACACACTACAAATGTCTGTCATTATTTCTTTATATAAATAATTAGATTTGGAATGAAATCATAATTATTTATCAGTTTTTTTTTTTTTGTCTTGGTCAAATTTCCCCTTTATCAACAAACAACAAGTTCGAACCCAAATTCTCTTATTAAAGATGGGGGTATTTAACTAAAGTCATTGATTTATTCCCTTCGTTACTTGCTTGGTTCACGAATAGTTTATCAAGACATAAACTTCAAATATCTTGTGTTCATTGGATTTATATGATACATACACTTAATCATGAGAAATTTTGCACACATGAGATTTTTCAAACACCGTATCACTTTCTGGTCACCAGAATAATCAGAATGTGATTAAGACATGTGACATGTATAAAAAAACCAATTAAATTTGAAAAGTTTGCTTTTGTGTATATATAAATATTAGCTTTTTATTAGAAATACAAAAATTTGATCAGTGAGGTTAAATTAATGTTCATATCAATGTGGGCTCCTCTAATTTGATTTTAATGGCTAAATGAATTATTATTAAACCATGATTTGTTTATGACAATGATTTTGAATGGATAGCCATGATGTTATGATTAAATTCAGTTAGATCTCTATCAGGTGAACCTCCGGTTATGTTAGAGTCAGCTGTACCACCGGTCTACTCGAAGCGGCTCAGGCTGTTCGGAGTCAACCTCGACTATTTTCCGGACCGGGCCGAACCGGACCCGGTCCGGACCCGCCAACACTTCCGCGGATTCGAGAGGACTCACACACCAGCACCGTACGATCTTCATCGGACGGTTTAAAACCGAAGTCGTTCTTTTTAAGTTTTTTTTTTTTCAACGTGACGGGACAGGGGATGAGGTTTGAATCGATCGGCGAGGAAAAAGAGGAAATCGGGGGCCATGTGGCGCAATCGGAGCAGTGACGATTTTCACTGATTTCCCCCGATTTTTGGGGGTCAAATTCAAATCGTACGGCGAGGATGGGATCAGATGGGACCCGCACCTGGGATGACGTCAGGGGTTACTGGATGGGGGGGGGGGCACCCTGACAACAGTGAAAAGCATGGGGAGTGAAAAGTCAAAAGTTCCTGTATTTTTTTTAGGGTAAATTATCAAAATACCCTGGACTGACCCTTCATTTTTTTCTGTACTCTTGGACTTTAAAAAAAAAAATTTTACCCCTCAGTGTTGTCTAATTTTTTTATCTTTAATTTTTCATAATATCTGAATTATCCCTTATAGACAGAGTTATAGATATACAGAAATATAATATGATGCATACAGAAATTATACTCATAATTATAAATATTTAATAGTTATATACAGATAGCATCCAACGTACACAAAGATATTTAAACACAAATTGTTATAGATACATTTACATTATAATAAATTCATGAATTATAAGTCATGTCATTATCATCTGTAAGTGCATTCAACGTACACAAAACGATTAAATATAAAATTATTATAGATACATTATCAAAGTGTTATTAAAATAAATACATCAACTCTTTTAATTAGACATTGTTTGCCTATCATAATGAAATTAGTTGATGTCCCCCTTGATCCTCCTCTTCATGTCCTCCTGGATAAAATTGAACCCACTGAGAAGCCTTCGAACTAGACATTCAACATACTTCATAAAGAAGAATGCATTGTTTAAGTTACATTAAAGATGCAACAATCAATTAAAATCATAAATAAATTTTCATTTAAGAGTATGAATAATATTAGTAATAACATGTTTACACTACCAATGAAATTAAACTAATGATTGACATATAAATTTACAGAATTGTAATGACTAATTATATAAATATAATATCAATTTACATATATATAAATGACCAATTATAAAAAATTTATAAACGACTACATAATGCATACTGATTGCTTCTGGCAGACCTTCAACATAGGAAGCGGCGATGCGCAGTTGTGATAATTGAATCCCTTCTAAAATACTATCTAAAATATAAAAAGTGCAAAAAAATAAAAATAAATGGAAACTTATAAATATCAACAATATTATTTTAGATGTAATACCAATTTACAGATATGTAAATGACCAATTACAGAAAGTTTGTAAACAATTACAAAATATATATCAATTGCTTCCAATAGACCCTCAAT
Organism: Acorus calamus; assembly: GCA_030737845.1. NCBI lineage: Eukaryota > Viridiplantae > Streptophyta > Magnoliopsida > Acorales > Acoraceae > Acorus > Acorus calamus. The sequence continues at coordinate 8,259,455 of CM060876.1, read as the reverse complement.
AGAGGCAGTGGTGAAGCGTCATTATAATCATCAAATCCATTATTTCTAAAATACCGTCTAAGTCTTTTCTACAAATATTCAAATCTTAAAAGTGAAAAAAATAGAAGTATATAAATATTAACTGTAATATTTTCATATAAATACTTATTGATCCATGTACTTAGCAATCAAATAAACTAAAATATTACATAACCAAATATAAAAACCACCAATGGAATTAAATTAAGATTTGACATACAACTTTATAAAAATATAATGACCAACTATAATAATGTAATATCAATTTACATATATGTAATGACTAATTACAAAAAATTTACAACCAATTACAAAATGTATACCAATTGCTTCCGATAGGCCCACAATAGGAGTGACGACGACGATGACATGCTGTCGTCATAACTGTGAAATCTATTATTTTTAAAATATTGTTTAAATCTTTTTTATATGTACCCAAATCTTAAAAGTGTCAAAAAATCCAAAAAGTGAGTCTGCAAAAACAAAAAATTGAAGGGGTCGAGCATATCAATATGAAGAGGCTTCACAACAAGAACAACAACATTAATGCTATCACCACCTGCTCCAAACATACTCTCAAATCATTTCATAAACCCAACACATATGTAGGCAAAAATTCTCACTTTTTTATTAATAGATGCAAACACATAAAGAGAGAGATGCAAACCCCCCATTCTCCGGCCAAGTTGCCATCATTCAACACTTTTTCGATTGCTTCTGATGGAACCTCAATAGAGGCAACGAGTGGTGGTGACAAGGTGCTCCATGGGTGATTAATTGGAGAAGAAGAAGTGATTTGAGAGAGAGGGTTTTAGGGGGAAGTTATAAAGATTTTGGGGGGAAAATAAAGGTGAAGGGGTAGTTTAGGAAAGAAATGTAATGTGGCAGGGATGAGGGGCAAAAAAAAAAGACAACTTTGCAGGGGTAAAAAATTTTTAGAGTGTTAGACGTATAGTCAAGGACTATATATATCAGAGTTGGCAGAAAGCATGAGAATCGAAGACGAATATTTTTTTTTTTTCATTTATATACATGAAAGACTCATCGTGGTTGATCTTACAATCAAGCTAGAAAAGTTATCTTCGCCTATTTATCCCTAGTCTCACAAAAAAAAAATTGAATTTTGTTTAACAAACAGAGGTATAACAAAGCGTCAAGACTCAAATTTAAAATTTACCTTTAATACTAGTAAACCCTAAACCGTCGTGTCACTAGGGAAATGAATATTTTTTTGACAGGAAGATAACTGAAGACTACTCGTGTGAGATATTGAGTTTGATGACTTATTGAATCCAATTAAAGGTTTATGTGAATTGAATGTGGTTCAATATAATGTTTATTTCAGTTTAATTTATAATGATAAAAAAATTGTTTCAATGTGATTTTTTTTTTAAATAAAAAAAATGAAAGTTTCACATTTTATGTTAAAGGTTAAAAAAACAAAGAAAAAAATATGTGATTGGATTTGTTGTAGCTGGTCATAAAGATTTTTGGGCACCCCACTAAACCTGCCACATGTGGTTCTCCTGAGGCAAATCACTAAAAACCTTACCCAAGAAATACTTTTATTGATTTAAAAAAATCAAAGTAAATGGAAACAAAGTACGAATGACCAAGGCCTCCAGTAAAACATGCTAAAATTAATCTTAATTTAATTGATGAGTTCTTTAGTTTGATATACAGTTAAGTTCACCTCTGTTTTGATGTAACATTATATTGTTTAGTTTTATTCATGAATTGTTCAATTCAAAATATGATTGTTAAGTTTGATTCAATAGTGAATATGAATATAAGTTATTATTTTACTTGATTGAGGATGAGTGCCTGGTTATTCGGGTGTAGTTTGTTGTGTGTTTTTGTGAGGATGGATGCATCCTAAGTAGTTCTCTCCGCTACTGGGAAGCATAATTCTTCGGTCATTGCCTTTTTTTTCTTTTTTGGGGGCTGTTTATCTTATATTATCAATATAAGTGCATAGCCCATCATTTCCATGAAAAAAATATTTAATTTGTTACAAGATTTCTCCTGTGTCAAGACTTCATTGAACTTTCATAATAGGATGTTGTCTTGTACGGATATATTATATATAATATATATATTTTGGGTGAAAGTTATAATTTATTAATTTGTTTGCTTTGTTTACATATATTTGGTGGGGTGGTTGGGTTGTGATCAGGAGATTCCAGAGTGTTGTGTTGGAAAGGGCATGTACATTATTTCCATGAAAAGAAGTAGCCAGATTTCAGATAACATGTGGAGTGCTTGATTACTATGATAGTGGGTACCAGAGTGCACATGATATTTTTTTAATTAAAAAAAAAACATGTTTGTACTTTAAAAGGTAATCTTACAGGGAGCCTTTCTTATGTATCAGTTCATCCAAGGTCTACGTAATTTTATTTACTACCAATATGTCATTAAAAAAAACAAAATGTCTACAACTCCTTGTGTTATTTGAAAATTATCGGATCAATCCCTATCACCACCCAACTAACTCAGTGTATGTTAACTTTAACTATAGATGTAATCAGTGGCGGCTCGAGGAATTTTTATAGATGGAGTCATTTAAAAGCTGACATAAATAAAAATAAACCATAAAAAAAGAGATCAAGGATTTTTAGTATATAAACTTTTACAATTATCCTCGACGAGATTTCATATTTTAAAATCATTGCATGATAATTTCATTATCAACATTATCAAATATATCTTTTCAATATATGTAACCAACCAATCATTCATCCACTGATCTCCGGCCCATTCTGTTTCGCAATCGGCTCTTGATGATATGTATTCCTGAAAAAGCTCTTTCAACACTTGCAGTCGCAATCGGTAAAATTAACGCTAACTTTAGAAGCAAATAGACTAATGGATATACGAGGTGTTTCTTTGTCTCCACCAACTTTCGAGGAAGGCCACAAATTTATTTTAATTCTAAAAACTCATTGCTGGAACGCATATCAATAATATAATTATGAAATTGATTGTCAAGAACCATAAGGTTTGCTGTGAAAAAATCAGATGGATAAATCCCAGCAACATGAATCATTTTCTACTTATCATAAGCAGAAAATGAGTTACATAGATTCAAGCAAGCTACACAAAGAAGCAACTCGGTATTCACCTCTGTAAAACGGTTGTTAAGCTCTTAAATTGCATATCTATAACTACATAGAATAATTCAACACGATAATGGTGTAAATTTATAATTTGTGGAGCTCTGCGCCGTGACCTCCCACGAACTACAAACATATCAGACATGTTTGGGACATAAATATCATGTTTTGTACAAAATAAAGACACTTCATTTAATAAAGATCCTCATTCATCATCTCTCATCATCTGCAAACGTTGCTTGGACACTTTAACTAGTGTCATAGCATTTATAATATCTTGATTTTTCCTTAGCAATGCTAGTGACAACTCATTTGTGATTCCCAAAACATTTTTCATCAAGTGTAAATTGAATGTAAAATTAAAAGATTGCATGGATTCCATAAGAAAAGAAGCTTCAGCTCTTTGCTCAGATTGTAAGCCATCTTCTTGAATGATTCAAGTACATCAATCACAGAAGAAAACATCAAAATCAAGTTCAGAATTGTTCCATAATGTGAGCCCCAACGTGTATCACTGGCACATTTAAGACTAATTTCTTGATTCAAACCTCAACCACTTAAGAGTTTACCATTATTCAATGCTTCTACAATTCTTGTAGTTTGTTTATCTCGAAGAATATCTTGTCGCTTACAAGAACCTCCAACAACATTTAGAATATTAGCAGTTAAGCAGAAAATGAAGCAATACAAATGTGATTTTTAACAAGAGTCAATTGAAGTTGATGAGCAAAACAGTGAACATAAAATGCAGATTCATTCTCTATCATAATCAAGTTTGAGACCATTGAATTCCCCTTGCATATTACTAGTTACATCATAACCTTGCCCACGAAGTCTTGATAAACTCAATTTATATTTGAAAAATAAGGATTCAATTGTTGTCTTCAATGATAAAGATGTGATATCCATCACATGTACAATACCCAGAAACCGTTCTGTAATAATTTCTCTTTTGTCTACATAACACAAAACGATAGTTATTTGTTCTTTCATTGATATATCATGAGACTCATCCACTAAAATTGAAAACAACTCATTTGCAAGATCCTTGATGATAACATTGGTAGTTTCAATTGTGGCTGCATTTACAGTGTTCTTTTGAATATCATGGTGACATAGCATGTTATTTTTTGGAGTATTTTACAACACAACTTCATTGATGGATTCATTATGATTAGCCAAACACTGAAGAAGCTTTAGAAAATTTTCTTTATTACTTAAGTCATCAGATTCATAATGACCACGAAAAGATAACCCTTGACGAAAAAGGAATCTTATGCAATCAACTGAAGCATTTAAACGAGTTTGATATTGAATCTTCATTTGTTCTGATAGTTTAGAAAAATACTTTAAATATGTTGCTTTTGATTCTTTAAATTTCAAATTTTTCCAAGCTTGGTTGTGGGCACTATTTGGCCCCCCAACATGAACTCCGAACCTTTTTTTTTTATTCTAAGTGGTGAATCCTCCCGTAACAAAAGCATCGCTTCCTACTTGAAAATTAGTATCAGATTCGAATAAATAACAACATAAACAAACTACTACACCATTTTCAATGTTGTATTCCAACCAATTATCATATTCTTTAAACCAAGTAGGATTAAATCGACACAAGACTCCACCAATATCTCTTTGAGGGAATTTATGCTCAAAAGGTTGACAATGACCCTTTTGGATATATGCCTTTTTATTTCATCATGATCATTGGAATGATTAGTTGAAATTTTGTTTCTTAACCCTGGATCCGAAGGAATATTGTTCACATTAACATGACTTTACTTAGCACCACAATTTTCTTCGGTAGGAGAAAAATCCTCTATAGTTGATTTACTCTGCAAAAATTTATCCATTAAACAAATAGCAAAATATGTAAAATAATTTTTTTAATACACATAAATATATAAAAAATCAAACAACTAATCAACTAAGACTCAAACCAAATCCATGATTTTTGATAATTAACCAAACAGACTGGTGAAGCCATCAAAGGGCTTTTGATACACATGCATGTGAAGGAAAAAGGGTGTAATATTGATGAATTTTGTTTATTATTCATACACAATTATGCAATGATGGAAGAATTTTAGATTAAAAATAAAACAAAAGGAAAAAAATAACGTAAATTAAATTCATGACTAGATACCTGAAACATAGTAAGAAGTGAAAATTGATAATGAGATCAGAGATGATTGGAAGCAGCGATCACCGATCGACAACATGGGTGATCGACGCGTCCGTGTGACGAGGGTCCGTCGACTTTACAGAAGACAAATAGTCCCAAAATTTTTTAATACATGTAAGGTGGGGTAGGGACATAGGTTTTTTTACTTTTTGGTGAATATTGAGTATGATGTGGTTGTTTTAAAAATTGAATGCACAATAAATATCCAACCCATGCAGTCTCATGCAATATGAGTATCCCACATTTTCTTTTATTTTCTTTTTTAAATGGGCTTGCCGGCTTGGGTTAATGTGTAAATATAGGGTAGATTAGGTAATTTAATTTTTTAAAGTTTGATGGGGTCAATTGACCCCATACTATTATACTTTCGCAGCCCCTAGATGTAATATTCCGATAATACCCTTGAGACATTTTTCACAAAAACTCTACGATACAATATACCTCCTTTTTTATGATCATAATTTTGAAGGGATTCAAGGAGTTGATGAGATCTCAACGCTTGTTGTATCTTTTCTATCGTTTCACGTTGCATTAGGTGGAATCAAAGCGAGGATTTGACTGACTTCGATGGCACATAGTCGTGCGGGGAACAAAAGCTATTTCGGCCGTTGCGGGAGGACCAAAAGCAACTTTAGGAGGAGTGTCATCAGCAAAAACGACAAGCTCTTCGTGAATGTTGGCATGAATCTCAACGCCGTCAATAGATGACATGGGTTTGACAAGATACACGCTGAGGGATTCGCTCAAGGCTAACCTGTTACTTATAACGTTGTTCGACATATTCTCATTATCTACCCGATTATGAGGATGACTCAATTGATGAAGGCGTTGAATTGTATGACTATTAACCGAAAAGGCAGCACACATACTACAACAATTATTTTTCAAAGGTGGGCATCTCTTATTTCAACAGTAATTTATCAATCGATGAGTTCCTTAATTGGATCTTAGAGATTGATAAATTCTTTGAGATAATGAAGTTGAGTGAAGAGGAGATGATTAGATAGGTGGCGTTTCAACTCACGAATGGTGTCGCTAATTGGTGGGACCACCTTCAAAGGGTCAGGCAACGACAAGGAAGAATACCTATTCAAACATGGAGGCGGATGAGACAACTTCTCATGAACCAGTTCCTTTATCTGAATTATGAATAATATTAGCTCCAGTTGTACCAAAATTATCGCCAAGATAATCACTTAGTATTCAACAATACTGCTGAATTTCAAAGAAATTTGGGTCGATATAACCTTGCAGAGGCTAAGTGGCGATGAGTAGCCAATTATATTAGTGGGTTGAGGTCATTAGTTCAATATCGTATTGCTTCACAAGAGATATACAACTTGATAGAAGCAATCTATGCGGTCGTAAGAGTGGAATCACAATTGGATAGATCAAGGATGCATGTGGTGTCTAAAGGCTCTTCCATGACCAACCCGCAAGATGTTGCAACAAGTCAATATATGGTTGATAGATCAATGAAGAACACCGAAGAAAGTCAAACAGAAAATGAGGAGAATCTGAGGACCGACCCCTATGATCAACCTCTGGTTGAATCTAAAATTGATGAGGATAGGGAAAATAAAGAATTGGAGATGTTGTTCTCTCCGTTGAATTTGAAGAGCTTATTAGAGGGGAACAAGAGAAGTCATTTTCTTATTCCTTAATGGTGACACCAAAGATAGAAAAGCCTCTGCAAACATTCATGTTGCAAACTATATGCAATATCAACAAAAGCGTTTTTATGTCATCATCAACAATGGTAGCGATGGGGACATTGCGACTACTACAATGGTGAAGAAGTTTGGGCTACAAATCGAGGTGCATCCAAATTTTTATGATCGATTTGATTAAGAAGGAACTTGAAGTAAAGAAAATGTCTCTCTTCTTGCTAAAGGTCAAATACAAGAATGCATCAAACAATGAGGAAAAAATGATCTTAATATTTTCTACTGATATATTTGATGATATCAAACACCATCCTCCTCATCTATTAAAATTCTTTCATCTTAAACTCAAGGACAAGATTTTTTTAAGAAAAAGAGACTGATGTAGGATAGATTTGTAAAGAAATTATTTTAAAATATTTGATTTCAAATCAGTCCACAAAATAAATTTTTATGAGATTTTGTCATTTATGGACAAATCTCATTATTTAGAGTCATATAAATCACCTTTTATTGGTGAATTAGGAATTTAGGATCTTATATTGTATTTTATTAGATTTTAATAATTGTCATTGTAATTATGTTTTTACTATTTTTAGTAGAATCATAATTTATATTATGAATATGTATTTAATATATGTGGCCTATATAATAAGTGCCACCATCTTTGTAAGGTTTAACTTTTGATCAATCAATAATATTTCAAACTTCCTCCCTTTTGGGGCCTTCTTACTTATGGATTCAAGGATTTCTTGTGGATTCAAAGAGTTTATGAGATCTTAACGCTTGTTAGATCTTTTCTATTATTTCATGCTGCGTTGCAAACTATCACTTTTTGTTCTTCCCCAAACGATTGCATTTTATTCTTCTTCCCCAAACGAGCTCATCACGTCCATCGACATTCTTGCCGCAATCCACGACACCGATGACCTTCACACCATCACTGTTCACCCTTCCACTATTCACATTGTTGCTCAATGATCCGCCGTTCACCTTGCCACTCACTTAACCGCCACTGTTCACAATGCCACCGCAACACCGCCTACTTATCAATCTACCTAGACCGTCCATTTTCATCATTTCATCCGATTTCAAGTTCCCACCGTCCGATCTCCCAACTGCACTCACTAATCCACCTCACCGATGTCTTCACGATCTATTATTTGTAAATGCATAAAAGATGCCTACATGACAGTTGATTCTGTAAGCATCATACCTAATATTTATAATCTCTATCATCATGTAATTTATCATTGTTTTCTATAAATTGATATGTTCATTCTATGTATTTATTCTTATATTTTGTAACTTATGTCATGTCATCTATGAGTACATCCAAACCTGAAGTTGGTCACATTCACGCGAATTGCTTACAAGAAGAAGATAATGAAAACACAGTCGAGCAACCAAATGCTCGGGAATTGGTGAACATCTAGAGCATTAGTGAGGCTCATAGCCTAATGGTTAACAAGTGGGTGATCTAATTAGATAATCTGGTCATATATTTCACAATGTGAAATACTTTTATCATAATCTTCGTAACTTTGCTATCGCACATGGGTTTGGTTATCATTTCATTAAAAGCGACTAAACCAGAATCACTACAAAATGTGTTGCATCCAAATGCGCTTGGCATATTCATGCATCACTTTTACAAGCATTTGATGGGAGATTGTTTAAAACCAAGACTTACATATTGACACATACTTGTGGGGTTGGTTACGAAGAGCAGGGCATCCCTCAGCCAACAAGAAATAGGTTTTTGAACTTTTTAAAGACAATCTTTAAGTTAATCCTCTATTCGCTGCACAAGTATCGGTATGGATTTTGATGATGTCATAAGCCAGGTTTAGTCCATACGTGATGTTCTGAATCACCACACGCTAGATCATCCAAGGTTGTCAGACCACTTCCGAGAACATGGTATGATCTCCATTTATTTTTCCTCAAAAGAAAGAAAAGAAGATGCACTTCAATACTCACCTTGGTTCAGGAAATGGGGAGTTCTTCACTCAAGGATCATGGCCGGTTGTGCCTTGAGGAAATGGGGAGTTCTTCACTCAAAGAAAAAATCCCAAGAAAATGAAAATCCAAAATCAATGCGAAGGCAATACCCGCTGGCTCTCTTTTGTGTCATCCCAAAAGCAGGTCAGAAAATATATAAAACAAAGTAGTTCAATGCACTGAAGAACTCATGAAGCTAGAGAACATGTGGGACAAACCGAGGCTCAACTATAAACCATCCAGAACCAGGTCCAGAAAATTAGTAGAAAAGATATAGTTTGATGAGCGAGCACTTGCAAATCCAAAAGAAAAAAAAGTAAAATCGACGGGCACACTATGAACCGTCCCAGCTGTAGATCCAAGAAATCCAATAAAGCAGAAATCAATGCACCAAGTCATAAAATCAAACAAAACAAGTAAACCGATGGCCCCTCTGTGAGCCGTCCAAAGACTGATCCAGAAAATTTAGTAAATCTAATAAACGAAACTCTCTTTTCATGAAAAACAAACAAAATATTAAGAAACAGTAAGCAAGATAGACAAGGAACAATGATGATCAAGTAAATTAAAAATAAGATCAAGTAAACATGGTTAGTAGTCCTTAAAAAGATCCCAAACTTGAGTAGATGGGGAGTATTCAAATACTCCTAAGACCAGCTGACCAATAGCCCTAGTGTAGGCCATCTGTCAGGCGAATATTACCTCCAAATGAAAAAGTTAAAAGTCCAATAGATATTCAACCACACACACACAATTTGATTAAACTTGGCTTCCTTTTGATTAATGAGAATACAAAGCTTTGTTTGCAAGCTTTAAAAGAGAATAGAAGCTAGAACTTCTAGTGAAACCCCTTGAAAAACAACTGGAAAATGAGGGAAATGGAGGTGAGGATGATCAAGGAAGGGTAGGGGTGACTTTTCTTCTATTGTTCTCTCTTTTCTCTGGTTTTGAGTGGTGGGGAGGCTGAGAATAAAAAATGGCAAGAGTCTCTCTTCTTCTTTTGTTGATTTCCTATATTCTCTTCTTCACAAACCCCTCCTTTTATAATGTATTGCAACCAATCCCTTTTTGACAACACATAGGGGAATCATTGCTTCACTTCTTGTCGCTTAGAATATGTGGAAGTGACTTCTTGGAGCTACATTCGAGGAAGGGAGCGCCACTACTATTTTTATGTGTTTTACCAGCTATTTGATCCAAACAGCACGATAGCTCTGGTGTGGGTCATCCAAAATATAACAGTCATATCCTGGAGATGGCCCTAGTGTTGGCAATTGGGTAATTAATTATTCTTCTTTTTTTATCATATAGCACAAACTAGGATTTTCTTGCATGTGTCTAAGAAGCAAAATCGACAACTTACATCATAGCCGTCCAAAAGAGACCCCAATATTGTGGTCGTCTAGTTTGAATTGGTTGTCATCAGGGTTTTCTTCAAGATCGGGCTTCAATTGGTCTTGAGTTTGCGGTCTTCGAGAAGGTCATCTTAGGAATATCTTGGTAAGAACCTGTAAAAATTGGATACTATAAGTAATAAATATTATGTCATTCTAATTGGTAAAAAAATGGAGTATCTATATAAAGACATGAGAATCCAACTTACAAAAACATTATATATTAGTTATATCAATATATATTACTTGCGTATATATAAAAACATTATATGTTAGTTACATCAATATATTTATAATTTACATTAACTATCATAGGTACTTACAAAAAAGTTACAGAAGTACAAAACTACAAATGATACATGCAGATATTACTGAATAAATTATTATACACACATTCCCAAAATGTATTTGCAATAGATTCAATAATAGTAAGTTATGTACAAAAAACAACAAAAAAAAAATACTTAGCATTCAATCAACCTCCTCCTTGGAGAACATGCACATAACACTACCAAAGTCCTCCTTGGAGAACATGCACATAACACTACCAAAGTCCTCCTTGGAGAACATGCACATAACACTACCAAAGTCCTCCTTGGAGAACATGCACATAACACTACCAAAGTAGAATTTATCGTCTGACTCAAAGTAGCGACAAATCATTTCTATGAGGTGCCCTCACAGTGGATGTCTGGCATGTCTAGCAAATTATAAAGTGGGGTCTTTTCAAGGAGGAATAGATAGTTTGCATTGGGTCTGACTATGGCCAACGAGTTTTTGAAATATTTTACGTAGCATTTGTGATTGACCTCCTCTACGTAACATATATACAAATCACATTAGTACAAAAATATAATGTTCAACCATAGAAATATAATTACAACTTATAGAATTTTACTAATAATTTACAAAATATAAGCTAACATATCTATAATAAAAATCTCATTTACATAACCATTTATAGAATAGAAACAATCCATTACAAAGACCACGAAGAACAGAAACTATCAATTAAAAAATATCAACATTACATATCCAATGTAACAATTATAACATGATAGACATAATTACAACATGATAAACATAACTACAACATAACTAACAATGCCCAATGTAACAACTACAACATAAGCATAATATGTTTAACATAACTATAACATGATAAATATAACTATAACATAACAAATTAACTAGGACTATTTAATGATGGATAATTTGAGCTCCAATAATGTTGTAATAATCATGTATCAAGTGGTTCTAATTATTTAATATTTGGACGGTGGAGCATGTCTATAGAGCTAGCATGTAATTAGAATAACAAATAAGCATCACTAATGAGCAAACTAAGCTACTAAAGGAGCCACAAAAAAGTTAACATAGGTTCGTGTTATTCTTATGCCTCTTCCATGATTGAGTTTATGATCACTCAATGCAAGATGAGAGATACTTGATAAACCTTTCATGTCACAACCCCAAGCATCATTATATTGTACTAGAATGTAATGTCCAATTACATAATTAAACTAACTCCATGTACAGATATAAAATGACCAATTACAAAAATTTGATAAACACTTACAGAATGTAATTATTCATTTATAAAAATCATTTACATAACAATACTTACATAATGAAATGTAAAGCAAACCAAGGAGTATAGATCATGAACAGCAAAGTATGTTAGTTACCCTCTCTCAATGATTTTCTAAATCATCCTCTAGTGACATACACTCAGAAGAGAAAGAACATCAATAGAAGCTTATTCAAAGTCAATACTACAATATTTTGTGAATTATTCAGATCTGATAAAGAGTGATATCATGAACATGTAAGGAATACTTGTAGAAATGTAAAACCAATTAACATATATGAAAATTTTAAAATTACAAACACTTTATTACCAATTACACAATGCAATCAATGATATACATGAATCATTCCCAGAACAGCAATCTAACACCAATATAATAGTAATTACAAGAGTATAACAGCAATTTAACACCAATATAATAGTAATTACTAGAGTATAACAGCAATTACTCTAGTAATTGATGGGAGAGGGTTTTGACGAAGGAGAGATAGTGGAGGGTGTCGGGGAGAGAGGGTTTTTGGTGAGGGGAGAGGGTCACTAGGAGAGAGGGTCACAGGGGCCATTGAAATTTCAGAGGGAGATGCAAGATTAGTGAGAGAGGGAGGTTTCGCAGGGGGGAGCAACCGGTCACAAGAAGAGATGATGCCATGGAAAGAGAAAACGGTCACCGGCAAGAGATGGTGTCGCGGGGAAGAGAAGATGGTCACTGAAAGAGTGATTTGAGGAGAGAAAATGAGGGAGAGAAAACATTGGAGAGTGATTTTGGGAGAGAATTAAAAGTTTGGTTTTGGGGGTGGGTAACATTATAGTGGGGGATAGTTTATGTAACAAAAATGATATTGCATGGGTGACAGCTTTGCAGAGGCTAAAAAACATTTAAAGTTCAGGGGCATAGAAAAAATAGAGGGGTTGATCTAAGGGTATATGTGCAATTCCCCCAAAAAAATTTGAATTTTTAAAAATAGTAAATATTATCTAATGAGATATATACTTTGATGAAAAGTGTATAACACTTCATAACTGTACTGTAGAGAAAAATTTCACACTCAACCCAAATGCACCATGTGTCTACTCAATCGGGTAGATGGGATACTTTAGGGATGACAACGGAGCAGGTTGGGACGGGTTTTGTAAATCTCAAACCCAAACCCGCCTACAAAATTTTGTCCCAAACCCGTAATGGTTTTTCTTTTTCATCCCAAACCCGTCCCATATAGGTCAGGTTGGGCCAAGACATGTTTAGGAAAAAATGTTAAAATATATTTTTATGTAATATTTAATCTAAAGTAAAATTTTAAATAAAAAAAATTTATTAGAATAAACCCTACAAAATAAAAAATAAAATAAGAAATACAAATTTTCAATTTCCATTACAAGTGAAAAATATAATGTTTTAATTTTTTTTTTGAATACCAAAAGACTATCTGGTCTATGTTTATGCGAATTCAAATTTCAATTAGCATTTGAATTTATTCATTCTTATTATTCTGATATTTTTTTTGGAACATCAAATAAAAAATATAAATTATGTAATTATTTTAACAAATATTTAATCTTAATATTAATTGCAACTGGGGCAGGTTTTGCTTAGTAAACCCATTTTTCGTCCCAAACCCGCTGGGTTTCATTTTATCTATCCCAAGCCCAAACCAAACCCAAACCCGATCCATCCCAAACGGGTTGGGTCGGGTCAAGTACCCTATTGGGACAGTTCCACTGCCATCCCAAGGATACTTGTCCTGACTCAAAATATCACAATTGAAACCTCATACCAACCTGGTCCATAGCCCGATGAGGGCAGCTCAGACAACCAGATCCCTCACCCTACGAGGACAGCTCAGACGACCTGGTTCTTCTCCTCAAGAGAACTGGCTTGAAAAATCTACTAAAGAGGTGGTGATGACCAGACCACTAGCGATCCGTGGAGGATCAAGACTAATAATGCAGTCATACCCCCTCAGAGGCAAGGTCATCGAGGCATCTCTGAAGCTAACCGAACTGGTCCAGGCACAGGTCTTAGCCTAGCTACAGGTAGAAGGGGACCACTGCCACCAAATCATGATTATAGGGGGTCAAGACCACTCTACCTAGCGCAGCTGGAGAGGCGCGTCCTAGACCCGACAAGCAGACTACCACATTATGTCAGTCATAGGTGGTACGATTGAATCAACGCCATGTAGCCACAACAACATAACAAACTTCCAGTTTTCGTTCCTCGTGGAATCTCCGTTGTCAAAGGATATTCGCTGAATCAGAGGGGCGGTTGCGTGGGAAACCTTGTGGCCTTCTCAGCCATAAAGGGGACGCATATGGAAGAGAGAGGACACACTTGAATAAGCAACACTTATAGCCTACCAAAATTATCTAGTCTTCTTCACTGACTTGAGCATCGAAGTCCATTTGGCTGACATCACACCGGTGTCAATGGCATTTTGGGTGCAGGTTCACTCTCAGGAGTATGCAAATCCTCACCTGAAGGTAGAGCTCTGACAAACCTCTATTTGTTGGGATTGATCACTACCTTTAATAATGAATTAAATGAACTTATTTATAGCAAATGTAGAAAGAAACATTAAAAAATATATATCTCATTTAAAGATGTATATACCTCACAAGAAAGCTATGGAGGTATATAGATTGTCCGCACAAACTATATGTAACAGGGATTTGCTGAAAAATGAGAAAAACTATCTCATTTGGAGTCATCATTATCTCAATATATATTCAATTATGAAAGATATATTAAAAGGTATGCATTTAATTTGTATGAGTATGTATTTTTTTTACAAAAATGTGTATTAAATAAGCTATATTTCAAAAATCAAAACATGTTTGAGCAACAAATAGGACTGCAAATAGGATTAAACATATCATTTTCTTTTTCAGAATATATTGAGATTATTTATTACCAATGGCCACCCTAGTCATCCTTCTTGTTTTCTTGGATTTTATTTTTACTTTAGATAATGATAAGTCCATCCCCTAGTGCAGCCTCAATCGCAGTCCACACTATTTTTTTTTCTATTTTAAATCACACTCTCTCGTTGAAGTACACGTTGTTATACAAAATGAAGTGTATTTTTACAAAAATTAGGTCATACACTATAATAATATAGAATATACTGTATTATCATAGTTGTGGAGGTAAAAATTTGCACTAGGACACGTGTCGTATAAAGGCGATATGTGAGCCACCTGGCATAAGGCCCATCAGGCCCGATCCACGAAAATGCGACGTCATCTCTAGTGCTGACACGACTGGACTTAAAGATCGAATCGGACAGTCATGTCTCGAGAAGAAGTCGCACCTCAAGTGATCTAAGGCACAACCAGACGACATGTCTAGTCGGACGACTTTATCACTCAGATGCGAGTGATCTAAGGCACAACCAAATAACAGGCCTGATCGGGCAACCTTATCACTCAGATGCGAGTGATCTAAGGCACGACCAGATAACAGGTCTGGTCAGGCGACCTTATCACTTAGATCCGAGTAATATAAGGCACGACTAGATGACAGGTCTGGTCGGTCGACCTTATTACTCAGATACGAGTAGTCTAAGGCACGCTCAGACATCAGGTCTGGTCGATCGACCTTACTCTTTGGTAAAGCACTAGAAACATAGCTTGCGAACAGACTTGGAAACGGTCAGAAGACCATCTAACGTCTGTAACCGCCATGTTCGTACTTAATGCTCATTATCATCAAAACATGGGTAATTAAGGACGACGTGGAGATTAAATGCAGGGAACGTTTCCCTAAGAAATAGCCCACTAACTCTTAGTGGCAAAACGGTTACAAAGTAACCAACTGAACTACGTAAGACTTGATCCCCCAGCGAGTACGTAGGCAGCCTATAAAAGAGGTCGCGCGATAACACTCTTTCATAGAACAGATAAGATCAGAAAAAGATCAAAATCTAGATCAGGCAAGCGTATGAAATCGAGGCAATTGTTCTCAGTTGATACCAATCACGGTGACGACATAGTCATTTATGATAGCCGGGCACAGTCTCTCCCTTTCCACCAAAAAATCTTGTTTGCATAATCCTACCACCTAAAAACCTATTAACCAAATCCCTTTTGAAATTCCGAATCCCATAAAATCACAAATTTAACTGAGGGGAAATTATCCTCTTCAATAGTCTATGACACTACAAAACGAATTGAGTATCACTGCAAAATAGACTAAGTGTATCAATGTTATTTTACTTTTGGGAGATGTGAGCAATGAGCTAAGTAACCACATTGCCAGTCATCAGAGGTGTCCATGTGTTGGGCTTAGGCTGGGTCAAGTAATCTCTGGGTTGGATGTGAATGGGTTGGGTCCTGAGTTGGGTCTCTTTATTAGACTGTAAAATGTTAGACTCGGTCTTTTTTACAATTCAAAACACATATTACACATGTTTTTATTCTTTTAAAAATAGTAAACATAATTAAACGATGTATACGCTTTGATGAAAAATGTATGTCGCTCCATTTTGAATTGATTTAACTCATTTTTAATAAACACAAAAAAAATTCATGATGTATATACTTTTTCTAATGATGCATATGCTTCATTAAATTTTTAACAGTACATATGAGACTATATTTTGACTTAAAAAATGATTGACTGTGACAACACCATTTTCTTTTAGAAAAATGTTAAATTCAGTTATTTTTACCAACCAAAACTCAGACCACAAGTTTTTTTTTTAAATAGCAAACATCATTCTAGTAAAGTATATGCTTTGATAAAATGTCTCCAATTTGAGTTGAATAAACCCATTTTAGTAAGTGTAAAAAAATATTTAATGAGATATATAAATCGTCTAACGAAATATATGATTCACTGTTCTAATGAGATATATAAAACTGTATTTTAGACTGTTAAAAAATTGAGTGTAATAGCGCCTTTTCCTTTAAGTTACATGACAAAGCCCAAAACTAGGCCATTGTTGGGGGTGGAGCCCATTTTGGGTGACTGGGCTGGGTCTGCACTCATTAGTTTATACGGGCCGAATGTCCACCCATGCCCAAGGGAAAAGAGAACCCCAGGTATCCGTTTGCTTTGCACATTTTTTAAGTTAGATTTGTAATCTTGTCTACAGTTTAGAAATGATTTTCAGCCGTCTATATATTGCATATCAGAGTGTATATTGTATTATACTTTTACATTATTTATTCCTGTGCAAAACGTCCGTCTATGTGGGGCTAATGGATAGTTAAATTTCCCATAAAACCATTAGCTTCTTTGTTGTATATATTATGGCTTTCATCAGTGAACCAGTTGTTGATTATAAGGGCTAATTCGATGTTTGTTCTCATTCTTCTTCTACTGGAACACTAAAAAAAATTATGTTCGAAATCATTCATTCTTGTGTTATTCCTGATAATCTCACACAAAATCTTCTCCTCCTATGAAATTTACGAGAAAATATTCCTGAAAAGAGTAATTTTCTATCTATAATAGAGTATCCAAAATGACTTTTAGATGAGTTTGTGTCATTGAAAGTTTAGCTTTATAGAAAAAGCTAGATCAGTACTTTCAGCAACCCCGTTACAGCCCCCCACACATTTTGATATTTTTTAGATATATAGTTCAAAAATAAAGTACATCTTCGATAAAAGATGAAATAAATACTCATATAAATTGAATACATAATTTTTCATATTTTAATTGAGACTGTGAAACAAAATGAGTGTATTATTTCCCTTAGCTTTAGATTGAGTTGGTGAGTGCGTAAAAATACCAGTGGATACAAGGATAAGGGCAGATCCACGTTGAGCCAAGTGGGGGCAGCTGCCCCCAATAGCCCATCATTAATTTGTTCACTTACCTTGGCATCGGTTTCCATTTTTTTAAGAGCGTTGTTACACTCAGGTATTTTTACTGTCTAAAATCCAGTCTTCTGTACCTTGTTACAAATTCAATGAAGCATATAGACAATATATATATCTCATTAAATTTTTTTTATATTTACTAAAATTAGGTTCATTTAATTCGAAATTGGGCGATATATATTTTTTATCAAAGCATATATCTCATTAGATAATGCTTAATATTTTAAAGATTAAAAATATGTGTGATATAAATTTTAGTTGATAAAAATGACTGAGTCTAATATTTTCTGAGTTTTTAACCTTTTAGGACAGGCCCATGTAGCTGCCCCCACTAACCCATCAACGAGGGCGGAGCCACATTGGGCAGAGTGGGAGCAGCTGCTCCCATTGGGCCATCATTAATTTGTCCATTTGCCTTGGTATCATTTTTCATTTTTTTAACCTTTTAGGGACATGCCCATAGCTGCCCTCACTGACCCATCAAGACTTTCATTAATTTTTTTCATTTTCCTTATTTTTTTAACTTTTTTAGGGACATGCCCATATACAATAAACATTTGTGATTGATCTTGTTTAGCCTGATAAAAAGGAGACGTGCATTTCAATCACCGCATAAATATCTATATATATATATATGTAATAGTGATAAGGGAGATCTAAGTAATTTTTGTTTGGTTGATATCTTCTATTTTTTAGATAAATTTATATTTTATATTTGTCTTCCAGGACTCTCTCACACACTTTCATTTTGTTAAAATTACAAATTATGTTCATAGATAATTATTTTTGACTTTGTGAATATTTGTAAGCCTAATGTCATTTCTATGGTCCTCTTATCTAATTTAATAAAAAATAATCTTACTTTTAATAAAAATATAAACTTGATTTTTTGTTATTTATAGAAGAAAAAAAGTGAAAGATTGTATTTAAAAATCACTCCCACTGAGGTAAATCCATGGCTCCGCCACTGTCCAATAATTCATTGAAGTGAGCCGGTACCACAATTAGTTCAAACCTTTATGCCGGTCATATTAATGAATATATCAGATAAAGGTCTTCAAATTTGCTACAACAAGTCTTTTAATTCCTTCAATTAACAGTCCTATTACAAAGGACACATACATGTGGGCACTGATAGATATTTTATTCTCACCTACCTCAGATGGCATTGACAACTTCACATAAGAATATTATTTGAATCACCTAACCTTCAGAAGATTCACTTTGTCTGGAGACACCTGTTCACTTTGATGGGATCTTGTTTATTGAAGGGATTTTTATTTTTAAGTTCCTATAAACTATGCTATTTAATTATCGATTATTTTTTTCTTCATATGTCATTTTAAGTTTCCAACTTTTAACGTTTTCTTTTTTATTTTTAGTCCCTACGCCAAAGCGTCCATCAAAAATTTAGAAGAACATTTCATTTAATGATAGCTTGTCAAATTAAATTTTTATTTAAATCTTTTTAAAGTATGTTATTTAGTTATCGATCTTTCTCTTTTTTATATTAAAATTTAAGTCTCGGCATTTAAACACTTCTTTTATTATTAGTCATTGGACAAAATGTCTGTCTGATTTTGTAATTATTTTAATATTTAAAACTTTTATAGAAAATGTTCGGTGAAATGTCAAGGGGGGGGGGGGGTTATATATATATATAATGATAATTTCTTTCATGATTTAGGAATGCAAAAATTTTCATTTATATTCTTCCACTTGCAAAATCATTCAATTGTGTATGTAGTTGATCCAAAATGCCCATTAAGTGACTTATTAAAAACAAAACACGGAAAACAAATTGGTGCATCCTTTGCAGGGGGAATACTCTAACCATGAAAAGAATTTTTCAAGCCAAGAATACTGAAACTTGCGCTTATGTACATCTAATGTTAGATAATCCAAAAGCTAATGTTGATAAGGTCCAGCCCTTTAAGATACACTCAATGAAATTCATCTTGTTAATTTATTGAATATTCTCAAATTTGACAACGCAATCCTAGGTCATGTTCTATAATTGGAAGAGGACTATCAGTTACATATTCAATTCTCATACATTTAAGTGAAGGATTTTCAATAACTGGATGTGGATTAATATCAAAAGAAAGAAGTGAATCGGCTTTCAGGTTTGAGAAATTTTCTTTAAAAAATGAGTTGATCATTTTAAACTAACTCATTATTGATCTGAAAGTTCAATTGAAAATTAACAAAATAAAAAATATATATCTTAATAAAATCAATAAATAAATCCCCACAAAGACATTCAATTAGATTGTTTTGAAGGAAAATGGGATGTGACCCATAGCCCAGGCCCAAGAGACCCATAGATTGAGTGACGGTGTTTAGTACCGCATCGCTTAATGGGAGAAGCTAGTCTGTGCTTATATGTGAGCAAAACTTTTACACACCAATACGCGTTTTAAAGCAGTGAGCCTATTTAAAGGCAAAAGCGGACAATTTCTTGTTGTGGAAACCTGGGGCATTACAATTGGTATTAGAGCTTCTCCATTATGCGATAGTGGGTGTGGGTGGCTCCACACGAGGATGTGTGGCCTATTAGGGGGGATGATTGTGACGTCTGGCCCAAACCGAAGAGTCTCAAGAGGCCTATGGATTAGGTGAAGGTGAGGGGTGTTTAGTCTCACATCACCCTTAATGGGAGGAGATAGTCTGTGCTTATATGTGAGCACAACTCTTATACACAAAGACGTGTTTTAAAGCTGTGAACCCATTTTAGAGTAAAGCAGACAATTTCTTGCCATATTGGTATAAGCCGGGAGCGTTACCTGGGAATCTAACATAAATAAATAAAAAAGAACATAACTAATACCCATAAACATTATTGTTAGTGTCTAATAATTCAAGATTTGAATTTTCTCACTCAAAAATTACACCTGTCCGTGGGACAACATCCAGTGCTATATCTAACATTATCCGTGATTTTAAATTTTTAATATGTCGTTTTAATCAATTTTTTTAAAAAATCATTGTAACGGCATGAAATTTAGCTCTAATAATTTTTTGCTCAATCCACCAAATCTAACCCAAATTTATTCAAACAAATACATACATTAATCAATTAAATTCCCAACAAATATATTCAAAAAATAAACAAATATTATTCATACAAGATTTTAAAAAACTGAAGATGAGCATAATATTTTCAAATCTCTTAACCTAATCGATAAAATAAATCAAATCCACCAACATAAAACAAACACAGATCAAATAATAAGAAAAAAAATTAAAATCAAGTATTTAAAATATACGTCATTCAAAATAAAATATTAAAAACATAAGTATACAACAAGAAGGGTAAAGTGGGGCTGGCAAGGCTTTCCATGGGGTCTGACTTCCCGCAGGCAAGAATTAGAGAAGTAAAGAGAGTAAGGTTACACAATTTTTTTTTTTGTTGGGATGTTTACTTTTTAAGTGTCTGTCAACATGTCTATTTAAGAATCCATCACTCTCTTCTTCATATTTTTTTAAGTCCTTACATTCAACCGTCTATTTAGTTTTTAATCTTTCCATCAAACATCCGTTCATACATAATTAATTTGTGAAATGTGATTTTATTTTAAAGTCCTTGTAAATTATGTTATTCAGTGACCAGTCACTCCCTTCTTCATATTTTATTTTAAATCCTTAATTTTAAACACTTTTTTTATTAGTTCATAAATAAAAATAAAATATTGTAATATAAATTTTAAATTATAAAAATAACTGAATTTAATTTTTTTTTTTTAAATAATAGCCCAGTCCCTGGTTGCTACGCGGGAAGTGGGGACGTGGGGTATCGGAGGTATTGGATTGATAGTTTTATTTTTTTAATTTTGTTAGGCCCCACTTTTAATTAATTGACCCATACAGTCAGATGATTTTGTTGGGCCCACTATTTAACATTTTTAGATTTTTGGGGCCCGGCCCGATCTGTCCCAGAGTATATAAATAGAATAATTTTACGTCTCGACTCAATTTTAAATTACATGTGTTTTAAATTTTTTTAACATAGTATATATCATCTAATAAAGTATATGTTTTTATAAAAAAATAAAATATATACTCTAATGTAGTGCATGAATACATTTATAGAAAATATAAAAATTCTTTCGATGCATATGTCTTGTTAACATGAGCATATGCATCGTCAATTTTCTATCGACTCACATAAGGTTGAAATTGAGATTGAAAACGGATCTGGGTGTAATAGCGCCCAAATAGATATGTCATTTCTCCTCTCCATTTCAATTTAGATGATGTTTTTATTTTTTTTAATTTTAATATATATTTTTATTTCTATGATTTTTTCTGTATTTCAAAAGAAGAATTATTACATAAGCAAATTCTAAACATTTTTAGAGGATTTTGTGTTTATAAAAATGTTGAAGAAGGTTTCATTTGGGATTTCTTTCATTTGAAAGATCAGTAGTTTATGAATTTCAATTATCTATTAGCCCCAAATAGATGAATAAAACCCGATAACTATGCTTTGATAAGCAAAGACTAGAAAAATCAAGCAAATAAAAAAATGTCTATTCATGAGAATATTTGAGACGCATTTGGGAGTGCGCTGTGGGATTGGAACCGATTCATCGCGGCGGTGGGGGATATATCGATTGTGTTCGGGCGCGCAACTGGCACGACGTAATACTCAGGGACTTCGGCAGGACTGTTACGCCTCGAGGCGGCCATCCCCTGAGCGTTACCAATTAGGATCAAATAGAATAACAAGGCTACAGGGAAGCGGTAGGCAATTAAAAATGCGGAAGTATACAATATAAGTAAGTCTGTAAATAAACAACATTATTACAGACCTGAATACACAAACACTGTCCTGTGAGAGTCCAAATCTAGTCCAAATACAGGTATATGTGCAACACACATATAATTAATACATGTACAAGAAAAATAGGTTTGCTGACAACCTCGTACTCGCCAACCGAAAGGTGGAACGCTCCACGCACGAGCCACGCCAGAGAGATGCTCTAGCTCCACGCCAACCCAATCCCTGGTGGAAAAACAACACACGAGGGGTGAACTATAAGCTCAGTGAGTGGCAAGAATCCAAGCTTTACAATGATAATATAATATCAGGGCATTTTTCCTTCCAAGTAAAGAGATATGGAAGAAATCCAACAGAGATAAATGTCACGCGAAGACATGACATCACCTAATCATCACCCTTGACCCGGAGGGGAACTCGTAGGACTCTTGGAAAGCAATTAATTCATTAATAGTAATGTGTAGTATCTCAAACTAGTACAACACTTCAAAGATTATCTACATCGATGTATAATACATTACGATGCCTTGCATCATCCAGTAGCCCTCTCCCTGGCGGCCTTCCAAGATAGGTACGAAGCCACAAGGTATTGAAATACACATTGAGCCTCCTATGATGTGGTGGCACTATCCAAGGTAGCTTCGATATACGACGATACGGGAGAAAGCACTCCAATGTCATCCTCACCTTCACCCCTAGGGTGACATGAGACTATTAGAAAGGAAAATCAACTCGCTAACTCCCTTAACATTCCGGTAGCCCTCTCCCGGGTAGCCCTCTTCCTGACAGCCTTCCAAGATAGGTACGAAGCCACAAGGGTATTGAAATACACATTGAGCCTCCTATGATGTAGCGGCAGAATTCAGGATAGCTCCAACACCGGGTAGCTTCAACGCAGATACGAGGTAAGGGAGAAGCATTCCACGCTCACAATACGATCCTCAAGGATTAACTATAATCATCTAGCAAATAACAATGCTAATGAGTTCTCTTTAATTTCCATGCAAATGCATCACTCGGACGCAGGAAAAATAGTTAAGTTCTCGCACTTAACCAGACGAAGGCATAACCCTAAAGGCGGGTCATCCACACGCCTATTACAGATAGATCCAAACATGCTATCATAGCTATCGGTTAACGAATACCGATACTATAAATGAATTCTTCTGAATTCTCATACAAGAGCATCGCATGGATGCAAGATAGATAAACTGCTACATTTGCATAGTAAAACAAAGTATGATCCTAATCATGAATCACACACATGTCTATCACAGTTATGCCTGACTAATTAAACACACACATGATTATTACAAGAGAAACTCTATAATAAAAGACATATATGGACCACATGTCCAAATAACCTGTGATTAAACCATATATATACACATATATGCAGACTTTATACAATCCAACAAGAGGAATTCTATCATAAAAGAGATATATGGACCACATGTCCAAATAACCTGTGATTAAACCATGTGCATTCACATATACACATATTTTATACAATCCAACATAAGCTCGTTAATAAGCTAGCATAAAATGCCATACCATTGGCCTAAAAATACAACCCTACTAAGCATCTACAAACATGAAGGACTACACACACATGAGTGCAATTAATTGAATATACAAACAAAATACAGTTCACTCTAGGCTTCCAAACCTCTCACATAGAACAAGTGAATAGAATGGAGGTCAAATAACACAAGTCATAGACTAGCTAGTACTTCCACAAGACACTAATAAACATACAAGTCAATTAATGACCAACAGTGCTAAATATGACTACGCATCGAGATAATATCACATAAGGGTATTATTAGTGTGTATCATACAATGTTATATAAGATATAACTATACTATAATACTAACAAGAAGTTTACGAAGATATAAGTTATTCTAACAAGGTATGATACAACTATGGCATTTTATAAGTACTACAAAAGGACACCTATAGCATATCATATCCAACATTCCATGCTATATATATAAAAGCTACAAAGTGATATTAGCAATATTATTAGAAAATCAATAATGAGCACAGCTATAGAACCCCATGGGTACGCGATGCGCAATCACATGCATCGAGCGCTTCCTAAAAGGGGTGGATCGAACCACTCACTAGTACTTGGATCGCCGCGCGTCCGGTCTACGAGATCAAGAGAGGGGGAGGAGAAGGGAAGGTGTTGGGGCTCACAATGACACCACACACACACCCACCATCACCACCATCTCCTTCACAGCACATCTTCT
Source organism: Acorus calamus (assembly GCA_030737845.1). Taxonomy (NCBI): domain Eukaryota; kingdom Viridiplantae; phylum Streptophyta; class Magnoliopsida; order Acorales; family Acoraceae; genus Acorus; species Acorus calamus. The sequence goes on along the minus strand of CM060876.1, from coordinate 8,234,618 downwards.
ACTTGGATACACCATGATCTTCTTCTTCTCCTTGCTCCACCATATTCTCCTTCTCCCACTCATTGTGGCATTTCCACAAACACATGGGGGGTGTTGATATTCTTACACTCTCTCTTGAGCTTCTTCTCCATCACCTCCACTTCCTCCACCCAATACACACACACAAAAGGGGTTGGACCAGTGTGAAAAAGAGGGAAAAGAGAGGCTGAAGTCGTAACATTTCGATGGGATTAAATAGGCAAGGTCCGACTGAATGACCGAGCTGTCCTCTGACTAAAAACCCTGAACAGCCCTTACGTAAACGGTCATAACTCCCTCAATACAGCTCCGAATTACACGATTCCAACGGCATTGGAAAGCTAAGAAGATTATCTACAGCTTTCATGTTTACACCCAGATCAAATAACCTCTCCCGCTATTCCAAAATCTAGGCTAAACATCATACATGGCTGCTGCCTGGATTTCTCATCTTCGGGGTATACTCGGAAAAACACCCATAACTTTTGATACACGAATCCAGTTGATCTAATTCCACTTCTATATGGAAGCTATCTCAAAACTGAACATCTCGTGATAATATCGAATTTTTACCTCTTCATCTTGGGCATTAACAAAATTAAATCCAAATATCAATCCAAACTGCATAATTTCTAAAAAGACCTCGAAATGCTACAAAAATTTTCATGTAAACCCAAGTGAACACCAGAACCACAAATATGCAGTTAGATTTTGAAATTAAATGCCCGAACTATTAAAATAAATAAAACGTGATATTTGACCTTTAAAAGTGACACAGTCTTAACAAGGACCCGGGTTTAGATGCCTCTTCTAACCCGAATGGCTGAGCTCAAGTTTTGTTCTATGTTATGTTTTTTTTTCTATTTATTTCCCCCTCCTCTCCCTCCCAAAAACCACTCTTTCAGAGTTTATAATTCGACATTCAGAAATAAATTCGGGTGGTAAATATCTACCTTTTTTCAAAATAAAAAAAATGCTCATTCTGTTTGAATGATTATCTATCCTAGTTTAGCTATTGGAGACAAATAATCTATGTCACACACTCACACTCCAAACGGGAGATTATTATTATATGAATGTATACAATTTACTAGAATATATGTCTGGTATTTTTTTAAAAAAAATACACGTTTCGTTAGTGTAATAAATTAAAAAATCAAAGCACCGTCGCCTACTCGCCTGTGGGGATGCTTCACAGAGGTCTGTATGTGACATAACACAATCCAAATCAAAATCATAAATGTTTCACAATTTGTTGTTTACTAGATAGAGTCTACATGCAGAAAGTCATTATTGTCACAATAAAAAGGGCAGCTCTATCCCCACCATGCAGTTTGCTATCCCCCTAACCAGAAAAAATTAAAAAAAAAATGTTTGGTTTTGTAATCCACTATCCCCACCTCCCCTCCCCACCAGCTGAAAAATTTAGAAAGACCATCATCACCATCTGAAATCACTAAGGTGAGGATAATTGATGCATGTGTTCTAGAAGTCATTCAACAACCCTAAAGTCGAATAGATGTACTGGCGGACGACAACAGGTCAGTCGACCTGGGGGGTCATGGGCGACGGGAGGCTCGTCGAACAAACCATTATGCAATGTGTGTTATGGATAAAGTTCGACCATGAAGGGAACGGGGGTTTGAATTTCAATTTAAAAATTCTTGCCATAGCATGAATTTATTGCTCTTTATTTTAACATCAAATTCTTTGGACTATCTTATTCATGCTCATATTCAATTATAAGTTCGTGACAGGTGGGTGTGCCCGTTAACACGAAATGAACTGATGTTAAACCCTCAGAAATAACAAAACGACGTTTGAACTAAAGACAGGATCGGCACGGATGATTTTAGAACAATTATCTTGTTTTCCTTGTGCCAACCCATGTATCAATCAATGCTTATATTATTTTTTTTTATTGAAGTGGAGGCTAAATCCCAAGACCAACAAAGTGTGAATGGTTTAAAAATTTTCTGGATGGGGGGGACAGCAAGCTGCATGGTGGGGATAGAGCTGCCCCAATAAAAATATGTGACCTAATGCGGGATAAAATCTGGTGTTCTTTTACTCTAGCAAACCAAAACACAAGTGAATGGAAGAACCTCATTCAAGAGTCAGTTTCACACTTTAGTCAACCAACCATTCAGGACTTATTACAGTCCTCTAAGCATTCATAATAAGATTATTCTGATTATTTCTAATTTATTCAGGATTTATTCTCGAACCAAACATGGGTTTAATTCCCAAATTTAAAAATCCTTTATAACATTTTTATTTTAAATTTTACCCTTACAAGGACTCTTTATGATATTTGATTTTATATTAGAATAAGAATAACAAATATATATATTTTTATTAGTTTTATATTGAGATAACAATGAAACAGAAAATCTATCTATTTATATATGTGTATGTATATATAAATCGGATAATATCATATCCATATCCACCAAATTTGAATAATTTTTAATAGATTTTTTTCATATAAACCCTTAAGAAGGATAAATATCCCCGATGATTTGTTATTTTCAACAATACCCTCAAAGAGTTTACATTGTGCCTGAACGCCATTTTTTAAAACTTATTTGAGGGACATAGTTGGTTTAAGATTTTCAAATGGAGGATTTTGACAATATATAGTTATTTTCAATTATAATATATCTCTTTTATTTGTAAATTTATAATAATTTTTAAAAATTAATTTATTTGGTAATTAATAAAATTTTATTATATTATTTATGTAAATATAACATGATATATAATACCGCATATAAATGGGTCTAAAGAATTAATTAAGGGTGTTAGTTTTTTATGATTTTTTTAAAAATATTTTTTTATTTACACGCATATCGCCGTGTGGGTGAAGACTAGTGTCTATTAATTGAATTGAAGATCTAACCTTAAGAAGATACATTTTGCTTCATGTCTAAACTATGGGTTATCTTGTGTTTTTAGAAACACGTCATCGTTAGAACCCTTGTGATTAAGTTTATCATTTATTCAAAATACATTTGAATATGCTCTTCATTCAATTTGAAAATAAAAAATAATCGATATTTGAGTATCGAATCAAAAAAAATTTTGAATACGATATATATTTTATATTTAAATATGTATCCAATATACTATCTATACTCATCATCCAAAATAATATATATGCATTTGGTCTGAAAATAAAGAGATGTATGATGCATTTGGCTGCTTATGCTAATATAATATTGTTTATATTTTGTTTACAAACTTTAAATATGATATCAGGTACCTTGTCACGTGCATCTTTAAATATGATATCAGGTACCTTGTCACTGCATCAAAACTAATATATATTAAGAAAAACACCCAAGTTCATTGTATCTAGAGTAAGTGCTGGCCGCAGGGGATAAGGTCCTGCCCCACGCTCCACTGCGTATCAAAATGTAGCTCGCTCAAGCAATTTGTTATAAGGTTATGTGACCATGTAAAAAATTATCATATATAAAATAATATTTTATTTATTGGTATTATATAAAATAATATTAACAACTTAATCGTATCCCATAAAACTATTAATTTGTTTTGTTGTATATATTATGGTACCTCCACCAGTGTACTAATTGTTGATTATAAATGCTAATTTGACATTTATTCACATTCTTCTTCTATTAAAATACTAAAAAATGAATTTCTGTATCCTCCATTTTTGTGTTATATTTGATAATCTCACACAAAATTTTCTTCTTCTACAAAATTTATGAGAAATCCTAAAAAAGAGTAATTAATTTTCTTTTTGCACGAGAGTATCCAAAATGGCTAAAGATGAGTTTGTTTTATTTAAAGTTTAGCTTTAGTGAAAAAGTTAGATAAGTATTTTCTGCAACCTCGTTTTAACTCCCCACACATTTTTTTTTAGATATATACAATTCACTAATAAAGTACATTTTTAATAAAAAAAAATGAATATATATGTGTGTGTATTTGTAATTGAGTACATAATGTCATAATAAAATATATATTATGTTATCATCGATTTATGTATTGTAAAATAAATTGAGTCCCCAGTGTCCATAGCATAACGGTTCAAGATTTAGCGGTGTTACCGATAGGTCCTGGGTTCGAGTCTTGACGCTGACTTATCCACCTGTTTGTTGGCGATTATTCGAAAGAATTTTCTATGGGACCGGGGCAAACAGGCGGAGGTAGCTTTCCCAGCTCGACCGTAAGGTCAGCCACGGAAAGTCCCTCTGGTATCAAAAAAAAAAATAAAATAAATAAATTGAGTATGTTACTAACCTTAGTTTTAGATTGAGTTGATGATTGAGTTGGTGATTGTGAGTGTAAAAATATCAATGGGTCCAAGGAATTCATTGAAGTGAGCCAGTACCACAAGTGGTCAAACTATTGATGCCACTCATATTAATGAATGTATCAGAGATAGAGGTCTTCAAATTTGCCACCACAAGTCTTTTAATTCTTCCATTAACAGTGTCTTATTACAGAGGACACGTACATCTGGGCACTGAAAGATATTTTTTTCACCCCTCAGATAGTCAGATGGCATGGACAATATCACACATGAACATTATTTGAACCACCTAACCTTCAGAAAGATACACTTTGTTTGGAGACACCTGTTCACTTTGACCAGACCTTGTTTGTTCACTCACATGGAGGGAAACACCACCACACAACCCCCCACCCCCAATGTGGACCAAGTTGACCCTACTTAAACTATTAAAATAGATCATGGATACACACAATGTTGTTTTTTTTGTAGTAATATTAACGTAGTCATTTTTCTAATCTCATACACAGTCTCTCTTTTTATTTATTTTTTTTTAAAATAACATACGTATTTAATGAGGTATATATTTTTATAAAAAGATGAAATATATATTTTAATGAATTACATGGACTTATGTAAAAAAAATTATAATGAGGTATTTACTTCATTATCGTAAGTGCATATTGATAATTAGGTACATTAGACTGAAAAAAGAGCTGAAAAAAGAATGGTATGTAACATCGCTAATATTTTCAGTTATTACTGTCACAGTTTTTTTTAATAAACCTTTAAAATATTTTATATGGTTCACATTAACAAAAAAATCGCAATAAAATAAGAAGACAAAAAATAAATAGAAAATAAAATAAAAATATTAAATGATACATATGTTTAAAAAAAATTAAAGAAATTAAGAAAAGAAAACGAAATAAACACAACCTAATATGATTTTGTTCTTTATAAATAAAAGAATAAATAAAATAAATGTAATAAGTCAAAAATAATAAATTATTAACAAATAAAACTAAAAGATGAGAAAATTCCAATTCTACTTCCTTACACCCCCACCACCCAAAAAAAAATTCAAATCATCTTGAACCACTGCTGATGTTACCAAAAATCATTGGTGACTACCTACATCTGTGAATTTTGGGCGGGCGCATTTTATTGTCTCCAATTCTACTTCCTTAACTTTGCCACAAAAAAAAAAATTCTACTTCCTTGACAATTATCTTCAACCACTGCTGATGTTATCAAAGATCATACGTGAATTTTGATGTGAATTTTGGGTTCGTCTGAGGTGAGACATAACTGGGGGATATAGAGAAATAGAGAATAATAAAAGACAGTTGTTGGCTTTCGAAGAATAAACCCAATAACTATGCATATAAAAATCAATCAAATAAAAAAATGTTTATTTAGCATGGAGGATTATTTAATCCAGTGTAGTCATTGGGGACGAATAGTTCTATGTCACATTCCAAACGAGAAATTATTTTACTTGAAGGAATACAATTTATTAAAATATATATCTCATATTTTTTAAAAGAAAAATACATCATGTTATATAATCAATTTAAAAATCAAAGCACTGTGCGAGTGTAGGTGGGCATGTCAACGGGATGAGTCTAGACCACATCATAGTGGACACATACCCAATCTGTGACAGAACCTGTCAAATCAAGTCCAACCTAGGACCCGACGGGTCCTGGAGAATCTGGACCTAAACTCGGACTCCTCAGACCCGGACTCGGGGATGGCTAATAAAAGAAGATGAACGTCTTTGCAAAATAATTTATAAATTAAAAATCTAACATAATTTTCATAACATAAAAATATGTTATTTAAACACTAAAAAGATGTAAAATAAATTAACATAAACACGTAAAACCAAAATGTTATGGATTAGAACTAGGGTTGGTAAACGAGCCGAGCGAGCCAAGCTTTGACATGTTCAAGCTCGACTCGTTTATAATTAGGCTCGACTCGGGCATGACTCAGCTTGAGTCAGGACCTAGACCTGGACTCCTCAGACCTAGACTCGACTCGTTTAAAAGCTCGATTGAAGTTCAGCTCAGCTCGTTTGTAAAGTGAGTTCGAGTGCAAGCTTGAACCAAGGCACGAGCTCGGAATCGTTTAGCTGAAAAAAAGATCGTTTAGCAATGAAAACATGTAGAAAACGGATAACATGCCAAAAATAATCATATTCGAAAATCTTCACTAAATAATCATATTCGAAACAAGCTCATATAGGCTCATGGCTAGGTTCAGGTTTAACTCGTTTACAATCAAACTTTAAAAATTGTTCAAGCTCAACTCATTTATTTAATCGAACGAGTCCGAACAAGCTCTAACTAATACCACCCTCTAATTAGAACTTGGTAAATGAGATAAAAATTCATGGGTTAGCTAATATCCTAATAACCATATGGGCTTATATATAAAATAGTTGAGTCTCGGGTCCATAGGATCGGATCGGGGTGGACAAGATCCGACCCGATTTTATGTTAGGATTTATCGGGTCAGATTCAAATCGAATTGGGTAATTACACGTGAAATCGGGGTCGGAGTGGATCAGGCCGTTAACTGGCCTAGGTGGAGGGTGCTTCACAGGGTCTGTATGTGACATGACCAATCACATGTTTCACAATTTGTGGTTCTCTGGTGTCCAGATGCAGAAAATCCTTATTGTCAAAATAAAAAGATGTGAGAAGCGTGATTTTTAGGGGACAAAATCTGGTGTTCTTTTACTACAGCAAACCAAATATAAACAAGTGTGCAAGAACTCATTTAAGAGAGTCAATTTCACACTTTAGTCAAGTCTAATTGAAGCCACTCATATAGACTTCCCAACTTTGGCCCCACGAACCTTTAATTCCCAAAATTAAAAGTTTTATGTTTCTTAATAAGACACGTGATATTAAAAGATGTAGAAAAACTTTATGAGTCCAATGAAAATTACAATGCTCCACATGTCCATGACCCATAAACTGATCATCAAAGACCCACAACCCGAATAGTCCACGACCCGTGAATCAAACCCGATGGCCCATTCATATCCGATGACTAGCTTATTTCAAATCAAAATATAGAATCACATCTCATATCATATATTTGATTTGAAACAATCAGATTTTTCAGATCCCCTAAACTGTATATTAAATCTCCTCTGAATCGAAGTTCTCTCTCCATCTGCCCGGTGAGGGAGAGATCCACAGTCAATCTTAGTGCACCTATTGCAGTTCTATAATAGGGAACCAGCTCTCTTATTGAGATATGCGAGAAATCTATTTCTACAATACAACCATAAAATTATATTGGCTGACTTTAACATTCGAGGGTCTTCTACAAGTCACCCTACGGCCCCACCCCATTTCCACGATGCTCAAGCATTAGGATCGCCGGTTCATCATTTTTTATCCCTCCAAAAGATATTTCTTTTCTTCTATTTTTTTGCTGGGTAAAGATATTTCTTATCTCAATTTGACATGAACACAATCCATATATAAATTTTTAATGCATATATCATTGTATAGAAAAAGTATGCATCCAATTTATTCCAGCATGCATTGTAGATTTTTAAAACTTATTGAAGCTGTAAATTTTGATATCAATTTATGTTTACTAATTGAATTGAACATCTCACCATGAGAAGATACACTTTGCTTTTTGTCTAAACTATGAGGTTAACATGTATTTTTAGAAACACGTCATCATCAGATCCCTTGTGATTAAGTTTGTCAGTTATCCAAAATATATTTGAATATGCTCTTATATCATTTTAAAAATCAGAAATTATTGAATATTCGAATATCTGAAATGTGGATACAGTTATTAGTGTATTGGATCCAAAAATTATTTGAATATGATATATGTTATAAATTTAAATATGTATCAATATACCATCTATACTTATCATCCAAAATAATATACATACGTATCCGGTCTAAATATAAAGAGATGAATCATAGATAGGATATGAACATCAATGTATATGATTCATTGATAGTTTGTGTGATGCCAAACTGACAGGGACAACTTCTATATAGCATGCATCTGGACGTGCCAAGTAAGCACAATATTGGGGGTTTCTCGGTGGAGCATCATTAACCCAATAATTTTGTAAACTATAAAATAAATAAAATTAAATCCCAATAAACAACATTAAAAAATGAAAAATAAATAAATAAATAAGTTTTTAGAAATAAAAAAAAATACTAACAAATAAGAAGACTGCCCCTAAGGTGCTATTTAGATAAAGACACATATAAGTTGTTCTGGGATTTATTAGTATTCTATTAATAGATTACTGTACAAGTGGAACAAGTGATTTGTTGTGTGGTTGTGTATTTTTAGTCACTTGTTAATGCACACATGCATCGCACGTGAATTGTTTTCAACATTATTTGTTACCATTAATTTGTTTTGATTATTAGATCAATTAAGTGTTAAAATCATATTTTAATACAAACATAAATGCAGATATTATAATATTAATAACATATATTTAAATTCATTATCATATATTAATTCATAATAAAAAAAATTACAATTAAATTTATATATATGGTTAAATTTAGATTCCAAAATTTCACATATTTTTTTCAGATATATAATAAAATTCATAATATAATTTCAAAAAAACAAATTGTATTTGAAACTTAGATTAGATATATAAGATAGAGATATTTTTTTGAACAATTGCTTATATCAATTTTAACAAATGGATACATATTTTGAAAGAATCTAAATATATATCAACCATTGTTTAATAAAATTAATTTATTTCTCAATAATTTATCAATTTTACAATTACATTTTTTAATCTATTTTAATTTATCCATATGAAAAACTAAAAACATTATTTATTTTGAATCTTAATTTTCTCTTAAATTTGAATTTAAATCAATTTAATGTAGATAATATTAAAATTATCTATCTATTAAATTATCTATTTTAACAGATGGCTATTATCTATTTTAATTTAGTATATGGATAGAATGTTATAATATATTATTTATCACCAAGTTATTAATTTTAAATTAATTTTATGTACTTTTATCATTAATCCATATCTTGATAATTATTATATAAATATTTAAAATGAATTAATTAAATATTATTTACTCATATCTCATTTGTCCATATATTTATATAAAATATAAATAAATACATTTTATTAATCCATATATGAAATTTTTAGTTTAAGTCGATCCTATAATATCCTATTCATCCATAACTTATCAATTTTTAAATATGTAGTTAATCAGCTTTAAGTTACGTATTTTGTAAAATATCTTATAATATTAGTTTTAATAAACTATATTATAGTAGCTTATTTATTCAAAATTATCAGTTTTATATATAAAAAAATATAAATCTGTATCTTATCAATTTTGAGTTACATTTTAAAATTAATTTTATTTTTGTTAATCCAAAAATTAAATTTTATTGAAGATTATTTCTTTGTATCTTGTTATCCGTATATTTTAATTTAAAATTAATAATTTTTTTCTTATATTGTATTTCAATAATTAATAATGTAATGTCTTTTAAATTTAGCTATCGTATCATTTTATCACTTAACATTATGGTAATATATTTATATATATTATTCAAAATTATCAGTTTTTATATACAAAATTTAAATTTGTATCTTATCAATTTTGAGTTACAATTTAAAATAAATTTTATTTTTTTTAATCCAAAAATTAAATTTTATTTAAGATTATTTCTTTGTATTTTGTTATCTGTATATTTTAATTTAAAATTAATAATTTTTTTCTTATATTGTATTTCAATAATTAATAATGTGATGTCTTTTAAATTTAAGTATCGTATCATTTTATCATTTAACATTATATATATATATAAGAAATAGTAATTTATTCAACACGAGAGTTCGATAAAGAAAGCTTGAACAAAATCATGTATACACATAGGAGACGGTTATTTTAACCTCATTTTTCTCCAATCCCACCCTGTTAGACGATTCACCCCATCCAAAACTTGTGAACCATACCCTAATATATATATCACACACTACAACCTGAAATCCCACTCACTCCCAGATTTTTCATCATCTCCTTCATTTACTTCCCTCCATCGGTCCCACTCCCCATCCACCGATGGTCGCCTCCTCTCCCATGCCAACACTGCGTATTTTGGGTTCTCTTACCTCCCTCTGTGCTAGCACCTCCTAGTCCCACAATGTTTTAATGTGCTTCAGTGGAGATTCAATATTTTGAACAATTTTCTTCTGGGATTCAAAAGGGATTCAATGTGTTTCGCACTATGTTTTCATATATTATGATAGGGATTGAATGTGTTTGAATAAGTTTTTGATATCTTTAGTTATTTGTGGATGTGATTGTACCCAAAAAGTAATTGTTTGGATCAACACTGTTATGGTCGACCTACCAATCGATCGACATGTGGAGTGTTGAAGCTAAGAACAGATTCCGCTATGCTATCAATTACATTGTTGTCGACATATACTGAATTTGTCGACATCACGTTTGTCGAAGCAAGGGACAACAAGTCTTGTTTTGCACTTTGACATGGGTTTTGTCGACGAGAGTTGCATAAATTGACACAATGTTTGTCGAACAAGGAGACAAAGGGTGATATTTTCTGTCGACATCGGGTTTGTTGATGCATTTATGAATGCATTGACATTACATGTGTTGAGCGGCGGGACAAAAATTCAACTTTTCAATCGGCCAACTAAGTCTGATAGTTTTTCTAACTATTTCATTAATCTTTGTTTGTCTGAACTTTTGAAAGAACATGTGTGGAAGATTCAATGGTATAATTGAAGGAGAAATGCTGAATAAGGATTGCAGTACAAGGGGAGTGATGGGTAGTTTGGGTGTCTAGGTGTCTTTAATGTCCTAATTTAGATATTAGCTACAATGGACAAGGAAGGGTTGCAGTACAAGGGGAGTGATGGGTAGTTTGGGTGGGTAGAATGAACACATATCAAGTGTATTAGCCGCAATGAATTTGTTGCACTTAGTCTCTTATCTTGGTTGTAGAGTATGGTTGATATGATGAAATGCGCTCTAATTAATTAAGCATGTATTTAGTTGAAATGATGGAATCATCTAGACTTTTATTGTCTGTTCGACAGATGCAGTGTCGGCCTAAGAGTGCAATGTTGACAATTTATCTATCGATTATCTAGAACAACAGTCAACAGTGTCTCTGTCGACCTGGGACTGAATTTGTGACAATCAGTGTGTTGAATCTCCAAAACAAAAATCGACAGATGATCTGTCGAAATACCATATCTGTCGCGACAATATGTCTGTCGAACGGGTCACATAGAGGGGTGAGTTTTATTTCTTCTATAACATAAAAACAGTTTTTAAATTTTTTTATTGGGGTGATGTTCTCATCTGACGGGGTGGATATATAGCTCCCCATACACATACTTTGTGAGGCACAATAAATATTCATAAAATACTAAACCCGTATAAAAAATTAAACTTACTAACCGTATACACATGATGGCCTTTTTAAGATTTATCCAACACTACTCATTATTTAATCAACAGTAAGAGAGGATAAAAATCAACTACCTTAAGATGGTTGAGAAAAGAATTTAGTCTTTATTTTTCATATTTTCGGATTAATATCATTTATTTGAATTAATGAATTTATACACATAAAAAATCCAAATAAACTAAATCCGAAAACTAGAAATATAAACTTAAAAATATTTTTCAATAATTTTGAGCATTATAATGATCATCAAACAAATATGATCTAAACATAAACCATTACTAACTGGCATGATCCAATTTAATTTTATTCATAAAATAGATCATGAAGTTCAAAACTATAATATTTAAGAAAATAGAAAAAATAAAATTTAAGAAACTATTATTTAGTATGAATAATGAATCATGATGTTCTCATTTTAATTATGACAAGAATTGAGGAAATTGTAAATTTTTTTATATAAAACAACTAATACCTGGCCATTGATGGTGCTGCTGAACTAAAAAGGAAGACAACTATAATTGCATGCAAAATAGTTAATAATAAATGAATGAAAAAATTTACTGAAATAATGATAATAATAATAATTAAAATAGAGGAAAAAAAATGTTTATATTCTTTACCTGGTGAATTGAAGTTGTTTCTGTTTAAAAAATAAGGATTCGCATTTGCAATATTTGTTCGAGAAAAAACCCTATAATACAAAATAAACAGCTTCTCAATCAAATCAATTATATTACCAAAACATTCATTGAAGATATATAAGTGTGCAATATAACATTAATGCAATCAGGCAAATATATTATCAAAACAACCCAAGTTTTAGAGAGAGGTGATCACTACTATTTTTATAAATAATCCTCCACCAAAAGGTCCTCTGACTTAAATCCAGTCGTCACCCCCTTTTTAACGTAACCCAAGACAACTTCATTTTTATCTTTAATTAAAAAACATATCTGTTTTCAATCCTATCTCATTAAATTAAATCCATGATAACAGTTCACTGAGGATAATTATCAAAATATAGTCAAAACCTCAAATAATTTTTTTAAATCACTAAATCTTTGATAGACATAAAAACACTAAATCTTAAAATCACTAAAATAACAAGATTGAATTTATATTTAAACAAACTAAATAATCTTAAAATTTGATGATGGATATAGTTGTACATTTAATTAATTTTAAAGGGTAAAATCGGCTAATATGTTTTCCCTCTAACTAGTACTCTTTATAATAAGTATAGACTCTCATTAAAAAATGTAATAATGAAATTTTTATTATGTAGTTGACAATTGATAAGTTATGAATAAATATGAATAAGATATATATAAAATTTATAAAAGATGAAAAATTAAAATGTACTCTTTATAATAGTATAGATTCTAATTAGGAAATATAATAATGAAATTTTCATTGTGTAATTGACCATTGATAAGTTATTGATAAGTTAACATCTTGATCCCTTTATAAATAATGGAATATAATAGGTGGAATAACACAATTTCAAAAAAACCTAAAATACAAATATCAGTTTATTCTCACTTATTCTAATATAGTTATACTCATCTATTCCTTCCACCCAAATAGTCTTTTAGATTTATTCTCCTCGTCCTATGTATTGTCACTTATTCTCCCACAATTCCACTGCCCAACCACCACCTAAACGATTGCCTTCCTTTAACTATTGCCGGCCATGATCGCAAGATCACGTCAATCAGATTAACTTTCAATGTCAAAGCATCTCATTCACTGAACAACATCCACAAATTAAAAATAAACAACCACCATTAATAATGATAATAATAATAATCAAATCAAACAATCAAAGTGTTAAATGTGCAACAGAAGAGTCAGATAGCAGAGTAGAAAGGGACCCATCCATTAAAAAAAACCACATGAAACCAGTCAAATTGGCCTGCCGGTTAATATATATAATTTTAAATTGTTTTTTTTTTTTTAAATGAAAGATTCAATTGAGGTTAACATCTCACATTCACAATTTTAAAATAACAAAAAATAAATCTGAGTGGGGAAAGCGATTTTCGACTGACTATACGTGCATGTCATGGGTCATGAAACTGATTAATATGATTCTTGGAGTTAAAATTTTTTAAAAATAATAATACTACAATAGACCACAGACCTAATTTGATGTAATCTCTTTGGTCTCCATATCTCATACATGCAAAGAAATCTTATATATTTGGGTTCTTTTGTATTTAACCCCCTGTAGAGATTTATATTTATACAGCCTTCTATGCGGGGGGGGATCATTCACTATATATCTTTTTGAGATAATTGAGGACAATATCTACTTCAATAATTAAATCAAAACAGACAATCTAAAAGTTGAGATAGATAAAATAAATAAATAAATAAATAAAATGGAAAAAACATGTGACTGGGTAACATCACCACAACCCGCCAAGGACCCAGAGCCCCACTCCACCACACAAAGCCTCGCCATCTCCCATATATACATATATATTGAAATAAAAGTTGGAGCCGCTGAATACCACTTCATTCCTCACTCACCAAATCATTCACTATAATTCTATAAACCACAAAAACATTGTTTTTCTAAATCTTCTCATAATTGTTCCTTTCACCCTCCCTCTTGGTAGAGGAGATCAAAAGATCAAATCCTAGAGACACCATTCCTCAAAAAATAAAAATAAAAAAATCATTCCTTCCACGCTTTGCTATTTCATTCTCTTTCGTTTTGATCATTTAGGTAAATCCAAATAGGCCCCTTTTCTCATCAATAAAAAGAGGAGAGTTTATAAGCTTTTACATGTTACATCATTGGATAATATGAATAATGTAATTATCCAAGTGTCCCAACAAAGAAAAAATAAACATAATTAACCGTTTGGATCTGCAGTGGAGCGGATTCTGCACTAGGGAACACGGTATAAGGTTTGGCGTTGGCATTATGATTTTTGAGGGTGGTGGTGGCGGTATATGGCTTATTTAAAAAGCTTGAAAACACCGCTTTTCAACCACAACGTTGAATTTTCAAACGCAATGTCCAACGTCGCAGACTCAAATGGTCTTGAAGTATTACTAAAGTTAGTACAAAAGTCAAACTCAAACATTGATTATCCAAAATATATCTATATTTTTTGGTATATAAAAAATAAATAAATAATTCATTAATGAAGTATTTGTAATGATTTAAAAGTGAATACTGATACCAAGTGTCCTCTCCAAAAGAACATTGAATTTATTTAGGAATATGGGTGCAAAAAGGGTTAGGGGTGTGTGTGTGTGTTGGGGGGGGGGGGGGGGGGGGGGGGAGTGTCCCTTTGTATTGAGGAGTAGGACATAATGTTTGGGAGTTGGATTCGTAGACATGGATGGACAGACCTATCTTCTACCCTACTCTTGGATCCAGGGTGTCGCGTTCCCCTTTCTTTGGTTAATTTTTTTAGCGTAAAAACCCCTTGGAAGATTTACCCCCATCTTAATTCATTCATGTTCTATTTATAAATATTAAATCTTTCAAGGGGTTTTTACGCAAAAACGGAATCCAAGGTTTAACCGCTCATTGGGTTTCAATTCTGGAGGGGAAAAGCATGGGTCGGTTGTCTCTATGAATTGAACTTTCGTATACTCTAGTAAAATCAATTTCAAGGTTATTGAGTGAACCTCTGGCCTCTGGATTTTTTTCATGAAAATAGGTTCAGTAAACAATGGCATATGTAAATTTTGGATTTAACTGCTGTAACCAATAAAAAAAAAAAAAAAAACCGGAATCCCATTTTTAAAATCCAATATCAACTCCGTGCCCCGCAAACTGAAATGCGGCCATGGCGGTACAAAAAAATCTTCAATTATCCAAAAATAAAATAATAATAATAATAATAAATATAATAAAAACCGTCCACACTTCGAGAAGATAGAGATACGGAGACGTGGGCGTTACATTAATAAAATCCTTCTCCGGTGGCAATACCGTAATTACGTGACGCATCACAGGTCATCCACGTCTTCGCCCCCTCCTCTCACCCTCATATATATACTCTCATCTTCTCAAAAAAACACCAAACTCAAAATAGATAAATATATATACATATAAAAAAAAACTCTTCATCGGCACAGCCATGGAAGACCTCCACCCGGACCTCCTCCTCCAGATCCTACGCCGCCTCGATCCACCTTCCATCGCCGCCGTCTCCGCCTCCTCCTCCCACCTCCTCCGCCTCTCCTCCGACCCCCACCTCCTGCACCACCTCTCCCTCTCCACCTGGCCCTCCCTCCACTACCTCCCCACCCCCCACCTCCACCTCCTCTCCTCCAAATCCTTCCTCTCCGACGCCTTCCCCTCCCCCTCCTCAGCCGCTGCCGGTTCCAGCTGGTTCTGCGGTGGCGACCTCATCTCCGCCGTCGATCTCTACCACAACCACGACCTCCTCCTCTCCTCGGTCATCGTCACGGACACCTCCGACCCCTGGTTCTCCACCTCCCCCTTCCGAATCGACGCGCCGGCCCCCGCCGCGGACGCGCCCGCCGTCGATCCGGCAAGGCTCCGTCTGACGTGGATCGCGATGGACTCGGGGGGTGGTCGTCGCCGCCGCGCGGCGGACCTCTCGTCCCGCCGCCCGGTCTCCGTGCAGCGGCACTGGCTGACCGGAGATATGCTGGTGCGGTTCGCGACGGTGCTGGGCCCCTCGTCGGTCGCGGCGGTGGTCGTCACGTGCGGGAGGCGCCGCGGGGAGGGTGGAGAGGAGGGTTGTTGGCACGTGCGGGAGGTGAGTCTCGTGATGGAGGAAGTGGAGGGGTTCTGCTTGAACGGGAGGGAGGGTCTGGCGGTGATAGAGGCGGCGATGGGCGGAGGGAGGCGGAGGAAGGCGGAGGAGAGGCGGAGGAGAGGTGGTCGGAGTTTCTGAAGAGGAGGGAGAGGAGGGAGGGGAAGCTCAGGAGGGAGAGGAGGCTTGACACGTGTTGCGTTCTGATTGGCGTGTCCGCTCTGGTCTCCTTTTGGGGTCTCCTCATATGGTCTCACCTGTCGGTGCCGACATGTTAAACACACACTGCAATGTATAAAATTAGTCTGAAATTTGTTTTTGTTATACAAAACCAGTCTCTCTCTCTCTCTCTCTCTCTCTCTCTCTCTCAGTCGTCCCAGGCGGAAGGACCGCCAGTTCCGATGTCCGAATCTGTTGTCGAGATGAACTGAAACACGGCGCCACCCTCGATTTTGTTCTTGCGTGCCTTGCATTTTTTCTTAGCCTCTTTTGAATTCGCATCTGACATACCACCAAGTGGTTTCGGTCCTTCGCCTTCCATGGCATTGTCTCTGGCACTCTCCGAGAGCACAATGTCCATGAACGGGGCGTCTGCGTCGTCTATCTTATCAAACTTGGGGTTCTTCTTGTCAGCCTTTCGCTTCTTTGGCTTGGTTTCCTCGACCTGTGTTTCGGTTGACACTTTCGCGCGCTTCTCACTCTTTTCGTGCATTATGTGTGTGTCAGAACGATCGATCTTGCTCTTTTCGTGCATGTCAGAATGATCAATCGAATCGATGGACCGGGAATTGAATACCTTCAGTTTGGGTAATAGTTTCTTGACCTGCAGAGTTAGTTGGGTGGGGGAGGGGGGATCAGATGGATTGAAAGAGATGGCAAAGAGTAGAAGATTGTGAGAGAGAATTGAAGTGTAGGTGTCACTAACCTCTTTGGCGAGTTTATCATTTTGGGCGATGGGGTTCCCTGAGAGATTGAGGTTCTTAAGACTTTGTACGGAGGAAATCACCTGCACATTTTTTTTATCTTAGTTGTGTATTTATTTTTTATTTTATTTTGGGTTCATGTTTCTTTGGTGGTCCAGGAAATGAGCATTAAGTTTGAAAGGGATGTTTCCTTTAATGGCTTTTGCTTACCTTCAATTCAGAAAATCTACTGATGAGGTTGTTCCCCAGATCAAGATTTCGGAGCTTGGTGTTGTGCGACAGCTCTACCGGTAGAGACTGAAAAACAATAATAACAATTAACATCTTAAGATGACTGAACCAAAGATGAGAGAAATAATACCAATACAAAATAAATGAACATCTAAGATAATATAGATTTGATAAACTGATGAATATCCAGATTGACCAAAATTTAATGTCTGTAGAGCACTTGCCATTACCATAGAGTATAGACTTAATGGCATGGCAGAAAAGCAGGCCTAATAACTTTCACACAAGAGCAAGCGAGAAAGTAAAGTATCTCTCAGACAACTTGATCAAGTTGGGCGAGGCTACTCCCATCCACTGTTCCCGCCCCAATATTCGTCCCATCTCACCCAATTTTTTGTAACCCCTAATCCCACCCTTGTTCTATTCCAGCCTCTAACCCCGCCCCATTCATTTCTATATAGTATAAACGGGTCTCTCTCACTAACTCGCACTAACAATTGGGAGGGACATGTAGTAGTATCCCACAGCGAAATGGGAGGTTCACTAGGATCTGGAAGGTGACAGCTTCAGATACCACACCACCTATGTTTTTCTTTTCTTTTTTTTAAAGAAAAAAAGAACTACCCCTAACCTCTCTAGTCTCTACCACCACCACAGCTGCCGCCGCATACCATCACCGCTACCACCATCACATGTAACAGTGCAGTTTACGCCAAACAAAATTTTTAAACAGTGCAATGATATATTCACTTGTAAAACTTAAATAACAATGATATATTCACTTGTAAAACTTAAATAACAATATTTTATCAATGTCAAAAGCAAATCTGCAATAAATCCTTCTGGATGTACAATGTTCAGAATTTCCAAGACAAATGGATGATGATCAACTGTGACCACACAATTTATTCATTCCAAGGACAATTAAGAAGTTGACAAAATGTCCAAAGGTCAAAAAATACAAGACGAAAGACAAAAAAAATATTTGGGCCATCAAATATGGAGCATCTGAGAACCAATAAGCACCAATTGGGATTAAGATAACATATTTAATGGTGTTCAAGAAGAAATTCTTCGGAACCAAAGAACATACTGTGATCTCATTGTGAGAAAGTCGAACCTCCTTCAAATGACTGCACGACATTATAGAAGAGCCGATGCTTTGAATTTTACAGTGGGTGAGAGAGAGCTGGAACAATACAAGTTAGCAGCGGGAATTGTATTGTGTCATGATTTATAGAGTAAAGGAAAAAGGAATTGAATAGATTCCATGTTCACAAAAATTTCTTACTTTGGTTAGAGATTTTGCTTTTGCCAACGACACGCCAATGTCATGAATTGGGTTCCGGGAAAGCACTGAAAAAATGGATGGAGAACAGAATAATTCACCAAATAAATGTTCCCAGAATAATCAATATTTATCACAATGTATCCAGTGGTAAGTGGTGAAGAACCAATTACATATTTACATGTGTTCTGAAGTTAAATCTTTCTGTCAGAAAGTAAGGACCTGTTCTAACTTCTAACCATCAAAAAATAAGAACGAGGAAACTGATTTGATGCATGGAACATTGCCCAATACGTGTCGGTTCACCAATCAATGAACACATGAAAAATTCAAGCGCAAATAAAAATTACCTTTCCTGTATTTGACATGAACTGGAATTACAAGATAAGTGGCCAACCAATGTTGTAGTAGTCACCTCAATATAACTGGAGGAGAATCAATACTTTTTCTATTTAAGAAGGCCTTAGAAATGGTATTTTGGAAACACCAAATGTGTCCAGAACATATTTTGGGATTTTTTTTAAAAAAATCTATTTAAGCAGGCCTGAGATACCTTTTTTTTAGAAAGATCATGTACATTTCATTAATTGATAAGATACAAAGGAAGAAAAGATGCAGCAATTACAAAACAAATGCACAGGTTGGATACAAGTTAAATTCACCCATTCAGACTGTCCCATGGAGTGCAGCCCAAAATTGAAACAACTATATACTCTACAAGAAAATTTCCGTCTATTGATCGACACCTTGGTGGCCCTGAGAATATGTCTCCTCTGGTCCCCAAACACAAAAAATCCAAAAGGACCGGAACCTATCTTGGGATGATTTTTGGGACAGCAGTCATAGTGGAAAACCTTTTTTTTTCAGAAGACTTTATTTTAGAACATGAGAATTTAAATAACACTTACCCAGAGTATTCAAATACTCAAGTTTATCAAGCTGACATATAGATGATATCTCATTGTCTGCAAAACAAAAGAAGAGGGCACATTTAGTTGGAAATATAGCAATATCATGTTCAAACAAGACAACAAACAAAATTGAACATGAAACTTGCCATTCAGAATCAATGCCCCCAAGCTTGTAACATGTTTGACCTCCTCCATAGACTTGATCTTATTTCTACCGGCATTTAATACCTGGCAAAAAAGTCAAAAAGATATAGAATATGTTTTGTCCCTTGTTCACACAAACAAAGAGGTCACAATCTAGACATGAGCAAAGCAAATGCTGAAATAGCATATAAGATCCACAGACAAGTGGTGGGCTTCAGTTCAATTTCTACAATCAACTGAATCAAGCACCTGAAACACTGGTTGGAGACATCTTACAGGAATGGTCAAAATGCATTACATTATATTATCATACAACCCCCATTGACATCTTAAATTACTCACAAACAGTTAATATCAACCACAAGATCCATGACAGAGGTGCGAGGAGAACAATCAATGAAATAAACATTCCATAACCAAAGAGGGTTAAAACAAAAAATAAAAACAAAACAAAAGAGAGACATGTAGAAATGCAAGACTGTAGAGGCATAAAAGACAGAAAAGAACCAACCAAGCACCAAAAACACCGGTTGAGGTCCTCTCAAAAGCAATCACAATACAACGTAAAAAACATGCATTTCACTCAATCCGGTCATTTCTTAATCATGTGATTGAAAAACAGATGATATAAATCAACAACCGAACATCAACTACTTCAGATACGCATAAGTACCAACCGTAAGCTTGGGAAGCCCTTCGATTCCTCTCAAGCTCTCGAGCTTGTTCTGTACGACAGACAACCACTTCAAATTCACGCACGACCGCAACCCCTGCACACAAAAAAGCCACTCCCTTCACATTCTCAAAATACGGTCTCAAAAAACCCAGAAAAACAAAAGATTTCAAAACCCTAACGATACCTCAAGATCAGACAAGCTATTGAAGCTGAGGTCGACCCTCTCCAGGTTCGCGAACCCGCCCAAACACGAGACCTGATCGAAAAAACAAAAACAGTAAGTGAGCGAGAACCCTAAAAAAAAAGGTGTGATTTTGGGGATGCTTTACGTCGGAGAGGGCCCTGTGAGAGAGATTGGCGGAGATGATCGAGGAGGGGTCTTGGCGGTCCTCCTGGTCCCGGATGACCTGATCAGGGCTCAGCCGCGTCATCTCTTCTGCGCCGTCCGATTTGGAGCTCTCTCTCTCTCTCTCTCTCTCTCGGAAATGAAACCCTAGACTCTTCAACGGGCCATTTTGGTATGCACGTGCGAGTCACGTGCACAGGGGGGTTTACCCTCCACGCTCTCTTCTTGTAATTCTCACGCCATCACTCTCACAATGGTCGTGTTGTTGGGAGTGGTGCAACTTTGGTCAATTAGATTGAATTTGAACAGATACAAACTATTTTTTTTTTTCATATTATGATCAATATTTTTTTATATTTAGATATGGATTGAAAATTAATAAATTAAGGGGTTTAGTTTTATTTAAAAAATAAAATAAAATAATCAAACTGAACAGAATTAAATTTAAGCACATGTATTCAAAAATCAATATTCATTTAGATAATTCATTTTATATTAAAAACTATATAATTGTTTTACTATTAAAACACTAATTTATATTAGCAATTCTAACATTTTAGATACTCATGTAAAGTTGTACACCAACCTCTAAAAAAATGCTAACCAACCAAATTTATAGGAAAAAACATTGGGTACGTAAATGTTTATCTTTAACTATTTAGTTTGGCGTAATTCGAATTAACAATATCAATTCGATTCAGTTTGGCTTTTCGGTTTGATTCGGTTATCGGGTTGAATGTGATTATAATTTGGTTCAATTTGGGTTTACAAAAAAATGAATCAAACCGACTGAATTGCACCCTAGGTGTTGGCCATGGGGGAAACTAAAGCCACTTCTCTGGTTGGAATCCCACCCCTAAAAAAATAAAAAAGGGGATGATTTCCTCCTCAAGGAAAAAGGAGAGGCGGAGAGCATCGACAACAGTGGTGGGTGATGGGCAATGGGTCAAGGATGACGACTAGCCTTTCTCTCTCTCTTTCTCACTCCTCTTGATCCCTCTGCCCATCCATCCTCCCGCTGTCGTCGCTCACCATCGCTATCCCCTTTGCCACCGCCGGCCACCTCCGCTCTTCCCCTCCCTCTTCCTCGCTTTCTCTTTCTCCTTCTCCTTCCGTCACATCCTCTGCTTGACTCCACCACCCTATGCCCCCCTCTAGATCCAAAGGCCGACCTAAAGGTTGCCTGAGCCGGGCTGTAGCCCACCCAGATTTTGTAATTTGTTTTGTTATTGATGATATAATATATGAGGATAATGTATATACTCATCTAAAAATAGTGTTTTGAATTTTTTAAAAATAGTATATCTTATCTAATGAGGTAAATACTTTTATAAAAATAAAGCACATATTCCAATGAATTACATGAATACATTTATATATAAAAAATGTAAAAAATTCTATCGAAGCATATGCCTCATTAATATGAGTATACGCTCCAATGATTTTTATTCTTAAAAATCATAGTACTACTCAATTTTAATAATATTTTATTTTCTTCACAAATGTGTTTTTTGAATATCATATTATTTGGTATATAAATAGTTACATCAAACATAAAAACAAAAAAAAATATAAATATTTAATACTAGCCCACCCCAAAATATTGTCCTAGATCCACCTCTCTCTCTCTCTCTCTTTTCTTGCAGATGGAAACCCACCCCAGAAAAAACAAATATAGGGGTGGGTTCCATCTTTAAAGGGTTTACTTAACCCTCCCCATTGGCCATAGTTGAAGATGTCGAAGCGAGAATTGCTAAAGTTGAATTTACAAGAGAACGCGTGGTCATGTCTATGGAAGAAAGGTTGGTCACTTTAAGAGCATTGAAAGTACAATATATCATCTCAAAACAATGATTTTATATGATTCTCATGTTGTTCCCGCTCTTCACCACTTCAATATTCTAAGTTCCATGACATATAGTTAAGTAGATATAGTTTTTTATATGCTTTAATTTTTTTTATGAGACATTGAAAACCCTAGAGAAATCGTTGTGGTGTAGTATCATACTATGGTATTGATATCTCTTAAGTCTCGTTTGGATCCGCGGTCTCACGATTTTTGTGTTGTGGAATCCTGAAAAGCGTGAACCACTGATCCAAATGTGTTATAAAGTTTGTAAAGAAAAAAATGCCTCTCGCATGCTTTTTTTATAAAAAAAAAAACCCAACATTCTCAATGCCCTCAAACTACTATGCTTTCGAAAAGCGAACATCGCAACGCAGCCGTCAGCCTATAAAAGTACCATATTGTCCTTAAACAATTTTCAAAATTACCCATTATGTTCCATTTCAAAATAAAATCTTCTTAAATGACTAAGAAAGATATTTTTGTACTCATCCAAACCAATAAGCTCGACGCAGGTGTCATAGCCAAACAAGATTTTATTTTCATTTTCAGAGGGTTCTGAACGCACCCACTCACCACCTAAATTTGGAGAAGCCATGTATTTGGAATATCGAGTTGGGCACCTCACATCCAAATGAGCCCTAGCGGGTCATAGTAGAAGATCTCATTGAAAGAGCTTCTACAAAGAACTGAAAACCCTAGAGAGGAGTCAAGATCACCACTGAAGGAGAAATGAGTCCATCTGATTCATATCCGTTGAGTCCATCTAAACCGATGATTTTGTATATGATCCGTTGGATCCTAATATGACCTGTATCTAGTGGACATTTTAGGGTGCTTCTAATTGCACCCCTCAAATTGGGGTGCACACCCCTATTTTTACACACCCGTCCATAAATCAGTGAGTTCTTTTAAACACCCCTATGTTTAAGTAGGGCATTTATTTTTCAAAGCACACTACACCCTTTCAAATGCAAGTCGAAATGGTCTTCTCTCACCTCTCTCAAACCCCTCTCAAACCCTAAACCCTCCACCACCCCTCTCGCCCCTCTTTTTGTGGACACCCCTCACGCGTCCGCTCATTTGCTCACTGTCATAAGCCTCCCCGCGCAGACATCATCCATCCGTGCTCTTCCTCTCCGTCCAGCATCTCTAAACGGCCCTCGCTTAACCTTTCTTCTCCGTCCAAAGATTTATTTATTTTTGTGATTGAATGGTATAATATAATGGGCTTGATAATTTTTTTAAATAAATATTTGTGATTGTGCCCATTTTCATGGATTGAATGCCATTTTTTCATGATAAGCCTAAAATTCTATTTGCATTTGAAGTCCTATGAATATTGTGAATTGTGTGTTTAGGGTTTCATGGATTTTTGCAATGGTTTTAGGGTTTCATTGTTGTTTAGGGTTTCATTCATAGTAAGGAGTTTATGATTGTTATTGAAGTAATTTTATTTAAATTAAAGGAGATGTGGCCCAATATAGCAAATTCAGAATAAGAGGAGATAGTGTAGCCTCATTTAGTACCTTTGTCAATGTGGAGATCAGCTAGCTAAGGCTATTTAATTATAATCACATTATCTTTATTGTAGGTTGCTTTTTAATCACAATAGCATCTTTGTTTCCTTCAAAAATTTATAATCTGAACATAAATTCTTTTTCTACAAATTGGGTTTAACTAGAAATTATGTTGATTGAATCATGAAGGTAAAATAACAATGTCACAAATGCCTGAAGTCATCATTGAAGCAAGTTAAATTAACTTAAAGTTATCAAAATCAATATTAGATTTAATATGTCAAAGATATCCCATCTCCAGCATCGGAGCTGTATTAGGCCTTCCATATCCATGTTGTGCCCTATGCCCTCACACCTGCCAATGTAAAAAAATTGTATATTAGGCATTCCGGAGGGAAGGGGGACTAGGTTTAAAATCTATCAAGGACTGGACAAAGGCTTCTTTGGGGGCGAAATTCTGGTAACTAGCAGTATGGAAGGAATCATTATGGGTGAAATGGATTCACTGCAGATACATAAAGGGAGGCTCCATTTGGAGGATAAAACCCCCTACTAATTCCACCAAGATTTGGAGGGAAATCCTCACTGCAAGGGATTGGATTATGCCACAAGTCAAATTTATTATATTCTTTGGTCAACGAGTGAATATTTGGAATGATCCATGGATTAAGGGGAAAGGGCTCACTGACTGGTTTGATGCAGACTGCTACATATTTGGGCCACCAAAACTAGCTATGGTGGCTCAAATGATTAACAATGATAGTGGCTCAAGCCCCATAGATGGCCCCCTTCTTTGAGTGATGTTTGGGAGCAAATAAAGGAGGAGGAAGTTGGCGACACAGGTGAGGATTCTCTGATCTGGCCTATGAGTTATTCAGGTTCCTTTACAACCTCAGAGGCTTGGGAAGTAGTCCGATAGAAGAGGGAGCATTTAGAATGGTCTAAATGGTTATGCTTGAAAGGCCTGTTAGAGATCTTGAAAAAACTTGATATAACACAATTTCAAAAATACATTAAGCTCTATGGTTTCTTTTGTTTTTCCCTATAAAAAAAAAATGGGTTGGACCTCGTCCCAAAAACATTTTCTCACAGGGACTCTGCATGACTGACAAGCACATTCAATTATTATTGAACGCATGAAAATTTAAACATCATTGTTCTTCTTTAGCATTATATGTAAAGTACATTAATGTATACATTAACTAAAATATTAATAGAAATGAAAATATAGTAACCAAACTCAGGAATTATGAATGAAGATTTAAGGACAACCTGTCATATAGACATAGGTTTAGAAAATTTTAAATAAAGGGAAAAACAGTGAGATCCCTGTGGTAAAAAAACAGAACATCCACCTATTAAAAAAGCAAATATGATACTCAAGGTTTTTCCTGTGGTAAATTATTATTTTGTTTCTTTTTTCACTTTTGGAAAGTGAATTGTATCACCACAAATACTATTCTATAAAGGGACATTCCGAAAGGAATCCACTAGAATATGCCTCAATTGCCCTAGAATAATGTAATAATTGTGGGTCTCTATTTCATTTTATTTTAAGAGATCATATTTTCAACTAAACTACATGTTTGCCATTAAAAGCTGTACAGATATCTCTAGGTGCAATATGACAGACATTGCAGCAATTTACATTATTCTATTCCTTTATTCTTAGACCACAACAAGAGGGGTTCATTTATACTATTCCCATGTCATAATAAAACCAACATTCCATTCAACCTATGTCCAATAACCATAGTAATGATTTATATCAAAGAAAACAAACTAATTTCAGAAATTAGTCATCAACTTGTTTTTATTAGAAACAGCTCTCAACAATCCAAAGATTTTTTTCATACTGAATTTTCAAGATTCCACAAGACCCAAGGCCACAACTGGATTTTTAAACTAAGCAGCGTTCTGATCATCAAACACTCTGAAATTAAAGGTTCATAATGCATAACATGAACACAATGAGCCTGTGTTTATACATAAGAAGCAAAAAACACACACCATTTTTCAGTGGTACCATGTGTTAGCATTTGATTAGGTTATCCATCTACAGATCACACATCTCCATCAAGCTAGAGCACAACAAAAGCACATTATTCAAAGCAACACATCAATGAACCCACAGTGAAAGTTTGGTTTAACATTCAAAAATAATGAAAGACCTACCTGAAACGGGTGGTATTACCTCGATAGTTGGATGTCGAGGAAATCCGAAAAGGAGACACGAGCTCAGATTATGGGGGGAGACAGAGACGGAGATGCTGTTCCGCAATGGTCTGGCAATTAGGGGTGGTGAGAACAAGGATCAGAGAGGAGTTAAAGATCTTCGATTAGGGTTTGCAATTTGGTGGTGTTTGGCGCTGAGATATGAACGACATCTTTCGAATGAACGATTAGGGTTTCCAACTGTATAACCCCCTTTTTGTTTCTTCAAAGATGTCGATGAATAAGAAGGGATGAGGAGAGAGAGAGCCAATTGAAAATGGCCATAAATACCACTCGTAATTTAGGGTAACAGGGATACTAAAGTCATTTCACATCGGACGTAAAAAAGCGATTAGCGGACTACGAAAAAAAAGTGACTGGGAGCTTAAAAAAAGGGGGGGAGGGTTATTTGAATGAGGAAAAAAAAGCTCTTATATTGGGCAGTCAATCAAACGCGATTATACTCAATAAGCTCTGATATTTATAGCTTTTAATTGAATAAGCTCTTATTTTGAGATGAACCAAACAGCCCCTTAATAACACCTCTCCTCGTTCGTCAAGGTGGTGAGATATCAATACCCACTACCCCACTGTATCCGTCTCCATTTCCCACTACCCGTTTACGCGGTGAATCCGGGGTTCGAACCCCGTCCAACCCCTTGAATGGGACGAACCCTTTAAAACAACAATTTTCCTCAGCCCACTGGGCTACTACAAAAAAAAAAAAAACACAGCCCCTTAATAGCTTGTTTAGAAAAGAAAATAATCATCTAGCAATTAACTTAAATAAATATATATAAGGACTTAAATAACTTAAATATTGTTGTAAAAAAACTTAGAAGAAAGTTGTTGTTTTAAGGACGGACCAAGGCTCATACAGACGCGGAGGTGCACATAGAGGGGTGAAAAAATAAAATAAATAACATTTTTATAATTTTAGGTAGTGGGAAATAGATATCAATACCCCTATAATAAAAAAATCTGGACTTCAATTATGTCAAAAAACACAGGACACCTGCGTAGTCTCTCTCTCTCTCTCTCTCCTCTCCAATGGCGGGGGGAGGCCAAGGTCTTGATTCGATCTCGTCGGCGGTGGCGCTGATCCTGGTCCTATTAGCCTGCGTGGAGCTCGGCGACGCGGCGACCGCCGTCGACGTCTACCGCCTGATCCAGTACGACCTCGCCGGGTCCCCGTTCGGGTCCCGTCTCGCCGGTCTGAGCCATCACGCAGGGTCGGCCGCTTCCGCCGTTCCGGGCGCGGATCTGTCTCGGACGGCCCTCATGGTTCCCCTTAAAGATCTCGATCTAGGTTTCTTGCGAGGTGAGTTTCTAAGGGTTTCCATGATTGACTTTATGGAAGAGTTGCCTTTGTTGTTTTGGTTACATATGTTGACTTGGAATGCGTGAGCGAGTGAGTGAATTAGGTTAGAGACATACATAGTCACAAAGTACTTCGAACACAAACATTCACAAAAGTTCGGCAATTGGATATGCCACGACCCATAGGTGGAACATACTTTTGTTCGTCGAACTGTCTGGGTAAACATTTAGTTTGGATGATTTATCAAATTCATCATAATTTAAAAACTAATAATTATAATTGTTGACTCCGCCTTTACACCCAATATAATAGTTTTTGCATGTATCACTTATAATAGTGATAGACTGCATCTAGAAAATAGTTTAATTATCTCCATATTTTTGCCGTACTTATTTTGTATAATTTATTAAAGTAAATGTACCATATTGAATGAATATTTGCCTTACATGAACTTTGTGACTATGGTTAGAGAGTACCGATGGAAGTGAAATTTGGTGCCTTTTTGGGATGGGATTGTAACACACTTGTTGGTAGAGAAGTTCATTGGGTTTACGATGAAATGCTATGAATTGGTGTAGTGCATGGTGTTTGAGCTCATATTCTTTGTTGGGCGTCGTATGGGAATGTGTTGCTATTTCATGTGAAATCTATGTGTATCAATTCCTAATATGTTGTCAGGATTGTTACTTTTGGTTGAAGATTTTAGGGAATGCTATTGGTGACCCAAAAAATTGCCTGAAATGTTGCTTGAGCAGTTTATATATTCTCTCCTAAATGTGAACATTACATACTGCTAGTGGGTGTATGTGTACTGCTAGCAGAATTCATGATTATAGCTGCCGTGTGCTTCAGTTGACAATTTGCTCTTGCCACTCTTCATTATGGGACACACCCACTAATGATGCACAACATAGCACTGTGGATTTTTTTGTGCCTATCTGTATGGTTTTTGACTAAAGAGATTGTTGGAACCAGCATAGTTAGGTGCTCCATTATATCTGCTGCATTTCAATATTTCACATTCCTATCTGTATGGTTTTTGACTAAAGAGATTATTGGAACCAGCATAGTTAGGTGCCCCATTATATCTGCTGCATTTCAATATTTCACATTCTTGGCTGAAAATGGAGTTATTTGAAGGGACACTCATGTGCCTTTACATGATGGAAATGGACCCAGTTGCATATTTTTTTAATAACATGTTTCATTTGACGCAGCGTCTTGGGCTTCAGATTACTGCCGAATATTGTCACTCTGACTTCTTGTTTGATTTTTCCGTACTCTTGTATCTAAAAATTCAGAGTATATTACAAATAGGAAGCCGTTGGGTGGATTGGTACTGCTGCTTCCTCAAAAATTACGTGAGAAGATTGGAATTGCTGATGATGACCAAGGTGATGGGCTAATCAGAAACATGTTATCTGAGATGGAACAATTACTGGTGCATGCCAACATACCTGTAAGTGAAATGTATTAACTATTTCTTAAACATTCCTGATCTGTTGTCTCTGATTCTCTATTAAATCATCCTTTGGGGAATACATTGATGACATGTCAATGCGGAGCACTATAAAAAAAAAATTTGGAGATAAAAAATGAAACTTATTGCACCATAGGTATACTCTAATTATATGAGTTGATCAGAAGGGTTTTCTTAGCTTTTGATACTGTCATGCCCAAGCTATACTATTCTCAGTTAACTTTTTAACTTCTTCAGAATTTTTTTTTTACATATTTTTTATTTATCGAAATAGAATGCCATCTCATATTGAACGTTGTTCAGCAGCTTTGATAATATTAGTCATGCATGAATCTGACATATTCCTGCATAAAATACGAGGGAATAAAAAGGTAAAAATGCTTCATCATATCTTATTCTGATGTTTGTAATCATCTCCATTTTCCTGAAAGGAAAACCTCAATTACTTTATAATCCAGCTATTATGCCCATTTGCGTCCTTAGATGTCCCTCATTATCTTTCATTATCTTTTTAGACTTTTGTGTGCTGCCTACAAGTATAAGTGTTGTATGTGTTGCTGCAGTATCCAGTTTACTTTGCTTTTGAGAATGAAAAAATCAATGAGGTACTTACTGAGGTGCAAAGTAATGATGCTACTGGTCAGCCTGCTACTGCAACCACTGGCGGGTTAGTTGTCATCATACATTTTTTTGGGAATAATTGATGCAGCAATCACTTGCTTTAAAGGATGTCATTTCATGCTTAAAATGCAAAGTTGTATTGTAGGTACAAGCTTGTTGTGTCCACTCCGGAACCCAAGAAAATTGTGTCTCCTGCCATCACGAACATTCAGGTCCATTCTTCCTCTCGCAATATTTATTATGTGATTAGCTTTTTATAAAGGTCACTTTCATGGAAACCGTTGTATTTCATAACCTTTATTACATGGGGTCTGCTCTTTGTGAAAAGCTGAATAGATCATGTCGGTTGTTAATAGACAGACTTGAAAGATCTAGTTTCAGGAAAAAGTTTTTAAATACTAGAGGGCTGCAAATTAATGTAGCTGATTTATATCTATGATTCTTTTCTTAGAAATTGGTGCGGATAATGTTATGCTGCATGTATCTTGCATGTCGTTGTTTTTCTCTGCTGTATAGTGTGGCATATATGGTTGTTAAGCCTTCCTGTTACTTACATATCGTACAGACTTTTCATCATGGTTAATTATAAATCTGTTGTGAAGAATTTTTTTTTTTTTGCATGACAGGGATGGCTACCTGGATTGAAAGGCGAGGGGGATGCTAATCAGCTGCCAACCATCGCTATAGTTGCATCTTATGACACATTTGGTGCTGCACCGGTATAAAGAATAACATATTATGGAATTATATTCCACATATGTCCGAATGTCTTCCTATGATAGTTTTAATTCACATAAATTTAAAGATGTTTTGCTTGGTCTATATGATTATTTTCTTCCAATGAAGTGCTCGCCAATATGAAGTATTAGACCATGTCTGTTCTAATCTAAAAAGTAAATGTATAGTGACGTCAAGAAGTACTGACTTTTTGCAATAACCTTCCCCTAGGACTTCCTTAACAAGTCACTCTTGATGACTTCATTAAACTATGTATCTTATCCATGGTCTACACGTTGATTGCAGGCATTGTCTGTGGGAAGTGATAGTAATGGAAGTGGGGTTGCTGCTCTTCTGGAAATAGCAAGACTCTTCTCACGTCTTTATTCAACTCCAAAAATGAGAGGAAGATATAATTTACTATTTGGATTGACTTCTGGTGGACCTTACAACTACAATGGAACTCTTAAGGTTAGTATGTCCTTGTTTCCATTTATAGATTTTTCCAACTCAATTTTATCATGTTCAATCCTTTTCTAGCAGTTTTTTATTTCATTTTCCAGTGGCTCCGGAGTTTTGATCAACGCATACGAGAAAGTATTGACTATGCCATTTGCTTGAAT
This sequence comes from Acorus calamus, assembly GCA_030737845.1. Taxonomy (NCBI): domain Eukaryota; kingdom Viridiplantae; phylum Streptophyta; class Magnoliopsida; order Acorales; family Acoraceae; genus Acorus; species Acorus calamus. The sequence goes on along the minus strand of CM060876.1, from coordinate 8,203,215 downwards.
AGCATTGGTTCCTGGAGCGATGAGTTGTGGATTCATGTGTCAAAGCCTCCTGAAAATGCCTACATAAAAGAAATATATGAAGTAAGTCCAAGAGTTGATATTCACTTGGATAAAACTATGCTTCAAGTTCTCATACTGGATTATTTGGAATGCAGGGTTTCTCAACTGTGGCTGACGAATTGGGATTTAAGATAAACATAAAGCAGAAAAAGATTAACATTTCAAATCCAAGGGTAAGTGTATGATAGAGCTTAATTGCAATAATTTAAAGCAACGGTTTTGCAATATGTTAAAGACTAAGACATTGTCGTAGGTAATATTGGGGTAGGTTTGGTGATAAAGGCATTCAAAATTTACAGCAAAGACGATATTCTGTATCTTTGGGTATGAATTATTGATGATGATGAATTAAAAGTGTGTGTGTGTGTGTGTGTAGGATAGTATCAGTGAGAATTGATTTTTAATGCTGTTTAGTGTTAGTTTGAAGAGACTTGCCAAGTCATTCAAAATTATGTTGGGAGTAAATCAATGTAGTTCATGGTTCTTGAGTAGTTATTTCCCTAATGTCACCTTCAAACACCATTCCAATTGGCCTTCTTTCGTGAGTAATATATTCTCAGTTACAGAAACCTCTGAATCATAAAAGATTTGTAGTCTAATGGATGTTTTGAACCTTAAGATATAAAAAGAGATGTATGATATATTATGTTAGATGCTGTCCTGGTTCTTGTTGTTTTTCAATTTTGTCAGAATGCTAGAGCAAAAACAATGGTCATGTATTTATGCCTTTTCTGAGTCGTAAAGAAGGTGTTGTGCTTCTGCAGGTAGGTTGGGAACATGAGCAGTTCTCAAGAGTAAGAGTTACAGCTGCCACTCTTTCTGAGTTATCTGTTGCACCGGATTTCTTAAAAAGCTCTGGTGGTCTGTATGATACCAGGTTTGTAAACTTCATTTCCTCTCTTTTTGAATGCAGTTTATCTGACAGTATTAACCCTTTATCTTTAATGTTATCAGGAGTTTAGTTGATGAAACAGCAGTTTTCAAAAGTGTCAAATTGGTTGCTGAGAGTCTTGCGGTAAGAATTAGGATTATTTGTCTCATGTAATGTGGAGGTGTTATTCTATTATATTGCATCATATTTTTCTATCACATTAACTAGTAAAAAAAAAAAAAGCTCCAGAGTAGGCATTTTTTGTTGTTCAGATCATGCTTGATACCCAAAACTTTGGAAGTTTAACATAGAAAATTATGCTGTCTTGTTGTACTAAAATTACGCATCGAGTGCTAGATGATCAGTTTATGTATTGTGAATGTTTACTCTCTATCATGCAGAGACATATATATGGCCATCGAGGAAGGGGTATTGAGATTTTTGCAGATAATAGTAGCTTGGCTGTAAACCCTTTTCACATAAACTCATGGCTGGACTTTTTATCACGGACACCTCGAGTAGCTCCATTCCTCTCAAAAACTGATCCATTTATCTCTGCGTTGAAAAAGGTATAGTATTTCTCAAAAAATCATATTTATTTTGTTCACAGAAATTAGTTCTTATTCCTTCATTATATGTGCTGATGCCTGTTGCTGGAATCACAAATACTCTCACTACAAAATATAACTCGTACACAACTTGACGTGGAAAATGTTACCTTTTCGTGTATTCCATATTGTATGCATGTAAGAAGGCACGCTATTGTTAACAGTGTTCTTTTTTCACATCATTCCTATGTGCAACTAGCTAATGGTTCATGCATGTATTTGGGTCATGCTTCCAATTTGATACTGCACTGGTTCTTTTTGTTTGATCTTTATGAAAAGTTATATGCTCTCCTTGAGTTGGGGAATGGGAGTGAATGCCCTGTTTTTATGTCATAAATAAGTATGATTTTATGCTAAGATCTTTCTAGGATGTGAGTTCTGCTTGCAAGGAAAATAAATACTGCAGTTATATTATATTTGTAGCCCTTGCGGTTCATGTTTCTGGTTGGAAACTATTATACTATTTGGGTATATACTTTTATTATTGGTTTGGCTTTTGGAGTCTTTTAGAACTGAAGGCATATATGGCTCGGATTTGGGATTCTATGAATGGCAGATTCTGGGGTGCTTGCCCAGTTGCCCTGTTAAACTTTTTGCGGTGCTGCCTGACATGTTTACTTTATTAGAAGATGTGGGAATTCGCCACATTTAATTTATTGAAAACTATTGTAATCTTGTACAAAGAGTGCAATAAGGCATGACCTCCAGAGAAAGAGAGGACATCAAGTCATGACACTTACTAGAACCTCAATTTGAAAAATCCCTTAACTAGGAACAATCTGTGAGATGACAATCTGCCAAAAAGCTTCAAAATTTCATCATCATCTCCTTCATTGCCAGTCAATCATTATGTCTTTGGTACTTGAATGACTAGAATTGTTCATGCACAGTAATTTCATGGATGTTATCTGGTCAGTAGTAATTAAGAGTTATTTTAATGCCAGATCATATCAGCATGCAACATATTGTAGAGATGACAGAAGAATAACATTTCTGCAATGAGTTTATGTAATATTGAATTTCATAGAGCTTGCTAATATACATTGTTACACCGTTGGTCGATGAGTGGGTGTAGTTGCTGCGGCTTGCTTTATATACTTTTTTTTTTTAATCCTTTCAGCCTAGAAATTTAAATACTGATTTGAGTGTCGCCTGTTTTGTTTTGTTTCTACAATCCTGATTTCTTAGATGCAGGTTTAAGTGATAAATTTCCAGTTTTTCATAAATGCAAATAATGAAGAGGTAGAGCTAATGATGAGAGAGTGATATTAAAGGGGTGGGCTAGGAAAAATTTCCTCTTATCATTGGAACCCTGAGATCATCTGAAATGTGTTCAAATCTAACTATCCTGAATTCCCGTCTCCTGAAAGGGAGGGCACACAATCCTTGTATACTAAGCATGCCCAACATTGAAAGCTGGAAAGGAGTTGTATCTTGAAATATCAGAATGTGTAAAAATATATTTCCAGGTTTTGGATTCTCAAGTTCGTGATTAGATAACTTCCAAAGAAAGCAGCCAAAATTTTCAGAGTAAGGTGGATGACAAAGCCGAATGGACCGTGTGACAATGGGATTTTTTTTGTAGGTTGACATTACATTATAATGATGTCTCTGTAATTGTACTTGCCTAGTTTGCATTGATAACCCAACTCTATTTGGGTGACTTACTCTCTCTTATGTTGGTAGATAAGTAGATGACTATATACCTCATGGCAATTTGCATAAAGAATACCAACTGCTGTTAGTGAAAACCACTCAATATCTCAAAAAATACAGTTATTTGCCATTGTTTATTTTACTTGCATCGAACGTTGCTCCTACGATTCCTTGTTGAGTACGTACATGTCATCTTCAATAATTGCTGGTAATGCATCACTTTTTTGTCCACGAACAATGATGCGTCATAATTGGGATTATATGCACCAATTCTTCCAGTGTGCATCTAGTTGTGCTGTTCAGCCTTATTTTATTCCTGCAACTCAAAGAATTCTTGCAATTTAGTGGCATGCCTATATCACATATGATCTTCAACAAGACGAACCTCCATTCATATGCTGGATCTGTTTTTGTGGCAGGAATTATCAGACCACACAACCGAGGTGAGTGTCCAACACGAGGTGCTTGATGGGATCTTCACTTTCTATGATCAAACAAAAGCCACTCTCAACATTTACCAGGTAACATCTCTGTCTAAGAAAAATTGAATAATTGATTCATCAGAATTGCACCCATCACACCGCACCGAATGAATAGGAGAATCTTTGTAACTCGTCTTTTAAAATTAAAAAATACATGCAGTTGTCTCTGTGTTGAGATTTTCTGCCATTCTTTGCAATGAAGTCTCTGATCACCTGGAATTATCACATCCCAGATATTCTGATTCTTTATCTTACAGTGATTGCCTGACTCTATTTGCCAGCCTTTAGTAGATTATATCCAGGATCTTGTTCCCCCAAAATGTCTATCCACCTATACTTTTTTTGTATTTTTCTGTATGATGCTTTAGCTTTGTCCCACCTGACTCTCAACTTTTTTGCTTTCCTATGAATCAAAAACCTACAATTTCTTCAACCAAGACAAGTTTAGTGAAACGACAAATACTATTTTCTCTTTCACCAGCACAAATACGTCATGAACCCATGTACAAAATTATGGAAGAGATCTAAACTTTGGTTAGGCATTCATTGGTTTATATCTTTTTGTCATTTTGTTGATGAACAATAGGCAAAGTAGATTGATAGGGCACGTTTATTGGATCACTTATTCAGAGGTCACTTGGTTACTTCGTCTTTGCTCTTCTTTGATTTTTGGACAGACCAAATGCTTTTTTATCCCCTAATACATGGATTGAACAAATTTGTCTCTAATCAGCTTCTGAGATTTTTTTTTGTGAAAAAATATAGCTTCATTTTCTTGTCCTGATTTTCAAAATGACCGAATTGGTTTTGGTGTTCTCATATCTTGCATACCATCCTTTTCTGGAGATGGCTTCGCATGAGATAATTTTACTTGGTGATATTCCAGATCATGTCAAATTACTTTCATACAATGTACCTTACATTCAATACGCAAGATCACACATCCATTGCCAAATAATCCTACAATAAAACCACAGGAATTTCCATCTTTTCCATTCTAATTTTTAAATTCATGTTGAAAATACTTACAGCAGAAAAATCGTTTAAATTTTAGTTAATCATTGATTGAAATCACCAAAAAGTGATACACATCATCTTCCAAATCCCACAATGCCTCACTGGATGCCATTGTCCATGAAAATTTCAGGTAGCGAGTGTGACGTTTGACCTTCTGTTGCTGCTCGTGTTGGGATCTTATTTGATCATCCTCTTCAGTTTCCTTGTCATCACAACACGGGTACATATATATCGCTCATATTTCAGTTGTGTATTCTATCCAAAAAATTTATTCTTAAAAAATTCAAGCCCTCAATACATCGCTTAAATCTACACAGGGTCTTGACGATCTCATCAGCATATTCAGGCGGCCACCCTCCCGTAAATCCAAGGCAGCTTGAGTTGCTCATCCACAGATGTAGACTAATTGTTTTATATTGTTTCATGAGGGGAGGAAATTAGTGACTACTTGTTAGAGCATAAAATGAATTCTGATGCTGGAAATTTTTGGTTCCCCACTGTTTTATTTCAAATTTTGTGAGAGCTGCATAGGACTATGTATGAGACATGTTATTCTTTTGATGACTAACTGTCAGTGGTCACACGTAATTGACACTGGCTTTCGCATTGGCAACAAATGTAAGTCTCCTATTCAATACCTGTTTTGATCATTTAGAAGTTTAGACCATCACATTTTGACAGCCTTTTAATGGTTATCATCTTTCCCTTTCATTTCTGTGATTGGCTTCTCTGATTTTTCTTTGGAGGCGAATGTTATGGATCTGAAATATTTGGATCTATTCTTTGTTCATAAAATATTTTGGCAAATCATTTTCACCCAAATTATGTACAACTCATTCAGTTCCAAGAAGCTTTCTGCATGCTGAAGTTGGAGAAAAAGTTGGGCCATTGGGAAAAGTAGGGATAATAAAAGGAAAATGAACATTCAGTTCGCACGGGTTTTTTTTTATATAACAAATCATATTCTTCAATTAAAGTGTATACTGTTATATTAACTGAAGTATATATTGAGGTACATTAGTGTATTTTTTTAGTTGAAAAAATGAAAACAAATTTACATCATATACTATGATATAGCTCTATATATTATGAAGTTGCCAAAACATACTATGTGTATTAAGTGTATCGCGCTCATAATAAAATCATTTCATTTTGGACCCATTTAAATGAAGGTATATAGGAGAAGGAAAATGTTACTTTTGTGTCATTCTTGTAGCGTTTTTGTTGTTGGCGTGTTTTAATTTTTTTAAGTTTATATTTTGTTTAATGTACTTCATATTTAAAAAAAAAATGCATATTTGAATGATTGTTTTTTTTTCAATTCCATTTTTCACTTCAAAAGGTATAACGAAGACATGAAGGACGAAATGTAAGAAAGTATATCTGGTCAGTGATTAATTATTACATTATTGGAAGGATGTAAAAAGCTTTTCCAAAATAAGTAGTGGTACATAGAGAGCACCTAGTTCAACCTGGTTTGGTTGTTAAAGGATTGGTGTAACCATCATTTACCAAGGACTGAAAAGCAAATGGTCATCACAGAATGGTGTCTTCTAATACTGTTCTTTGGGGTCCATTACAAAAGCATGTCATCAGTTTTGGGCTGGTCCACATCAAATAAGAGCCACCAAGTTAGTAAAAACTTTTGTTTACTAAATCATTTTCGTTTGTTATGATAGATTTCTCATGGGTTGTGGCCAAATACCAATATTATTCTATCCTGTATTTACCATACTATTGAAATAGGAAATGTGGACTGCATCTTCCAAAAAAAATATTATATGGTACTAAAACGAAACAAAAATCTCAAACTAAAGAGGACATACAAATAGCTCATTATTCAATAAATCATTCTCTGTGTTGTTTATTTAGATTCAGTGTTGCAACCTAGCCCCAGAAATTAGGTCCCATTGACGAGCCCCAATATGTGACATTCTCCTATTGGTTCCTTATTTGACTTTTTCAAACAATAAAAAAGACAATGACATTACTACATTTTAAAGGTTTTTAAAAATTAGTTTCAACTAATTATACCATCATTAATTCCTCATAACAAAATCCCTAAAAACGTGGCATCATTGAAACTTCCCGATTGAACAAATTTTTTTTCAAAAAAAAATTATGAACTAGGGTTTCAGAATTGGGCAAATCCAGATACATATATCTAAATTCGATATTTGTTTTTAATTTCACCGATCAATCTGAAAATAAAACTTGTAAATCGCAACATTTTTTGGGGTCCAAAAAAACCAAACCTTGATGGATCACAATTTTTTGCATTACAATCGATTTGGACAAAAAAAAATCGTGTAATTCTTCTCTTATCCACCAAACAAATCTGAATAAAAAAATCTGAAATAAATATCGAATTCAGATACATGTATCTAAATTCAATATTTGTTTTCAGTTCCACTGATCAATCTGAAACTAAAAATTGTAAATCGTGATATTTTTGGGGGTCCAAAAAATCCTAACCTGGATGGATCATCATTATTTGCACCACAATCAGTTTGCAAAAAAAAAAATTGTGTAATTCTTCTTTTCTCCACCGAACAAATCTGAATAAAAAAATATGAAACAAATATCAAATTCAGATATACGTATCTAAATTCGATATTTGTTTTCAGTTCCCCCGATAAATTTGAAACTAAAAATTGTAAATCGTGATTTTTTTGGAGTCCAAAAAAACATAACCTGGATGGATCACCATTGTTTGCATGGCAAACAGTTCACACAAAAAAAATTGTGTAATTCTTCTTTTCTCCACCGAACAAATCTGAATCAAATGTGAAATTGATATTTGTTTTCGTTTCAACCGATCACTCTTTATCAAGAAATGGTAAATCGTGATTTTTTTGGTCGTCCATTTGAATTGGTATCTTCAAAAGGGAAAGAATCTCTCAAATCATAACCATCTCTGGATTAATGGGGGCGGTTATGGAAAACTCAATCCGATTAGTTATAGGGGTAATATGGGTAACTCAAACTTGCCATCTCATGGGGATTGAGATGGGGTTTAACATTTGGGACTCAAAAATCATTATTGATTTAGATTTAGGAGGATGTGTTCGCACCGGTTCTAATAGTGTATGACGATTTCTCTGAGTGTATACTTAATTAAACAAATATATACTCTGTCAAACGAAACAAAAAATTATGCATTCAATTCAAGTATTTCCATTAAACAAGAATATATATTTACCCTCCATTTGGATGGGGAATTAAGGGTGGTATAAGATGAGATAAGAATAGATAGAGGAAAATAATTGTTTGTTTACAGTGTATAATTTGATATTATTATGACAGTATAAATGAGTATAAGAGTATAACAATTTTTAAATAACACTTGGGATAAGCTTATATCCATCTTATCTATTCCTATGGAAGGTGAGGCTCACTATCACATAAAAAAAAAATCACATCTCATCACCTCTTATACATCAATAGAACTCACATGTCAAATAATTTTTTATACTTTATTCACATTTTATTCTTCATCAACCTTTATTATTACGTTTTCCAATGAAAATAAAAAAAAAACACAATCAAACAAAAAAATCACTTATTCCATTAATAAATTTATATGTACATGGAATAGGAATATACCCCATCCAACCGGGTGGTTAAAAAATAAATCGTGACCACAGGAAAAAGCTTATCTTATCCCTGTATTTGTCCCCAAACCATCCATCTCAACATTTAAAAAAAAAAAAAATTTAACTTCATTGTTTTAAAAATTCATCCCCACCTAGATGATAATTAGATGATGATGAACATGTTATACAGTACTAATACTACATTTAGCCAGGACGATATTTTCATTTGATGAACACAGCAAAAATGACAAAATAAATTTATATAACGAGAAGAAAAAGCATAACTATACAAAAAGAACCCTGAACCCAGACTAATAAACAACCTAACAACACAACATCTCATCCACCACGCAACACCAATCATGAAGAATGTGAGTTCAGCATCTCCCGATACACCATGTCGATGAAATTATCATTCTGTTAACACAAAATAAACCAAGATTTAGCATGAATTTAACAAGAAGCATCCCCTGACAGATGAGGGTTTATCATCACTTCAGAAAGATGGGTAGCAAAGGAAGAACAGGCATCTTAGGAAATAGAAGATCATGATAATATCATCATAATTTAAATAGTAGTGCATTGTTCAGATGTCACAGCACAAATAAATTGTGCATATATGTTTATTAAGAGTGGACTTAATATGCTCAACATTAAATAAACGGAGTAAAGGGACATATGAATCATTAAATGATCCATTTCTCTGTATGAAAGGTAAATCAACAGTCAGAAGTATAAACAAGCTTAGGAGATATAACATTAAAATATACTATAAATGCATGATATCTTATAATAGAAAGTAAGGAATACTTGTAGGAAGCCACCAAAAAAAATAAAAAAGATTTATGTAGAAACCAATGAAACCATTCAAGCAGTCATGTCCCAGATATCGAACCAGAGCCTCTATGTAGGGCCCCAACAAACAAACAAAAAAAGCTATTTTATTTCCGATTTTGTTGAGATTTTTTGTTTTAAAATTTTTATTTTATTTTAAAAATGGGTTAAAGCCATCCAAGTGCTCACAAACATGAGTAATCCCATATAAATCCTTATTAAAGTTGAGGCACACCTACAAGTCCTTAAAAACTCACAAAAACCCATATACATCCTTGATTTCAACAAAAATTAATCATAACCAACCTATCTTACTTAACTTTAACCTATAACCATAAATAATTAAATTATCATCAAATTTTTAACCATTTTTCAATTAATACTTCAATGAAAATGAAGAAACATAAAAAATCTTACAAGAATAATATGATCTTTGCATAGATTAATTTGTTTGTATGATTATTTATGGAGACTATAATGTATACATAATTATATGGTGATAAAATATTCTATCAAATTTGAATGAAATTTTAACCCAAGAATGATGATTAGGTTTTTTGAGTTTTCAAGGATTCGTGTGCCTACCCCAACTTTCACAGGGACTTATATGAGATTATCCATGCGTGGAGGGATGTACATGTCTTTAACCCTTTAAAAAATTTGAAAAAATGTACACAATCTTTGCTATTTATTATATTTTCCTATTTTCTTGAGATTTTATTTTATTTATCGTTCTTACAAATAAGAAAATCTTATTGGGTTTTGTGTTATTTTACTTTTTATCTATTTTCATTTCTGCTTTTTATTTTTCAATATTTTCTATTTATTTAACATAAGTGCTATTTTTATGCTATTAAATTTTATTTGTTATTTAATTCTTTCTATTTTATGGGATTCAAAATGTTTTATTGATAAAAAAAATGTTTTATTGATAAAAATCACCAAAAAAAAACTTGATACAAATTCTCATCTTATGACATGTACCATACGATGGCAAGTTAATCAATCATTAAGATGCAATTTTTTTTTAATGACTGAATTCATACATTAAAATTAACATCACCAAACTGCAATGCACAAAAAATCATACCTGCACAAGCTTCAACAGTGCATCACGCACTTTCTCTCTTGTAAAAACAGGTCCGTATGTTGGGGCAGGAGTGAGTGATGGAGGCGGGGTTGGAGGGGGATATGGTTGGAGTAATGGAGTGCCATGCGGGTGTTGCATAGTCACAGGAGGTTGGACTGGAGGAGCAGAAGGAATAGATGATGAGACTGGTGGCATTATCAATGGGGACGGAGAAGGAGGTGTGAAAAAAGAGGGCTTCACTAGATTAGCCTCGTTAGAATCACTGCCACCCAAATCAAGATTGTTGGTGTTCAGAGCCAAAGGAATTGATGGAGCAGGCAGAGGAGATGGTTGAAGGATAGGCGCGGGAGACGGAACAACATTTGGTGTGTGTAAAAATAAAGAAATTGGAGGGCGAGATAGTTGAGGTGGTCCAGGAACTGTTGAACCTGAAGCATTGTTAATATTCATGGTCGCCTGCAGAAAAAAGAAATGATTAATTCATCTTACAAAACACGGAATCCAATTGTTTACTGCCATCTGTTCATCCAACTGTTAATATACAAGGCTTTTTAATTGTTTACTGCCATCTGTTCATTTAAACATATAAAATTGACGATATCATTAACTCATTGGGCTTGAACACAAGTTGACCTCTACATCTCAGAAAAGTAGAAAACCGAATCCAATTGCATGATTTGATAAAAATTATTCTAGTAGATGACACAAAGTATCATTGAGCCAAGAAACTATGGTCTCATCATCCAAATGCATTTACCATCAAGGTATACATTAAATATTAAAAGAATGAATGAGAAGGGTTCAACAATAGATAGAATTATCACATGCATAAATGTAAAAGTAAAAAAAGGATACATACGCCAAAAAATGTCACAAATGAATCATCCGGAACATTTGAAACAGCGGGGGTAGAAGATGCAGGTAGCTCCAGAGGACCTTCAATCAGATTGGAAGTTGGAGCAGCTTCCAATTCCTCAAACTCACTGTGAAATATTAAATGACAAAGTTAATAAAACTATTACACAATTCACTAGTCAGGAGAAAAATAGTTGGGTGCAAGGCTATTCATGTGAAGTGTTCTGGAAATCACGTGTTTAATGCGGCTAATGTATGCATGATAGAGATACGATCCATCAAAAAAGAAGCTTAATGAAGTTAATTGAAACTACATTGGAACATAATATCAGATCTGGAGGTGAACACATCATATTTATGGATCAAAAACTCAATGTGCTTACCAATTTTCTTCACAACCAACAAGAAAGTACCAGTTGACTTGGCTAATAAAATGGAGAATAACTGAACTTGCTGTTCATCTTTGAAGTAGGGGTTCTCAATAGAAGGGAATATAATCATAAGATTTACAGGTTTCAATATTTCCCAATAATTATCCATTACATGAAGCATAACAATTTGTAAGACAGAAACGCCTTTACACTCTCCCAAACTGTGAATCAATTTTGAAATAATCTCATGAGAAATCCTAAATGCTCAAAATTTTTAAAAATACTTCCAGTTCCACCAAAATGATCCCATGTTCAATAAACCAGCAGTACTTTCCTCTAGAAAAATGCCCCAATAGGCCAATACTTTTCTGAACTGAATAGGAATAGAACATAGCACTGTAGATACCCCACTTTTAATCAGCCAAAGTAAAGGAAACTTAGCCCAAACAGTATTTAAATCGAAAAATAAATTAAGTCAAAATGAACAAGTCCTACAAGAAGCCAATAGAAAACAACTAATACCCCTAGACAGCCGGTTGGGAGAAAATAACCGTCCCTAATGACCGGCTAATCAAACAAAGCCGCCCAACATTCAAACCTAGCCCCCCCCCCCAAGAGACCCCACCAGCTAAACAAATGTAGCCGACCCTTGAACCGACACCACCAAATGAGACATAAAGCTAAGATGCCAGCTAAAACAAAGTAGCCGATCAATCCACCGACCCAGAACCAAGAACAAAACCCCCTATCGGCTAAACGAAAGTAGTCAAACCCCTCCCTGACAAATCTGGTGAAACATAAAGCAGGAAACCATGAGTTCTTTGGATATTTTCTCCCCTCAAAAAAACTGATATTTCACCTATTGAGGGGGGGGGGGGGGGGGGGGTTGTTGTGGACCAGCAGCAAAACAAGGGAGGTTGGTGAGAGATTGGTAGGCGGTTGATAAGAGATTAGAGATAGAGAAGGAGATTACATTTACATCTTAGCTCCCAAAAGCCCTTCTCCTACCCCACCTGAAAGCTACCATTAAAAAGAATGAGAGAAAGGAGACCAAAAGCTTACTCACCAGTTCACTGTCTACCCAAAAGTAGAAAAGCCTAGTAAAAGCAGTCAACTTCCATTCCCCCACTCTAACCCCATCAAATCTCACTTTCCACACCCATCCCCCTCTCATCCATAACCCAAACTCACCCACTCACCACCCCAACTCCAGAAAATCAATCCAAATATTCCAAAACCAGATAAACCAGCAAAATCATCACCAAAAACACTTGTTGGAAGCATAAAACTCAAACTAGTCTCTTGGGGAAGGGTGTGCAGGTGATGGTCGACTAATAAATCCAGTCGGCGGTCATTTGGCGCTTGCCCCCTTTGGAGCTTTCACATATAGTCGGCCAATATAAAGTAGTCGACTGATTTCCTTGCTTATATATATAGCCGACATACTTAGACTAACCAGCAGGTATTTACTTGCTTTCTTTAAATTTACACCCCTTTTTCGATCTTTATCCAATGATTTAGTTAGTGGTAGTTAATAGCCCCTGACTGAATCATGTGCAATTGTTGTGGTGGGAGATCATCATCAGTGAAGCCAATGGTTGGGGCTCCGGTTGGACCATTGACTGAATCAACGGTCATAGAGGACCCTTCCGTGAAAATCAACATAAATGGATGAATCCCATGTCGCATTCAACCTATTTAGTACCTAATCCACCCCTCCCCGAAGATCAGCAAATCCGGATTCAAGCCTATCGAAGCGTGTGTTGAAGTTGGTTTCCATTGAAATTGAACTAAAAATGACATCTATGTACCAAATTTCGTGTGTTTTTAGGCACGCCTCAATAACAAGGACTCTGATACACTTTGTATTCTAATTATGAAGAGAAAAGCTCCCTCTCGCAGGGAAAGCACGACGTCAAAGCTATCGCTGGACGACACCTACTGGCGCCTCACTCTGACCATTCTCTACTTTATTTCTTTCTCTTTGTTGAAGTGAATCCAACTGTTCGCATAGCATGGAATACATCTAATTGCCAGGTCAGGGAGCTTCGCCATGGGTTGGAATATCCTCCTCGTGGCCCTCAACTCTTGGCCACCCCTGAAGATGAAGCACCAGTCCCTCCCCCCCCCCCCCCAACTACTAAACACCAACAAAAACAGCCCAGTCTAAAAAGAAAATAAAAAAATTAAAAAAGATATAAAACCACCCCTTTTTTTTGGTAGGAAGGCTCTGTATCCAAAGCATGGTCAAGAGCGTAAAGCCCATAATCACCTACCATGGGCAGGAATTGATCTTGGGTCACTCGCATGAGAGCCTAGTGCCCTACCGCCACGTTAACGCGTGTGGGGACAAAACCACCCATTAATGATCCATGTGAATGGATCCACCGTCCACATGTGCCCTCACCATCACCTGTCACCCCTTTTAATTAACCCTCCCCCTCCCCTCCACATAAAACAGACCCTTCAATATCCACATCACATAATCGCATAGAGGCATGGCCCGCATAGGCCCCACTCCTCGGCGTCCCCGTCTAAGGTATCTTGAAAAAAATAAAGTTTTAAATCTCTTTTTTTCTTTTTTTTATATCTCAACTGTTCCTAATATCAATTATCATCTCTAAAAAAATCCCTAATTTTTACTTTTGCTCCATTAACCGCCTCACAATCGAGAATCGGCAATCCTCTCCTCTCCTCCATCAACACTTACAAGGTATAGAATTTTTACCTTATTGTCATCTTTACTAATTTATTTAAAATTTACAATATTTGTGTAAATATCTAAGATAATCAAATATTGTGTCCAATAGGAGATGACAATATTTTGTGATGTCACTCGTGTCCAATAGGAATGATGTTATGCGCAATGATGGTGTTTGGGAGACGGTATTTTGGTAACAGTTGATACTGGGGAATGCTAGACCATGCTGGATATGATATAGCACACAACTCTTGACATAGAGTTAGCTTGGAAACATCGTAGACCCAATAATCTTCGGCTATGGATAGACGAGGGACATTCAACACCTCAAATGAATGTTTTGAAGAAATATTTTTTGTTTATCCAAAGCATGAATATTGGCATAAAACCAACTGACATCTCGGATTTGATTCGCCTCCTAAACCAGCAATTTTCAACTATTGACAAGAATGAAACATGCTAGATACTTCGAAATATGGCATGTCTCTAAAATCGTCAATGGTTATTTGTCGTTAGAAGGATGGGGTGACTGGAGAAGGTTCTCTCATGTTGATTCTAGGCTTTTTGATAAACAAAAACCTTATATTCACAAGGTTTTTGTTTCTTTGAAGGCCTAGAGGTACTAGCCTTGTGAGCTACAGCTTTTTTGTTTTTGGGTTTCTCATAAAAAAAAGGAAGATAATAACATGTTCAACAAATTCATGATTTGTAAGATTTGGGAATTCTATGGTGACCTAGTACCAACATATATGGTGGGACTTGCTTTACAAATATATCTTTCCCCATTACTTTTACTATGTCTATATGGCTAAAAGATTCAATCAAACTAGTATGTATATTTCATAGCTAATACATGTTACATAACACAATGCTATCACCATCATCTGCAAAATATTGTACATATTAATCCTGTCCAACAATATTAGCCTCAAACAGTGTTATGTAAGGTTCAATCATAGGATGGCAACAAAAGGCTTTCAATTCACTTGAGCCTTCAATTCACTGAAAATAGATTGAGGGAAGAAGTCACATTAAGCTTTACAGTGGTTCTATGAAAGAAGTGATCATTATTCCTCCAAGGAGAAAGCAAATGCACATAAAGTTCCACAAATTCCTCAACATTTCGTAGTAAATCATAGATTTTTATGCAATTAGGATTCAGACTGTTACAATAAACATATCCACGTGTAATTCTGTTACTAAAATGATAGCACTAAACACTAAACACAACACATCAGAGAAGTTTTGGACTACATGAGATACAATATTAATCTTTATTAAAAAAAAGTGGAAATCAGAGATGTTATCACATGCAAAAGGCATGTTTCTTTCTAACAATAGAATAAATTTTTACCTTTTAGAAGATACTCTAGGCTTGGGAGGCACTTTGGAAAATGCATTAAGTATCCTGTTGATATAAGATGGGACATAAAATAATCAGAAATTTTGGGGAAAAAATACGTTGGCGCAAAGTACATACACACACATCAATGTAAAAAAGAGAGCAGTCTAATGTACAAGTTAGAAAGTGAAACCATTAAATGAACATTAACAAAGTACCAGATAAGATGCATCAAATGGATCCATACCTGCTGAAAAGAGCTGCAACTGCCTCACAATCTTGAGAATTATAGAACCAAATGCCATTAACTTCCTGGGCTGCATTGCGATACAACAAATACGGAACCTGGAGTTCAAACTCAAAATCTCCCAACAGATCTTCAACCAGATTGTCTGTTATAGCAAAAAAATAAAAATAAAAAGAGGCCAGTTTATACTAGGATATGTGATTTTTCACTATACTAGGATATATCTGCTTATAAATACAAGAACTAATCTGCTAAAACTAACCAATAATCAAAAAGGAAATTATTTGAAAAATCACTTAAATCAATTTTATGAGAAGCTTAATTTCAACAGATTTCGAAAAAAAAAACAAAAAAGGAAAGATTAAAACACCATTTCGCACACAAAACAATCCAACCACAAACTATTATCTGGAAAAGATTCATGCAGAACCCAATTGTTCAAATGCAAAATCAACCAAAATTTATCCCTAAATGTGCCAAAATTGAATTGGACCTAAGCAAAGTAATCATATCTAGCCCAGAAGGAGAAAATCCATAATTCAAAATGAAAGAAAACCAACCAAACAAACAAACAAACCCAGTTGATTTTTCAATCAAACCTGTGTTCCGCCGATTCATCACAATAAACTGGAACCTCGGTTGAGTATTCCTGCAACAAATTTTATTTAATAAACTATCATCACTTAAAAAAAGACCTCACATTTAAGTCACCAAATGATGAACCCATCAATGAATTCTCGAAATACCAACCAATTATATTCAGATCCAATCCTCACCTTTTCACAACAAAGAGAGATCCCTCGACGTCTTTCCGTCTCTGTAACCAATCCACAAACCCTCAAATCACTGAACCCCAAAAGGAGAAGGGGGGGGGGGGATCAGATAGAGAAGAAAGTACCCATTGATTATGATCGATGTTGAACTCGTATAAGGTGACGTGAGTGGCGGTGGTGAGGATCTCCTCCACGAAGGGGTCGACCCGCTGGAGCACCGTCAGATTCAGGGCTTTCGTTCTCTGCTGGTCCAGGTTTGGCATCAGCTTCCCGTTCTGCGACATCTCTCTTTCTCTCACAAACCCTAGAAACCCTAAAAAACCCTAACCCTTTAAATGAGTTCTTCTTTTTATTATAAAAAATTTGACTTAATGAGCCATTCGTGTTTTGTGATTTATAGCTTCTAATCTGAGAGAATTCAATTTTGGGATCTTAGCATTTATAGCTGATGGAAGAATAGATTTGAATAGTGATGAATAAAATGCTCTTACCAGTTTATATTTCAAAAAAAGGAAGATTTGAATAGAAAAAAAAAATTTTGAATAGTGGTGAATAAAACTAAATATATATATATATATATAGAGAAATGATACTACGCGGACATGCGGATCAACTGTTACGTGCGGATCGATTTTCCACCGTTCGATGTGATTTGAACGGTGCAGATCACCAACAACTAAAGTTTATTTTCGAGCTTGATCTTGACCGTCCGATGAGATCCAACGATCCTGAAATCATATGCCACTTGAAGGAGGGTTTAAAAACCCCTCCATCGTCTCTCTCCTCACACTCATTTGCAAACCCTAAAAACCAACAAATCCTTCGTCGCTCCTCCGTCACCCGCTCCCCCACCTCCGGTGTTCGGCCACCTCCGGCGACTTCCATCTCCGGCGACCTCCATCTACGATGGCCTCCACCTTCCTTCATCTACGGAGATCTTCATCCCGTCCTCCCCTCTGTTTCCTTTCTCTGTTTTTTTTTTTTTTGGAGATCTTCATATGGTCCTCCCTCTCCCTCTCTTCATCTCATCACCCTCTCCACCTCCCCATCCTTCACCTCCCGGAGGCCCCTCCATCTCTGTAACCTCACGACACCCTTCACAAGCCCCTCTCGGCCACCCCACCCAATCTGCACCCCTTCCCCATGCGGCGACCACCCCTCCTACTCGGCGACCACCCCTCTCGGCAATGTAAGTTATTTTTCATGTTTAGAATTATATTCAAATCATCTAGTTTTTTTTCTAATTTGTTTTCAGATCTAGATTTTTTTTAGATTTATTTTCAAATCTATGATTTTTTTCTGAGTTGTTTTCAAATCTAGGGTTTTCTTCATATTTGTTTTCAGATTTTCAGGTTTATTTTCACATCTAGGGTTATTGTCTTGTGTTTTTTTTTTCAGATCGATGGTTTTTCATATTTTTACACATATGGTTCTGATGACTATGACATGAAAACTGGCTGTGATGAAAGATGACAAACAAATTTCAGTTTTTTTTTTCTTTCAAAATAGACTTTACAATTTGGTCTAAAGAAGGATCATATTACAACCACCAATCTCTCTATAATTGATTTCATGTCCAATTAGGCACAATTATATTATAGAACCTAAATTGTTATTGTTATTGTTAGGGGTGATATTGCGAGACAACACAATTTATCTAATTAGTGCCCGATTTTGTTCAGTCTTATAAGTAGGTTTGGGGGATTCATTTCATAAGTCTTTGCAAAATTGGATAGCTTCAAGAGTCTCTTTCCAAAACTGATTTAATTACTGATTACCTGTGGCTGTGTTGGAGTTTGATTCAACAATGATGTTTGGAGTCAAGAGTTAATGTTGTAAAACTGCAGTTACTTAAGAGTTAATTACCTAAATTGTTGATGTAGTGTGGTTGTTAAGAAAGTGTGTTATGATTCCTTTTTTAAAAAATTACTCGGTGTGATTGCTTAAGGGGAGAGATCTAATGTATAATGAATTATTCTATACGACCTTTTGAAAAGGACAAATGGGCTACCATCCAGCCTCAAATAAGAAGATATATGATCTCCCCATTAAGAGTACACTTCTTCTGAATTTGCTGCAAGTAACTTCCAATTTGGTATCATGTCTTTGATCTCACACAGAAGAAAGTTTTAATAAAATCCAATCTGCATTACCTCACGAAGTAGTAGTGAATGTTTTTAGACTTGAGTTTTAGCATCCACGTGGCCCAGTATAACTGTTTATAGTGACATGGAAAGCTGATTAGTTGGGCCATAACAATGATTTCTTTAATTTTTGAGTGATCAACATTCATCAATCATCACTAGCCAATCAAACTTCTCCTTCAGTCTAATATTTTGATTCATGCTTAGTGTGTATCATTTATATGCCTGTGCATGCATATCTCACCATGATGATCAATTATGTAAAGAGAATTTATACAATAACAAGCATGCCATGTCTTTTCATTTTTGAGTGCCACATGGTCTTCTCTTCTGTTTTATGTTTCATTCTCACCATAGTCTTTAAGGTATAACAATTGAAGTTTGTCAAAGTAATTATGTTTACTCATTGAATAATACTTATCAGTGATTCCAACTTGAATTTGATTACACTATATGAGAAAATATCTATATTGATGCCTGTCAATGTTGACATGTGTTTCCTCACAGATCATGAAAGTTGAGACGAGGTTGAATTTTGAAGGTTCACCATAGTCTTTGAAGGTTCACTGAAGTCTTTTTGCCTTGTTCTCACAGTCTAGACTAAAATGGACCTAGAACACATCAGCTGCAATTACCAATAACACCAGGCATCAATCTGGACCTGAAACTCAGACTTGGAACTGTGCAATATCATACGTCTGTGCAGGGGGTTGGGATGGATGCCATTGGCCGGGAATTTTGGATCTCTATTTTTTTTTTATTGACTAGATTTAATTTATTGTTCAATTGTGTCTTTGTATTTGGTGAAATATCTTGTTTTTGTTCTTTGTAAATTGAATGAAACCCAATTTCTTTATTGTTGTCAAAATCAAACTTGATTGGATCATTAAGAAGATCTTTCTGATATTGAAACATATGTTCATAATATGATCTGTTTGTCTTATGGAGGAGTCTGATAGTCCTTTGCATTAGAATGTTTTTTTAAATGTTGTGTACTTTGATGATGGTGAGATGATGTAGCTTATTATTGAAAAATAAATGCAAACAAAATGTTGCCTAGAACTTGTAGACCAAAATGTTGCCAAGAACTTGTAGCAGGTTGAATATCTTAAACTAGTTGATTGTTGTTTTGTATTAATGATTCTTCAGATTAATTTTGCAAACATCCAATTAACAAATTAAAATTGAAACCCATTGGTTGAATATACACCTAGTTAACAACAAAATTTGAAGAAAAAAATAGCAACAAAATAAATGAAAAAAAATAAAATCTGCTCTTTTTAGGAAAAAAGCAATTACCAATAATTAAAAAAAAAACAAAATCTACTCTGTTCAGAAAATATTCAAAAAAAAAAGAAAAAATGTTATGTCCTTTGATTTACAACAAGCTTCATATGAAGGTGAGACCCAAATGCAAAAAAAAAAAAAAAAATGCTCTGTTCATAACACAACAAAAATTGTTTAATTGATGGACCAAAAACCCCCTATTTTCAAAGGGAGAACATTTTTTTTAAATCATAGACAGTAAAATAACATACATTTTTTGGAACATATGAAACCCCCTTTAAAAAAAACTGAAAGCCCTAACCCAACATTTATCACGGTGAGGAAGCTGGGAGGAGGTTTCTCGCGGTGATGGAGTCGTGAAATTAAAGAGAGGGAAGGGATTCCGGGAGGTGAAGGATGGGGAGGTGGAGAGGGTGCTGGGAGGTGATGAGAGGAAGAGAGGGAGGAACATATGAAGATCTCAAAAAAATAGAGAGAGAAAGGGACATAGGAAGGACGAGATGAAGATCTCCGTAGATGGAGGAAGATAAAGGCTGTCGTATATGGAGGTCGCCAGAGATGGAGGAAGGTGGAGATCACCGGAGATGGAAGTCGCCGGAGGTGGCCGAAGACCGGAGGTGGTGGAGCGGGTGACGGAGGAGCCACAAAGGATTTGTTGGTTATTAGGGTTTGCAAATGAGTGTGAGGAGAGAGACGATGGAGGGGTTTTAAACCCTCCTTCAAGGGGCATATGATTTCAGGACCGTTGGATCTCATCGGACGGTCAAGATCAAGCCCGAAAATAAACTTTAGTTGTTGGTGATCTGCACCGTTCAAATCACATCGAACGGTGAAAAATCGATCCGCACGTAACAGTTGATCCGCATGTCCGCGTAGTATCATTTCTCTCTATATATATATATATATATATATATATTTTGTTAGTTTACATGGAATCAAATAAATATAACTATCACAAAATAAAAGAAGAAGTTAGTAATTAATATTCATGATCCATTGAATCATGAAAAACTGTTAGAAATGGTTGCTGATATTTAGAGTGGGCGTGCACAAATTGGAAAGGAAAAGTGAGAGGGAATTTAGGTCAACCAAAAGGGGTGGAAAATAAAAAAAAATTCTTTAATCAATTTTTAAGGTGTTTATGTATGCGATGAAAAAAATTTTCTGTCACTTTCTTTTAAATTCTTATAGAAAGGAAAAAAAAATTCTACTTTTTTTAATAAGACAAAATAGATAAGAAAAAGTAATGAAATTTTTTTCTCTTGCTTGACACAAACAGTGGATTTTTTAATGCTCAAATAGAAATTTTTTACTTTATATCATTTTCCATTTGGCACAAACACACCCAGGTCGAGAAGCAAAATGAGGAAGCAAAATGAGGAATATGCCGGAGAAGGGACTCGCGTCTTCTTAGCTAGTGAGGAAGGCAATAGCTTATCAAGAGCATAGAACATGCTGAATAAAATAACGTACTCAATTTAAATCGAATATCATACAGATTTTATGAATCCATGTGGCTCGAATTCCACCCATATATTTCTTGTATAAAACCATTGGTTCTTACAAGTTAGGAAACAACATGTCAAATTATTTTTTCAACTTATTTATGATCTACAATTTTCAAACAAGAATAATTAAAAAGCAATCAAATACAAAAATAATTTATCTATATTATAATAGTTATTTATTATGTGACTACTCAAACAGGTGCGTGAGCGTGAGGTCTAATCATTTTAAAATGAATTCGTAACACGATCGGGGGAGGGGGGTTCTGCTTTTAATTAAGTAAAAAACTCAAACATGTTACCAAACGATTTTTAAGAAAATATCAGAACAATAAAAAAAAATTTAAATAGAAAATCCGAAACTCTTAAATGTTTAAGGCTCCGTTTGGAAACACATATTGAAAAGTAGATTTTGGAATAAAGCTGTTTTTTAAGATGATTTTAGACCTTGACTTTTTTGTGATGCTTTTTTTTAATTTAAGAATCAATATTTGAAAGGGGTTTAATGTTTGATAGAGAAAATTGTTTTTCAATTCAAAAAATCGATTCCGACCGAAAATCACACTTTCTGAGCTTTTTAAAACACGGATTTCGAGAGAGAAATTAAAAAGAATCCAGCTTTTGATTCCGCCATAATCTAACCCGTTTGGCTGCACGATTTTTGGATTTTAGCTTTTCAAATAGCAGAATCGCCCAAATCGTGCAACCAAACGGACCCTAAGACTTGAAACATAGTACTTTAGGCCAAACAAATTATTCAAAATGTAACATAGACATCTAATAGTTTATAGTTCAAACTTCAAATGCATAAATTTTTTTACAAAAAGTCAACATGCCTTTATACGTGTTTAGTATGCATTTCATACGCACAATGCACATTTAATTCAATAAAATACGTAGTTTTTTTTTATGGAACAATCAATACAGGTTTAAAACTTTTTCTGTTCAATGCGCGAATTATTCATTAATACAAAGTGTAGCCCACTTCCTAGCGCGCGCATAGTTGGCATAGTTGATGTAACGTGATCGAGTCCACAACCAATATTTAGATGTCAATACAGTGCGCTACTTCGCGAACCTCAAATCTCAAACTTTTTCTTTCCACCATCCACAATAAGACAATATAAAGGAGAATTCATAAAGCATACATAAATCTATAACTCATAAAACATAACCAGGATCAAATAATTCATCTGTAGTTTTGTTGCTAGCGCTAAGGACAACCGTTTGATTATATGCCAAAAGAAGTCTTTATTGACAACGAAAGCAAAGCTAACCGATGAAGAATGACGATCCAAACATGTTCTCAATCGCAATCTCAAGATCCACATACCGCTACACAAATCTCTCTCTGAAAAGATGGAAAAGAGATGGATGAGCTTCAACATGCTCAGTGAGTGATTTTGCATTATCCAACTAATACAATTATATCCAAAATAACACAAATATACAAATGACCACGTAATGTATCAAGAGGGGAATATTTTAAGATGATCACACAAACATGTAGTAGCATATATAGCCATCTACCCAACATGATGCATGAATGCAATGGATTGAGATTTTTTTTGTTTTTTTAAACTTACACCTAAATACATACTTGCTTAATGAAGTATACCATTTTATAATAAAATGAAATACAGATTCCAATGAACTGAATGCATATAATTTCATAATTTCCAAAATTGACATAGTAGAGTATACATATTGCATTAGATGAATGACTGCAAGAAGTGTCTGAGTCTAGCAGCACCTAATTTTTTTCTTACCAGGGCAACACATTTATACATGGCATAGAATGTAAAAATAATAATTAGGAATGAAAGTGCATTGACATTTGAATATAAAGCAAGTTAGTTCAAATTATACATTTGGATTACACATGGATAAGAACCACAGAAATAATGGTTAACAAACACTAAAGTGAACAAAATAAACACCATTGATGTGACGTTAATGTGACATGCCTTTATCAGCAACTATGCTAGTGATAATTATCAACACCAAACCAAAATACACAATGCAAAACAGTCATTTTGGATTCCATGAAAAGAGGAAGACCCATTGACTCTTCAAAACAGGCAATGCCGTTCGCACAGACCTGCTCATTCACCAAATACAGTCGATATTTTGCTTGCATTGCTCGCATGACATGATTCGATGATCCTCTTCTTCTTAGATTATGGAACCTGCGTCTTTCACACTGAACCTCGCTCCAATGGAAGGATGTGTAAAGGCTTGTGTTTTGATCAACTTCAGATTGTAGTAACAAAAAACGGTTTTAAAAAACTGCACATGATTCGTGAATCACTAAAGTGTTAAATGGTGATGATTGAAAAATGAAAGCTCTTTTTTTCTTTTGGTGTTTCGGGAGTTACCTTCAACAGTCAGTCCTCATCTGATTCAAAAGATGGGAATCTCCGAAAGCGTGCTTCATATCGCATGTCAATTGGTCCTGCAGGTTTTGGAGGTCCTGATCTTTTCCGATGAACTGGAAATCCATGCATTGATATGGAATCAAATAGAAATCCCATTTCCATCTTTTCTCTTTTCTCCCTGCTGTTTTCATCATTCGAATATCTGGAAAATAAATAAATGAAAAATCAAGTCAAAATGGACACTTGTTGAACATGAGAATCTAATAATTTGCAGAAAAAGGCGATTGATGGCCATGTATTCAATGGGTACCAAGATTCTAAGAAACTTTTATGTTTGGTGTGACTGCATTGAAGACAGATAAGGTTAATTTTTTAATTACGAAGAATGTGATAAACCATTCAAACTAAATGGGTACCCAGATTCTAAAGGTACAAATCGCACAGTTTGACGAACATAAGTATGTTTGGATGATATGTAAGGGAGGTGTACAATCATTAAACTTTGTAACTATAGATCTCAATAAGCATCGATGTTGAAGTTTGGCACTAGGTAGAATATGAATCAGCTTTAACATGGAACATTACATGCATGATGAGAATCCAAAACTCCTCCGTTAGATCACTTACACACCTCTGCACGTTTTAATTTGAATATGATTTATTCTGAATCAAATTGCAAGACTTACAATGCACAGCTGCAAAAAAGAAATTTTGAGAACTATCCAACTAACCATGAAAAACATTATAGATGATTGTTTATTTAATATCTCTCAGGTACAATAACAACTACCGGAAGATTCATTCATGCAGATGGTATCTGTTATGAAGAAATACAAGTCATAATTTTTTAACCCTATAATAAGAATCAATACAGCATATGACTACTTGTGAGACTGTAGAAAATTTCGTGTAAAATAATGTAATGTCTACAAGTAAATTAAGTAAAATAGCATATCATAAGAATGATGAAATTTTACTTTTCCCGGATGATTTTGAAGGCTTCTTTAGTTGCGTAAGGTAAACCAGTCTTTGGGTCACGATACCTGTAAAACCAGATGGAGCTGACGATAAAATTATCTATGGCAACACAAAAGGGAAGATCATACAGATATCAGATTGCTTGACTATGAAAGAAAGCCCCAGGACTGTAATACGACCCTCCCTCCCTCATCACAGTTGGGTTCGCTTTGGGTTGAATCTCACTGCTAAAACCCTAATTTGAACCCTTCCAAAAGTTGGGTTGGGTCATGTTGGGTCGGGTTCAACCTACTCAAGTAGGAAGGCCGAGAAGGGCTCACTACACAGCTTAGGTGGGACAGCCATCTGACAGACAAACTAATTTAGTCCAATCAATCGACAGAGTTACATGCAACAGAAGCAATATACAACAGAGTGTCTAGAGCAACCGATCGCATTCTGTGCGGTTCGAACCCAGTATTGGAGTTATAATATAGGCCCGTTGGTCCTATTCCTGGAGGCCTGGGGTCAGGGGCAACGCCCCCGAAAGAGGCTATATGCCTCCCCCCCAGGCCCAAGGGGACTTTGGTCTTTTTATATTTCTAGGGTTTGTACATCTTGCATCCGTATAAGAGACCTTTCGGCTTCCATTATTCAATATAACATTATTCCATTTATTTCTTCTCCTAGGACCTCTCCAAAGGAGGCAATGTCCTTTTTTTAATTATATACACCTCCAATTAGCATGCATATCTTATAAAGGGCCCCAAGTTTGTAGTTTGGTAATCATCTCTATAGTGAGTTCTTTTTTAACTAATTGTATTTCAACTTTGAAAGTCCTCTTTATTAATTTTTTTTCATTAAACGGTGCAGTTAAAATGTGGGATTATAAAATTAATCAATCAAATAGTTGAGGCATTTGATGATATTATGTGTTTGCTATATTTTAAACTATTAAATGACACATGACAGCTATCCTGTTAACATGTTATGGTAGAGGGCATACTTTGCAGGCAATCCAGTGACCACACACATCGCCTTTTCCGGATCTGCAAAAAAGACAAATTTCAATTAGGTCCCATTGTAGGATGTCCTCTAGGCTGTAGCAATGGCACAAAGTCCAATGTTTTCCTAATGAATTTGAGATGTTGTAAAGTGAAGTGAAGCAAGAGAGAAGGCCCTAAAGTGAGTCTAAATGTACCATAAGAAATGGACTAAGGAAAAAAAAAACCCTTATACACATATTTTGTCAACTCAACAGTTATTTGCCCATTAAATTTTTCACTTGACTGACATTGAACTAATAAAAAAAGGTTACAAAAGAAGCAAAATATATAGGATCCAATATAAGAATCATGAACCAAATAATCAAACTTTGAGAGTTACAAATGATTTCCCCATAAAAAATAACATTTTTCCTTCCTGCACCGTCTACTTTCATTTTAAAACAAACTTTTCTATGCCAAAAAAGCCTCCACAATAAAGAAAAGAATCTTCAGCCATTACTTACATGGCACTGATGACGTGCAAAGTTCCGAATCAAATGACAAACCTTTGCTGAATTCTAAGAACGACTGGCCTGTTAAGAAAAATATAAAATTAGCAAAGAACAAGTCTCAATTACCACCAAGGATAGAAACAACAAGAAACTAATAATCATCACAAATGATGAGGTTTCACAAAAGGCTTAACCTAACCATAAAGGAAAAACATCAGAAACAAATCCAGGAACATCTTAAATTCGTAAGTGAAGCATCATCATGAAATATAAAGAAATCATACCGAAAAGGAATAATCACCACATTCAGGGGAAAAAAAACAATGAAGTACTTGCCATCTCTTGAAATATATCGTATCCGGGGACCAGTATAAACTTCTTTATGCATGATTGCCTTTTTCTTGACTTCTTCCTCCCTTGCTAGCACACGCTCCAAGTTTCTCAAGTTCATAAGTTCTGCAATATTTGCTCAACTTTTAACATAAAGCCATCTCGATAAAACTGAATACTGATTTTAATGGAACAGGTAATTTATAGAAATGTGTAACACCTTATCAGATTTATTCATTGATAAGGCATAAGAGTCACAATAGCACTTCATCAACTAAAAGTACAATGAGTAGTCTCATAATAGTAAGTAGGTATTTGCTCAAGTTTCAACATCAACCATCTCACGATAAAACTGAAGATTGACTTTACAGCATCCGGATAACAGGTAGAAATTGTAACACCTCATCAGATAAGATTTATTTATTGACAAGACACAATGCTCACAATAGCACCTCATCAACTAAAAGTACAATGAGTAGTCTCAAAATAATAAGTAGAAATATTTCATTTTCCATTATATATTGTGGCCCTCTGTTTCAGTAAGACCTTTATTATGACCCTCTCTTTCACTAAGATATGACTACTTAATGGGGTATCAAAAACAGAGGATCACAACATAAGCTGTATAATTGAATTCTGAGCAATCAAAACTTAGTACACCTGTCTCAGCTGCCTCTATGAGCATCTCTTCTTGTGTCATCCTTTTCTCCTCACCCTCTTTTTTTCTTTTTATTGGCTGTTAAACAAAAAAAGAAAAAAAGAAAAAACTTAAACAATGAAAAAAAAATTTAGAAACTGGAAAAATGCTATAAAGGAAAACTGCAGCTTTATAGATTGGACATTTCTAATATTCAAAATGCATTGTACGAAACACTTAAAAATTGAATACAATACCTGTGCCTTAAGACCACAAAAAATCCTGGACATACTGTATGTAATTTGAAGATATGGCTCTAGACTCTAGCACAAAAACTAACCTTCATGGTTGCTTGCAAAGCTGCACGTATGGCTTCTCTCTCTGCCTGCCGCACAACCACTGAAGTTCTGGTAGACTTCCGCACTGTTCTCTCACCCTCTAATTCGTCCGGGACCTCCTGAGGTTCAGGTTGGCTAAATGGCCTTTTCCTAATTGATTTTTCACCCTTCGTGGGCCGTTGAAGTATCACAGGTTCCTTCTTTTTGCTTTTCTTCTTTGTCACTGGCTTTCCAGGAAATATTAATCGTTTCTTTACCCGCTCCCTGAAGAAAGCACCAAGCATCAATATCCCAACAATCAGTATTTATTATTTACTCATCAATGCATATTTTCTAAAAATCAACCTGTCATCATCTGCCTCTTGTCCTTCTTCTTCATCAGGGTCAGGTTCCTGATTATGACAGAAATATGGTAAGTGCCAAAAAATTATCTGAATCTTATGGTCTAAAGAAAATGTCCTGTCAATTTTTCAAGTAAAATAACATATAAATAGTGGATCAATACCATTTTCAGCTCTCTTACATATGATCATTTCATAGAACAACTCAAAATAAGATTACTCACATCCTCATCAAAGTCACTGTCATATACATCAGCAACTTCCACCTCTTCTTCATATTCATCATCGTTCTCTTCCTGGTTAGCATGGAAACAGAAATAGTTGGAGCTCAGAATATATATAATTGTGATAATACTATGAAGAGATTGAAAATTCCAAGCCATGGTCAAAAGAGGATCTCAAGCAACAACAACAAAACAATCACCATTGTCATTCTAATGCGGGCATGAGTTATCAATGAGTACCTAATATGTGCATATTCATACCTGTTATATCATACACCTAATCAATCTATAAAAGCCAAAAAAAAAGAGCAGTCAATGAAAAGGAACAAAAACATGCTCATCGGCTCCATACATCTTTAAGAGCTTCCTGATTCCAAAATTGCTCGTCCTCTTCGATCTCTTCATCAAGCAACCTAGTCATCCTAGCAAAGAGATTATACAAAAAGAAGACGACATTAACATAGGGATCCAAAAAAAAACCATTTGCAAGTAAGGTTAACAAGTCACAGGTTTATTTTTCATTTCAAACACCAAAGATTCCATCAACCAAAATTTTTGTATAATCTTATATGTGATTTGCCAACAAATTTAACAAGCTTAACCATGTCTCAACAGCTTAACAATGTAACTCTCACCACACCATGTAGTGTTAATCGGTGATATCTATATACACACTAAGCCCTCGTTTCTTAGGGCCCGTTTGGGGAGTGACATAAGGTTATTCGCCCTTGATAGCTATATTGGGATAGATAACAATCCATGTTGAATAGGTAAATTTTTGTTTGGTTGTCTTTTCTGTTATTCTCATTGGGAAACGTAAAATTGATCTTTTTGTTGTTTGGTTCGCCTTGAATAAAGTAAGGATAAGTGGTAGATAAGAGATGGTGGATAAGAGTTTATGAGGGCTTTTTAAATGACAATGGATAAAAATACCTTCCTGCATTTTAAATTATTTATCTCACCTAACACTTTGGGCACAATTTAAGTATAAGAGATATGAGTGTGATCTATGATAGATGTGACACTCATTTTTGGAATGTGTGCAGAGAGTGTTCCCAAGGTGAGATAAATATTTTAAAATGACAGAGAAGGGTATTTTTATCCATTGGCATTTAGATAAGCCCTGATAAGCAACTCTTCCACCATTTTCTTAGAATAGTTATCAGGCCTTATCCTAGCTTCAAATGAACCAGACATAGCAAAAATATCAAGGTTTACGTTTCTCCAATGAGAATAACAAAAAAGAAACCAAACAAAAAGCTGTTTGGGGCTTATTCTACATGGTATTGTTATCTATCCTCAATATAACTATCAAGGGCAAATGATCTTATGTCTTCACCCCAAACGGGGGGCCCTTAAAGAATAAACAAGTGGATAAGGGAGGAATAAGCTTCATTCTAAAAAAAGCATGTTTGCTTATGATGAAAAATTTGTAATGGTCATGCCTTGATAAGTTAGAATAAATCATGATAACTATCCATGGGGAAGGCAAGTATTGTTTATTCCTACTTATTCATCCAAAACTATAACAATATTCTAATATGACAAACACAAAAGGGGAAAAATAACCTAACCAATAAAATAATAACTACTAAATTAGTATGGAGGTTATTCCTGCCCCCATTCCCCCCCTTGGAATTACTATCAAGACTTATGCTAACTTATCCAAACATACCATAGGTTTTATCTAAACAAAGCCTTTTTTGTGTTATTCCTGCCTATTTGGACCTTATTCCGATATCCAATGGGGTTCTAGTCTTCCTCTTTCCTCGTATAACTATTCCGATAATCTATCTGCCTAACCAAACAGGGGGCTATGGAATTAGTTCATGATATGAAACCCTGCTACAGCGCTACTTGTACTGATCCCTTCACCCCAAACACAAGATTTCAGCCCATTCAAATCCAATTCGAAGTATCTATCAAAACATTCTGAAAACATAAAATATGCTTTCTTTCATTAAAAAAAAAGAGATAAAAATTCAATATTTTCCTTCTGGGTTTGCAATAACCGACTCGGCCGCCATGAAACGGAGAGAAGAAATTCAAAAGAGCCCGCAACCCATCAATGAACAGGTGCAGATTTTCACGGCGCGGAACAAAAGCCGGCGACTTTCCATGCAAAAAAAAACATATTCTGGACGGATGGGCGGAATCCGATTTCCGAGATGAGGTCAACATGTGTTATGTAGAGAGAGAGAGAGAGCACCGTTTGCCCCTTGTGAGACGGGAGGATCGATCGAGGAAGGCCGAGTCTTCCATGGGAGCCGCCATTGATTTCTTTGTCGAGATTAATCTTCGTTTTCCCCTAGTGATTTTTAGATCCTCAAGACTGTGAGACTGTAGAGAGTCGCCAGAAAATTAAAGTGGGAGGAGTTGCACATATGACCTTGACATAACAATATTTGCTAAGAAGTCCCTATAGTCATACGAAATTACAAATCCAAACAAATCACTTGCCTGCCTGTTTGTTTGTTTGTTTTTTTTTTTTTTTTGTTTTTTTTTTAGAATTGATCCATGTTACCATTTTTTAAAACGGAAAATATAGAACTTTTATAACTTAGTAAAATAATTACATAAGATCCGAATAAAAATCATAGAAAAGAGAGAAAAACAAGAAATACAACAGAGAACTCAGCATCGAGCTGGAGCCAAGATAAAAGAAAATTAGAGACTAATTAGAGACTAATTATGCACAATGAGAGGTGGGTACCACAACCTTCCAATAATAGCCTTCGAGCTATTCATCCACTTGTAATGCTCCACCACTGAGGTGCACATCCTTAACGCTTATGAGAATAGTGAGATCACATATATTTTTAAAATAGAAGCTCTATCCTTTAAAAATTAGGTTATTTCTTGTGCACCAAATCACCCAAAGGGCTACTAGAAGTCTGGAATTATGATGTGGTTGACATGAGCCTTCGAGGAGAGATCACTTTGACCACTAGCCATCATCATCTCTTCCTCAAAGTTGAATCCCCCCATTGCAAGCGAACCACCACCCACAGAAGGGTGCCTTTATGGCACTCTAGCAGTAAGTGTTCCATGGTCTTAGGATGACTGTGACAGAAGATGCAATCGATCTTTTTTTCCCGCACACCGCTTCGCCCTATACATCATTAATCATTACCATGCACATGCAAACACTAGATATCTATGTGTAGCTATAACAATGTAGTGAAATGACAAGATGTGATCCAGTTGTTTGAACGACTCGTTTTTATCGTTCAGTGATGAAATTCTAGTAACAATATCTAACTTTTGTAAAAAAAAAAATTATTTTCTAACATGTTTAACTTATTGAATATATGGTATAGTAAGATTTGATTGGTAGCTCTAATCTAGAAATCTGGAGCATTTGAGACATTTGGTATCCCTGGTCCAAAAAGAAAATTTTGTATGCTTTCACCTTTTAGATGATTGTTTTTTTGACAAAAATAATACTTCTATTTTCTGTTTTTCTAAACACGTAATTGTTATTTTTATCTTTATTTATTTGTTCTTTATATCTGCTCTTATTTTATTGGGATTTATTTTTATCCTGTCTAAAAGAAATTGTGAGAAAAAATTTTAAAAAAATTTATGATGACAATCAACAAAACAAAAAAAATTTCCAAAGGCCTGTGGGACAAAATCATGTAAAATTTATTTCAACAGCAACAACTCCCTGCCTATGTAGTATAATTTCCATGAAAAAATCATTATAACTTATCCGCTGACGGGAAGAAAATTCAAAACCATTGCCACAACACTGATACAGCTAATAACTTGAAAACTTCCCTTAATTGCCTCAAAGTATACCAAATCCAATTACACTGGAGGGCTTTTTTATACCCATTTTAATGTAACATATATTCCATCCATAATATGATAATAACAATAACTTATTCTAACCCCCCCCCCCCCCCCCCCCCCCCCAAACTGTCTGATGAAACACACTACGCTCATTCCGTTGCCTTCCCTTTACGCCTGCTGACACTGGAACCGCCTCCATTGCCCATCTCCAATAAGTAACAGAGCATCGAATCGACATCATCGCCAAATATGCTGTAGGCCTCGACGACCTGCATATAGCAGAACCCCATGGACAACATCAATTGCATGCTGTGGCTCAAAACATTGTTGCTGCTGCTGTTGTTGTTGTCGTCTGATGGAGGCCTCTCTCCTCCGGACTCTGACACGTTGGAGTCACTCCGAGAAGGCCCAGCTGCACATAATCAAAGTCGGTGTAAATATTTGACAGAAAATGTCAAAAATCATCATCAACAATAATGTATCCAAAATTCAAAAATAATTTTTTAAATTTCAGACACGCATTGGATGCCAAAGAACACAGAGTGGACGCACAACATTTATATGGTACAGCATTATAAATGTTTTATTTAATAATTATAGTAAATTTTATAATCACATGAAGTCAAATGATATTAAAGTTTTAAATGGTTCACACACTATTGAAGAAGAAAAAGAAGCTCACTTGCTGCAGAAGATGATGGCTCAGCCCCAGAAGTGGAAGACTCACTGAAGCTAAGTTGCTGTTTGAACTTGTCATCGGCGAGATACTCAGCACGTGAAGCTTCCATTACCATGCGTTCTATCTCCTTCTCGGTCAGCTCCAAGTCTGAGTAGAAGCGCCCTTCAGCTAGAAGCGCCTGACATCAGATAAGATTTCATTTTAGTGAATATCACAACCATGTGTGTTTCAATAAATGTGGTTTGGAAGTACTGCATGCCAAAAATGGTTAGCCTTGATCTCCAGTCAAGTTATAAAACTAAACCTCTTAAGA
This sequence comes from Acorus calamus, assembly GCA_030737845.1. Classification (NCBI taxonomy): domain Eukaryota; kingdom Viridiplantae; phylum Streptophyta; class Magnoliopsida; order Acorales; family Acoraceae; genus Acorus; species Acorus calamus. The sequence goes on along the minus strand of CM060876.1, from coordinate 8,170,283 downwards.
ATTTAGAAAATGCATGATGTTAGACAACCATTCCTTCCATGATTGAAAATGAATAGTAAAGGCACGTGCAAAATTGACAAAGGCAGATTGTGATATGTGTGATAGGACAACATAAGAATTCAAACATATGCAATAAAGCGACACTACTAAATGTGACCAATATTTCCGCCATTTTGACATCAGCCATTGAAAGTGCAAAATATAACAATATATAAGTTACATTGTCAATCTGTTGGTCCTGTTGAGCTCTGATAGCAGCCTTTATCTGGTCCTTATCTACATTGATCTGCAATAAAGATAGGAAAGATGGTCACAGTGGTGTATTATTAGCTATTTTCTGATCATGAAAGACTAGAAGGAATAAAAAAAATTAAAAAGAAAAACCTATGCAACTTTTCCTTGAAAAGACACAAGGAAATCCAATAATATGAAAAGATAATGTGATATTAACTCTAATAGATTGAGAATATGGAGAAATATTTATTTTTACAGGATATGTACTATGTCATGAACAATAGAATACAAATGTTCACACATAATACAGCACTTGGCTTAAAGCAAGCATGGTGCTTACATATGTTGTAGAAGGAAAGAGACCAATGTCAACTTTAATACTTGCCTCATTAAAATTCAGGTTAAGATTTTTTTCAAAAATAAAAGGCTGAGATAACAAGCACTTCCACTTTCAAATCAAGCATATTATTTTATTTCATTAAAGAGATACATGGGCGCATAAAAGGGCATGGAGCTTGATCAAGCATATGGCTTGTCAATCACACATGCACATTGTTCGAGTGAAAAATAAAGTAGAAGTGAGTTCGGTAATATTTATTGTTTGATCTACATGAGGTGAGTGCAATTTATTAATCATTTTAAGAAAGACTCATCTTATAAATGTTATACAACAAATATATAGCAAATTTGCTGCGGATCCACTTTTCCAAGACTCACCCCTTGCAGACTGCTAAATCCAAGACCAGCACCAACTGTCAATCGGCGAGGATCCACAAGTGAATTGTAATGATTTCCGTGATGATAACTTAAACGAATCGGGGGTATATCCGAATTATAGCTTCCATGAAATATGTTAATGGGTTCTGCATGAAAAACACAAAGAATTGCTTAAATGAAACAACTACACAAAAATATCCAATATACAGCCAATCAAGCTTTCCAATAGACGAGCACCTGTCGAGTAGGAATAAATATGGATAGGACGATTGTACATCTCAGCAAACGCTTGTATCTCCATATTGTTGCCATAGACCTGTAATGCATAGTTCATTATTAATAATATTAATACACATCAATATATCTTTATATTATCTGAATAAGATTATCCATTATATGAAATAAGTGCAATTATACACAAAAAATGGGGAAAAAGAGAATTGAAAGTGAAAATTGAATTAAAAAAGCAGGATGGGCACTTCCATAGGTTTACCCGCCATCCACCCCTCTTGGACACCACCCAGATAGATTTGGGTCTAGATGGCTGTCTAGGTCGCCTTCCTAATACTTAATGTAAGGAGCCCACCTGGGTGATATTGGTCCAAAGGCTTCTGCTGCTGAAGAAGTCCTTAAGCCAAATATTCCCTTCTTCTTCACCAGAACCTTCCACCCAATAATATTTCCTACTCCCAACACCCCCGGCCCCCTTTTTTCTTTCCATTTTTTTCCCTCTTCCCCAGTTGACCAATCCTGACCAACCCATCTCCCACTTCCCCTCCCCCAGTCAACCATCAAGATGAATCCCTTTCCCTCCATATGAATGACCGAAACTCCCCTTCTCCTCCAGGTTGAACATATCCACCCATTCCCCTCCTACAGACAGCAGACAATATCCCTTCCTATTCTGTGTTGTAGTGTAGGACATTGATGGCTTGTAGAGGCTTGATCATCGAACTGGTGTCAAAATCATGTTCTGCTACCTTAACCCATTAGATATTCCAGTCTGGCAAGAATGGAAATAACCTAGGGCTGATATTCCTACAAAAAGAAAACTAAAGAACTTCAAATCTTCACCTCTCTAGGACCTGTTCCTTAGAAAGGAAAAAAAAATCGAAAGTCATGGAATGGCAGTAGCTACAGGGAAACAAAAAAACAAGTTGAGAGTGATATAGGGCAAGGGGCAAAACGCTCTCTTCGTAGCAGTTGAAGTCAATTATGACTGACCTCAACTCCTCCAACCATTACCAAACTGCTACCAATCAAACAGATTGATCTATCATCACCCACTCAACTTGCTCTGTCATTTGCACATGTAATTTATTCCAGCATATCTAGAGATAATTTCTACATGACCTCCAAATTAAATGACCTTTTGATCACTTTCAAATTATTCAAATCTCTCCATTAAACCATGGACTAACCTATCTTACCATGCTATGTGACAGTATGGCAGTGATCGGTGGGTGAAATCAACTTGAACCAACTTTAAAGGACTTTTCTCCTTCAAAATCATCATTCAATTTTCTCTCTCTTCTCTTACACCTGACTCCACTCCAACTTGGAGTCTCCAACACAGATTTCTTTAGGTTTTTCATCCAATGTCTGGATCCCACATAAGTGAAAGATTTGTAGTGTTCCTCTGCCTGAGATATAATGGTCGAGTTTTTTCATCATTTCTCATTTGTGGTCTCCAAAATGGACTGGGATAACAGGAACAAGATCTCGATTCTACTTAAACTATTTAGATCCAATGGTGGTACCCACTGTCCACCTAGACTCTCACCTAGAGCATTTTTGAAGCATTGGAACATGGGACTATGGGAGTGATGTGGATGAGGTTACCCATAGATCAACAAAAGAGAGTTTGGGTGATGAAGAACCCTAACAATTAGGAAAACCCTGCACACACATAATACTTAGCAAAAGCACCAGCTTTGGCTAGCGGTTTGCACCTCCTATCACTGGAAAGGAGGTCAAGGGATCAAATCCCATTGTGCAAATGTGCATAGGGGGCACCATTTTTTTGTTTTTTTTAAATAAAAACTACTACTTTGCACCAGTTAAGCATGAAGGATTAGAACTTGAGGTCTATGAAAATCAAATGAACAGAAAATTGCAAACCCCAGAAAGTATTTTAAAAAAAATATATATTTTTTAATCTGTTTAAAAAATATTGACAACAGCAAACAAGGCATTGTACCCAATTTGATTAAATTTGGTGGTGGAAGTCCTCCCAGTTCTCCCTCAAAAAAAAAAAAAAAAACCAAACATATTTACACAAGAAAGATGGATAAATGAAGAAAGGAATATTTCTCAATTTCAAGTCTTCTGAAGAAAACCTTGTCCCGCCTCTTCCTCTTGCAGTAGGATGTGAAGCCTTCGGTTATGAATTGAGAGAAATGATCCCTCTCCCTCTCCTGAGAAAACAAAACCAAACACATATTCAAATACATATTACTGACAACAATATAAACCACTATGTTTTCTTCAAAAAAAAATATAATTAACTATGAAAATCCGAACTGCATAAAAAAGAGCCACATCAACCACAATAATTTCTAGATATTTTTACACAAGAAACATGATTCCATGGGAAAGAACAATCTTCATGTTTTTTTAATTAATATCTTCTAAAGATTATTGAGACAATGAAACTTTGAGTTATCCACATTGAAGAAACCAATCAGGACTTCCATGTCTACAAAATTTACCATAAAAATAGAATTTCAAATAACCCAGAAACATTTGCATGCTTGATCAAATATTAAGCAGCTATCAAACAGTTTGGCTCCAACATCTATGCATGCTTAATTCAAATAGGTAGTGATATCCATAAGATAACATGGTGAATGGCAATTTTTCATTTTCATTTCCTTTTATACCAAATAGCCTATCAATTCAATATAATTAGAGAACACCCGCTGTGGTTCAAAAAACAGAGGTGCATACCATATAATCAATGCACATTTGTCTGGCCAAATCATATGCTTCAGGGTCCCCATAAACCTGATCTGCTACAGCACGAAACAAACAATTCCCGTCCTCGACCATCCGCCTGACTTCCCAGCCTTTTGTTCTCCTGATATCAAGCTCAAAAAAGCGTTCCCTTTCCTGAGACAAAAAACAAAATGTCAAGGTTTTATTATGATAAATCTTGAAAGATGCAAGGTGAACTTTAGTAAATCAAGGTTAGAATAATGAGGAACATATGGAAATACATGTGTGTATTCCACAGAAAAGAGTTCAGATCTAGGGAAAGCTTTAGAAGTAAGCTCAGCAGAAAGCACTCTCATGAGCAAAGAAATCTAATAACAGCACACAAAGAGGCAAGTAGTTATGGGCCATAGAGAAACCTGATAAAGGATGTAAACTGCTTAGAATTTACATTAATGGATTTGAACCTGACTAGAATTGTAATTTGCTACCATTGATTTCTATAAAAAAAAATTGTTGTTACTGTGATTCGTGAAGTGTTGGCTCAGTGAAGATAATAAAAAAATGTCAATTACCACCGCTTACATGATGGCTGGTTTTAAAACATTACTACACCATAAGTTGTAAAACAGACCAGATCATATAATTGGGAAGGCTTGAAGCAAAATAAATCAAAATAAAAAAATTCTAGGCAGAGAAAAATGCACTTGAAAATTTTGTGTGTGTGTGTGTTTGTAAATATAATTTCATATATTTTAAGCATGTTTTGATAAGTTATTGAACTTTAATACTATCATATACCAATGCAAAACCTTGTACATTTTCCTTTAAATGTCAAAATTATACTCAGCAATTCACCTATAAACATATATAATTCCTTTATTGCCCATGAGAATATCCCTCAGTCATTTTGAAATGCTATGCTGCACAAAGATACAATATTCCAAAAAAAATATATCTAATTCATGTTAAGTGTATACTTTTTTTTTTTTTTGAAAAAAGGCTGTTTGTGTATATACTTGAAGAAAGGTGGGAACTGAGATAAGTAGATAACCAGCTGAATTTTATAGAAGATATGAAAGCCTCCATGCAAGGAGAGGGACATGGGAGCTTCACATCCAACAATAGTAAAGAGTTACCACACATCTCATTATTGAGGAATAAACAAACCCATCTTCGACATTCAAATACCTTAGGATTTATTTCAAACCATGAATGTTTTATATACAAAAAAGATTGAAACATTTGAAGCATATTGTAGGAATCTTATAAATTATTAGATTAGATACATAATGATTTTACAGAAATCTTGACTTCTGCAACATGATGCCCTTCTGATTAAGATGGAAGGCATGCCACCTGATATTTTAGCTCCCGCTAATTCAGGACCCTAAGCCTCCAACATATATGGTGTTCCTCAAAAGAGAGGTCTAACTATCCTATGACAACACATGGATCTCTACAATGGCAGCTGAAATTAAAGCCCATAGAAGAGGAGAAGGAAAGAAAAAGACACCCACCCATTTCGGAATCTAGAATTCATCATGATATATGGCAAGCCAAAAAGGAAAAAACGGGACCAAAGGAACACCGGAACATACAAAATGATGCTCCATCTCTATCATCAAGTGACACAATTCCTGCATTTTGTTGATTTGAATCGATGGGATTTGAATGGGAATTTTTGTTTATCTTTAATTCATTCCCCAACAAAACTTCTATGGGTAGCAATGCCATAATGGTTCTTTTCTATAAGATCATTGATGTAAAGAACTTTGAAAATCAAAACATGATACATGGAAAATACATGCTAAATGGAAAATATCTAGGGAAATCATGGGCTTCTTAAAGGCATAGGGCACGAACATCTTAGGTGCAACACATGATAAATCTTGGTAGAGATGGGAGGTTTCATATTGACTTAGATGTTTTCCTCCATTGTCGTTTTGTGGTACAGGCTGTCAGGTTGTGCTGATGAATTATAAGAATGTTATTAAAGGGGTGGGGTCAAGGTGTAGGTCATAAAGCAATCCAGCATTGAATAAGACGTCCATAAGCAATGTTTTAAAAGTAACTAAACTCCTACACTTCATACCACATGTAACCAGAATTATTTTATATGCAATGAGACCAAAATTTGCATTTTCCAAATCTTCAACATACAGAGAAGAAGCCCTTCCAATGTCCAGCAGCATATAAGATGTCTCACTAATATGCTATAAACCTATGATGCAAGAATCCAACACAAATGAAAATAGACTCAAATATATATACCACTTTTTAAGGAAATCTCACCGCATCATCATAGGAGGACCCAAAGCAAGGACCTTGCTCATCCGCACTGTTGTAACCTTCACCTTCACCATAAGACCTGGGAGAAGAAGGCCGAGATCCCGCAGGCGAAGTGCGAGGAACCACAGGCCATGCAGCCGTCCTCCTCGAGGATCCGATCCGCACTGAATTTGAACTACCAGATACTGCCCTCCTCGGACCCAACCAGCTATTTGAAGAGGGTTTCGGTGGAGGAACAGTGGAGGCGGTGGGTACGAACTCTCAGTAACCATCTGGGAAGAACCCACAACTGAACCCTTCTCCACTTCCAAACCCATCTCCTCCATAACAGCTCCCAACTCCAACACATCATCTTTTACGTCTTTCTCTCTATCAACCAATTCATCCAAAGATGGCTCATTTAAGCCTCCATGACCGATTTCAGATGTGGGTTCATCGCTTTTCACTGTTTTGTCATCATCATTGTTTCCACAATACTCCCAATATCCACCACCGAGGCACAAGGGTCGTGTTGGACCTCGTCAACCTGAGGGGCAGATGAGGACGATCCGGGAACCGTTGAACGGTTGGAATTCGAGGAGGAACTGCCCGAACCACGCTGGACAAAGATGCGGGTCATCGTCCCCAATCAAGATAAACCGCTTCTGAATCCGTGCAAAAATCTCTTCTTTGCAGCTATAAGAGAGCGACCAGCCGTTTATCGCGAGTTCTCACTTTTGGGCAGAAAATCCAATGCCTCGGTGGAACGGTCTCTTCCAGCTCGACGAAATCTGCTCCTTGTGTACTGGTCTCTGCATCCCCCTAACAATTCTCATGAGAACCTCAGAACGAAACCCTCAATTTTACCCCGGAAAAACCCTTTTTGAGATCCCGAATTCACCTCAACCGAAGAGAATCCTCTGCAATCGCCCGAATTCCATCTGAATCAAAGCGAAAACCCGTTTTTACCTGTAAAAAAATAATTAAAAAAACACGATTCAAGCACGCAATCAAAGTTCGCACTGCGAAACAAAACAAAACAACCAAAAGAAATCCCCAAAGCCCCGAGAAACTAAAGTGAAGCAATTTTTTACAGAAACCCCCGATTCAGGACCCAAAAAAGATGAGTTTTTGAAGACTCAAAACGAAATCCGAAACGAAACCCCATCGAAGTCCAATCAAGGAATCAAATCAGAGAGAAACGGAGAGAAGAAGAAGAATCCGAGAGCTTCAAAAGATGGATTTGGTTTACCTCTTCGAGATGCCAAGCAAAGCCTCCTCTTTCAACGAATCGGAGAGTTCCAGAGAGAGCGTGTTTTTAGGGTTTTGGAAGAGATTGGAAGATCAGAATGTAAAGAAAAGAAGAACTTTTTTTTTTAATTTTATTATGGTTTCTATATGTAGTGGAGAAGATGACTCGATGGTTGACACGTGTGTTCACGTGGTATTTTGGTTTGAAATGACTAAAATGCCCTTCACGGATGTGGTCCCCAGTTGGTGCAACCACTCCGTACGAGCTACATCTGTGGAGTTCCACATCGGCTATCTTTTCGGTGGGGATAGCTGTGCTGTGTTCTGTTTGGTTGCTAAGGATAAAGTGTTTTTCAACTTCTTTTTTTTCTTTCGTTATTTAACCAATTTTTAAAGGTAAAAATAGATATAACTTTCTAAAAACTTATGAATATAAAAAAAATTCATGTAAAATAGGTAAATCCCCTCAAATAACCTTATTAGATAATAATTATTTTAGCCATTATTGTAATCGAAACTAATCGAATATGTGGATAATCTGACCATACATTATAAATTACTATAAATACATTTTTATACTTTACTTTCTTTCTTAAGAAAAATTGATATAACTCCCTGAAAACTTAGAAAAACCAGAAAAGGAACTAATAAAATAAGTTGAGAATTTCAGGGATGGCAATATGTCAGGTTGAAATCGGGTTACATAATCCATATCCAATATGTCTCAAATGTTAGACTCCATGTCGCTCACCCACCTCGGGTTTTATAATTTGAAATTCATATCTACTCCCTTATATTTTGAGTTTTACATTTTAAAATTCATATCCGCCCTACCCTGCCTCATTTAAAGTGAGTTGGATTGCACAATCACTATATTAAACATATTAAAAAAATTATATAACAAAATAAATAACATGAATGCCGATTATATTCATAAAAAAAGAACCGGGAAAGATAACATACTGTAAAATATCAACTATCTTTTATTTTTAAGTGAAAGACGATATTTTATGTAGGTGTGTATTTTGAATTTTCTTCGTGAAATGAATATGGATAAATGGATGTAACGGAAAAAAAAGAATGATAGTAGTTGATTTTAATTTTTAACTATATTATAAATTAATTTTCATAAACATAAAACTCAAACCCAACCCATCTATTACATTGGTCGGGGCGGGTTGGGGAGGGTTTGAAAAATATGGAATCGTTTGGGTCGGATTACCAATAAAGCCTACCCATTGCCATCCTTAAAGAATTTATTGTAAAATAGGGGATTTACTGATTTTATAAGGACATTTTTCATTTTTTAAAAGTTTCTAGGGAGTTAAATTAATTTTCCCCCTTTTTTAATCATTAGTGAATATATGATAGTAGAATAATTTTCAAAAAAAAAGATAAGGGCATTTCATCAGAAAGACTAAATCAGACTAAAACTAATTTAACTAAGTTTTCATAGAGTTATATCGAAAAGATATATGAAAAGAACTATAGTAATTAGATCAAATCATCACTTTTATTTTTATTGATTTTATATTTAGATAATTAATAAACAAAAAAGAACTATATATATTTTAAATGTTTTTTTACACATTATATAAACGAGTCCATACATTTCATTGTAGTACACGTTTTATTTTTTTGTAATACATGAGGTAACTATTTTTATAAAAAATAAGGACATTTGAGGTTGGAAAACACGTCTTCAAATTGTAAGCTGAACAAATGAGTATTGATATATAATCCATTTTGTAGTCCTATATTTTAGAAGAGGTCTCTTATCTCCTATACACTATAATAATATAATATACCTTGTGCTATGATAATATATGAAAACTTAAAAAATTTATATTAATGTATTTAAATATTTTTTTTTTCATAACAATGTATTTTTCCTAGGTGAATCTTTATAAATAAATAAAAATCCGACGTGGAGTGCGGATGGGACGGACAGCATAAATGCGTAAGTTTGACCCATCAAGGCCCATAGATTTTCATTGACACTTTCAATCCCAAGTTTTACAAATCAAAGCCACATTTTAAACACACACAAAACAAACACAGCATATGAACAAAAACACACATACAAAGAGTGAAAGATTTGGCCAACATGAGTTGCTGCTGCTGTCCTTTCAATGGCGGTGGCGGAGGGAGAGGGCAGACATGACGATGAGCAACATGAAGATGACGACAGCGACGAAGGAGGCGACGACGGCGCCGCTTGTGCCCTGGCAGAAGTTCTGAAACTGCTGACATATACCCACCCAATTGGCGCTCGCGTTCCCGTTGTGGGCTAAGTACACAATTGCTGCCGCAGAGGAGGCTGCCGCCGTCGTCAGTGCCATCATCACCTGCCCCCCCCCCCAAAAAAAATTAAATCCACATACAATGCAATGTGCATGAATGCCATCGTGATTAGAGTCAATCTTGAACTTAGACATGCTTAGTTATTAAAAAACTTGTGTAGACATCGGTTTAAATCTCCATGTGAATGTATAGAGAGACTGCATTTTAAGAGTTATGTTAGAGCTCGTCTAAATTAGTTTAGTGTTGTGTGGAACAAGCTTCCAATAGTGTTTATATCATATTCAAAATTCAAATTTTCAATAGAATTTTTTAAAAACTTGATTTACTAGCTGTGTGAAAAGTGTCTTGGGACGTGACATGAAAATTTCATGATGAATTTCATCAGTTTTCGTTAGTCTTTTAATATGTGGTTTATCCATTTATGTGACAATATAAGTCATGCGTCAATCATTCATTAAGTACTAGTAAAAACTAAAAAGATTCAATATTTTATTTTTTATGTTGTATTATTATAATTTTTTAATAATTATTTTACTTTTTATGCTCATACTAACTAATAATTGTCATGCTACTATAGTTATATCAACTTTTTTTTTTTGTATTTAATAGATGCATGCTCATTTTTCAATGACATGTCTTTGTCTTGTTTGTTTCCATGTTTTATATTGATTCAAACTCACAGTATCAAAGATGAGAAGTAAAAGCCTCGCCCCGAGCACCCTCGGTCGGATGATCGTAAACATGGAGTAGCAGAGCGAGAGAACAAGGTACCCGCCCGCGATGGCGTTACCAATCACGAAAAACCTGTCAATCAAAATAATACATCGCCATTAAAAACAAAATATAGATTATAACTTATAAAACATAGATTTCAAGTTCTTTTAATTAACATGACATATTTGTTATTGATGTTAATAAAAACAACAAATAAGATTAATGATGTTTGTTAGAATAAATGGTAAAAGAGTTTTTGCTTTATAGTTGTCAATAATATAATTTTAAATTATGCAAATGAAAATTTGATGTCATGTTTGTTTGTGATAAAGGAACAAAATTGGTATTCGTAATGCAGATTAAAGATATCCTATCTCTAAAATTGTAATTATATAAAATATAGCATAAGCTATATTCTCATAAGCATCATTCACTAAGTTTTATAGATTATCATTTTTTAAAGTTATTTTTAATTTAAGTAATCTACAATAAATTTTAAACAAAATGTCACATCAGCTTATTTTAAACTAAAAGTTATAAGGTGCAACTTATAAATTTTAACAAATACGTGAAATAAAAAGAAAAACACTCACATAAATGCGGGCATTTGGTCGTAGCTCGCGTGGAACTGGAAGAGTTGAGTAAAGAAGGGGAGGGTCTCGTCCGTCGTGACCATCGTGATGATGGCCGCGAGGATCGCGCCGATCGCGATGACCCTGAGAATGAAGTCGAACATCGACGACACGCGCCGCCTCCATGTTCCCATCGCCTTCGCCCGGCCGAACAATGTGGCTTTCGGGGCTGCCGCTGGAAGGGGCACCAATGGTGCTTTGCCTTTGTCGCCTGCACTGGCCTTGTCACCAACATTGATTGCGGTGGAGGAAGAGCTTTCTGGGGCGGCTGTGGTTGCCATATTTTGCCTGAGCTGGGTTTGTGTATTGAAGGGAAAATTTGGATTGGGTTTGTGATTTGAATTGGTTACATTGTGCTGAGAGGTTTATATATAGTGATTGAGTGAGGGTAGATTACTTTAAAAACAAAATGGTGCAGTTTTGGAGATGAGAGGAGTTGTTGTGAACTCACTCCACACATTGTGAATTATGTGTGGAATTGTTGTTGTCAGAAAAGAAGGTTTAGTTTTGTTTGAACTTTTTGCATGGCATGGAAGTGTGGATTTGTTGGATTAGTTAAGCTGTTCATCTAGGCTTTGTGTGAAACTGTCCATGACAACCAACTTTATGGAAGGAAAAGAAAAGTGATATATATGTCCAGTACTGCCTGTAGTCTCGTCCATAGTTTTGATGGCTTTTTTTTTCTTTTTTTTTTTGAAAAAAAAATATACATTTGTCCATTAAAATATATATTGTTATTTTTTCTAATGAGATATACTAATATATTTTTTCTTAAAAAATAAAAAATATTAATTTCATAAACTACAATAGTAAAATGTACAATAGTCTTTATAAACTTTGAAATTTTTTACAAATACATGTGTATCGGGACATAGACCCATTGTTTATTAATTAACAATAAAATTACAGTAGGCGGCCGGGGGATCACTTTTGAGCTTTTACGAGGCTTCATAACAAAATGTATTTCAAAGTAAAATGTTAGACAATAGTATTTATAGATTTTGATTTTTTTTAAAGGTATATATATGTATCGCAGCATAGACTTATAGTTTATTAATTCATAATAAAATTTATAGTCATAAGATCTTGGGTTCTAGCGTTTACATATAAACACAAGATTGGGAGTACAACTTATGAATTTTTTTACAACTTATGAATTTTTTTACTCCATTGTACTTATTTCACCACTATTTGTGAATTTTTAAAAATAGAATAAGTTTAATTATGTCACTTATAAAAATTTAGAAAGACAAAACATTACTCTGGTTTTTTTATATAATTTCAACGATTATGTGGTACATTTTCATATGCTCCAAAAAAAAAATCCTTTTGTATATAATTTTAATTTTGTTATAAGATAATTCTAATTTCTAAGCACACATATAGTCTGAAACACGTATATGTGCTATAATAAATTAAACATGTACTATAATAAATTATATGTACCTTTATATAGGAAAAATGAAAAATTATGTGTTTCATCTAACGAAAAACATATACCTCATTAAATATATCAGACATGAGACTGTACATAAACTTGCAAATAAGGATCGCGCGTAAAAATGCTCTATACAATCATAAATATGGATAATACAATGCTAAATTTATTATTACTAGATGTAAGAAAGATGCATTTTTTATACAATAATGGTTAAATGTTATTAAGTTTCTTAAATAGTAAACTATTATTAAATCAAATTTTTTACATTTAACGAGTGGAAATTTGCTTAATGAAAAAGACACATAAATTTCATAAACCAATTTGTTTTTCTTTTATAATCCAAAAAGAAAACTGATTATTGGAAAAAAAAAACAAATACATTGGTGAATGTTATACTTCATATGTTTCATGTGAACATGAAATGTTTCCATGCTTGCATATAATACATTTGTAATGATGCACTCAATTAACGTTTTAACTCTATTACTAAATTGTGATATAAATTTAAATTTAAGCATGACATTTTAAAACTGATAATCTAGATATTGAAAAGAAAAAAATAAGCGAATCAATTTTTATATAATATCAATGAGATTTTGGAAGAAACCTTCAACCATTATATTAAAATTATTATTGTAAGAAGTGAAATAATCTCTTTGTCAATTAAGATTCAGGTTGATATGAGTAGATCTGGAAGAATCTTAATCTGAGCATTGAAGTTGATTTTCACTTGTGTGGTGTTGGTTAATGCACATGTGATGCTCAAGTTAATTCAAGAATTAATAACAAAAATAAGAACTTAATTCAAGAATTAATAACAAAAATAAGAACAACACTGCACTTTTATGGGTTTATCCATAATTCATTGGAGGGTCTTCCGAAGTGACCTCACATGCCAAGGTGAACTTATTCTTAGTCCATGCTCCTCTTGTTCTAAGTCAATTCTGACATTTTTATTCCTTATTCAAGTGAGACAGATTTTGTCCTCTACAATTATTAAAATCAAAGAAAAACATTCAAATGTTCAAGTCAAAATATTTATCTTGTTATTGGAATAATAGAAAAATATTTAATTATAATGTGATTATAATTAGAACTTAACTAGCAAATAAATATGTAAAATTGTAATATTGGATATAACTATAAATCATTTTTTCAATAAGGCGTTTTTATTTATTCATTAGAAAATGATTCACAAGCCTCATTTTATAAGCTCCATGAGATGGCGTAGGTGGTAATACCGAATTGGGTGCGAATGTTAAAGGCGTGTGTGTGCTCTGCGAAGGCATCGGTGCTGGTCAACGGGAAGTCGTGCGGGTTTTTTCCGATAAACAAAGGGCTACGCCAAGGGACCCGCTCTCTCCTCTCCTTTTCGTAATAGTGGTTAATGCATTTAGTCGCATGCTGAGGATGGCGGAGACAGTGGGATGGATGGAGGGTCTTCGCGTTAGGAAAGGAGGGATCTCCGTGACGCACGTCCTATGACACCCGGCTCGTTGAAGGGGAGGTCCAACAGTCCCAAGAGGCCCATGGATTAGGTGGGGGTGAGAGTTTGGTATTTAGTCCCACATTGTCTAATGAGAGGAGATAGTTTGTGCTTATATGTGAGCACAACTCTTACCCACCAAGACGCGTTTTAAAGCCGTGAGCCTATATAGGGGCAAATCGGACAATTTCTTGCTGTGTAAGCCTGGAGCGTTACAATTGGTATCAAAGCATGTCCATTTCGCGATGGTGGGTGTAGCCCCACACGAGGACATGTGACCCATTAGGGGGGGTGATTATGACACCCGGCCTATTGAGGGGAAGGCCTAATAGTCCCAAAAGGCCCATGGATTGGGTGAGGGTGAGAGTTTTGTGTTTAGTCTCACATCGCCTAATGGAAGGAGATAGTCTGTACTTATATGTGAGCACAACTCTTACACACCAAGACGCGTTTTAAAGCAGCCCATATAGGAGCAAAACGGATAATTTCTTGCTGTGTAAGCACGTCCAATGTGCGAAAGCATCGGTGATGCTTAGTGCATCCAATGAAAGATCTATTCGCGGAGTTCATTTTGTTTGCTGGTGCTTTGAATTGGTTTCAGGCCTTAAGATTAATTTCAACAAAAGTGCCTTGAATGTGAATGTGGACCAAGGGACGATCGGATATTTTGTTAATATTCTCTCGTGTGGCATACAACAATTCCTCATCTGCCACCTCGGTCTCCCAATCCACGTGGGAAGCTTCGAAGGTCGGGTGGAGAAGCCACTTCTTGAGTTATGGGGGGTAAACTCACTCTCATCCAATCAGTGTTGTTAAATTTTCCTATTTATTTCCTTTCTTCGTTCAAGATCCCAAAAGGGATTTTAGAAATATTGGATGGCATAAGACGTCGTTTCCTATAGAATGGAATCAACGGGGTGCCCAATTGCATTCATCTTGTTAAATGGGAGATTGTAAGTACCCAAAAGAAAAAAGGTGGGGCTGGTATTTCTCACCTGTTTGATCTGAACAAAGCACTTCTAATCAAGTGGCTATGGAGATGGATGGTGTCTCCGGATTTACTTTAGAGAAGATTGGTCAGGGAGAGATTCAACAGCACTAGTCTTTTGCATGACCGGATTCCAAGAGCGCCGGCGAGCACCTCGGGTCTTTGGAAAGGCATCCTATCTGTTGCGGAGGTGTTTGTGGAGGCTACAAAGTGGAAGGTGGTTCAGGCAGTTCGGTTCGTTTTTGGCAAGATTGCTGGATCGGGGAGACACCTCTAATACTCCGATACCCAGGATCTTTGTGCGCGCTTTATGCAAAGAAGGTGCAGTTAGTCAGTTTTGGACCGTGCGAGGGAGCATGGGATACTGGGAGGTTTTAGTCTGGTGTAACTTAAGGGGTGTGGAGGTGGATGATTACTTGGCTCTTCTAGAGGAACTTCACGATGTGTCTCTACGGGCTTATGGGGAGGACTCTTTGGTTTGGAACCTTCTCCAAATAGTGGGTTTTCAGTTCATTGTTGTTATGACTAGTTAAGGAGGGAGGCCCTGGACATCTTTGAGATGTCACCGAATGCAAAGAAATTTGGGGCTTCAAATTTTCACTTAAGGTAAAAATTTTCATGTGGACTTTATTTCTTCGCAAGCTTATGACAAGGGTTCGGCAAGCAAAGTGGGTGGCAGATCAAATTAAGGTTTGTGCGCTGTGTGGGTTGGTCGAGGAAACAACCGAGCACCTATTCATCCATTGTCACATTGTTCAGAGGGTATGGGAATGGTTGTGCTTGGCTTCTGGGATGAGATCTAATTTTTCCACCCTTGAGGGGTTATGGGAGGCCGGGAGGAGGTTGCGGGTGCAAGGAGATCGGAGCTTCCAAGCCAAAGTAACTCAAAATTTCATCACAGCTATCACGTGGTCTATTTGGGTGGAACGCAACAATGTAATTTTCAAAGGAAGCACTCCGTATAGCGAGAACATTTGGGAGTCGGCCTTGAGGTATATTGATGACTGGGGAAGATGTTGCATGGGTGCCAAGGTGATTGAGTTGCTTAGAGGGAGATTGGTTATTCAAGGGTGATGTGTAGAGGGGTGGCGGGGCATTCTGTTATGTAGAATTCTCTTCTACAGCGAAATTCCTCTTTTGTATCTTCTTTTGCTTTATTTGTTTTCTGTAATTTGGGCACAGTTCTTCTTATACAAGAGCATATGTCTCCCGTTTATCTAAAAAAAAATACCGAATATGTCATTCAAATCACTTTTGATAACTTCTCACCATAATTATGGGATGGTTAAAATTTCCTTATATGGAACCATGCGTGGAGTGCAGGCAATTGCCATTGTTTTTTTTTTTTTTGGCATATCACAATTGAATTGTTAATCGCTAATTGAATCAACTCCTCAATTATCATGTTGAATATTCGATAATTGCTTTCAAGAACACATTGAAGAAGCAGATTCGAAGTTTGTTTTAGAGGTTTTTCAACCACCATTTTGATTTTTGGTGGGCTTTTCTAGCCTCTCATCTGATAAGAAAGCAGAATTGAACATATTGGCTATCATTTCAATGTCTAACAATTCAGGTATTGCGTTTGGTAAGTGTTTGTTTTTGTAATTGATACAATTTTTTTTAATTCTGATGTTAAATCTGGCAGTTTCTGATATAGCCTTTTGAATCTGGTTTTTAAATTCAAATTTGGAAGTCTCTAATCTCGCCTTTTGAATCTGGTGTTTGATGCCAAAGTTTTTTATTCTGGCATGTGGTTGTGTAACAATTGAATGTCAGTTGCATTTTCATACCTTTTTTGGAGTTATGCATTTGCTTTCAAAAGTAAGTTACATTCGTAACTAATCATAACATTTATGATTTTTATTGTAAATTTTGGTTACATTTATGCAATGAAATTGATTTGTTTATATGGATATATAGTAAATGTCGATTACATTCACAAATGTAACTGATGTTTACATGACTTATATAATAAAAGTCAGTTTCTTTCACAAATGTAATTGAACTTTTTATAAAATATATTTTAAAATTAAGTTACATTCACAAAATATAACTAACTTTTTATCTTATCTTAGTGATTCATCAAAAATAAGTTGCATTCATGATGTGAAGGTCGAAAAAGGTGGAATTTGGAGAAAGGCTGAAAAGATAGCCGAACCACCTCTTATATGATAAAGGGCAGTGAGAGGAATCTAGGGATGGTGATGCCGGTCGCCGGAGATGACAAGGTCGACCGGAATGATTTTTTTAAGTGGTGGATGTGTACCAAAAGAAATTTTTGAGATGTGTTTTTGGAATTAGAAATTTTTGGAATTTGTTTTTAGAGAAAAAGAGGGTTTTGGCATGGACCCCAAAATAAACTCCATTCACATGCCCTATTAGGTATCATAATTTTATTGGTTAGTTATTTGACTTTTAAGAAACTATAAAAACAAAAGGGTTTTTGTTAACGAGTGCCCTCGGGGCACTTGTTAACCCATATTAATTGCTTTATTTTTAGGCAACCCAATAAATTAATTATGATATGAGTATAAGAAAATAAAAGATTTTTTAAAATACCAACAACACCACTAATAAATTTACCACTTTTTTTTTTCTTCCCTCCCACGTCCAATTTTTCCCTCCCATATACAATATTTAAAAATAAAAAGTGTCACAAACATAAATAAAATATTTTGTAAAAAAATGTTTTATTTATGTAAAAAAAAATGTACGAATACCAAATAATTGAACAATATTTTTTTTTGTATATAAAGTCAAATTTTTTATATATTATTTATGAGTAACAAGAGATTACAACGCTCACAGACATACCAAGAAAATAAAATTGTAAGTGTTAATAATCATGGTAAGACAATTTTATTTGGATGTGCTCTACTCGGCAATGAAACAATAAATACTTTTCGATAGTTAATGAAGGTAATGATCTCATTTTTGTTTATTAACTTCTATTAATTTCGCTTTTTACTTTTACTAAAATCAATCTCGAACTTGCAGACGTTCTCATGTCTAATGGGAGGTTCTAAAGAACTACCTGCAACAAAACATGCATTTTGCATCTGGCACATAACCTCAAAATTTTGTTGAGTGTCCTCCAACTTCCAAACCAAAAGGGCGTCCTGGAAAGAGAAGGATTAGTGGTAGAAAAGAATTAGATAAACAAAACAAATCATGTGGTCTGTGCAAGCATATTGGTCATAATATCACCACATGCCGGAGAGAGAAGATGGTGTTCCATCAAAGTGTTCAAAAAAAGAAGAAAGAGATCACAAAAGATTTAGGAAAAAAGTGACTTCAATGGAATTGGGTCTAAATCCAATTTTACTGATAAAACAATTTTATACTCTTCTACGTCTATCTTTCTATGTTGTGAGCGCTGTAATCTCTTGTTACTCATAAATAATATATAAAAAAATTGAATTTATATACAAAAAAAATATTGTTCAATTGTTTGGTATACGTACGTTTTTTTTTACATAAATAAGACATTTTTCTTGAAAATATTTTATTTATGTTTGTGATACTTTTTATTTTTGAACATTGTGTATAGGAGGAAAAAATTGGGTGTGAGAGGAAAGAAGAAGAAAAAGTGATGAATTTATTAGGAGTATTGTTGGTATTTTAAAAAAATCTTTTATTTTTTTATACTCATATCATAATTAATTTATTGGGTTGCTTAAAAATGTAGCAATTAATGTGGATTAACCAGTGCCCTCAGGACACTCGTTAACCAAACCCAAAACAAAATACCTAAACACCCTTCTCACCCACGTTTTTTTTTAGTATGTTAAATATTCCATTTTAATGATCGCAATGCAATAAAGTGAAACCAAAACGACAGTTCCTTTTTCTTTTCTTTTTTGATAATCGCTATTGTAGATTTGTGGACTTCAATTATGTAGTTTGGTTCGTTGGTTTTGAGCATATAATAATCACAACCCGGTATATATAATATGCTCATGACATGCATCAGTGCTGCTTTAATCCTATCTTCACAATACCTTTTTTTTATATTTTATTTTACTTCTTCATGTTCATGTAGTTACAGAAGGTTAACCTCTCCTCCTTGAAATCCTAGCGGGCTCAATAAAATTGAACACCCATTCAAATTCAAAGAAAACCATCAAAAAATCATTTATTTGATTTTGAATATCCATTTCATAGGGTGCAACTTGGGTGAGTTGAACCTGACCCAACCCAACTCGTGGGCGGGTTCGGGTTAGAGTTTTTTGGCGTCGGGTTCAACCCGACCCGAACCCGAACCCAATTCGGGTCGGGTTCGGGTTGGGGGGTTCAACCCGCGGGCTCAACCCGAACCCGACCCCCCAGGTTAACAAATGTTATGCTGCCATAACAACATACTTATATCTAAAACCCTAAATTCCTAAAACATAATAAACAATTACACAAATTAGAGTATCACTATGTTTGTTGTGTTTGGATTAATTATTATAGATATTCACTTTTAATTATTTGTATATAAGGTTTAATTAATAATTAATTAGAGTTTGTTTTGTTGTTTATTAAATATTTTGTATGATATTTTAGGTGTTAAACCCAACCCGACCCGACCCGAACCCAACCCAAACCCGGCCGAATCTGACTTGAGCCTGAATTCAACCCGAACCCGACCCAAACCGATCGAACACGAATTCAACCCGAACCCGCGGGTTGAGATCGGGTTTGGGTTCAGATTGAACCCTTCGGGTTGAGGCCGGGTTCGGGTTGGACTCTCTGCAATACGGGTTAATGTCGAACCCGGCCCAACCCAACCCGCCCGAGTTGCACCTCTACCATTTCATTGCCAAATCAATCATTTTCGCTCGCCCGAAAATATACAGCAATGCCAATGACTAAAAGGGATAAACATAATTTTTTTTGGATATTTTTTATTTTTTCATGAATGCTTTATACATTGATTAATCGAATCATCAAATATATTTTTATATATTTTTCAATTCAGAACCATCAATATTGAAGCCTTCAGTATTTGATTTGATTTTTTTTAATCAAATCGACCACCATTGCAATATTTTTTGTTGTTTTTTCGAATCTATTTTTTTTTCTGAATTCTAAGGCAATTAAGTTTTTAAATTTGAACATGCATCTAGATTTCATTAATGTAATTGGATATGGAGCAATGTATCTAAATTTTAATTATAACTAAATTTTAGATATAGCTACATCTGAACATGGAAAATTGTATCTAAATTTGTAACAATGTATCAGAATTTTTTACTGTATAATGTAAATGAATGTGAAATTGTATACTGAGCTCCCAAAATATAACAGTATGTAGCTTTCTTAGAATGTATCTGCATTTGAAACAATTAATCTGAATATAACTGAGTTTCCAAAATGCACATATATCTAATTTTCATAAAAAATGTAACTAGATATAAAACAATGTATTTAAACTTTATTATAAGTAAATTACAGTATATGTGAACAATGCAGCTTAATACATGAAAAAGTAAATGATTTGCATTGCATAACCATTCAATTTAAATTTATTGCATGATCCCCAAAATGATTGAAAAACCAAAACAGAGAAGAGACGAGAACTATTGCCCTCATTATAGATACTTGCTTAGGTTATTTGATACTTTTTTCTAAATTTAAACTAAAAGAAGATGAAGCATATAGTGTGGATCACTTCTGGGGGGTAAAACAATAATCATAAATCATTGCATGGTTAAAAGTCATTCAGACAATGTATCTTGATTTTCCAGCAAATGTAACTAAATTAATGGGAAAAGACAAAAAAAAAACAACCAAATAAATAAAGTAGAAAATATAACTTAATATAATATAGCTAACATAACAAAATAGTTATTCATTAAATAACATTACA
Source organism: Acorus calamus (assembly GCA_030737845.1). Classification (NCBI taxonomy): domain Eukaryota; kingdom Viridiplantae; phylum Streptophyta; class Magnoliopsida; order Acorales; family Acoraceae; genus Acorus; species Acorus calamus. The sequence goes on along the minus strand of CM060876.1, from coordinate 8,149,454 downwards.
TAAAATGACAAAAACATTTACAGAAAAACTTACACAAACTAATGAAATTGGTTTATCAATGAATTTCAAAAATAAAGGTGAAGGTGGAGGTCGAGGAGGCCGGAGGAGGGCTGAAAAAATAGTCAAATCATCTCTCATATGATAACGATGAGAGGAATTCAAGGATGATGACGCAATCGTCAAAGATGAGCAGGCCAACCAGAATGATTTTTTAAAGTGGGAAATGGCTTGAGAGGGTATAAAAAGAATTCTACATATGCCACATCATGGGGCTTCTGACAGGGGCCTAATTTTGGAGCTTAAAAATCACGTCCGTGTATTGACACATAATGGGGCTTGTGGTTGAGGCCTAAATAGTGAGGCCCGTATAGCAGTACTCTTATTCATTATGCTGATTCAAAATCAAATAAAGAAAATTTTCTCATATTTCTTAGTAAGAGATGAATATCTTATTCTATATGTTTAATATGAAGTAAACAAGTATGAATGGTATGTAACAATCTATTGCAGTACCTGGATGTAAGAAATTCATTACAAAAACACCACACCCGTAGCACGTGGAGCCCTTAACAGAGACTAAACAACAAAAGTTGCTGGGGATCGAATCGGTCGTCTCTATTACGCTTGCTCCACCAACTGAAAGAAAAATTGATTACGTTGCTCCTTGATTGACCACTTTAACTAGGAATTGTTGGGGCTAATCACCGGAGATCTGGGCATGGACAGGGTGGTGGGGGATGGAGCATGTTAAGCGAGCACGGTTTGGATCGTAAGAGGGACTGGTGGGGGCTACTGAAGGAACTGAAAGAATGACTGACTAACTGGAGTATATATTTCTTTAAGTATAAATGCTTAATTGGATGCACTATATACTTAGAAAAGGCAAGAACAGCAAACGATATGAATGCAAATAAAAGACTACTTCTAACTTTATCTAAACAGAATACGCCATCCTCATTTCACTACAATTTCCAAACAAGGACAGATTAATCCATAATACAACAATCTATACCAAAAACCATTTATTTGACAAGTATAATTTTTGTTGAATTCATCTTTACATTCTCATTTAAATATTTTACAAGCCGCAGCCACAGATTTTATTAAACATCTCTCTCTCTCTCTCTCTCTCTCTCAATCACATCAAAAACAGATACATCATCAAAAGCTATGATAGATTTGAAATTTGTGGTGTAAACAGAACAAAACAAGAATGGTTTTCACTTGTCAGAGCATAGTATAGACAGGGGGAACAAAAAAGAGGAGGGGAAGGTCAAACTCACTAATGGTGTAGAGTCCATCCCCGTTCTGCGAGTGCTTCACGAACCCGTGACGCAGCTTCCATGGTATCATTAAGGGGAGGGTAGCTCCAACTATCCGAGATCTGATTTTCCAAGAGCACAGATGAATGATTTAGAAATTGAATAGTTACTCCCCCACTTTAAAAGATGGAACAATATGTCACTACATTCAAAAGAGTTAACTCAATTGTGATACAATAGGAAATTAAGGAGCTTCAGCAATCATAAATATAATTAGGAAAACAACCAACTGAAACTGTTCAACAACTGAATCCAGAAAGATATAGGCAATTATGGCATGACGGTAGGGAATTGGATAGAAAAAGTGGTATAGAATTATTCAAAGTCCTCAATGAAATATGACAAGCTGGGAAGAGATTATTACACATGTCGAACGGACTCAAAAATATTATATAAATTAAACTAGACAAGAGATTGAATTAGCCAACCAATGACATATTTCATCTCATTTAATTGATCACAACTCAGAACAAAATTATAAATCAGTAGGAAAATGCTGCAGAGTCTGCTTGAATTTACAGATATAACCACTTAAATACAATAAGGGTACAATTTGCAATGACCTAGTTTCTTTGAGCTAGTAGATAG